>OX422220.1:442372511-443047424 GCA_949130495.1 Sambucus nigra | reverse complement strand
GATACTAACTGAAATAGCGTTGCCAAAGCCGTTTATTGAAAATAAACTATTTAAGCAACTCCGAAAGTTTGTTGAAGAAACTCTTTACTTAAATCAAAAAGATTTTGAACACAAGATGTGTTAACAAAAATTATGTACGAGAAATGGACAAGATTTGATAACAAGTTTTAGTAAACAGTTTAAAATATTTTAAACTCAGCACACATCAGAATGGGATGAGAAGATGTAGAAATATTAATACTCAGTATTTTTAATGTGGTAAAACCTCAACCTTGAGGAAACATCCACGACTCCCTCTACGGAGTAAAACAAGAAACTATCACTAAAACAAATATGTGAGTTACAATATATTTAACTAACATGCACACAATAACAAGTCTATACAAGTTCAGGATTATACCCTCTGGCGTCCTTTAACTTTTCTGCAGATCTTGATTGTTGATGTAGTCTTCTCAGGTTGTCAACTCCTCCTTTGTTTCAGCAGTATACGTCGACTTATGTTCACCAAATCTTATAGCCAACACTTTCCGTATTTGTAGTGTGAAGATGTTTGTGAATAGTGTTCTATATCACATGCATGAACTCACACACACTTATATATACAAACAGACCTAAACAAATTACATATAAAGTCTATATGCAGTGAGTTTGTTATTTTTCTTTCTTACAAAACCAAGAACCTTTTTGACCTTTCAATATAACCCAGATTCCATGGAGATCTTGCTTAAGAAATCGGACAAGACCTTTTTCAATCTATTTTGAAAATATTTAGGAGATTGAAAACCCTCCAAGTGCGAATCCAACTAGGTCAGGTTAAGTTTTGTAAAAACAGAAACAGAAAAACATCTATTGTTGATTCTAAAGTAAGAAAATGTTTTAACAGAAAACAATCAACAACGAACTTCTCAAGATGAGAAATAAAATGCAACTAAGTGTGTTGTGACATGAAAAACTTCAGATCTATGATTTCTATTGAATCAGAAACAAGATCTGAGTAAGTGTCTAAGTTGGAAATAAGATTTTATGAACAAAAGGTTACAGCAACCCAGAAATCACTCAAATCGAACTCTCATAAACTCAAGAAACACTAAGGATGGTGTTTATTTGGTTATGGTGTTTTTGGAGAGGTAAGTGGTTTAGGTTGAAGAAGATTTGACGAAATTAGGGTTTCTAACTTGGCTCTCTGGTTTCTCTCTCTCTCTTCTCTCTCTTCTCTCTCTCTCTCTATTCTCTGAGACTTTTAAAAATGGCAAAAGCTTTCGAAGGCTGAGATGAGAGGCCTTTAAATAGGAAGAGGAGAAGGTTCCAGACTATCGTTCAAAAACAACGTCTGAGATTGAGTCAAGCTCCTTTGACTTCAATCTAAGGGCTCACAACAGGCGGTGGATTAAACAGGCTGTGATTGGCTTAAAGGGTTACACGGGGATTCACTCAGGCAACATGCAGGCCATTGATAAGGGTTGATCCAAGGGCTGTAAACATGCGAAGTTTTATCTCTGTAAAGAAACACAACTCTGGCCAATCAGAGAGCAGCAAGTGTTGGCCATAGGACGAATGCAATCGCGCATCCCAAACTAATTACAAAGCCAACCCTGGAGTCTCCGGCGCTTTCGGTTTCTACCCAGAGTAACTTAAGGCCAAAAATCACAACAATACATATATAGATATTAACCCCAAAACTTTTTAAATCAAGTTTTAATTTAATAAAACCTTAATTAAAATATGTTTATAATTCCCAAAAAATTAATAAAAATCAAATTGAGGGATTTAAACACACTCACCACATTAATACACATAAAGGTGCAATATGATATGCAAGGATTAAGTTCTAAGTGTGTGAGTGATGGATATAGTCTCAGGATCATTACAAGATGAATAAGAGAAGAAGCAAACCAATCTCTGAGGCTCTTTGGTTTCTAGGATGGACACAATTTTGTCACTATTTCCAAACTAGATGAGCTCTTATACAGTCTAGACTCAAATGAGTCAAAAGTATAAGGGCTTCAATCTCCCCCTTTGGAAATATGTGACAAAATCTCCTTTGAGTCATCTAGAACTCGTAGGGCGACAACAAATAAGAAAAACCTATTCCTATAAAAGTTCTATCTACCCAAATCCTAGAAAGCAAAAATTACATAACTCAACTATATACATTTTAACATCCTATTATTACAATAGAGAATGACTGTACAAGAAGAATACCTGCAAAGAATTACTAAGATCAAGCTGTTTAGTATATGCAGAGATAGACTCAAATTTCTCCCCCATTTTGTCTCAAATGGACAAAGGGAAGGAACTTGGAAAATATAACAGGTATTTACTCAACACAAACCATACCAATAGATTTTCGTAAAGAAATGAATCTATTATAATCAAGAGGTTTGGTAAACAAATCTGCAAGTTGTAGATCAGTTGGAAGATAATTAATTTCTAATTCCTTGGTTTCAACTAATTCACGAATAAAATGATGTCTTATTTTAATGTGCTTAGTTCGCGAGTGTTGAACTGGGTTCTTAGAAATATTAATCGCGCTTTGATTATCACAATAGAGATGAAGTGTGGGTTCTAAAATACCATAATCACTTAGCATTTGTTTAAGCCACAATAAATGGGCACAACAGCTACCAGCGGCTATGTATTCAGATTCAGCAGTCGAGAGAGATGTGCAGTTCTGTTTTTTACTACTCCATCCTACCAAGTTATTACCAATATAACAACATGCGCCCGAAGTGCTTTTACTATCATCAGTACAACCATCCCAATCAGCATCTGTGTACCCAATAATAGTGCTCGGTGTGTCATTCGTGTACCAAATTCCTAAATTTAGAGTGCCTTTAACATATTTAATTATCCGTTTAACAGATTTTAAATGGCTCTCTTTGGGGTTGTTTTGATAGCGCGCACAAACACACACAGCATACATGATATTAGGACGCGAGGCAGTCAGATAGAGTAATGTGCCAATCATATTACGATATAAAGTAGGATCTATAGATTTGCCATTTTCATCTTTAGACAATTTTTCTGTAGTACTCATAGGCGTTTTAGCACTTTTAGCACTCTCGAGGCCAAATTTCTTAACTATCTCTAATGCGTACTTAGTCTGCGAAAGAAACAATCCATCTGGTTGTTGTTTGACTTGGAGGCCTAGGAAGAACTGTAACTCCCCCATAAGGGACATCTGAGATTCCTTACTCATAATTTCAGCAAAAGATTTTACTTCTGAGGTAGAAGTAGATCCAAATATGATATCGTCTACATAGATCTGAGCGATAGTAATGTGTTTGCCAAAATGTTTGACAAATAAGGTTTGGTCATTTCCACCTCTTTTGAAACCTTTATCCAGCAGAAAACAGGACAGTCGCTCATAGCAAGATCTAGGAGCTTGCTTAAGACCATATAAATCCTTTTTCAATCGAAATACATGATTAGGATAATTAGGATCAATGAACCCTTTAGGTTGTTCTACATAGGTTTCCTCGGCAAGAATTCCATTAAGGAACGCAAATTTAACATCCATTTGATATAACGTAAAATGCATGTGACAAGCTATAGCAAGAAGCAAACGAACTGATTCTAAATGAGTAACAGGAGCAAACGTCTCGTTAAAATCAATTCCTTCTATTTGGGAATAACCTTGAGCAACTAGTCTAGCTTTATTTCTAATTATCATCCCATTTTCATCAGTTTTATTTTTGAAAATCCAACGAGTACCAATAACCTTTTTGTGATCAGGACGTGGAACAAGGTACCATACATCATGAATGACAAATTGTAAAAGTTCATCCTGCATAGCAGAGATCCAGTGAGAGTCATTCAATGCCTCATTTACATTCTTTGGTTCCACAAGAGAAACAAAGCATGCATAAAGAGCATAATTCCGAAGTTGGGATCTTGTACGTACTGGCTCACTAGGGTTACCAACTATGTTGTTTATGGAATGATCTTTAGAAACCTAGTTAGGTACTTCAGGTGACTCAATAGGTAATGAATTATCTATTTCAGAAGAGTCATTTTCTAAAATATTTGACGATTCTTCTTCTATAGTTAATTCACTAGTCTTGCTTTCTACAGTAGTGTCACTAACAATTACATTTATGGATTCCATTAAGGTTTTAGTGCGAAGATTATACACCCGATAAGCTCTACTGTTAGGTGAATATCCTAAGAATATGGCTTTATCTCCCCTACTCTCAAATTTAGATAAGTGTTCCCTATCTTTGCACACATAACAGGTACTACCAAAGGTTCTAAGGTACTTAAGATTAGGCTTTTTATTGTACCAAAGTTCATAAGAAGTTTGTTTGGAATTCTTTCTAAGATAGACCCTATTAATAAGATGGCAAGCTGTACGAATAGATTCTACCCAAAAATACTTAGGTAAGTTCTTGGCATGGAGCATGACACATGCCATCTCTTGAAGGGTTCGATTCTTTCTCTCAGCTATACCATTTTGTTGAGGGGTCTTAGGAGCAGTGAACTCATGTTTGTAACCATTATAGTCACAGTATTCTATAATACCAGTATCTTTGAATTCACCACCTCTATCACTTCGGATTCTATTTACTTGAGTGTCTTTCTCATTCTCAATCCGTAAAAGAATCTTTAAAAAAGTTTGAAAAGTATCGGATTTCTGTTTTAAGAAAGCTACCCAAGTGAATCTGGTGAAGTCATCAACCATAACTAGAATATAACTGTGTCCACAGAGACTAACAGTTTGAGAAGGACCCATTAGGTCCATATGGATGAGTTCTAAGGGATTAGAGGTAAGGATATCTTTAACCCTTTTATGAGGTGCTTTAACAATTTTTCCTTCTTGACAGGGACCACAGACAATGTTATGAATAGGTTTAATTTTTGGTATTCCTCTAACTATTTGTTGAGAGGACAATTTACTCAAATTTTCGTAATTAATGTGACCCATTCTGTTATGCCATATCTCATTGTCATCCATTCTGGCAACATTACAGATTTCATAACTAGACATGACAGTATAACAATTGTCAGGAGTCCTGAATCCTGTAATTAAGCATTCTCCCTTTTCATTCAAAATCTTGCAATTGTTCTTTGAAAAGGTAACAGTATAGTTTGAGTCACAAAATTGCGAAATGCTAAGTAAATTAGCCTTAAAACCTTTAACTAAGAGAACATTTTCAAGAACAGGAAGTCCTTTTTCTTTAAGAGTTCCTTTGCCTATGATCTGGGATGATACTCCATCACCAAAAACAACTTTTCCACCATCAAAGTGGGTTTTATTTAAAAGTTTTGTATCATCACCTGTCATATGCTTGGAACATCCAGAATCCAAATACCAACCAGAAGATGTAATTTCAACTTTTAAGGCAGAAATAACAATATTACACTTCATCTGGGGTACTAGATCATCTTTTCTAACCCAAATTGCTCTGGTTTTCTGTTTGCGCTTGTTTGCTCTCATTTGATAAAATTTGCGAGCATTAGATTTTTGTTGAAAAACATTTTGCGCATGATTTTGAGTAAATTTAAACACCTGAGCATTTGATTTAGAAAAGTTTCTGGGATTCCTTCTAGTGAATGTCCTTTTAGGTTTAGTCTTTCTATTCCTATAGTTGGAGTTTTTGTCTGGTGGCCTGGGAAGGACATAGTTGTTACGACTCCTCTTAGAATAGTTAAAGCTTTGATACATGGAAGTATTGTAGATAGGCTTAATCAGTCTCCTATCATAGCAATCATCGAAAGAATGTCCGTATATATCACAATAGGAGCAATAAAGATTGTTCAGAATGGGGTTTACCTTAGGAAAGTCTCTAAACAAAGGTTTTGAGAGATTTTGAGGCTGAATTTTATCCCTAGGTAGCACAGGTTTGAAAGCAGGTTCACTTTTCCTAATTAGGGGGCAGACATATTTTCCCTTTGGTAAATTTTCATGCTTAGAGCAACTTGCATCTCCAGTGTTAGTGTTTTGATGATCAAACTCAGTTTTAAGTGAATGAAAGTCTGGACATGTTTCAATAGGTCTTTTGCCTCCTGACACAAATTTGATAGGTTCAACAGGTTTTGTTTGTGTCTTCAAATTGGGGCAAAACCCTATACCAGTTCAATCATCAGAATTGGTTTTAGATTCAGCAACGAATTCCTCAAAACATTTAGAGTTGTTTTCAAATTTTGTAAATTTTTTGAACACAGTTGCTGTCTTTTCTTTGGTTTGTTCCAATTCTAATAATGTCCCTTTGTATTTTTTCTCCAGAATTTCATTAGCTTCAGTCAAAGTTTTCAGTTTTTTATCAAACACTTTGATATCACTTTCATGAGACATGCATTGAGTAGTATACTCTTCAGCATTCAGTTTTACCATCAGACTTAGATCCTCTAACTTTTTGGTAAGATCTTTCACAATCTTTTCTAGTCTAGTGCTTTTCTTAAGAGTTTTGGCATATAGAGTGTGAATGTCTGGGAGATCTTGATTGTCTGAGTCACTAAGTGAGGTGTGTGAAGTGACCCCTAAGGTTTCATTTCTTAAACTCACGCACCCATTGACATCAGCAGTATCGATTCCCCTTTGACTCACACACCCCGAGGAAGAAGTATTAATGTTCTCAGTAAGCAAAGCATCTAGACCAGTTAAAGTATGATTCAAAATAACAGAGCTAGAATTACTAGACTCATCCTCACTATCAAGCACAGGCATATCATCATTATATATGATTTTGGCAAAGAAGGATAAACAAGGATCAAAACCATCTGATGTCTCAGGTTCCTCATTTTCAGAGTCACTTGAGTCATCCCATGTTTTGCAGATGTTGGCTCTAGAGTGTTTGTTTTGGGTATTTAAATTAACTCTACAGTCTTGAGCAATGTGTCCTAGTTTACCACATCTATAGCATTCAGTCTTCTTGAGGTCTCTGTGAGGTCTTGTGTTGTCCTTGTTCTGTTTGTCATGAGGTTTCTCATGAGACTTGTGATTTGAAGGAGTTGGATAATTAGACTTGCCCTGTCTATTTGCAATACTGTTTCTAAATTTAACAATTTTCTTAAATTTTTTTGACATTAGGGCAATCTGATTATCTAGACTTTCTAAGTCACAGTCCTCATCAGAATCATTACTAGGAGTGTTTAACTTAGGCTTAGTCATCTTAGAAGTAAAGATAAGATTGGAATTGGTATGTTTCCTATGAGTGTGGGTCAATTGTTTCTTAAACTCTAATTCCATTTCCACAGTTCTTAATTTACTACTGAGTAATTCAGGAGTGAGATTTATATCACACATTTCCTCAATAGCATATCTTTTATTGTCAAATTTCTGTGGTAATGATCTCAGAATTTTAGACACAATTTCTTGTCTATCATAAGTTATACCATTACCATGCAGTTTAGTGACAATATCAGTCAGGTTCATATAGAAGTCATCAAAAGACTCAGATTCAGACATGATTAAAGAATTATACTGTTGAATTAACATCTGAGTTTTAGCATCCTTAACCCTAGGGTCTCCTTCATGGGCAGTAATCAGGGTATCCCATGCTTCCTTTGAAGTGGTACAAGATGAGATTCTCTTGAACTCATGTTCATTTATAGACATAAATATAGCATTCTTTCCTTTATTATTATTGCGAGAAACTTGTTTCTCTTCTTGAGTAAACTCACTTAATATTTTCTTAACCCTCTCAGTGCTTCCTTCAGTGGCTGGTTTAGTAGGATAAAAGTATCCATTTTCAATAATGTCCCAGACATCATCTCCCAAAGTTCCTTGAATGAAAGCAATCATCCTTAATTTCCAGTAAGAAAAATTGGTTCCATCAAAGACTGGAGGTCTGGTCAAGTTACCATATCTTTCATTTTTCTCGTCCAAGATTGATTTTGAGAAAACAGTTTCAGAAACTCGGGATCTTTTTTAAATAAGTTCACCAAAAGCTCTGATACCAATTGAAATAGCGTTGCCAAAGCCGTTTATCGAAAATAAACTATTTAAGCAACTCCGAAAGTTTGTTGAAGAAACTCTTTACTTAAATCAAAAAGATTTTGAACACAAGATGTGTTAACAAAAATTATGTACGAGAAATGGACAAGATTTGATAACAAGTTTTAGTAAACAGTTTAAAATATTTTAAACTCAGCACACATCAGAATGGGATGAGAAGATGTAGAAATATTAATACTCAGGATTTTTGACGTGGTAAAACCTCAACCTTGAGGAAACATCCACGACTCCCTCTACGGAGTAAAACAAGAAACTATCACTAAAGCAAATATGTGAGTTACAATCTATTTAACTAACATGCACACAATAACAAGTTTATACAAGTTCAGGATTATACCCTCTGGCGTCCTTTAACTTTTCTGCAGATCTTGATTGTTGATGTAGTCTTCTCAGGTTGTCAACTCTTCCTTTGTTTCAGCAGTATACGTCGACTTATGTTCACCAAATCTTATAGCCAACACTTTCCGTGTTTGTAGTGTGAAGATGTTTGTGAATAGTGTTCTATATCACATGCATGAACTCACACACACTTATATATACAAACAGTCCTAAATAAATTACATATAAATTCTATATCCAGTGAGTTTGTTATTTTTCTTTCTTACAAAACCAAGAACCTTTTTGACCTTTCAATATAACCCAGATTCCACGGAGATCTTGCTTAAGAAATCGGACAAGACCTTTTTCAATCTATTTTGAAAATATTTAGGAGATTGAAAACCCTCCAAGTGCGAATCCAACTAGGTCAGGTTAAGTTTTGTAAAAACAGAAACAGAAAAACATCTATTGTTGATTCTGAAGTAAGAAAATGTTTTAACAGAAAACAATCAACAACGAACTTCTCAAGATGAGAAATAAAATGCAACTAAGTGTGTTGTGACATGAAAAACTTCAGATCTATGATTTTTATTGAATCAGAAACAAGATCTGAGTAAGTGTCTAAGTTGGAAATAAGATTTTATGAACAAAAGGTTACAGCAACCCAGAAATCACTCAAATCGAACTCTCATAAACTCAAGAAACACTAAGGATGGTGTTTATTTGGTTATGGTGTTTTTGGAGAGGTAAGTGGTTTAGGTTGAAGAAGATTTGACGAAATTAGGGTTTCTAACTTGGCTCTCTGGTTTCTCTCTCTCTCTTCTCTCTCTTCTCTCTCTCTCTCTCTATTCTCTGAGACTTTTCAAAATGGCAAAAGCTTTCGAAGGCTGAGATGAGAGGCCTTTAAATAGGAAGAGGAGAAGGTTCCAGACTATCGTTCAAAAACAACGTCTGAGTTTGAGTCAAGCTCCTTTGACTTCAATCTAAGGGCTCACAACAGGCGGTGGATTAAACAGGCTGTGATTGGCTTAAAGGGTTACACGGGGATTCACTCAGGCGACATGCAGGCCATTGATAAGGGTTGATCCAAGGGCTGTAAACATGCGAAGTTTTGTCTCTGTAAAGAAACACAACTCTGGCCAATCAGAGAGCAGCAAGTGTTGGCCATAGGACGAATGCAATCGCGCATCCCAAACTAATTACAAAGCCAACCCTGGAGTCTCTGGCGCTTTCGGTTTCTACCCAGAGTAACTTAAGGCCAAAAATCACAACAATACATATATAGATATTAACCCCAAAACTTTTTAAATCAAGTTTTAATTTAATAAAACCTTAATTAAATATGTTTATAATTCCCAAAAAATTAATAAAAATCAAATTGAGGGATTTAAACACACTCACCACATTAATACACATAAAGGTGCAATATGATATGCAAGGATCAAGTTCTAAGTGTGTGAGTGATGGCTATAGTCTCAGGATCATTACAAGATGAATAAGAGAAGAAGCAAACCAATCTCTGAGGCTCTTTGGTTTCTAGGATGGACACAATTTTGTCACTATTTCCAAATTAGATGAGCTCTTATACAGTCTAGACTCAAATGAGTCAAAAGTATAAGGGCTTCACTAACCTCACATCGCAAGTCTTTCACATTGGGGGCGACATGCCACTAATTCCTAAATCATGCGTCCGACCAACACCCTCCCATAGGACCCTTCCACGATCTTGGGGTCAATATAGGTGTACTACTATGGGACACTTACCTAGGATTGATCCACCTACTATGGAAAACAAAACTTAGTTTTATGTTTCCTCACATTTTAATACTAATTATGTCCTCAAGTAATCATCCTCATCTTTACAACCAGAGTCACTGACTGTCATGCTAAACAATCATAAGGTTCCTAATTCTAAGGCGAATGGATACTATAAGCAAACCATGCAGTCGAAAGTGCAGCCACCCGTGCACAGAACATTGTGCAATAGCAAGGATACCTTAGATAAGGGTGCACCCAATTATCGAGATTCATTGACAAGCAAGGCCCAACCATACTCTATGGGATCAAACCGTGTCGTACCACAACATGGTATAAATTCAGGCTACCACACCATGTGAGCACAATCCTCGATTATCAAAACTAAATGAAACACAAAGAATAAAAAAGAATGAACAACCATTTCAAAAAATACCATTCTCACACAATGGACTATGACTTATGAAAGGCGAACATATGCCACGCGCTTTGAAGTCTTCGATTCCTCCTAGGCATTCTCACTGGGTACTAACCTATCCATACAACCTGGATTGAGTGATAAAATAGATCACAACTATTCATTCTCACCATATGAAAGTAGCATACGAACCTATTGCCCTCTGGGAAGTCAAACACAAGACTTCCCTCCTTAGGGGTAAGGCTTCCTCCATACACCCTTTACATACACAAACCACTCTAATTGGATAATGCCTAATGCCTTAATTAGTGACAACCTTGTCTACCTTTCTAGTGATGTCATGACCAGTCAAATACACCTAGGTTATTATAAACATTATCATTCCATGATCGTATCCCAAATGCCTCCTTCATAAGTACCCCATTAAGCAAAACATTCGCCTCAATATAACCTCTATCTACGCAAAGTCGTAACTGAGATCATCTCTAGGTTTCACCCAAACTATGTGGTGGCCACATCGTTCGTCATTAGCAATCTAAGGGTATTAAGTACCATAGACGACTACATCTTCTAATCCGTATAAATTTAGCAAGACGTGATAATAACTAGTCCCTTCCTTGCCAGGGTTATTCTAACTTATCTTGTCAACACATGTTGATAGCCTAATCAAGTTTCGATATCCCTCTTGGGGTGCCATTTTCAAGTCTCTAACACAACATCATCAATCTAAGTCCAGAATGAATTTCCTAGTACTTCTCAAAATCAATTATTACACTTCCTACACTAGTCATTCCATGACACCCAAGCATCACACCCAATCATGGCATAGGCTTTCAATTTCTTTTAGAATGTTATATCACTCATTTATGCCAATTAGAATGACATTACCTGGCATGTACACTATTCGACTCCTTTAAACTTTGACCAATAACCTAAGATCATCACATGACTCTTATCACCACTATAATTGGAATAATAACACTCCATGATACCAAATTTGATCCATTCACTAAGGATGTCAAGCATACCCTGCATAAAAGTCATCAAGACTCGACAAGATCTCATCACCTTTGACTCTCTTACAGTAGGTACGCTCTATAATTTCTCAACATCCACATTATGTCCATCGAGCACTTACAAAGACACTAGTCTACAGGCATCTACACATAGCGTACTTTAACTTTTGAACACCTTAAAAGCCATCATAACAAGTCTACTTCCATTCCCAAGGGTGTCACACACCAGTAGTTCCAAGGATACTCTAAGGACTTCCTTAAATCAGACTCACACCAAAACTACCTCACATCTAGCCATTACATAGGCCGCCAAATAGGCTATGGAACTTAGATAAGAATATTATTCCCCTTTGATCGAGGCTCCGACATATACCCTAGACCACGCGTCAACCCACGGACTGACACTACTAAGTATTCTGGAAGGATATAAGATGTCATATACAACCTATAGGCCTACGTCACCGACATCAGTAGGGATCCTATACCTAAAATTTGCATCGTACACTACAACCCTATAATGGAATATTATTTAGGGTTAACCCCTAGGTCACATTAACCCTTTTTGTCACACACATAACATACTTATCATAAATTTCTAGTAACTCTCATCATAGCTTGCGAAGCGTAACTTTCAATCAATAATTATAAGGAACTTACTCACGATGATATCCTATGAACTCAGGACGAGTACACATCCTCAAGTAATAATCGACATGGTTGCACATACTCATTGAATTATCAATTAATTACAACATGACACCATCCCAAAGATC
Organism: Sambucus nigra; assembly: GCA_949130495.1. NCBI lineage: Eukaryota > Viridiplantae > Streptophyta > Magnoliopsida > Dipsacales > Adoxaceae > Sambucus > Sambucus nigra. The sequence goes on along the minus strand of OX422220.1, from coordinate 443,035,187 downwards.
AAGTTCTCCTAATCACATAATCATTACTAGCTACCCGAAGGCCCCCAACCAAGGAACATGATATGTTCTTATCACAATCCAGCATTTAGTTATGACACTCTAGTCACCTAGTCTCCATGGTTGATTTTTCACTATCCATGTATCTAACTCAATGGACGTCATTTAACTCTATTAATATCCCCATAGACCTCTGATATCATTAAGGCTTGACACACAAGCACCTCACACCAAAAACATCATGGCGTTGCCAATATTGGCTTGTACAGACACTCGCAAATCACTAATATATCTAAATTAGAAGCGCATAAGTGATTAATGACAACGAACTTGGTCGTATACTACTTGGAAACGAACTACCCGTCGTACTAATCTCCTTAACTCCACCATCGAGAGCACGAACTAAAACCGTCACCAATCTAGTGTGACCAGCCCAAAACTAACACCGACATCAAAAGATTCACTAACGACCTCACCGCGTCACTCCTGAAATGAACCTTGAACCTAAAGCTTTGATACCATTTATAACGCACTGGCCCAAATTTATTGGTTACCCGTAGTCAACACGGTTAGACCCGAGCATTAGGCGTGAGGTGCAATGGGACAACCACTATAATGTTGCCAGTTCAGTTTATTTAATTAAAGTTTGACTTGTTTAGAATGTAATTCCAATTTAAATCAAACTACCTGAAGGACCCATGGGAAACGTCCTTGAATCCAAGTATACGAAGCTACTAAAGAAAAATAAATACCAATACAATGCTCTCGAAATGTGGAACTACACCCAACCTACCGTAACAAAGATTAGGTAATGTGTCGAATGCCCACGAAGAAAATACAACAATGAGTACAGAATCGAACGACGGGAAAGAGACTTTAACACGTTATATATATATATATATATATATATATATATATATATATATATATATATATATATATATATAATTCATGAATCGGTTCTTATTCCAAAAGCTTTACTTATTCCAATTAATCCACTTTAATCTTAGAAAAGAAAGTCTTTGTACTTGGATTGAAATTTATTTTTGATTTAACATACCCGGTTAAATAATTTAAACAAATATTTTTTATTTAAGGAAATGCATTTCTGTCACCGAAATTCACACCTTTGCTCATATCAAATTTACTCTAGTAATTTCATTAAAAATCACCTTTCACCACATGCAGGCACCGTGATAAAAAATACTTATTTTTCTTTGAAAACCTTTCATAAATACATTCTTGTGCTAATTTTAGGTTAAACCTTTTTTTACTTAACTACCCATATAGTCACTTCACTTTACCATTCCTTTACTTTATGGACATTAATAAATTTTCACATTTACTTGTCCATATTATCCTTTACTGGAATATTTATTAATTCATTCAAGTTAGGTTATCTCTTCTTATATTCACTATACAACCCATTTCTTGACATCTTCCACTTTTCATTATATTTTTCTCATAATCTTTTAATATCTGCATATTTAAACGGGCTTCACACCGCCAGATATGCTACCGTATCCTTTGTCCAGTGATTTTGAGTCTTTCACTCCAGGGCTCCGAGCCCTCCTTAATCATTCCGGTGTCATTAGATTACATATTAATGTGTTTTAATATTTTTCAAATGTCCACATTATTACACTTCACTTTACCGGCCGAAGTCAAACCCCGAATTTCACTCCAACTTGTGTTAGACTTTAAAATCATCATTTCATGTCCTTTATACACTTGTATTGATTTTATCCCAAAATCACTTTCACTTAGGACCATTTTGTGTAACACCTTTTCCAATAAAAATGTTCCTCTTTACGTAAAATTACCATTTTCCCTTTTATTTATGATTTTTTTTCTCCATTTTTACAAGTGTCAGCTCCCAAAAGCATTATTAAGTTTTACACACTAACTACTTAAATGGTTTTAACCTTTTAAAACTTATTTAACACTTTGGAGTAACATACTTAGAAAGTTTTGAAGCACCTTATAATCTTGACTTACTTGAGTCTATATTGTATAAGTATTCATCTAGTTTGGAAATTGTGACAAAATTATGTCTAACCTAGAATCCAAAGAACCCTAGAGCTTTCACTACTATTTCATCTTTCTTGATTGAAGTGATCTAGACCTTATTACCAACACTCACACATAGTAGAATGGATCATATACATCGCATATTGCATATTAGTGTGTGTACATATGTTGAGTGTGTTTAAATCCCTAATATTGCTCTTTAAATATTTTTGGGGATTTTATAAACCTTTTAAAATAAGTTTTTATTAATTAAAACTTGTTCTTATAAGTTTTTGGGGTCAATCTGCAATTTTACATTAATGGTTATATTGATTTAAAGTTACCTTGGGCAGAATTCGAAAGCGACAAAGAATTCAGGGTGTGATTTTAATTACTTTAGACGCGTGTTTCATCTCCTCTAATTGTCCAACACTTGGTGCCTTCTGATTGGTGGTAAGTGTGTTTGTTTATAGAGAGTAAACCAGCGTCTGTTTTTCAACCCTTGGATCGTTTTTATCAACGATCTGCATGCGCCCTTTCATGATCCCTGTGAACCCTTTAAGAACCAATTAGGTGAATTTTAACCACCGCATATCGTAAACCCTTGGATCTAAATCAATCATCCTTGACTAAATATGAACCCTTGATTTTAGTCCTCATTCTCGAACCTTCTCAGTACCCTATAAAAGGACCCTTTGTCTCAACCTTCGAAGACTTTTGCCATTTCATCCTTTGAGAGAAAAGAAGAGAGAAGAGAGAGATAAGAGAGAAACCAGAAGAGAGAGAGAGAGTTAGAAACCCTAACCCTAACCCTAAATCGTCAAATCCATTTTCAAATCAAAACCTCTTTCCAAGTCCTGTACATTCCAAACACCACCTTGATTGTTTGAGTGTTTGAGAGCTGTTGTTGGTAGTTGATTTGATGCTGAAACCTCTTTGTTCTTTAGATATTGTGTCCAACTTAAACAGTTTGTCTTAGATATATTTTCTGCTTTATAGAAATTTTAGATCTATGTACTTCATGTTACATTACACTTAGATTTACATATTTCGTTTCTCAGCTTGAGAAATATATTGTTGATTCTTTTTCTGTAAATGTTTTAAACTTTGAAATCAACAATAATGTTTTCTATTTCAAGTTCTCTTGAAACAAGACCTTTGACTTAGTTTGGAATCGTACTTGGTGATTTTCAGTCTCAAAAATCTTTTTAAAACCCTAGACTAATTAAGATCTTGATACGTCTTCTGAGGAAGATAGCCGTGGATTCTGGGATTGTTTTAAAGGTCAAAAAGGTTAAGTTTTGTGAGAAGTGAGAAAAAGAAAAATCACAGCATATAGTCTTATATGTAATTTGTTAGGACTGTTTGTACATAATAAGTGTGCGTGTGCATGCATGTGTTAGAGAGAATCTCCACAAACACTTTCACTCTTCCACACAAAAAGTGTTGGTAATAAGATCTTGAGAAAAAGAGTCGACGTAAAGAGCTTGAACAAATTGGAAGTTAACAAACTGGGAGGACAACATCAACAATCAGAACTGTAGAGAAGTTATAAGGACACCAGAGGGTATATTCCTAAACTTATATAGGTCTGGGTTATATGCATGTTTGTTATATAGTTTGTAACTATTAAATTTGTTTATAGTGGAATTTTTGTTTTACTCCGTAGAGGGAGTCGTGGATGTTTCCTCAGTTGGGTGAGGTTTTACCATGTAAAAAATCTTGTTCTTAATCTTCCTACATCTTCTCATCTCATTCTTGGTTGTGCTGGGTTTAAAGTTTGTTTAAACTGTTTTATAAACCTGTTGATCAAATCTTGAATACATCTCGTACATACTTTTATAAAACACATCTTGTGTTCAATTAGTTTTGGTTTTGAAGAAAAGAGTTTCTTCATAAAACTGTTCGGAGTTACTTAAATAGTTTAATCTTATTAAACGGCTTTAGTAACAGATTTTCAATTGGTATCAGAGCTTTGTAAACTTCTTTTAAAGAGATCCTTTATTTCTGAAACTGTTTTCTGAAAATCAAATATGGACGAGAAAAATGAAAGATTTGGTAACTTGACCAGACCTCCTATCTTTGATGGAACCAATTTTGCTTACTGGAAAGTAAGGATGATTGCTTTCATTCAAGGAACTCTGGGAGATGATGTCTGGGACATTGTTGAAAATGGTTACATTTTTCCCACAAAACCAACCACTGAAGGAAGTAATGAGAGGGTTAAGAAAGTATTAAGTGAGTTCACACAAGAAGAGAAACAAGTTTCTCGAAATCATAACAAAGGAAAGAATGCTATATTTATGTCCATAAATAAACATGAGTTCAAAAGAATCTCATCATGTACCACTTCTAAAGAAGCGTGGGACACTTGGTTACTGCTCATGAAGGTGAAACTAGAGTTAAAGCTGCTAAAACTCAAATGCTCATTCAACAGTATAACTCTTTAATTATGTCTGAGACTGAATCATTTGATGACTTCTATATGAACCTGACTAATATTGTGACAAAACTGCATGCTAATGGGATAACATATGACAGACAAGAAATTGTATCTAAAATTCTAAGATCATTACCACAGAAATTTGACAACAAAAGATATGCTATTGAGGAAATGTGTGATATAAATCTCACTCCTGAATTACTCAGTAGTAAATTAAGAGCTGTGGAAATGGAACTAGAATTTAAGAAGCAATTGACACAGTCCCATAGGAAATAGACTAGTTCCAATCTAAGCTTCTCTTCTAAATTGATTAAGTCTGAGATTAGTACTTCCAATGATGACTCTGATGAGGAATGCGATATAGAGAGTTTGGACAATCAGATTGCCTTAATGTCAAAACAGTTTAAGAAAATCATTAAATTTAGAAACAACATGGAAAATAAACAAGGCAAGTCCAATTATCCAACTCCCTTTAATCACAGACCTCATGAGAAAAGTCATGACAAACATCACAAGGACTCTCACACTAGACCTAACAGAGACCTTAAAAAGACTGAATGTTTTAGATGTGGTAAACTATGACACATTGCACAAGACTGTAGAGTTAACTTGAACACTCAAAACAAACACACTAGAGCCAACATTTGCAAGACATGGGATGATTCAAGTGACTCTGAAAATGAGGAACTTGAGTCATCTGATGCTTTTGACCCTTGCATGTCTTTCTTTGACAAGATTATCTATAATGATGATATGCCTGTGTTTGTTAGTGAGGATGAATCTAGTAATTCTACTTCTGATGTTTTGAATAATGCTGTTACTGATTTAGATGCTTTGATTACTGAGAATATTTCTATCTCTTCCTCCGGGTGTGTGAGTCAAAGGGAAAGCGATAATGACGATGTCAATGGGTGTGTGTGTCCAAAAAATGAAGCCCTATGGGTCACTTCACACACTACACTTAGTGACTTGGACAATGAAGACCTCCCAGATATTCACACACTCTATGCTAAAACTCTCAAGAAAAGCACTAGACTAGAAAAGATTGTGAAAGATCTCACCAAGAAAATAGAAGATTTAAGCCTGATGGTCAAACTAAATGCTGAAGAGTATACTACCCAATGTTTAACTCATGAAAGTGAAATCAAAATGTTTGATAAAAAACTCAAAGATTTGACTGAAACAAATGAAACTCTGGAGAAAAAATACAAGGGGACATTGTTAGAATTGGAACAAACTAAAGAAAAGACAGCAACTCTTTTCAAAAAATTTACAAAATTTGAAAATAATTCAAACTGTTTTGATGAATTTGTTGCTGAATCTAAAACCAATTCTGATGATCGAACTGGAATAGGGTTTTGCCCCAATTTGAAGACACAAACAAAATCTTTTGAACCTATCAAGTTTGTGTCAGGAGGTAAAAGACCTGTTGAAACCTGCCCAGATTTTCATTCTCTTAAAACTGAGTTTGATTCAAAACATTAAAATTTTAACATTGGGGAATCGAGTTTCTCTAAACATGAAAGTTCACCTAAGGCTAAATACGTCTGCTCCTCTATTAGGAAGAGTGAGTCTGCATTCAAGACTGTCATACCTAGGAATAGAGTTCAACCACAAAACTTCTCAAAACCTTTGTTTAGAGACTTTCCTAAGGAGACCCCAACCTTGAGCAATCTTTATTGCTCTTACTGTGATATATACGGTCACTCTTTTGATAGTTGCTATGCTAGGAGACTAGTTAAACCTGTTTGTAATCCTCCTGCTTATCAGAACTTTAACTATTCTAGGAAGAGCCGCAACAATTATGTACTTCCTAGACAACCAGACAAAAACTCTAATTATAGAAAGAGAAAGACTAAACCTAAAAGAACATTTCCTAGAAGGATTCCTAAGCACTTTCCTAAACCAAATGCTCATGTTTTTCATAAAACTCAAAATCATGCGCAAAACATTTTTCAACAAAAATCAAATGCTCGCAAATTTTATCAATTGAGAGCTAATAAGCACAAAATGAAAACTATAGCAATTTGGGTTAGAAAAGATGATCTATTACCTCAGATGAAATGTAACATAGTTATTACTGCTTTAAAAGCTGAACACACATCATCTGGATGGTATTTAGACTTTGGATGTTCTAAGCACATGACTGGAGATGATACAAAACTTTTGAACAAAACCAGTTTTGCTGGAGGAAAAGTTATTTTTGGTGATGGAGTATCATCTCAAATCATAGGCAAAGGAACTCTCCAAGAAGATGAACTTCCTGTTCTTGAAAATGTTCTTCTAGTTAAAGGTCTTAAGGCCAATCTACTTAGTATCTCGTAATTTTGTGACTCAAATCATACTATTACCTTTTCAAAGAACAATTGCAAAATTTTAAATGAAAAAGGTGAATGCATAATTACAGGATTCAGGACTCCTGACAACTGTTATACTGTCAAGAACAATTCTGAAATTTGTAATGTTACCAGAATGGATGACAATGAGATATGGCATAACAGAATGGGTCACATAAATTATGATAATCTTAGTAGACTGACCTCTCAAGAAATAGTTAGAGGAGTTCCTAAAATCAAACCCATTCCAAATATTGTCTGTGGTTCCTGTCAGGAAGGTATAATTGTTAAGGCACCTCATAAGAAAGTTAATGATGTTCTTACCTCTAATCCCTTGGAGCTCATCCATATGGACCTAATGGGTCCCTCCAAAACTTTTAGTCTCTGTGGACACAGTTATATTCTAGTTATGGTTGATGACTTCACCAGATTTACTTGGGTAGCCTTTTTAAAACAAAAGTCTGACACTTTTCAAACTTTATTAAAACTACTTCTTCGAATTGAAAATGAAAAGGACACTCAAGTAAATAGAATACGTAGTGATAGAGGTGGAGAATTCAAAGACACTGGTATAATAGAGTATTGTGATTATAATGGTTACAAACATGAGTTTAGTGCTCCTAAGACTCCTCAACAAAATGGAATCGCCGAGAGAAAGAATCGTACCCTTCAAGAGATGGCACGTGTTATGTTACATGCTAAGAATTTGCCTAAATATTTTGGGGTAGAATCTATTCGTACTGCGTGTCACATTATAAATAGGGTCTATCTTAGAAAGAATTCCAAACAAACCCCTTACGAACTTTGGTATAAGAAAAAGCCTAATCTTAAGTACCGTAGAACTTTTGGTAGTACTTGTTATGTATGTAAAGATAGGGAACACTTGTCCAAATTTGAGATTCGGGGAGACAAAGCTATATTTTTGGGATAATCACCTAACAGTAGAGCCTATCGAGTGTATAATCTTCGCACTAAAACCTTGATGGAATTCATAAATGTAATTGTGAGTGACACTACTGTAGAGAATAAGACTGGTGAATCAACTATTGTGGAAGAGCCTACAAACATTTTAAAAAATGACTCTCATGAAATAGATGATTCATTACCAATTGAGATACCTGAAGTACCTAACTGGGTTTCTAAAGATCATCCCATAAATAATGTAGTAGGTAACCCTAGTGAGCCAGTGCGTACAAGATCCCGACTAATAAATTATGCACATTATGCATGTTTTGTTTATCTAGTGGAACCAAAGAATGTAAATGAGGCATTGAATGACTCTTAATGGATTTCTGCTATGCAGGAAGAACTTTTTCAATTTGTCATTCATGATATTTGGTATCTTGTACCTAGGCCTGATCACAAAAAGGTTATTGGCACACGTTGGATTTTTAAATATAAGTCTGATGAAAGTGGGATGATCATTAGAAACAAAGCTTGATTAGTTTCTCAAGGATACTCTCAAATTGAAGGAATAGATTTTAACGAGACTTTTGCTCCTGTTACTCGTTTAGATACTGTTCGTCTTCTCTTTGACATAACTTGCCATTTGCATTTTACACTCTACCAAATGGATGTCAAATCTGCATTCCTTAATGGAATATTGACTGAAGAGACCTATGTAGAACGACCTAAAGGGTTCATTGACCCTCAATATCCAAATCATGTATTTCGTCTTAAAAAGGCTTTGTATGGCCTTAAACAAGCGCCTAGAGCCTGGTATGAGCGTCTTTCCAGTTTCCTCTTAGATAAAGGTTTTAAAAGAGGTCGAAATGATCAAACCCTTTTTATCAAACATTTTGGCAAACACATTATTATTGCTCAAGTTTATGTTGACGACATTATCTTTGGATCAACTTCTCCCTCAGAAGTAAAATCCTTCTCTGAAATAATGATAAGTAGTTTCAAATGTCTCTTATGGGGGAGTTGTAATTTTTCTTAGGTCTTCAAGTCAAACAAAGTTCAGAAGGACTATTTGTTTCGCAATCTAAGTACTCTTTAGAGATAGTAAAGAAATTTGGTCTTGAGAGTGCTAAATATGATAAAACACCTATGAGTACTATGGTAAAACTGTCTAAAGACGAAAATGGAAAATCCATAGATCCAACTCTATATCGTAGTATGATTGTAACCTTAATATACCTTACTGCCTCACGTCCTGATATTATGTATGCTGTGTGTGTATGCGCTTGTTATCAAAATAACCTTAAAGAGAGCCATCTGAATTCTGTTAAATGAATCATTAAATATGTAAAAGGCACTCTAAATCTAGGACTTTGGTACACTAATGACACACCAAGCACTATAATTGGATACACTGATGCTGACTGGGCTGGATGTACTGATGATAGTAAAAGCACATCAGGAGCATGTTATTATATAGGTAATAACTTGGTAGGACGGAGTAGTAAGAAACAAAACTGCACATCACTCTCAACAGCTGAATCTGAATACATAGTCGTTGGCAGTTGTTGTGCTCAATTACTGTGGCTTAAACAAATGCTAAGTGATTATGGTATTCAAGAAAACCAATTGCATCTCTATTGTGATAATCAAAGTGCGATCAATATTTCTAAAAACCCTGTTCAACATTTGCGAACAAAACACATAAAAATAAGACATCATTTTATACGCGAATTAGTTGAAACTAAGGAATTAGAAATCAATTATCTTCCTACTGATTTGCAACTCGCAGATATGTTTACCAAACCTTTAGATTACAATCGATTTATTTCTTTGCGTAAATCTATTGGTATGGTGTGTGCTGATTAATCTCTTTGATCTCTTTATTTTTCCCTTTGTCCATTTGAGACAAAATGGGGGAGAAATTTGAGTCTCTAATGATTCTTTACATATGCTAAACAGCTTGGTCTTAGTGATTCATTGCAGGTTTTGTACAGTTATTCTCAACAGTTGTAATAGGGTATTTAATTGTAAATAGTTGAGTTATGTACTTTTGCTTTCTAGGATTTGGGTAGATAGATTTTTGTAGGAATAGGTTTTCTTTCTTTTGTTGCCCTACGAGTTCTAAATAACTCAAAGGAGATTTTGTCTCATATTTCCAAAGGGGGAGATTTAAGCACATTATACTCTTGACACACTTGAGTCTATATTGTATAAGTGTTCATCTAGTTTGGAAATTGTGACAAAATTATGTCTAACCTAGAATCCAAAGAATTTTAGAGCTTTCACTACTATTTCATCTTTCTTGATTGAAGTGATCTAGACCTTATTACCAACACTCACACACACTAGAATGGATCATATACATCTCATATTGCATATTAGTACGTGTACATATGTTGAGTGTGTTTAAATCCTTAATATTGCTTTTTAAATATTTTTTAGGATTTTATAAACCTTTTAAAATACGTTTTTATTAATTAAAATTTGTTTTTATAAGTTTTTGGGGTCAATCTGCAATTTTACAATAATGGTTATATTGACTTAAAGTTACCTTGGGTAGAATCCGAAAGCGGCAGAGAATTCAGGGTGTGATTTTAATTACTTTAGAGGCGCATTTCATCTCCTCTAATTGTCCAACACTTGGTGCCTTCTGATTGGTGGTAAGTGTGTTTGTTTATAGAGAGTAAACCAGTGTCTGTTTTTCAACCCTTGGATCGTTTTTATCAACGATCTGCATGCACCCTTTCATGATCCCGGTGAACCCCTTAAGAACCAATCCGGTGAATTTTAACCACTGCATATCGTGAACCCTTGGATCTAAGTCAATCAACCTTGACTAAATCTGAACCCTTGATTTTAATCTTCATTCTCGAACCTTCTCAATCCCCGATAAAAGGACCCTTTGTCTCAGCCTTCGAAGACTTTTGTCATTTCGTCCTTTGAGAGAAAAGAAGAGAGAAGAGAGAGAAAGGAGAGAGAAGAAAGAAACCAGAAGAGAGAGAGAGAGTTAGAAACCCTAACCCTAAATCGTCAAATCCATTTTCAAATCAAAACCTCTTTCCAAGTCCTGTACATTCCAAACACCACCTTGACTCTTTGAGTGTTTGAGAGATGTTGTTGGTAGTTGATTTGATGCTGAAACCTCTTTGTTCTTTAGATCTTGTGTCCAACTTAAACATTTTGTCTTAGATCTATTTTCTGCTTTATAGAAATTTCAGATCTATGTACTTCATGTTACATTACACTTAGATTTACATATTTTGTTTCTCAGCTTGAGAAATATATTGTTGATTCTTTTTCTGTAAATGTTTTTAACTTTGAAATCAACAATAATGTTTTTTGTTTCTAGTTCTCTTGAAACAAGACCTTTAACTTAGTTTGGAATCGCACTTGGTGGTTTTCAGTCTCAAAAATCTTTTTAAAACCCGAGACTGATTAAGATCTTGATACGTCTTCTGAGCAAGATAGCCGTGGATTCTGGGATTGTTTTAAAGGTCAAAAAGGTTAAGTTTTGTGAGAAGTGAGAAAAAGAAAAATCACAGCATATAGTCTTATATGTAATTTGTTAGGACTGTTTATACATAATAAGTGTGTGTGTGCATGCATGTGTTAGAGAGAACCTCCACAAACACTTTCACTCTACCACACAAAAAGTGTTGGTAATAAGATCTTGAGAAAAAGAGTCGACGTAAAGAGCTTGAACAAATTGGAAGTTAACAAACTGGGAGGACAACATCAACAATTAGAACTGCAGAGAAGTTATAAGGACACTAGAGGGTACATTCCTGAACTTATATAGGTCTGAGTCGTATGCATGTTTGTTATATAGTTTGTAACTGTTAAATTTGTTTATAGTGGAATTTTTCTTTTACTCCGTAGAGGGAGTCGTGGATGTTTCCTCAGTTGGTTGAGGTTTTACCACGTAAAAAATCTTGTTCTTAATCTACCTACATCTTCTCATCTCATTCTTGGTTGCGTTAGGTTTAAAGTTTGTTTAAACTTTTCTATAAACCTGTTGATCAAATCTTGAATAGATCTCGTACATACTTTTATAAAACACATCTTGTGTTCAATTAGTTTTGGTTTTTAAGAAAAGAGTTTCTTCAAAAAACTATTCGGAGTTACTTAAATTGTTTAATCTTATTAAACGGCTTTAGTAGCAGATTTTGAACTTGATAATCTCTTTATCTCATTACTTTCTTTCTCTACGAAATCGTTGAACATTTAAAGACTACTTTATAAGAAAAACACTATTTTCCTTGATTAACACATGTAGTCTTGAAACCATACACTTATCACAGTTTCAACACTTTTTCACACACTTTAACGACTAAAATTTTTATCTTCCTTATTTCGTCTTTAAATCCAATAAGACCTACAATTAACGTGTTCTTATGCTCATTATCAAAATACTTTAAATTTATACATAGGAGGATATGGATTTTAAGCCCAAAAAACCCATTAAATGGGTCTAAAACATGGTTTATCCAAGAATTTCATAATATTGGCATAAACATGCTTTTCAAGCTAAAAGATATTTTCTATTCCTACCAATCTTGAGTAAATGTCTATTCATACAAAAATCCCAATTTTTTGAAGAAAATCTTAAGACATTTGCCCATAAAATATTTTCAGAAAAATAAATATTATTTTAAACATTTTATTCCATAAATGTTTAAATGTTATGACTTCTTTAAAATAAAACAATTTTCTCAAAACTCTTAGGATCTTTCATAAATCATTCATTTTCATAAAACCAATAAAAATTGCATTCTGAAATCATATATTAATTGTAGTCTAACATGTTATAGCTATAAAACTAATAATATGCAAAATAGAGTTCCCAAGCTAAGAGTGGAATTTTTCATTTCAAATGAGGCTTCAATAATGGACGATGAAGTGTAGAAGAATATGAAAACCTCATAAGGAGGCCTTAAATAGGTTTCCTAGATCCACTAATCATGTCTTCTTGAAAGCTCCACTAAACACCTTCAAACCCTATGATTTCTTCCACCTTCTTCTTCAAAACCCCCAAAAAATATCTCCAAAGTTCATAGCTTTGCTCAACAATGGTGTAGATGTCTTTATATGGATTATGTATGGAAGAACATGGTTAAAGTATGGTGGCTTTGGGTGTAGGGATGGTTGTGAAGGGTGGTTGGTGGTGGTTATTGGAGAGAAGCTCTCAAGAGAGAGAGAGAGAGAGAGGAAAATTTTGATTAACAAAATCTTAAATGGGCCAAACCCCATATAAATACTACAAAAACCCAAAGTATTTAAATCCCCCCAATTCCCTAACCCTTAAACCATAAGGCTAACGACAATATAGCCTTTTTCCCTACATTTTGATCTAGGTGGCCGAGAAGTCTACACATCATCAAATTCGACAATCCACGTTGTGACATCCCATCAAAAAAAGGATAAGATTTTCAAATTCAGCTTCGATCGTTCGAACGACCCTGAGCCTTCTTCGAATGAGATTGCTTGTTCATTCGAACGATACTTTTAATAAGATGTTCTAACGAGATGTTAGGTTGTGTAAGGAATGGATCAAACCCTAGTCTTTAGAACCTCATTCGATCATCCTGTTCGAACGAGATTGACCCCTCTTTCAAATAATCATTAATTTCCTAGGTTCGAACTTCATGCCATCAAATTTTTGGTTCGATGAGCACGAAGGTCATGAAGTTACAAAAATTTGACCCAAGATCCATCTTACTAAGTCTAAGGCCTGGTTAGGTCATACTAATTCACCAAATCATGCAATTATGATCAATGTCTGAGGGTGGGTGTTACACCTAAACTCAGGGTCTCTTTGAGGTCACTGGGCTTTGTCGCGCTCAGGTTGGTTGTTGATACTTGACAAGTCGTTACACAGAATAATATCTTTCCTAATTCATTAGAGGCGGAGAATCATCTAAAATCTTTCTGCTTGGTTGGAGGGAAACTTCATAAATGCCCAAGAAAATGGAACTTTTTTGCCTATTGAGTGCCACTCGGGCACGTTCGTAAATATGACATACTTACTTAATCTTAAGGAAACATATACATCATTTGGGTAGCCTCCATACATGCATCATAATTACTTTCCTAGTAACTGAAAGAGATTTTGAACCACAAAATTGTTGTTGCTTATGTATCCCTCTCATTTTAAAACATGTATAATAAGGAAGAGGTTTTTTAAAACTCTGATTTTCATTGTAAGCTTACTTGAATTATTCTATCTCGTTTCTCTACACTTATTTAATTTTTGTTCTCAATTCTTTCTTTGAATTTCCAACTTCACAATGGTGTATGTTATCAATGAGAGTATTGTTAAAAAATTCGAGCTTAATTACCATGTCCCCCAGTGGGTTCAGGTAGAATTACTTGAGGGTCCTTGTAACCTCTGGGAACTTCCTAATTTCTATTGGTTGCCTTCAATTTTTATAGCTAAGTGTGGGGTAACATTTCCCCTGAACCTGTTGTTTTTTAGTTATGTCGATACTTTGATATAGTCACAGCCCATGTCTCTCCAAATACGTGGAAGATCATTAGTAGGGTTAACCGCATTAATGAGTTGTATAGGACCCATCTTGATATTATAGACATTACGTATTGTTAAAAAGGGGCGAATACCCCTAAAGGTGTCTATTACATAAAGACAAGGGTGAACAATCGGTCTTTGGTGGTGAACTTGCCTAATTCTAACAAAGATTATTGAGATCACGACATTATTATAAAAAATTGGTAACATTCCCCCCCCCCCCCCCCCCCTGAGGGCTTAGCACATCAAGTGACAAGGTGACCTCAAGATGGTCAAGGAATAGGTTAGGTTGAAACTGTAACTCTACTATTGTGTCTTCTTTTCTTTGACTGATTGTAATGGCTTTTTCCTATGTTCATGATAGTTACAAGAAATAATAAGTGAACTCGTGATGATGAAGTAAACTTTTTTTATCTTCAGAAGGTTTGGGCAATTCAGCAGAAGCTTGGTACTACTAACCATTCCAGGTTAGTTATTGTGTTCCTCGGCTACAAGATTTCCACTACCTTTTTTGTCATGAGGCCAATACAAAAAAACCCTAATCATCCCTATTTCCTTGGATGACTCAAAAGCTTCCACCTACTGAGACTTAAAATGGGAGGGATAAAATGAGGAAAGAATGTTATCTTCCTTTGAGTCGTTGGATATTTTCACTGTTTGTTCTACAAAGATTTCACCTAGTGCTATATCCAAGAGGAAAGTTTTTAATTTGAATTCTGTGAATATGGGTACCATGTTTCCCCATGCTTGTCCATCGAGAAATAAAAAGACTCTCTTTGTTGATGAGTAAGATAGGCGATATTATGGGTCATTCCCACCCCATGGACATCGAGGATTCTCCCTCCAAGGAACATGAACCCCTTTTAAAGATCTAAATAAGGATAATATATTTCCTCCCCTTCTAGACATTGCATGGAAAATGAATTTTGATAAGGGAAAGGGAAATTCCTAGTCTGTAGTTTCTCGTCCCGACATAGCTCAAGACTTGACTCAATTGAAGGTCTTTCATGCTGATAGGGTATATGCTTTTGCCCTTCCTTATATTCGATTGTTGGAACATGTCAACCACAATATCTTCCTCGTAGGTTCATCATTTTTATGTATCTTTTCTTGCATTTCTTTTACTTTTATTTTTCCCACCTTTGTTTTCCCAATATCTAGAAATTTTTGACCGACTATGATCAGTTATTGGAAAGGAATGATGCATTGAAATAAAATCCTTTGTTTATGTGGAGGTGGATTTTGAGAAATTGGGTAAGTCTCTAAGGGTTGCTCGATCACTTAATATACCCTGGGTGGCCGAGAATGTGAAGCTCAACCAAAAGGTCCAAATCCTGGAGGTTGAGAAGAACCATCTTCAAAATAAGATTGAGAACTCTGTTGCCCTAGCTGACGCTATATATTAGGCTAATAAAGATGTTCCTCAGGCTAAGGCAAGTCTAAAGCTGAGATTGCCAAAATAAAGATTGATGAGGCTAAGGCCAATGTTAAAAAGGCCATAGTTGGCATATTGAATGCCAAAGAAGAGGCATATACTTGTGGTTAGGATAAGGCCTTAGCCAAAGTCAGGGACCAGATTTCATACCTGAGAAAGTTATTTTTGAAGAGTGACTGGGACGAGTCCTGGTTAATATCGACATTGTTAAAGACTTCAACCTCTTCAAGGAACACAATGAAGGTTCGCCTCCTCAAATTGAGGAGGAGGTCAGAGGAAAAGCGTTTTGTACTGAGATTCAATAGGAACAAGTCGAACAAGCTTCTACCATAGGGTTTTCTCAGGGGAAGGTTAGATAAGCTCTTACAATTTGGACCGAATAGATAGAAGCCATAACCACTGTTCTAGCTATCGAGAAATAGAAGGTCAGTGAGAATGCTCCTTAGGACTTTTTGGGAGCATTTTATTTTTGTTCTTTTCATTAAACGATGTAGGGGATTCCCCCCATTTCTCATTTATTAATGAAATTTAGAGTTCGATTCAATTGTTTCCTATTCATGTATTGTTTAATACTCCATATATGTTCCTCTATTTACCAAGTACATAAATCTGACAAATTTTTCATACAGTTTAATGCAACTTGTAGAGCTCATCGCTATTTAGTACAAATTTTAGGAAAGAAGTGGAAGACTCTTTATTAATGGCTATGACAAGAATGATAATGATGGTGATCTTAATCAGCTCGTGGGTTTTAACGTGTCTGTCCGAGGAAAAGAGCATTATTGAGACCTTTATCTCCTTTTCCATCAAGCTATGGTAGATAATACAGCCTTTCATCACATGATCCTTACTAATCAAAGCAATTATAGTGAAGCTTTAGCCAATCTGAGGGGGTAAATTTTATGAGAAGGTGGCCTGGTTGAGTGGAGAAAAAGTATTTCACAAGAAGTTGGTTGTCATCGAGTCTGACCATGCGATGAAGAGATTTGCTCTGTAAGCTGGCTTATAAGCAAGAGATAGGTCATTAATCTTCTAAAGAAAGAGAACAATGATCTGAGGGATGAGCTTAAGAGGTTTAAAAAGTCCCAACTAGGTCAAAAAGTTGGAAAATGAGCCTCATTTCTTATAGTAGAGAATGCTCAGTTGAGGGAGAAGCAGGAGAAGGCCCAAAAGTCTTTCAATAATAAGGATGAGATCATCAGGGGTATCTCTTCCTCCCAAGAGAAAGAGGGTGGTCATTTGTTTAAATAGCTGAAAAAGGTAAATAATTTTTTGCATAACAAAGTGATGACCATCAGGAGCTTATCCAAGACGCTCAACCACTTTATATTTCAATTTCAAAAGAAGCCTCACAAAGTATGGACTGGTGTATACGATGAGGCCTTTATCAGTATGGATGATAGCCTGAATGATGCTCAGAATGTTGACTAAAAGAATGATGGCTCAATGCCTTGACAGTGGCAAAGGTACTAAAGGATTCTAAATTATAGTACTGGAATGACCCCGATTTTCTTGATCATTCAAATCCCCCTTATAATCTTAATGTTTCGTGGATCCCTATAGATGTTACTCTAATCAGCTTAATAAGGAAGTACCTGGATGACTACGGCCTAGATGGAGATGATAGACTTTACCTAACTCAACACTTGGTCGACAGAGTTACTCATGGAGGGCCATCAAAGATCAAAGACTTATTTGATACTATTACTACTTATGTGCTAGACCTACTAGAGTTGGAACCTTAGAAGATGTTTCTTGTCGTCATCGTGACTGAGTCATTTCTTTTTATTTTTCTTCGATGTAAATTATTTTGCTTTCCAATTTCCTTGTAATAAATTTAATGTATTAATGTAATCTTTTTGCATTTTTCTTTACTTTTTGTTGTGTGGTCCTTGGTCTTACCTTTTAGTTCATATCGTCACATCAAACCTTAGGCCTAGATCTAGAAAAGCGAGAATGCGCATATTCGTGGGGTTATCTCCGAGATAGTATTTTTTTTACCTGCTTGGTCATAGGTGCCTAAGGTTTGTAGTAGGAATTTCATTGATTGTGAGAGATTGTTTATGTTTTGTTAATCGTTAAAACATTTTAACTTTGATTGTTCATTCTTCGATTAACTAGTTAGCCTAGTGCGCGGACGTTTTATTTTAGAGATGGTATTTGGTCGACTAGTTAGTCAGTCTTAAAAGAAGACATTTAAAAGAATATAATCAACACAATGATAAGTAATATGCCAAAGAAAAAATCAATTGACTAATCAATCGTCTTCATCAAATACTCATTTCACTTCCACTTTGAACAAGGCATAGATATAAAATTTTACAAACATAAATGTGGTGTAGACACCCCATCCTAGGACCCCCTTAGGTCCCTATCACTCACTCATTCATCGCAAACCACAGGTCACACCCCGAGTACCAATCTAGAGGCCATAGGGCACTCCCGGGCCTCATTTAACTCCATTTAAATTTCTCTCCTGAGCAAAATCTTAATGAATATTTGAAAGGTTCAAAATCTCCTTACCAACGATTCGCCTAGTGCGCGAATTGACCTTACGGTTTGGACGAACGGTCTATTTTACTATCAAAATTTAATTCCCCGATCAACTTTTTTTCCTGAGAGAAAGCTCAATGAACCTTTGAAGGTCCCCAAATCCCTTTCCAATGGTTCAACCCATGCAAGAATTGGCCTTACGATTCGGATGAACCGTCTGTTTTACCCTATATTTAGAGGCCACCGGGTGCTCTTGAGCCCCTTTTGACTTTGGTCAACTCTTCATATTAAATGAAGTTGAATGAATCTTTAAAGGAATCTGAATACCTTTTTCAACGGTCCACCCCGTGCATGAATAAGCCTTACGGTACGGATGAACGACCCATTTTACTCTGAAGGGTCACCGGGCATTTGTGGGCCCCGTTTGACCATGGTCAAATCTTCAAACCAAACGAAGATGAATGAAATATTAAAATGCTCTGAATACCATTTCCAATGATCCATCTCATGAACGAATTGTCCTTATGGTTCGAACAAACAAACTATTTTCCTCCTAGAATTTCTCATTTAGTGACCAATTGACGCTTTTGGGCCTCATTTGACTTTGGTCAACTCCTGAACCTGGGAGTGTCTCAATGAATTCTTAAAGGTATTTGAATTCCCTTTCTAATGGTCCACCCTGTGCGGGATTCTGACTTACGGTTTGCATTTTATGACCATTTTTCTGAAAAACCTGCCTCAGATTTCTGAATGGCACCCCTAAGACCCTGCCTATCTGCTGTGTGTCTGGAAATCTATGCCGATAGGCAGTTCAAGGATCATGCTGATTGTCACCCCCTTGGCCCTATAAATAGAGGCCATGACCACACTTTTAGAGGCACCCCTGAACATCCCTTTCAGTAATTCAGAGAACATTCTCTCAAATTCAGCGTTGTTCCCCTCTTAAAAAGCCCATTTCCTACATTCCTTCCATCCTTTTCATAATCCTTTTAGTAAATTATCACCCATCACCTCCTACCAATAATACTCATCGTGAGATCAGCGCATCTACAATCAAGATCCACTTCAAGTCTTTAGAAGGAGGTTCAATTCTCCCCCTTTGTCTTTAAATTCTCTTACTTTGGCATTAGTTACTTCATTTTCACTTCAGTTATTACATAACATATCTTAACTTCAAAAGTTTTATTGTTAGTATTTTCATATACTTAATTTTCATAGATTATCCCAAAAATAAGAAAAAGAGGGTTTACTTATAAATTCCAAACGGGAAATTTTCATCATATTTTCTCACACTGGAACACATTTTTCTACACACACACATATAAGCAAAGTCCCCGGTTGGATTTATGGGTTAAACTCCACCTCTTATTGTCTTCTAACTATGTGGGATTTGATGTTCCCTCGGGCTATGTTTTCTATATTATATACTTTGTGATGGGCGTTGGTCCTGTGGGTCGCAGTTATCCTAAGCAATATGAATCTCACCTTACATTGCCTCGTCCCTTCAACGTATATCAAACATCCCCCCCCCCCCCCGCATCGTACCGCTTGATCGAACTCACGATGGGAGGCTATTGCATGGAACTCATTCACGTACGTCGATTATATTGAATTTGATCTCACACATACTATCCCCATCTGGTATATGGGGGGGTAATTCACGTACACTCAAGTATATCAACCGGCTTGTCCATACGTACTGATGAATGATTGCCCTTATAGGCAAGAGGTATATCGTGGAAGTCATGCCAAAATGTGGAACCTATACACTAATCGAATAATTTCATAAACCTCATAGAGGTGTCAAACCTAGGACACTCATATTTAGTTTGTCGGTTACCATGGGAAACAGTGTTGAAATTCCGAGTCGACTTACCACCTGAATTTCTGCGCTATTACACCTTTTTCCAAAACAGGACCCCATCCGTGAGCTTGGAAACAAGTCAAATCGTGTCTTACATATTTTCAAACCCTATTTTTCGATGAGTGGGTCCTATTCAACATTTTTTTCTACATTTAGGCAGACCCAATACAAGTGAAAACCCAATAATGATTTTAATAATAATCATGCTGAGATTCTTTCCTTTTTTCCTCCTTTTTCGAAAAAAAAACACCAAAAATATTTGTCTCCTCTTCTAAAATACCATAATTTTCATCCCTCCTTCTTTCAAAAATATATTCGAACCGTTTTCCCTCTCAGGTCGTTCACATACCCGGTTTTGGCCTGGCTCCCTATTGGCTTCGATCTTCCATCAAACCGCCCTAAAGCTCTATCAGTTATTCTACTACTTTATCCGAGTCTGGGATTTACCTTCATGATCTCTTAATAGAGAACACCAACCAAGAACCGAATGTGCAGCCCGACCTGATGACAATTTTAGCCCAGCTCAGGGTCAAGATTGAAAACCTTCAAACCAATCTCCATGAGATACAGCATCAACAGGCCCAGATTTCTAAAGAACTAGAGTTTTTCTTTCCTTGGCCATAGGTCCACCCACTCCCAAGCTTGTTTGGTTCCGAAAAGAGTATCTGCATTCTCCACATGCCCAACCTACCAATGGACCATCACCAACTCAACTACTTAGTTAGAACCTTACCCAACTAGGGGATAACCTTTCAGCAACCACGGATCATAAGGAGGAGGAACTAAACAAGGTCAAGGAAGACCTCAAACTATTATCAAAGCAGTTCAACCAATTCAATATATCATGGAACTATATAGACGTCACCCATATGTTTCCCTATTCAAAAACTAGACTGCTAGAGAAGTTTAAGATGTCAGACTTTGAGAAGTTCAAGGGCAGCAAAACTCCCAATTTTTCACCTTCGAAGATATTACTGAGCTATGACTCTCCTTGGTGCCTCCGAAGAGATAATGGCCTAAATATCCCAGCAGATCTTAGAAGAAAGTGCCCTCCGTTGGTTTTTATCCCTCAAAGAATTCATAATCATTACTTGGGAGGATGTCGCAAGTGAATTCATATCTCAGTACAAATATAATAAGGAGCTAGAGGAATACAAGACAAGATCTAGAGATTCTTAAGCAGAACCCTGGGGAAATGGTTAGTGGCTTCATAAGAAGGTGGAGAAATAAAGCTAGTGACCAATAGACCCTTCGAAGAAGAATAGTTCAGTGTTTTGAAGAAGAACATCTTACCTCATTTCCAAGTGTTCATGGGAAGATAGTATTATCTACATTTCCAAACCCTTCGAGAGGCTGGTGTAGAAATTGAGGAAGGCATTACCAAAGTAGAATCCGAGTCAAAGAAAATGATCGGATAATTCACTCCTCAGATGTATGAGAAGCCCACCATTTCTACAGTATCAACCATAAATAATATTTCCCAACTTACTACCTCTTAGACACTGGAAATTCGCCCTAATTTTACTAAGAAAGAGTACACTGAGCTCCATGCTCCCCTGTTCAAAGTCTACCATGGCCTGTTGAGTCGAAACCTCATCCAACCCTTGAACCCCCATCCATTACCAAATCCACTCCCTAAATATTTCAAAGTTGATGCTTGTTATGATTTCCACCAATTCGCTGGCCATAATTCCTACCAATGCTTCCACCTTAGGAATGTGATCCAAGTCCTAATTGACTAAGGTATCATTGCCCCACCAACCAATCTTAAAACCAATATCACTCATAACCCACTTCCAACCATAAAAATTCCATCTTTCTAAAGAGTGACCCAGAATTTGACCCATCTGTTCAAATCATGCTCATCAAAGCACCCATCATACCCACAATCTCACCTAAACCACTCAAAGTTTGCCCAAATTATCTCCTACACCCTTCCTGCTTCACCGATCAATAGTTTTCACTCCTTACAAGGTCCTGCATTATCGTCATCACTTGATCTGAAGGGAAAGACATAGAGTTACCAACTATGTTGAACCAACTCTTGAAGTTTGGGATAAAATTCCCCACCAAGATGACTATTGATTATCATAAATTTAGTTTTTTATTCATGAAAGCTCAAAAATGGGCTTGAGAATCAAATGAATGGGTAGTACATGTTGAAGAACTTAGTCTAGATGATGTGGTACAGATAATGGCTGATGAATTTTGATAAACAATTGAAATTTACATCATTAATGAGATACTCACCGCTTTTAAGCTTCAGGGACAATTGGTCCCTTCACTCCTCCACCTCCTCGCTGAGTGGGAAGATTTGTACGATGAAGCCATCGAGGTTATTGAATGCATAGATTAATCTTGGAAATAGGACATAGTCTCCACTGAATGGGAGGATGACTTTGATAGTACAAATGACGAACCCAATTGGGAAGAAGACAGTCAAGTATCCAGCTTGTGTGGAATGAAATCATGTGAAGATCTGTTGGGGGAAATTAATAAGGTGGCTATACATCCAGAAGTAGATGAAGAAGTGAGGTTCTTATTCTTCCCTTCCTTAGTATATCATATAACCAGGTCAGGGCTACAAAGATTTTTTTCCTTATATGACCTAGACAAATATTGTAATGGGAGTTTTCGAAGGATTCACCATGCCCGAAATGACCATTGAAGAGAGAAAAGTCGTTGACCAACTCAAGAAAGCCCAAGATAATATTAACTTATGGGGGCTTTTCATGTCCTCCCAACTGCACTATAATGCTTTGATAAAACTCCTCATCGGTCCTACAATCCCTCCTTTCACCACTCCCGGAGCAGCCATAAACATGGTTGTTAACTTGACCTCTTTCGAACTACTCTCCTTTTTTGAAGCAGAGATACCAAAAATTGGCCCTGATCATAATTATGCACTCAATATCTCCGTTAAAGTCTTGGGAAAAATATCCCCTCTCTCACTCATTGATAACAGATCATCCCTCAATGTTTATTCGCTCAAAACCTTCAATTACTTGGGATTGAAAGTCAGTGATCTTATTCCCACTTTCACCATCGTGCGTGCTTATGACAATACCCGCTGAGAGGTAATGGGATCCATAAAACTCATAGTAAGGGATGGCCCTATCAATCCTATCACCGACTTCCAAGTTGTTGACATACCTGTATATTTTAATCTACTCATTGACCGTTCAAGGTTCCATAGCTTCCGAGGGGTATATTTTTCTCTTCGTCAGAAACTGGAGTTCTTCGCTAAAGGCCATGTTATTACCATCTTGGGGGATGATAATGGTACAGACAATGCCAGAACTAGGAATTCAATATTAGAGATTCATCATGGGATGAGTGACATGATCTTCTCTGACTTCAGAGTTGACCCGCTTCCCTTTCAGCTAGAGAAAATTTCAAAGACCGAGTCTGTCTGAAACACAACCCTTATGGAGACGTCAATGTGATTCAAATGTTCAAAAACATATACTTCATGCCCGGAATGGGGATAGGGTGATGTAAGAAATGGATCCTTTAGCCCATATTCCTAAAGGAAGCCTTCCCCCTGTGAGGCCTAGGTCACTATTCCTCACCAAAAGAACTCAAAGCACCCCGGTGACCACGATCGAAAAGAAGATTAGAAGAAGAAAGGACTATTTTGAGAGAGTCTTTGAACTTAAGGTTTATCAAGGATGGTGAAAACTTCCCATTCTGCGGCTTCCCTGAACCATGGTATGACCATGTCGACAAGAAGATAAAATCGGGGTTAAAAATCATCCTTTAAGATAGTAACTCTTGGGTCAAAGACTACCAACGTGGAGTGCAACCACTCATAAAGAAAATCATGATAGTTACCGAGGATTATTAGGAAAACTATTTCGAGGACTCATTCAACCTGCAGATATTAGAGTTGGGTCTCTGCATGATTTAGTCAGATGTCGCACTGTCAGACTAGTCTACTCAAATCAAAGCTGCTGGCATGCCTCTCCTCAACTAGAATGCCATGCTTATCCAACCCGATCAGATTCAACCAGACCTTGCTGCTTATCCTTTTCTATTTTCTTCACCTGATATTTTTATTACTTTTTCAGATATCAATGTAACAAAAACCTCTTTTGACAAGGTTCTCAATATTATTTTTCCTGAAAATAAAATAAATGAATATATTGAGTATCTTATTTTACCTTATATTAATTGTCTTGATTCTATTCAAACCTTTGATGATGATGATGATTTTTAAAATAAATCATTCTTAACTAATATTGATAAGGAGAATAATAAAAATATAAGTGTGTTTAAACTAATGATGATGAGACTATTGTTATTAATCTCGATTCTAGTAGCCATTAATGCAAGATTAGGATATAGTCCACCTTTAACAAACATGATCGTATGCAATTTATAGAAGTACTGAAAGAATTCATGGACGTCTTCACACGGTCCTATGATGACATGCCCGGTATTGACTAAGAAATACTTCAGCATCAGATCCCAGCATTACTAAAATGTAAGCCACTCAAACAGAAGCTAAGGAAGCTCCACATCGAATGGTCACTCAAAATCAAGGAGGAATTGTTCAAGCAATTAAACGTGGATTTCATTCGTGTAGTCGAATATTCTACATTGCTCTCTAATAATGATCCCGTGCCAAAATCAGGAGGAAACATCTGCATGTGCATCAACTATCGAGATTCAAATAAAGAATTCTCAAAGGATGATTACCCGTTACCTCACATCGACATAATCGTGGACAAGACAGCCATCCATGCCCTCAAGTCATTTGTCAATGGATTCACCAAATATAACCAGATCAAGATGCACCCTGACCATCAGGAGAAAACTGATTTCATCACCTCATGGAGAACTTTCTACTACACCATCGTGTCATTCGTACTCAAGAATGTCGAGGTTACCTATTAAAATATGTCATAACCATCCAGTACTACCTTATTTAAAAATAGGTCAAAGTATACATAGGCAACATGAATATAAATTCTAAGACTCGGGAATGACCTATTCCCGCCCTTCGAAAGTTCTTCGAGCGATCGCGGTGCAGGAAACCCACATAAATGTGTTTTCGGCATCATGAAAGGAAAACTCTTGGGATTCAAGGTCAGTGAAAAGGTAATCTAAGCAGAACCTACCAAACTAAAAGCCATACTTGAAATTACGCCACCACAGATGGAGAAGGAAGTTCGAGGATTCCTGCGTAAACTACAGTATATCAGTCAGTTCATCAGCTAAAATTTGCAAACACATTTTCAAACTTCTCTAGAAGGATTCAACTAAAGTCTAGAATGAAGCTTGCCAAGAAACCTTTGATCGAATCAAGTGATACCTCACCCGCCCTCCGGTGCTTGTGCCTCCGCATCTAGGTCTCCCCATCCTCCTATACTTGACCATCACATATACCAAAGTAGGGGATTTTTTAGCCCAATGCAATAAAGAATCCCATAAGGAAAGAGCCATTTATCATGCCACTCAAAAATTGGTCGGATACGAAATTAACTATAGTACCTTGTAAAAAGCGTGTGTTGCCTTAGTCTGGATCACATGGAAAATATAGCACAACATGCTCACATTTCCCATTAGACTAGTATCCCTCATGATCCCCCTCAAATATCTGCTAGAAAATACCTCTATTTCCAGACAAATGTCCCGTTGGTTGATGTTGCTAGCCGAATTCGATATCGTGTACGTCACACAGAAAGTTATGAAAGGGAGAGCCAACTCTGACTACCTTGCTAGTTTTCCCATGGAAGGGATCGATGTTTGGGTCTCTAAATTCCCGAATGAAGATATTCTGTGCACATCTCAAGAGGACCTTAGATGGAAGATTTTCTTTGATGGAGCTACCAACAAGAAAGGATACAGTAGTAGGATACTCCTAATCTCCCCTGATGACTCACACACCATCGTTGCCATCAAACTATACTTTTCATGCTCCAACAACATAACTGAGTATGAGTCATGCACTATAGGTCTCAAGATCAACCTCAAGAGAAGAATCAGTCACCTAGACATCTACGGAGACTCCGACCTCATCGTCGGCCAAATCTTCAAAAAATATAAAGTTAAAGATATAAAGTTTCTACCTTTCCATTCCCACCTAGAGGATCTAGCCTCCCAGTTTATAGATGTCACCTTCCACTACCTACCTCGTGCAAAGAATAGCCTAGTTGATGCCCTTGCTACGCTAGAGTCAATTACCTACATGCTTGAGGAAATAACAATGGCCCCTTTCTTAGTTCAGAAACATGTTAAGCCCACCCACTGCTACCACATTAAACTTTTTACCAGGGAAGATTCTGATATAGACGGATTATGGTACTATGATATTTGGCACCTCCTTAAATATGGTAGGTGTTACAAATATTCTGATAAGAAAGACCATGTGACCCTTCACAAACTGGTTGCCCAGTACATCATCTATGACAAAGCACTGTCCAAGAAAAACTTTGATGGAACGTATTTGCACTCCATAGTAGGTATATTGAAGAAATTATACACAAGATCCATAGTGGGTAATGAGGGTTGCACATGAATGCTTACATGCTTACCAAAAAGGTCATCCATCAAAGATACTATTGGACCACCATGGGTCAAGATTGCATGACCTATAATCGAAGATGCCTCAAATACCAACAACTTTCCAATCTCTAACACTTTCCTCCTAGAGAACTATATAACATGGTCTATCCTTAACCCTTCTCCACCTGGGGCATTGACATCATAGGGAAAGTTAGTCCCAAAGCTTCAAACGATCATGAATTCATCCTAGTGTCCATTGATTACTTCACCAAATGGATCGAAGTTGAGTTATATGCAGTGTCGAATGCTAAGAAAGTGGCCATTTTTATAAAAAAGAACATCATTTATCGATACGGAGTTCCTTATAAGTTAGTATCAGCAAATGGACTACATTTCGAAGCCGAGGTCACAAAACTAGTCGATAAGTATGAAATTCAGAGACACAAATATTGTCCTTACAGATCCCAAACCAATGGCGTTGTTGAAGATACCAATAAAATCCTCAAAATCATAATCAATAAGATAATTGAGAGTTGCAGAGATTGGGCGAACCAGATCCTTTATGCCCTCTGGGTCTATCGCACTTTAGTAACAACACCTAATAGGGCTACCTATTATTCTCTAATGTACGTCATGGAAGTTCTCCTACCTGTTGAGCTGGAAATAACTTCCCTATGCATCCTAATAGAAAGTAAAGTCGGTGAAGCAGAATGGAATCAGAAACGCTTTGATGAATTATCACTCTTGGATAAAAAGAGAAAAAAGGATTTATATCAATTAAAGGAGTACCATCGCTGGATAGCGCAATCATTCAACCAAAAAGTTAAGAACCGCAGTGTCCAGGAAGGAGACCTTGGTCTCAGAGAAATCATAGAACCCATCTGGAACATCAGAGGGAAATTCAAACTGAATTGGAGAGGCCCCAACATCGTGAAGAAAATTCTCTCAGGAGGAGCTGCTATGATCACAGACTTCGATGGAGAAGAGATGGAATGTCCAGTCAACCTAGACCGTCTGAAGAAATTTTATCCTTAATTCGAAATCTCGAGGTCGGTGCTATGACTCTTCTCATCCCCCTTCTATTCTAAAAATGGGACTTGATCCTCTCATAAAAATATTTTCTTTTCAAAATAAGACTTGTGCAAATTTTCAAAACCCCTAGAGGTACATAGGCAGCCCATACGCCATACATGGACTTGATCCCCTTCTTTTTTACAAAATGTTATTCTTTTCTAACCTTCAAGAACGGTGGTCCATTTTATTATTTACAAGAACAAAAGGATTATGTATACCATAGATATTGGTATAAATAATTCGAAAGCAAAACTCATCAAGGGGCTCAAAAAAATATGATCATAATCAACTTTTATTTTTAAATAAGGAATACAGCGTTATTACATGAAGTATCAGTGAAGGTAGTGAAGTAAACTACCATCCCTTCCACTAACCAAACCATTCTTAAATGAACCAAACCCTAAACTAATTTACAATAAAAATTATTCCAAAACCCCCCAAAATGTAAAACATCGAAATCACCATAGCTTCACAAAAAATACCCAAGCTTCACAAAATATTACCTTCTACTATCGAAAAGCCTCGTTTCATCATCATTACCAGCCCCTGGAGGTCCCCAAGTTTCCCACTTTTGGTTGACATTCTGTATAAGTACTCCATGGAGCAGTATTCCCTGACAAGCCTAGACAGAACCACAACACCGTCCTCCATGGTGTCGAAGGCATCGAACCAACTTTGATCGTTCTCTTCTGCAATAATTTTTTGTAATACCCGCTTCCATAACCACTTTTGGTAGTCCCCAGAGACATGTCAAACCCCTCCCATAGACTGTGACAGATAGATATATGGTCGATGGCACTGCCACAGCATAATCCTCCATGGTTCAGTCAAATCCTCCACTGGGAAGAAGTTTGTTATGCTAGGGAGCATCATTTGTCCCCACCTAACTTGGCGCAGGAGCTACTAGGAGAAATATAAGGAAGTTTATCGAAGGCCAAGATATTCCACAAGCTTCAAGATAAATAGTAAGTCCCCCCACCATGGCACTGACCAGCGTAGACACGGTGCTCCATGCTCTACAAACTAGTTACAGGAGGGTAGTGAGACTGGGGTCTATGAATAACTGGAAAAGGGTGAGGCGTGACCCACTCCAATGGACGTTGTCTGCAAGGTTCTCAAGAACTTCTAGTGCAGCTTCTGATGAAGCCTTCTCCTTTTGTTAAGATTGGAGCTCAATCTGGAACTCCCTCCCTGCAAGAAAATGAACTTCCACAATAATAATAGTAACTTTTCTCAAGAATAGCTCCTAAGAATGATGGTTATTCATAAGGAGTTAAAGAACAAGGCACTTAGAACTAGAGAGAGAGCAGGGAGAGAATAATTGGAGGTTTTGGTGTTATTTTGACAGAGTAACAGTGCTATTGAGGTTTTCTATATCTCTTGACCTTGCCCAATGGTCCTATTTATACTTGGGCACTAGGGCTGAGTTGGCACTTCTTGCGCTAAAAACTTAGAGGGTTGATGAGGGACAAGGTCCATAGTGTACCATTTGTCCCTACCTGTGTGCAGCAGCCTGTCCCTTCAAACAGGTGCCACTCGGTGCAAACAATAGTCAAAAAACAAATATCTCTCCCAATGGATACAAACTATCTGATTTGGTAAATATCTTTTGAAACAGTAACTTTTGGTACAAACTTTGTAAACTTGAGGGGGGGTCTCAAGGACAACCTCCTCTAAAATCTTGGTAAGCTTTAGTGGGTCTTGAGGACCCCCTTCTTAAATCATTTTTCTTGAGAGTGGCTTAGAGGACCCTCTCTTTTAAAATCATTTTATAAATAATTCTTTTCTTGTGAGTAACCCTTTGGCTGCTCACCCTGGTTGTGTTTGACTGTGAGGTGTGTGCGGACTGGGCGACCTAGGGTCTTTCTACTAGTATTCTCTCAATCCTAAAGTGCTAAGTTGCTGAGCTTGCTCAACAAAACTTGTTCTTCAGCCGCCAATCCAAAACTCTCAAGAGATACCAACTAGCCTATTTGAGTCCTACCTGCTCAACTAGGCTACCTGTACAAGAAAGTTTTGTTCTTCTAAAAAATGACTTTTCATGGTGAGGGGTTGCTCATGGTAGCCACTCCCTCATCCTGGCTTATTTTCTAGAAGCAAAGGGGGAGGACCTTGAGGGTACCTCCCCTAAATGTGTTCTTCCTGTTGAGGGAGAGGAACCTTGAGGATTCTATGACCAAATGCTTTTTGGGGTTTGAGGGACCTTGGGGGTTCCTCCTCCCATATGAGTTTTTATGTGGGGGTTCCATCTCAATATGAGTTTCTGTAGGGACCCTAGTGTTCCTTCTCAATGTGAATTTCTATCGGAACCCTGGGGGTTCCTTATCAATGTGAATTTCTGTCGGGACCCTAGGGTTCCTTCTCAATATGAATTTCTGTCGAGTCTCTGGGGTTCCTTCTCAATATAAATTTTTGTCGAGATCCTGGGGGTTCCTTCTTAATGTGAATTTCTGCCGATACCTGGGGTTCCTTCTCAATATTAATTTATGCCAGGACCCTGGGGTTCCTTCTCAATGTAAATTTCTATCGTTACCCTGGGGTTCCTTCTCAATATGAATTTCTACCATTGAGGTACTGGGGGTTCCTTAACTAATATGAATTTTGTGTGTTCCTCAACCTCATATTTTTTGTAAGCAAAAGGGGGGGTATTTGAGGGACCCTCGCCCTAAAATATAGTGGTCAATATTGAAACACCCTTCTACATTAGCCCCTCGTGTAAATCCTTTTATGTTGGGCAGACCAAAAGGCTTTGTATACCATAAATTCAATTTTTAATTTTAAGGGACCCTAGGGTTCCTTCATCATTCCCCCTAGGGTCATTAAATGCTCTGTCACCTCCTCCCAGGTTTTGTAGATTAGGCTACTTATATTGGACCTCCTTATCTGGGTATCAACTTAGGCAGAGTGGTTTCTCATGGTGAACCCATTATCATTTGCCTTCTTCCGTGACCTTCTATCTTATTTAGACGGGTTACTCATAGTGAGCCCCTCATCCTTGGCCTTCTTATTTGGCCTTCTATCCTATTTAGAGGAGTTGCTCATGGTGATCCCCTCCTCCTTATCCTTTTTTGTGGCCTTATATCTTGGGTAGAGGGGTTGCTCAAAGTGAGCCCCCTCATCCTTTATCTTTGTTATATTGCCTTCTATCTTGAGTAGAGGGGTTGCTCACGGTGATCCCCTCATCCTTGGACTTTTTTTGTGGAATTTTATCTTGGGTTTAAAGGTTGCTCATGGTGAGCCCCTCATCCTTGGCTTTTTCTGTGTCCTTCTATCTTGGGTAAAGGGGTTTCTCATAGTGAGCCCCTCGTCCTTGGCCTTTTTTTGTGGCCTTCTATCTTGGGTCAAGGGGTTGTTCAAAGTGATCCCCCTCATCCTTGGCCTTTGTTCTGTGGCCTTCTATCTTGTTTAGATGGATTGCTCATAGTGAGCCCATCATCCTTGGACTTTGTCTTTGGCCTTATATATTGGGTAGAGGGGTTGATCATTGTGAGTCCCCTAATCTAGGTTTTACACCTCGTCATAGGGCCACTCAAGGTGGGCCCCTTACTTTAAATATTTTCTTGCTAACTTGGGCAGTAGGATCCCCTCTAGGTGGGATCACTCTCCCTTGGCTACTCTATAATAGCAACTGGACACCCCTCTACATTAGTCCCCTTGTAAAAAAAATCTTTGTGTTGGGTAGACGAATGGGTTTTGTACAAAACAATCACTTCATCTTGGAATGCAAAAGTTTTCCTGGGTTTTCATTTTTGTTGGGTCACTTATGTTGGACTCTCTCGCCCTGGGTTTTCCTCTTTGTATTTGCCTTTGGAAAAGGGGGTCACTCAAAGTGAACTCCCTCACCAGAAACTGTCCGTGCCTTTGATTATAGCTGAAGGGACACTCGTGGTGGGCCCCCTCACCACCAGCTGTTTTATAACATTGCTCTTGGTCGAGGGGTCACTCGTGGTGGACTCCTTTGACATAAATAATTTCTTATTATAATCTTGACTGAGGGTCCATTTGTGGTGGACTGCCTCATCCTCAAACTGTTACTTGTGTTGGTCTTGGCAGAGGGGACACTCGAAGTGGACCCCCTTGCCATAAGTTATTTCTTGTATTGATCTTGGAAGAGGGTACCACTCGTGGTGGACCCCTCACCCTGAGTCTTTTTCTGTAGAATTAAGTTTGGGAAGAGGGGTCACTCAAGGTGTATCCCCTCTCCCTAGGTTATTTTATGTCAATCTTGCAATCTTTTACAGGTGTAGCACTCTAAGTGGATCCCCTCTCCCTGAGCTATTTTATGTTAAACTTTTAATCTTAAGCAGGTGGAGCCACTCTAAGTGGATCCCCGCGCTCCAGGCTATTTCACTTTTTGTTCATTTTCTTGATGGCTTCTCAATATTATCCCCCTCATGCAAGAGTGTCTTGTAATGTCGAGAGACTTGTGCACAAAATATCGATATTTCACTTTTTGTTCACTGGCTTGAGGACTTTTCAACATTAGCCCCCTCGTGAAGAAGTGTCTTATAGTGTCGGGAGACTTGTGCACAAAATATCATAATCAATATTTCACTCTTTGTTCACTAGCTTGAGGACTTCTCAACATTAGTTCCCTTGTGCAGAATACAGGTTAATAGTATGAGCGCTCATATGCCCTTAGAGCCTTATATGCTAAATTATCGTACCTTTTACTTATACTTGGTAGTTACTCAATACTGTGAGTGCTACTATGCCCTTGGAGGCTGAGGTACTAAACAGTCATACCTTTTATTTATACTTGACAGTTTCTCAATACTGTGAGCGCTCCTATGTCTTTGGATCCTGAGGTTCTAAACTGTCATACCTTTTATTTATACTTGACAGTTGGTCAATACTGTGAGCGCTCCTATGCCTTTGGATCCTTAGGTACTAAACTCTCATACCTTATATTTATACTTAGAACTTGATTAAGGTTGTGAGCACTCCGGTGCTCTTGGAGCCTTAGGTACTAAAATGTCGTACCTTATATTTATACTCGGCATTGACTCAAGACTGTGAGCACTCTGGTGCCCTTTGAGCCTAAGGTACTAAACTGTCATACCTTATATTTATGCTTGGCACTTGCTCAATACTATGAGCGCTCCAGTTCCCTTGGAGCCTTAGGTACTAAACTATCATACCTTATATTTATATTTGGCAGTTTCTCAATACTGTGAGCGTTCATGTGCCCTTGGAGCCTGAGGTACTAAATTGTCGTACCTTTTATTTATACTTGACAGTTGACCAATATTATGAGCTCTCCTCTGCCCTTGGAGCCTGAGGTACTAAACTATCGTACCTTTTATTTATACTTGGCACTTACTCAAGACTGTGAGTGCTCCGGTGCCCTTGGAGCCTTAGGTACTAAACTTTCATACCTTATATTTATACTTAGGACTTTCTCAATATTGTGAGTTACTCAGTTTTCTATGAGAACTTAAAGATTGAATTTCCTCGTAGTCTGTGGGGTACTTTCTTAAGATGTGAGAAAGTTATCATTTTAAAGCCCCTCTAACTATGGGGTACTTTCATATGAGATGAGTAAGTTAAAATTTTGAAGCTACCCTTCTAACTGCGGGGTACTTGCATATGAGTTGAGCAAGTTATTATTTATGAAGTTACCCCTCTAACTATGGGGTACTTGCATATGAGCTGAGTAAGTTATTACTTCAAAAGCTTCCCCTCTAACTGCGGGGTACTTGCATATAACTGAGCAAGTCATATTTCTGAAGTTGCCCCTCTAACTGCGAGGTACTTGCATATAACTAAGCAAGTTAAAATTTTGAAGTTCCCCCTCTAATTGCGAGGTACTTTCATATGACTGAGCAAGTCATATTTTTAAAGTTGCCCCTCAAATAGCGGGGTACTTGCATATAACTTAGCAAGTCGTAATTCTAAAGCTTCCCCTCTAACTGCGAGGTACTTGCATATATCTGAGCAAGTTAAACTTTGTAAGCTATCGCTCTAACTGTGGGGTACTTGCATATAACTGAGCAAGTTGAAATTTGGAAGATGCCCCTCTAGTTGTGGGGTACTTTCTTATAACTGAGCACGTTAAAATTTCTGAAGTTTCCCCTCTAACTGTGGGGTACTTGTATATAACTGAGCAAGTTAAAATTTAGAAGATGCCCCTCTAGTTGTGGGGTACTTGCATATAACTGAGAAAGTTGAAATTTGGAAGTACCTCGCTGTAAAGAATCAATAGAACAAGAGGAAAAGAGAAAATATACCTCAGGCTGGAGGTCCTCATCTAAAATTTCGGTCAACCCAGACACCAATGCATGAGGATGTTAAGCCACACTTAGTGACTCCCCCACTCAGTCAAAAATTATAGGAACGGGAGTAACCTAAATGATCGGAGCCTCCTTTGCCTCCGCCGCTACTATCGATGTGCAACCAGCTGCACTGTGAGGCGATCCCATCAGGACGCTAGTCCCCCTACCAGAATCTATGGTGGGTGGAGGCATGTTCTCCACATCATAGATACAAGAGGGCATCAGACAACTCGTTATAAAATCTAGATAATCATAGCTCACCACTGTATTCGTATAGTGCGTATAGGGCTCACCGATCATCGCTACCGCTTGAGCATCATATGACATCTCCCTCACCGGCCTCATGTACATAGGGGTGACGATGATGAAACTACCATCGCGTCCTCCACAATCTTCCTAACCACCAGCGTAACCAAACTCATGTGCGATTAATCGTCGCATTTTCACATGTAGGAATGTCACCCCGATATCCCATGTAGTCACCCCCAAAGGGTAAAAGGTTACCTGTAATCCCTAACAGAGAATCAGTATCTACTCAAGAAATGAAGATGCAAAAAGAAAACTAAGAAAATATGAAAGATAACATGATCTCTTGTCAGGTGTTAAGATCCCACCGCACGTCCGTCAAAGATAAAGAATGATTAGATCGACCGTTGGACTTCCACCACCAGAACATCTAGTAAAAGTCTCCTAAATCCTCATCCTTCAGGGCTATTAACCCTGAATTATGACCTATCACATCCAGGACTATTAACCCCGCATTATTACCTATCACCTCATATAACCACATTTGTAAAAAACAAGAATTAGCGAAAATGGGGAGAAAATAAAAAATTAAGGAAATGCATAAAAAGGAAAATAAATTCAAATTACCTCCAGAAGGTATGTGTCCCCCGTAAAAGTTTATCGACAGCACCGGATGAAAGCATCCGAAGAAGAACACAAGGATGCCAAATTCAAACTCACCCAATCGTATAACTAGATGTCATAAATCATCCTCAAATACGACGAGAACCAAAGATGGATGACATTGTCACTCGTCGCCACCAAAAATCCACCTAAAAGAAGTAAAATAAACAGACGAGTTATCTATCTTACATGCCGCCCATCGATCACATCCACCCTCTTCTTTAAAAGTGTCTCCTTTAAAGCAAAAATCAGAATAGAATCCCCAGATAAGATCCTACCCACGTCCCCTAATGCCGCCTGTGCCACTTTCGGTGTCACCCTCAACGTACGGTCCACTACTATATAAAACCCTTCACAATAAACCCCATTAGCTGCTGAACATATATTAGAGTGATCGTCATCTCCCTGGAGCCAAGATAAAAGGTGTGGGTAGTGTCCCACCACATCTCCCCCAGAGCACGCTATACCGTAGTAGAATGTGGTGTCTCATCCAAAGTTTGCACTAAATGGACAAAACTGACATAAGAAACAATCTAGCACACCACAGTAGGGAGATTCTCCCAAACATTCTTCAATCACGTTATCCCCCAAGACCGAATGCCCAAAGGAGAAATGTCAGTCTGTAAAGAAGAAGAAGAAGAAGAAGAAGAAGAAGAAGAAGAAAAATCCTTCATTAGCACAAAGAAGATAGAGAAAATGAAATGGAATACCAAAGGTCATTATACTTACATAGCCACTATGGTTCCTCACCCTAGGTGAATGGTGGTATGCTGCCATCTCACATAATAGGATACACCCATCATCTACAGGCTCGAACAAATCAAAGGCATTTTTACTGCCCAAAGCAAGGGGTACCCTAGACTGCCACTCCAGGCTAGCCCGGTTATCAACAACTAGACACTCAATATTGTATCCCTAATTTGAAGAACCAACCATTTGAAATATTGAAGTAAAAATGCCTTATGAATTATTTTTAGAGACAGAAAGAAGAAGATTCAAACACTTGAAGGTGTGATAAATGGGGAGGGTTCTCCCCTTTTTATAGAAGGCTAAGGGGCCTGTCAATCGATAACCCCTCGACCATACTGATCGGCAATCGCCGTTTTATGTTCACAATAAAGCCTAGAAGTCTATGCCTTTGTCAATTGGCAACCTCTCAAGACTGCCTATTGGTACCCTATTCTAAATTTTGTACAAAAAATGCTATAAAATTCCTAAAAAAAACCACAAATTACCGTGAAAAATATGGAACCTCATTTTCCTTAAGAAAAGCATTTTTGGAGCATTAAGCCCTTTATAAACTCTCAAAATCCCCAACATGATTAATCTTACGCTCTTATCCTTAGCATAATCCCCAGAAGGATTAATCTTACACACCTATCCTTAACACATTCCACAAGTAGAACCAACGATGCGACCGCATCCAAGTCTACTACAATTCCCAGGCGAAATACAAAAAATAAAGTATCCCCAATAGAGTCTTAAAAAACCACATTCCCTAACAGAACCATAAGTTCCCCTACACCCCCAAGATAACTTTAAAATCTCCAGGAGAGAAATTCTCTACACTACAACTTGAGGTGTTCAAAATAGACCTTGACCTCAGAATTGGTCATCCAAACTTAAGGGCCTTAATTTTGACCTCGGCCCTCTGAATTAGTTGTTACAAACTTAAGGTCCTCATAATTGACCTCGGCCCTCAGAATTGGTCGCTTAAGGTCCTCATAATTGACCTTGCTCCTCAAAATTGGTCGTCACAAATTTAGGTCTCCAGAATTGACCTTGGCCCGCAGAATTAGTCGCTTCAAGATCAAGGTCCTCGGAATTAACCTCGACCCTAAGAATTGGTCATCACAACTTAAGGTCATTAGAATTTACCTCGACCCTCAGAATTGATCTTAACAACTCATGGTCCTCATAATCGACCTTGACCCGTCGAAGGGGTCATCCCCAACATAACTTAAAAGTTAACATCAACCTGTAAAAATTAGCCATCCT
The DNA here is from genome assembly GCA_949130495.1 of Sambucus nigra. Lineage (NCBI taxonomy): Eukaryota > Viridiplantae > Streptophyta > Magnoliopsida > Dipsacales > Adoxaceae > Sambucus > Sambucus nigra. The sequence continues at coordinate 442,998,411 of OX422220.1, read as the reverse complement.
CATCTCCTTAGGTCCCCAGAATCGACCTCGACCCTCTGAATTGGTCTACCTAGCCCCTTAAAACCAATCGTAACACATCTTCGACCCGCTAAATCGATCATCTTCATCTCCTTAGGTCCTCATAACTGACCAAAACCCACTGAATCGATCACCTTCAACTTCATAGGTCCTCATAAGTGACCTTGGTCCTCCTAATTGGTCAACCTCATACTTTAGGTCCACATAATTGACCTAAAAAATCCTCATTCCCAATGTCGATAAGGTGTCTATCATTCGACGACCTTCACTTATTCCAATCTTACTTGTCGAGGTTCTATCTATAGACACCCAATATTAGGACCCCCTTATGTTCCTATCACTCACTCATTCACCACAAATCCTAGGTCATACCCCCAAGTATCGCTTTAGAGGCCACTGGGTGCTCCCGGGCCCCTTTCGACTCTAGTCAACTTTTTTTGCCTGAGAAAAATCTCAATGAATCTTCAAAGGGCTCTAAATTCCCTTTACAATGATGCGCCTCATGCACAAATCGAGCATATGATTCGAACAATGATCCATTTTACTATCGAAAATTGATCTAGAGGCCACCGGGCGCTCATAGGCCCCGCTTGAACTCAATCAACTTTCTTGCCTGAGTGAAATCTCAATGAATCTTTGAAGGTCCCTAAATCCCCTTTCCAATGGTCTTCCTCATGCACAAATCAGTCTTACATTTCAGACGATCGATTCATTTTACCCCAAAAACTGATCTAAAGGACATCGGGAGCTCTCAGGCCCCATTTGACTCGGGGCAACTCTTCAGTTTTTGAATAAAACTGAATGAATCATTTAAGGGATCTGAATATGCTTTCCAACGGTCTACCCCATGCACGAATTAGCCTCATTGTACGGATGAACAACCCATTTTACTCCTAAAGGTCATTGAGAGCTTTTAAGTCCCGTTTGACCTTAGTCAACCCTTCAAACCAAACAAATACTAATGAAACATTGAAAGGCTCTGAATAGCTCTTCTAAGGGTCTATCCCATGCATGAATCGACCTTACGATTCAGACAAACATTTTATTTTCCTCAAGGAATTTCCTATCGAGTGACCAACGGGCACTTCCGAGACCTGTTTGACTTCATTTAACTCCCAAACCCGAGAATGGATCAATGAATTCTTAAAGGTATCTGAATACCCTTTCTAACGGTCTGCCCCGTGTACAAATATGACTTATAGTTCGTGTTTTATGACCATTTTTCCAAAAATTCTACCTCAAACTGTCGAATGTCACACCCAGGATTATGCTTATCAACAATGTGTCTAGGTTTTATGATCGGCACCCCCGTGGCCCTATAAATAGAGGCCATGACCTCACTTTGAGAGGCACACATGAACATCCTTCTCAACAATTCAAAGAATATTCTCTCAAATTTAGACTTGTTCCCCTATTAAAAGCCTATTTGCTAAATTCCTTCCATCCTTTCCATACTACTTTTAGTAAATTGACACCCATCACCTCATACCACCATCATCTCATCATGACATCAGTGCATCTATAATCAAGATTCACTTCAAGTCTTCATAAGGAGGTCCAATTCTCCCCCGTTGTCTTTAAATTCTTTTATTTTTGCATTAGTTACTTCATTTTCACTTTAGTGCTTTACTTTATTACATCACATATCTTAATTTCAAACTTTTTATATTTAGTATTTGAACATAATTTATTTAAATAGAAAACCCAAAAATAAGAAAAAGAGGGTTTACTTGTAAATTCCAAATGGGGAATTCTCGTCACAGTTTCTCACACTGAAACACCTTTTTCTACACACACACATATAAGCAAAGTCCGCGGTTATATTTATGGGTTACACCCCACCTCGTATTGTCTTTGAACTATGTGGACTTTGATGCCCCCTCGGGCTAAGTAGGTGTCTTAGGTAAATCCCTAGACTTAAGTCCTCCCACACACATTTGTTACATTGTTCTTATTATAAATTTTAATATATGTATTTTATATGTTTGCTTGCTTGGGTCTTGTTCGATATACGCATTCGGTCTTCTATAAAGACTTGTGAATTGGCAAAGACTTACATTATACTTGGAATTACTATTTTTGGAACACTCCTACGGATGACCTCACTCCGCCTTTTTCCATGACGCGAGTTGAGCGATTCTATTCTCCATTTATATTATGCACATAAGCACACACTTCAAGGAGTTTAATAGGAGAAGATTAACACATGCACATGAGAGATCGAAAGGGTGGTATGGGTTCCTGACACTTTCCCATGCCGTAACTTAGTCCACGGACCCTTAAACTACTTGGTTTCATAATCATCAGTATTGTCCTTGATGTCGTTCTCTCGAGCCAAAAATATTTATTTTTCTTATTTTATGCAAAATAGGCTAGCGACTATCTCTCATATCACCCCACATCAACGACGGTCGAATGCCCTAAGAAATGAGGCAATCCCTTGCCCATGCTTGAAGGGTAAGGATGGTGGAATCCTCCTTGTAGAGGGTTGCACACTCAATTGCCCAAATAATTGGGTGAGGGGGGCTTCACCATAATCACCACCACCCCCACCACCACCACCACCCCACCACCGCAAAGATTTCCCTAGCTAAGGCAGAAGAAGACTCAATTGGACAAGGAGGCCCACCATAAAGACCTCCTCGTTCCCAAAGCTCAAAAATCAGAAAAGTCAAATTTGCCAGAGGAGGCCCACTATTAGGGGCTCATTATCCCAAAAAGCTCAGAAATCATCGAGTAAAGTTTGGACGAGGAGGACCACCATGAGCCTTGTCCCAAAAAGCTCAGAAATCACAGAAGAAAAGTTTGGACGCGGAGGCCAGCCATGAGTCGTCCTCATCCCAAAAATCTCAGGAACCACAAAAATGAAGTTTAGGCGAGGAGTCCCACCATAAAGGGCTCCTCATCCCAAAATGCTCAAGAATCACAGAAAGGAAATTTGGGCGAGGAAGACCACCATGAGGATCTCCACATCCCAAAATGCTAAAGAACACAGAAAGGAAATTTGGGCGAGGATGCCCACCGTGATGATCTCCTCGTCCCAAAATGCTCAAGAACAGAAAAAAGAAATTTGGGTGAGGAGGCCCACCAGAATGGTCTTATTTTCCCAAAATGCTCAAGAACACAGAAAAGAAATTTGGGCGAGGAGGCCCACCACAATATTTATTGAGAAAGCTCAACCACTTAGCACGTTAAGATTGAGAGAATACTAGTAGAAAGACCATATGAGTCACCCATTCCTTTCATACTCACACCCAATCATAACTGAAGTGACAACCAAGAGGTTGCTCACAAGAATTGAATAATGTACAAAATGATTTTAGAGGAGGTTATCCTTGAGATCTCCCCTATTTTATAAAAGATTTTAAAGGAGGTGGTCCTTGAGACCTTTCTTAAGTTTATAAAAGATTTTAGAGGGGGTTGTCCTTTAGACCCTTCTCAAGTTTATAAAAATATCTTAGAGGAGGTGGTCCTTGAGAACCTCCCCGGGTTTACAAAGTTTGTACAACAAGTTACTATTTCAAAAGATTTTTACCAAATCATATATTTTGTCTGCAATCGCAGACATATTTGCTTTTTGACTTTGGTTTGCACCGAGTGGCACCTGTCAGAGGGGACAGGCGACTGTACACAGGTAGGGACAAATGGTACATTGCAGACCTTGTTCCTCACCAACTCCCTCAGTTTTGTTGCCCAAAAGTGACAACTTAACCCTAGTGCCCAAGTATGAATAGGACCCCTAGGCAAGGTCAAGTCACGATCAAAAATCAAGTCGTACAGTCACTCTGTCAAAATCACACCAGACACCTTGTGTTCTCTCCCTTATCTCTCTTTAGTAATAAGTGCTCTCCACACTGACAGCCAACATTATTAAGATTTCCTCTTGAGAAAAGTTATTATTATTGTGTAAAGTTCATCTTCTTGCAGGGAGTAGTTCTTGCTTCGGTTCCATTTTTACCAAAAGGAGAAAGTTTTATTATGTGTTGCTCTAAAGGTTCTTGAAAACCTTGAAGGTAGAGTTCATTGAAGTGGGTCACTCCTCACCCAGTTCAGTATCTTACCAAACCCCAATCACACTACCCTTCTAAATGCCTCAGGAAACCCCCCGACCCTGACCTCAGGATGGACATGTTGTGCCATAAATCTAAAAGAAAATTTGAAAAATAATTCAAAATTGAAATAAACTGAATAAACTTATACCTAAAAGTAAAACCTCTTCAGATTGGCAACATTCTATGCTCGAGAACCTCTATGCCCTCTATTGTTTCTAAGTGGTAGGATCCAATAATGTTTTCTCGAATGACTTTGAACGGTCCTTCCCAGTAGGGCCCGACTTATCTATCCGATGGATTTTTAAAACTACCCACAATCTCCCTCAGTACGTAGTCTCTGGCCTGGAAGTTCCTCATCTTGCCCCCTATTGAACTTATTGGCTTACTGTTAAGGGTAGGAGGTAAGCTTTACAAAAGTTAATTCCTTTTTTTCATTAGCAACGTCAAGCTCTATTTTGATCACTTCACTGTTGAGGTTTTAGTCTACTAAGGTAAACTTCATGGTCATCTGACCTGTTTCTAGTGGGATGAATGCCTTTGTTCCATAAGTTATGGCAAAGGGTATTTCACATATTGATCTCCTATGGATATTTTAAAATTCCAAGAGAACGTGGGTGAGTTTGACAACCCATGAACCTTTCGATTTCTATAATCTCTTTCTTATTTTGTCAAGGATTTTTGTTGTTAGAAGCTTCCTCTTGCCCTTTACTATGAGGATCGGTCACTAAACTATGTAGTGCATAATGTTCTGCTCGTTGCAGAAGATTAAAAAGAGGTTTCTCCCAAATTGAGTCTCGTTATCTATGATGATGATACGAAGAATACCAAATCGTGTTATGATGTTATTTTATATAAACTTGTTCATGTAGACATCTTGGATGTTTCCCGAGGGCTCTACTTTGACCCATTTAGGGAAATAATCTGCGCCAACGAAAAAATATTTTTGGCTACCGGAGGCAAGGGGTAGTGGACCAATGATGTTTATCCCCTACTGTTAAAAAGTCAAAGGACTTATGAGGGGCTTGAGGTCGCTGGAAGGCTGATGCACTAATAAGGAGAAAGTTGGCAGTTTATACACTTTTGTATGTAGGTGACCGCATCCTCCTGCATATACGGCCACCAATACCCTTATTTCATGGCCCTAAATGTTAGTGACCTTCACCTTCATGGATTATACATATCCTCTCATGAAACTCATAGAGGGTCTTGTCGACATCGTCTAGGTATACGTAATGAACGTAAGGCCCTAAAAAACAGCGACAAAAAATCTTTTATTCTGCTAATAAGTGGAAGTGAGCAGCTTTTGATCAGATCATGTATGCCTTTTTTTTATCGTCTGTAACTACATCCTCTTTTAAGTAACGCACTAATTAAATCCATTTAGCTCGGGTCCTTATCAATATCCATAACCTGCTCAAAAGATTTTCCTTTGTTGATGTTGGTCCAAGCATAATCAACTTGGATTGCCCACTTGATATCTCCTTTAACAGTGAAAGCAAGTGTGGATAGTACATCAGCGTGACTATTATTTTCCCGCGAGAACTATTGCACTTCCACATGCTTTAACTTGGCGAATAGGTAATAGGGATCTTCAAGGTATGCCTCCATACATTAGTCCCTAGTGTTATAGTCTCATGATATCTGATTTGATACCAGCCTTGAGTGATAAAATAAGACAAGGTGATAAGCTCCTAGGGAGGGTTCTTTCTTTAAACTATCGATCGGGGTTTCATACTTTTCTTCGTTGTTGGAGGCTTCAAATCCCAAGAGAATTTCCTATTCGAAAACACTTGCCTCAAGGATACCAAAACTATCCCAACTCATATCATTTTAGAATTTGAGTCTCTCTTAATATAAAAGGTCCACCTCTCCGACGGGTTATTGGTGTTTCTTCTCTTTTAGTTCTTATCTCTACTGGTTCCTGGTGGCTAGAGAACATAAAAGTAAAGTCAGTTAGGACTTTCACCTTGGCTAGAGTTCTTAGCTGAAATAAGATGTCAAACCTACCCAATTCCACCGACCACTTGGACATCCGTCCAGACATTTTGGCTTTCTTGAGCATTACCTTCAGAGGGAAGGAGGTCAGAACAGGGATAGTGTGTGCATTCAATTAATATTTTAACTTTTGAGAGACAATCATTAGTGCGTATGAAAGATTCTCTAATAATAGGTACCCTTTCTCTTCATCGAATAAGGTTTTATTTAAATAATAAACAGGGCTTTACTCCCCTTTACTCACAAACTAGAGAAATTTAACAGCATTATTGGACACCACCAGGTATAAGTACAGGGGTCCCTCATCTTTAGGAATGGTAAGAAGTGGTGGTCTCAAATACTTTTTTTATTTCTTTAAGGCCCTGGGTGCATTAGTCATTTCATGTTTCTTTCCTTTCTTTCCTTAGTGCTTGGAAAACTTTTGACATTTCTCTGAAGATCTCAATATAAAATCGTTGAGAGGGGTAAGCATGCTCGTTAGCTTTTGCACCTCGTGCACAGTGCTCGAGGTTTGACCCTTCCTAATGGCTTCAATCTGGTCGGGGTTTGACTCAATAGCTCTTTGAAATATTGTAACCCAAAGGAGCATATGGTCTGAGAGTCCGCCAGCAATCGATGATTAAACTTGTTTAATTAAATTCCAATTTTCAATCTCAAAAAACCTAACTCTTACAAATAAATGTGATTGAAAAATTAAATAAATTCAAACATGCAAAGCAATCACAATATCAGGAAAAATTGCCCAAAGGGGAAAAACCTTTTATTTCACTAGAATTTGTAACACTTACAATTATAGAGAAATACAGTGACACACAAATACCCGCATGCGTCAGTTCATCATCGTCGACAAGAGATCCCGTAAAAGATCCAAATCAACAATGGAGAACAGCCTTCTTCTCCACAAGAATACTCCAAATGAGAAGAACAATCAATCTAGGGTTTATAAATATTCACATATGTATGTGGACAAGATTTGTTAATCAAAAAGGGTTAAAACTATAAAAGATGAAGTTTGGAAAAATGCAGCATTTCTGCAGAAACAGAGGTGAAATACTTAAGAAACATGCATACAGAACACTGCTTTTTATAAGAAAATCAAGACGATGTGTCCCTCTAACAACAGAGGGTTGTCATTCGAACGAAAGGACACGTCGCTCGAATGACTTCGCGCGACAACACATATCGCTTGAAAGAAAGTGTGTTGTCACTCGAACGACATCAGCAACAAATTTTTCGCGCCTCAACACTTAGAAAAAATTCTTTCTGCGAAGGAAAACATTTAAAAACCTTAAAAAATATTTTATAAAACTTCCCAAATAATTATCTAACCATTAAAAACTCCTAATTAATTATTTTACCATAAATGTGAGTGGAGTAATAGGAATGGTTGAAAGTTGAAGATGCACGATGCTCGGTGATGATGCACTATACACATATAAAGATAGTGGAGCGTGATAACTTCAAATTTAGATCGAGGCCTTTATGGATGAACGTGTTGACGTGTCGAATGTAACGGTATTAGATATATATGTTGTGATCTAGGACACACAGAAAACTTCTTAGATTCTAAATGGACATTTATAAAATCATGTCCTTACATGGTCACATTCAGTTTCATCATGTGATAGCGAAGAACTTCAAAATTCTTTTTTAGGTTTACGAGGTGGTTCTCTTTTTTTTTACTTTTCGCAAGCATGATGCCTATGTACACCTCCCTTGTATGTCCTAACTACTCCTTATATATCTTCGCCCACGACTTTCTTTAATCTTAATGACATCACCCTATAGAAATATATCTCAAAATGGTTATGAAGGAAGTCTTATCCTGGCCGGGGGAAAATAGGGGATCTTATGGTATCCTGAGTAGGCATCGAGGAAGCTCATTCGTTCATGGATGGCAATCTTGTTAACCAACAGATCTATCCTGGTCAAAGGAAAACTATCCTTTGGGCGAGCTCAGTTAAATTTTTTAATTCTATATGACTATTTACTTCATGTTGCTCTTCGTCATGACCACTAGGTTTGATATCCACTTGGGGGATTGAATTTCATTTATGGACCATGCCTTCAAAAGTTTTACCACTTCCTCTTTGACTGCTTCGGCGTTCTTAAACATGATTCGTCACTCCATTTGAGTCACTAGTATATATTGAGATGGATCCATGTGGATCTTATGACATGTTACTTCTAGATCTATTGCTAGCATGTCATATGGTTTCTAAGCAAAACGCCCTAGTTAATTTTGAGGAAAATAATTAAGTCTTCCATCTCTTCATCAATAAGTGAGTTGTCAATCAAGAACTTCTTCTTAGGTTGGTCATTATCAATAAACCACCTCTTAAAGAGGCTCTATAACCCCGATCAACAGGTGAAGCCCTAGTTTCCTCAACAACATGTCATTTATACTTTAGTTTATACTTGGATGGTACAAAGCCCTCCGTTAGATCCATAGATTTCCCTTTCTTCTTCTTCTATTTTGGTCAGATGGAAATGATGAAACACTTCTGAGATAAGTCTTGGTTCTCCTTGATCTCCATGACCCCCTTGCTAATGATTCATTTTATCTTCTGGTGGTAGGTGGATAGTAATGCCCTCATGGTATGCAACCACACTCTGCCGAGCATAGAATTGTATGGGGAATCTATATCTACCATGAGCAATTCAATGAGTTTAGATATTTATCCTGCTTGAACGGGAGAACGAACTTTCCAAGGGGAAAAATTGTTCTTCTTGCAAAGCCAACCAAAGGCACAATGGCTTCTTATAAGTTTTCTACACACAGATTTAGCTCATTGAACATCTTAAGGTACATCACCTCTGAGGAGATCTCCAGATCCACAAACAGCATGTTAATATCCTAGTTAATGACCCTAAGAGTGATTATAAGAGCATCATGATAGCGAGTGCTTACTCCGACCAGATCATCGTCAGTGAAGACAATGTGCTTTGAATAGTCGATATCTTTAGGTCACTAGTGTTTATTCGTAATGAGCTTAGCTAAGTCAATTAGAACGTCTTACATAATTATCATGATCTTCTTTTCTTCCATCCTAAACGCATTCCCTTTGATATTATTTGGGTTTCAGTCTCTAAAAATCACCGTGAATTCATGACCAAAACATTCATCTAAAATATTATTTGGCTTCTGGATGCTTATTGTGCTAAGCCCCCATGGATTACTGCAAACTCGTGCCCCGTATTTTTTTCCAGTAATTTATTCAATCTCTAGTCGTGCACATGCTATTTTAGACCTTCCTTATTCTCAATAAAATCATTGAGGTGGACATTTTGGTCAAGTTCCTCAAGATCGGATTTGATTGCCTTAAAATTTTTAGTTTTGTGCCCATTATCCTTGTGATACACACACCTCGGTGTCATATTTCTCTTATTAGAATCATTGATCATCTTATTGGGCCACTTAAAGTACTGTCGATTCTAATCTTATATAAGATCTTATAGATCGATTTATAGAAAATCATCTTGATGGCTTTAAACAATTTCTCGGAATCCTTATTCTCGATTCCCTTATGCATTCCCTTATGCTTGTTACCTCATTTCTTGTTCGCCCTCTCTTTGTCCCCATTCTTGGATTGTCTATTTTGATCTCATTCCTAACCAACTCCAATTATTATGTCTTTAACCTAGGCATATTTATCGATTCTTGCTATGACGTCATAGATCATGATGGCCTCTTTCTTAGTGAGAGGCTGGTAAATCATGGAGCTACTTGGCAACCCAATATTAAAGGAAGCCACTAAAAATCTCTCGGTTCAATCCTCCACTTCATTATACACCTCCCAACATCGTCCAGCGTACTCGCGAACTATTTTTGAAGGCTTCTTTTTTATTATGAGAAGCCAATCCATTTGTTTAGTATGGGTGCTGCTAGTGATAAAGTTAGTCATGAAGGCGTCGACCATATGTTTGAAGGAGGCGATCGATTGGTGTTGTAACTTCTCGAACCACTTATGTAAATTGTCTCTAAGATTGGATGTAAAAATCCAGTCCATCAAGCCTTTGTTTATTGTCCACAAAGTCATCGTCTGGTGATACTTCCTGATGTAATCAGTGGGGCCTGTTTTCCCATTATATATCTTGAATCATGGGGGAGTAAACTTTTTAGAAGGCTCAAACTCCTTAATATTCTGATTGAATGGAGAATTCATCTGGAAGACAAGGGGTCTGATTGCAAGATTTTTAGTAGTGCAATCACCTTGATGGGTTGAGTGTCTATCAACCTCTCTTCTGATAAAATTACAAAGATCTTTGTCTCCTCACTGCTCATCAGACCATGCAAGACTTACTAGCTTGAGGTCAGGGAGTTTGTAATTTACATCCACTCCTGCACTTCTCCCTTTAGGACTACCTTTCTAACATCTCTAGGCGCCATTGGAGCTCAACATTTTACTCTCGTTGGTGCCTATTAGAGGACCTGTCATCTCGGAGGCCTTTCTTATTTTTCAATAAACTTAAGATCTGGTTAGATCGTTCAATCTCATCACTTTCAACTATTTATTCTCCCAAGGGTGATAATGAGCATCAAAAGATTGGTAATTGTTAATAATATCGGATATAATCCTTTATGATGGAGGAAATGATTTTCGTCCCTCCTGATCGTCATGTCCATCATAGTTTAAGGGATAGCCTTCTAAGTCCCCATAACTATGTTATTGATATTTCTCCTGGTTTTTGAGATTTTGATGATCCTGGTTGGGTGAGTGAGACATCTCAGAAAATTGGCTAGTGGCAAAGAACTCAGATCATTCCCATAGACGGCACCAGTTACAGGTTGTAATTTTCTATAAGTAATGATGATCAATGCACATAAGCCAAAAAAATAACTAATATAACATCAAGTAATGAAATTACACACATAACACAGAATGTATGTGGTTTGACAACATGTCTACATCCATGAGGAACTAAGGTTCAGTCTTTAGTGCTTTAGAGAACTAGTCGGAAGACTTGTAGAATTGTTCGACGTTACAATATCACATGTCACCCTAATGGAGGATGAGTTTACATTTATAAGAAGCTTAGGAGAGTCCTAAGATTTATCAATAGTTATCCTTAAGAGTTCGAATCTATATTTTATCATAATCAGCTGCTACAAGTGAATGACTTGAGGGAGTCTTCTCTGACTTGGACTTTCCATTAATTCTAGGCACACATGGCCTCAGAACTCATGTCGAGCACATACCTGTGCAATCCTAGACCCCAAAATCATAATATTTATCATTATAACAGTGGTGGTAAAGGATAATTATCGAAAAAAATAGTGGTGGTAAAGGAAATGTTATGTCTAAAAGATCAAAAAATAGTGTTTGTGGAAACTACAACCTAAACTCCCCTAACATGAGAAATAATATACTATCTGTCTACCCAGGCATAAAAACAAAACTCCATAACCTTATCAATGTAGGTATCCCCACTCATAATGATCGGAGGCTACCAACCCCTACCCAACCAATACAGCATCAAGGTTAACATAAGTACTTATATTATAATAGGTTAGTGAATAAGATAGTCGGTCTCCATGATAATACAACAATCAACGATGGGATTGTGGTTATGAAAATTTTCTTAGAGGGTATCATACCATTAGATTCTGATAAATGTTTAGGTTAGACAGATGTGTATTGGGAGGTTCCTTGTTTGGAGTTCGTTTTAAGATGTCGTGTGCATTGAGTCTAGTTAGGTCAGAAATTAAGAGATAATGAGATTTCAAACTTACTGAATCACATAAGGTTAGAAACATGGGTTATGTTCTAGTGACAAATGGTGGTTTGGGAGGGTATCAGGGCATCGGATCATGATAAGAAACTACACTAAACAGATTCGTATGGGGGGTTCCTTATTTGGATTTCATTTTGAGAATTCCCATGCATGGATTTTAGTTCAGTTGGTTGACCTTTGGAAGACTATCTGGCTCTATGGAGGAGCATACCTCGTAAGAATTCTTTCCTTAATTATATTTATCATAGGAATAAAGATATACCTACTCAAAGTTATCAAAAATCATGGAAGTCAGTAGTAGGAGTGTCATCGTATTGCCTCACCACCCTCTTAGGGTGATAATATAAGATGTCTTGCCCAAATTCAGACAAGGAATGCATAATGCATGGAAACATGATAGTGATTATATAATTCAGAGGATAACTAGTGGCTCCCTCACTAGAGGGCAGGGCAGAATAAGTTATTGCAACTCGAGTAAAAAAAAGCAATAGAAGAATATTCCTCCTCACCTCTTCACATATGGAAGAAAAAAATAAGATATATCATCTAAAATGCCAAGGAAAGAAGATTTTTGTATATTTTGTTCCATCTCTTTATGTGAGAGGCATTACCACCAACTGAGGCGTGTTTAGGGTCCCAATTCGAGAGCTGCTCAAAGACATATTCCATAAGATGGGAAGTATTGGAAAAGTTGACAATGTCATACATATCACTTTATTGTTCCATGTAAATATTGGTACGATCAATCCACTCTACAAGGTAATCAAAGTTATCAATGATAGGGATGAGGCTCGCGATAACCTGATATATGGAGAAATAAGTAACTCATGAGGGGAGTCGTTTAGTCTCCTTGAAATCAATAAGCAGGAGAATAAAGTGAGTAGAAATAAATGCAAGTGACCTTCATCAGTCAAACAAAGATCATCAGCATATTTATCCTTCCTCGATCGAGCCTACTCCTTAGTTCTGCTCCAAATCCCTAAGCCAATATCTCTAACAATGTGCGTAGTAATGTTCAAGGCACTAGTCTGAGTTATATAAATATAGTAAGGGTGCGTTTGGCAACCCAATTCCAAGGCTTGGAATTAGAATTGAAAGGCCAATTTCAATTCCGCCGAATTCAAATTGGCCTTTCAATTCCAATTCCAAGCCTTGGAATTGGATTGCCAAACGAGCCCTAAGAGAATTTCGAAATGAACTCCATCAAGATATTATGGAAATTTTCTCCATTGGAATCCTCAAAACCATATTGAAAAACATGAGTACCTATAACAGGCATATGGTCAAGCCTCAGGCATCTTCTAATATAATCCTAAATTCCCCTAAGACGGTAATCCATGTGTGTGTCAATACTCCACTACGAGACCAAGGTCTAAAGAACATTGGCATTTTTATTAATGGTATAACGTTTCAATTTTCTAATGACATTTTGAATGCCAACTCGCTCAAAAATTTATGAGTAAGAAAAAACTAACATAATGTATCCTACCCATAACCCAAATGCCTCTAGAGTAACACTACAAACATAAAAATTAATAGTCGAGTAAGGAAAGTCAAACGTATCAACACCCAATCTCATAACACTATTAAGAATTATGAGAGGGGCATCAACAAGATTTATTGGCTCAGAAAATCTGGTATTGGATTTGTCAGCTACTATTTTATGAAAATGAGGTTCTTTTGTTGCCGTAATTCCGGGTTAACCAAAGGTAGTTTAAACATGCCTAATTTATTGAATAGATTCCAGACGACCGGATACTACGACGCACTGTTCTAAAAAACCCGCCTAGGCAGACACGCCTAGGCTTGAGGCTTGGGAGAAACGCCCCTCCTTAAGATTTTGACGCCTTATGCTTGGTAAAACCCTTAAGGCGTACTTTTTCTCTAAAAACAACAATGCTTTAGTGAAACGATATCGCCTTTTAAAGATTTTTTTGCAAACCGAACCATTATCTCATCCAAAGTAATCAAATAGTATTTTTATTTGCAAATATTCAGACATATTTTTATGATATGTATAATTTTAGTATTTTAATAGCCTTGTTATGGTTAAAAAATATTAAAAAGATCAAAACGCCTTTTCACGTCTTTTTACGCCAAGGTCCGTCTAGGCTTCTAAGGCTTAAGGCTTGGCATCCACACCTCTATCACGCCCCGCGTTTTTTAGAACCTTGCTACAACGACAAAAAAAGCATTAAAATGACATCAATATATGCATCACACCAAAGCACAAGCCACACAACATGTAGTATATGTGGAAAAATTAATTTTTGAAATATAAAATTAATCTAACTTTGATAAAACTTTTAAAAATATTTTTGAAATACCTTTTTTAATTCTTTTAAAGGAGTTTTAAAACAAAATTTAATTGTTTATGTATAAGGACGCACTTTTTCTAACACTTGAAAACGTCCCTAAAAATTATAAACCTGATAAAACAACGACTTCTTATGGGTCGATAAATTAAATTAATCTAAAAAAATAATTATTATCCATCTTAATTTTGATTAATAATTTATCTTAGGATAATTTATTGATTCAATATGAGTTAACTAAAATTTTAAAAATGGTGCGAATTAACGGTCCAATTTGTTCCCAATTAATTTATTAAATTAAATTTTGTAGTTTATCAAATTAGTTTACTAGGTCCAAATTACATATGAGGTAATGGAAATTAATAAATATGGAAAATAAAATCAATCACACACATAAGGGACATATTATGTAATGTGAAAACCTTTTAATGAAGACCACACACACATAACCCAAACAAAAGTCAACTACTATAAAAAACAGTACAGGTTTTAAAAAAGGACAAACATGACTTATAATCCAGATTTGACTGTAGCCACAAATCTTTGTTGTTTTGAACCTTCAACCTCTACAGTACTAGCCCTACCATTCTCCAGTACAAATTTAACTTCACGGCCACATTTCTCGAGTCTCGGTATCCATCAATCTATGAAATTAATGCATATGTGTGAATCTCAACTATAGCTTTAACTATTAGCTCAATAATTTTGCAAACTTGTCTTGGATCTCAATCGATTGACTCCAGCCACGGAACAAACACAGGTAGCCATGTGTCAAGCCCACAAATACAAGATGAGAAACGTTAATCACAGCTCACGTGACCGTGCATATATAGTCCATGATGACAAGTCTTGTAGCTCGCGTCTAGGACGCGGGGGTGACAATTATCCCTCACTTTAATGGTCAGATAACAACGGCAACAGAAAAAGTAGATACCAAGTTTTGTGAGTTGCATCAAAGAGTTCAGCATGCTATTGAAGACTATTTCTATTTACAAAGGATAATTGACAAGCAGGTGGCCAATGGTATCTTGGAAATCCCACCGGTAGACATAAATGAAAATCCGTTGCTAGCCCACCATTATGGCACAGCAAACATGGTGGTAGCATATGACGATGAAGGAGCTCATGAGCCAGAGGAATAGTGGGATAGTGAGAAAGAATGTGAAGATTGGTTAGCTGACCGGGACAGGGAAGAGCAAGAGGACGAATAGGGAAAGAAAGTGATCCCTCATGAAGGAAGGGTTGATATGACCCTTACCCTAGATGAGGGGGAAATGTCAGAGGCAGAATATATGTGCAACACATAAACATATGAGGTAGATCTAGACTCAGAATGTGCATCCATAGAAAGGAGCCCAAAATTCAAATGGTTTTCCGATCAGATTGGGGTGAAGCATGACACCCACACGGTCATAAAAAAAAGATTCTAGAGGTCGTCCAATAGCGAGGGGGTCCCTATCTAAATTGGTGGGGCCTCATAAGGAGTTTGATCAAGAGGTATACCTATGAAGTGGTGTTCTCAGAGGCAGATAGACAGGTGCCTTACTTCCACAATCACCCCATGTACGTAATAGCTCTGGTGAGTAGGATCAGTTTTCCAAGATCAATCTTGTATAGAGTGGTATCAATTAAAATTATGCCCATTAGTATGTTTTACGAGATCGGAATTTCCCAAGAAAAGATCGTGCCAATACCGTTAGTGATTTTTAGTTTTGATAGTGTCGAGATGCAATCGCTGGGGTATGTAAATGTGGGAATAAAGTTGGGATATTTTAAATCTCGCATCAAGTTCCACATCATCAAAGCCAACACAGGTTATCAACTCTTAATAGGACGGATATGGATTCAGACTCATGGGATCATGCCATCAACGTTTCATAAATGCACAAAGGCAAACATCTATAGAACGAAGATTATGATAAAGTATACAAAAAGGTCATTTTCAATGGAAATAGCTCACTTGATGGACGGAGCTTTCTGCACTGAGCTAGATAAAGAAAGAAGAAGCTTGATTGGGGGTTGGAGGGGCCTCGCGTGGCTAGAAAGAGTACTCAGTCCAAAAATTCTGTGTATGAAAGACTGGGTCAGCGAGTGACCCCTCCAGATGAAAAAGCAAAAGGAAAGAGGAAGTTTAAAGTTGAGATAAGGCCTCCTCGAACTTGTAAAAAAGTGGTGTTACTAGATGGAAACATTATCTATCACTTGTACCAATCTGTGCGGGTGGCATTTTAGGACAAAAGCTTCGACCTGAAACCATAATGATTTGTAGTTGATGAGTCCCACGTCGTTGAGCATATAGAGGAACCTAAAGAAGAGCCCGATGCATTCACGATGAGACAAGAGAGAAAGTTCAAGAATTAGAATAAATAAACTTATGGATGGAGGGGGGAGATGAGAGATCCATCCTGATTTACAAAGGTTTGAATCCTAAATAGAAGGAGGAGATTTCCAGCTTAGTCAAGGACTTCATAGATGTGTTCACATGGAAATATACAAAGATGCTTCCCACAGGCTGAATGTTCTGCCGAATTCCTTACTAGTAAGATAGGCCATTCGAACCTACAAACCAGATTTAGATTTGAAAATCAAGGTGGAGGTAGAAAAGCTACTAGCACCAGGGCTCATCTAACATATCCATCATCCTATATGGCTCTCGTGTATCATTTTCATGGCTAAGAAAGACAAGATGTAAATAATAATCTTTTTGAATTTCAAAGACTTGACTCGATCTTTTCTAAAGAATGAATTCCTGCCACCCAGCATTGACAGTCTAGTGGATGCCACAACAGGTCATGAAATGTACATTTCTATGGATGGATACATGGGCTAAAATAAAATTAGAATAGATCCAGCAGACGCTGAAAGACTACTTTTCGAACACCCCTAAGAAATTCTCACTATAAAGTCATGCCATTCAGACTGAAGAATGAAGGTGCCACCTATCACCGCACAATAATTGCCATATTTCATTACTTGTTTCATAATTATTAGATTTTTTTGTAGGTGACTTGGTAGTGAAGTCGAAGAAGGAAAGTAGGCATGTGCAGGATTTGAGGCAGGTGTTCGAGAGATGTCGCAAATACAAGATGAGGATGAACCCCTCAAAGTGTGCCTTTGGGGTAACAGTAAGAAATTTTTTGGTCTTCGTAGTGAACAGGTAGATTTGCAAGTTAATGAGGAGAAGCAGAAAGACACTTTGATGATGCCATCACCAAAAAGTCAAAGGAAACTTAAGAGCTTCTTGGGGAAGGTCTCCTATCTTAGAAGGTATATTCCAGCTTTGACGGAGGTCACCCATCTTTTTTACCTTCTGATGAAAGATAAATCCAAGTAGATCTGGGGGAAGATCAAAAGAGAGCCTTTGAGAAGATAAGAGTAATATTGACATCCCCCTCAACGATGATACCTTTAGAGGTAGTTGTGCCATTACGGCTCTATTTGACCTCAACAGAAAGATTCATATAAGATTTGCTTGCTCAAGAGAAACCAGAAATGGAGTGGTAGGTGTACTACCTATCATGAGTAATCTCAAATACTGAGTCCCGATATACCAACGTAGAGAGTCATTGTCTAGCCTTGGCGTTTATCATCCAGAAGTTAAGACACTGCTTGCTTGCTTTTACTATTTATATTGTCACAAAGTGTGATCCCATAAAATATCTCCTAGCATGAACCGTCCTGGTGGGCAGAAAGATGGATTCTAATATTATTTGAGTATGATCTAAAATGTGTGGTCCCGAAATCCATCATGAGCCAAGTAGTATCAAATTTGTAGGCCAATTTCCCATGTCAAAACTTTGACCCTCCTAGTGAGGAATTTCCATGTGAAATTTTTCAAGCCTGCATAACGGAGGAGATGTAGGAGTGAAAGCTAGAATTTTATGACTCTTCTGCCTAAGGGACAGGTAGGGATAGCATCATCCTCTCAAATGAAGAAAAAGAAAGTTACTCTTTCTTTCAAGCTAGATTTCAAATGCTCCAACAATGAGGCTGAATATGAAGTTCTCATACTGGGTTTGTTGGAGGCATTAAGAAGAGGAATTAGAGTTTTGTGTATATGAGGGGACTTTGACTTGGTTATGAAGCGAGTTAATGGGGAGTTTGGTATAACAACCTATCCCCATACAGTTCGATCAATTAAAGATTGCTCGGCCAGTTTTTTAAAGTAACAATAGAAAGACATACGTGGACAATGAATAGACATCCAGATGTATTGGCCACAATAGCCCAAAAATTATATATGGAGGAGTAAGAGTCTACCATCATAGTGCAATGAAGGACGGTGCTAACAACAGTAAAATCATTATTTCCAAGTGAGGAACTAGAGTATTAGAGGTGTCCAAAAGTGAATCAACTAAAAATGAAAGAAGGAATTATAAACATGTTTGAGCTAGTAAATTTTCACTTTCTCTAGGGGAAAATCTATTTTAAAACCTAAGAGGGTTCCTATAAAGGTGTGTAGGGGACTAAGAATCTAGATAAAGGATGGAAACAATGCAAGAGAGGCATTGTGGGGATACTAATATTCCCCTTTATCGGTCGCTGCAGCGGGAGGGCAAATATTAGCCCACCATAAGCATGAAAGTTGATCATCTACAACAAGCCTGTTTATTGTGTCAAACCCAGTTTAACCAACCTGTTAAAGCTAAATTTGTGGAGAACTTTGAATATAGGAGACAACCCTACATAGCCTACCTCAAAGATGGTGGAGCTGGCAGTTGAGAGGGCAGATGAAATTTACTTAAAGGAAAGGGTTGCCCATTTTTATTTGGTAGATGAGTACATCCACAAAAGAGGATATAATGAGAAGGTGGTGCAATTTATGGTCAAGGGGGATGTAGAGAAACTGTTGAATGAGCCTGATGAGCCTTCCCACATGGGGGGATGCTACGTTATATGATTAATTAATGACATTGTGGCATTATTGGCCAAAGTTGAAGGATGTTTCTATCCACTTTGTAAAAATGTGTAGGGCACTCCAAGTACATGGTAATATGGTCCATTCCGCCTCAGTAATCTTGCAAAGTCTATCATCCCCTGCCCCTTCCACACTTGGGCATTTGATCTAGTAGGTAAGATTAGCCTAGCCTCCCATGGCAAAGCGTTCATCATTATTGCTACTGAATTGTATACTAGTGGGAAGAATTAATCCCCCTGAGGAGAGTGACTATTCAAGTGGTAACCCAATTTATCAGGGAATACATAATAGGCATGTTTGGTATTCCCAAAGTCATCCTCATGGAAAATGGGAAACAGTTCGTATGCAATGAAATGGGGCACCTGGCAAACAAATATAAGATTATGCATAACCGTTCAACTATCTTGTATCTCAAAGGGAATGGCTAGGCAGAGGCTACAAAAAAATGATCATCAATATCTTGAAGAAGATGATCGAAGACATGACAAGGGCTTGGGATAAAAAGTTGTCAATGGTTTTATGGGCCTATAGAATTTCGAAAAGAAATCCAAGAGGGTATACTCCTTTCTCTCTGGTCTATGGGACTGAAGTTTTCCTACCAATAGAATTAACAGTACCCTAAGATAGAGTGTCTCTGAGTACTAGCCTCATACCAGACCCTAGGCATATATAATTGGAAGCCCTATATGAGCATAGAGATAAGTCCAAAGATAATTTTAAAGTTTATCCCTAGAAACTGTCTAGAGCATAGGAGAAACTGGTTAAGCCTAGAGAGTTTCAAATATGGGACCTGATCTTACAAGCATTCACTCACCACTAGAGGAGCATATCAGCATCCAAGTTTAAGCAGAACTAAGAAGGTCCCTTTATGGTACGAGGAGTGGGGAAGTCTAGTTATTGCCAGATATTCGAACCTGAGAGTGAGTGCATCCATTCTATTAACTGTACGTGGCTAAAGAAATACTATGCCTGACTTTTTTGTAAGTCTTCTTCTTTTTATGATTTCAAATAGTTTTCTCTAGTTAGATTCTCTTTTTATAAAGGAAACCTTGGGCATTAAATCAATGTAAATAGCATAGACAAACAATACCTTACAAAAATGAATGAATACAAATTATTTTGACTAGACACACTTGAGATTTTTTTCCACCGGCATTTGTTTCTAATAGCTTTTTAGCACGCACTTGTTAATAAGTTGAGAGTGGATGCACCCAAATTAATCAAGTTACTATCTTCTTGCTTAAATATGAAAATATATATGTATATATATATATATATATATATATATGTGTGTGTGTGTGTGTGTGTGTGTGTGTGTGTGTGTGTGTGTGTGTGTGTTTTCTGGTAGGCAAAGTAGATTATGACTCTTAAAGTTTATGAGATGTCCGAAATATAAGGAACTTTACTCATTATACTTGGGGGGTATGTACCGCTTGAAGTTAAAGTCTATTGATAAAAGTCAGTTTATTTATAACAGTTCAAATACCCCACATATTAAGGGGATGTTTTAAAGAAAGAATTAATAGATTTCTTTATTTATACTGAGAAGAAGTTTTGAAAAGTGAGATGTTAACTTTACTTTTGTTCCATGAATTATCTACGCGATTATTTAGGAATATAGAGAGGGGTTCAACCCCTCCTTTAAGTCATCTCCTAAAAGTGAAAGAGTTCAAAATGAAATATGGATCAAGTACCTCACAGATCAAGGGGCAGTTTTAAAATATAATTTACTAATATTTTGTGCAAACCCTCCCGCAGAAAAAGGGAGCATCCCACAGTAAATAAATATCAAAAAAAATTAAAGAGGAGATGAAAATGAATAAATGGAATCAAAGTATCTGTTTTCATTAATATAGAAAATAGAGTAATACAAGAAAAAATGAAAAAGTGCATAGAAAAATAAAGAACCGAAACCTCAAGAAATATTAAAAAACAAAATAAAAAAAATAAAAAAAAGTTATCTCGCAAGCGCACGTCAGCATATGAGGGACTAGATTCATGAAAAAATTCCTCCTTCAGTTTAGACGAGCGAACCTCGTCCTCAAAGTCACCTGCCATGACCTTGGCCAACATAGGCTCAAGCAACTGAATCTGACCACGTAGCCGAGCAGCCTCAATATGATGCTACTGAACTCTACTCTTCCTAGATAAATAAAGCTTCATCATCTTATTTAATGGGATGTTCGAGAAACAAAGAACTGGAGCATCAAGCTAGTCCGACCGTAAGTGATAAAAACCTTGAAGATCATGGAAGGCCTATAAAAAGAGTGAAGTCCTTGAGCCGGTGAGAGTCGCAGGAGCAGTAGAAAAAAATTCATGGATATGGATAGCAAGGGACTTCAAATTATATATGGTAAGGTTGTTAATATTGAGGATGCTCTAGGACATGAAGGTCTCAGGATAATGCTCACGAATCAGCTCCAATATCTCTTGCTCAAGGCTCCTAAATCGTTTTGGCTACTCCATATCCCATAGGTCCCTCATAAAGATCTAGGGAGCATCCACCTCAATATTATCATAGCTTGTATTCCTATACTTAGTCTTAGAAGGAAGAAGAGAATAATCCTCGACAAAACCCTCGACATCATAAAATCGAGTGACCTCAAAACTAGGCCCCTCGTCATCAGTTGTTTCCACAGGCCCACTCATGTGATCCTAAAAAACAAATATATGAAGAATAGATGAGGAGAAGAAAAGTAGTAACTAAAAAACTTCAATTAGAAAATAAACAAATAAGAAAAAAGTAAGTAAAAACTTACCTCCAGACTCAAAGATGTGGTGAGCATACTGCCTGCCAATCGGGAGAGTCTTTTTGAACGTGCTATGACAATTTGGCAAATAAAGAACAAACTAATATTAGTAGAACACTTTATCATCAAGAAGTATGACTCTAAAAAAATATATTGAAAGATAAATCAAGTATGACAGTATAATACTTGAGAAGTGCTCACCACAGTGCTCACAGCTTGTTCCACATATATGGGAACACTTGTTTCACTAACCTGAATACAAGGAAATAGGGGTGTGATTGTGAGAACTTGCGCAATAATAATATAAAAATAAATCAAAACAAAGGGAGAGGGAGAGGGGAAAAAAAGGAGTAAATAAGGTACGATGGTATAGTACCCCGCTCACAGTTGTGCTCCCAAGCTATTCCACAGTCATCGAAATGCTCGTTGCACTAACCAGAGAGTAAGGAAATAGGGACGTGTTAGCGAGCACTTATGTAGGAAAAGAAATTTTAAAGAAAAGATATGTTAAAATGAGTACCTGAGGAGTCACCTCCACAGTGCTCACAATATATTTTATAGACGGAGAATAAATCAGTATCAGCATGAAAATAAAGAAACGGAGAATAAATCACCAAGATATCTTACACAGTAAAAAGGAAGAGCAGTGGAGTATCAAGAGTAGTAGTATACCTAAGAGGCCTCTAGCAAAAGGATGCTAGAGGGTAGACTCACAAGAGGGTCCACGATAACATGGAACTATGAAGGAATCACCTAGGAAAGAAAAAAAGATCATAACATATATGCCCTGAAAAAGAAAGGTTACAAGTGCACAAAACACAAGAGAAGAAAAGAAATACCTGAGGTGGAGTGGTCGTTAAGCTTCTCACTTGAACGCCAGGTGAAAAAATAACTAGTGAAGAAGTGTTAATGCTATCCTAAAATATAAATAAATAAGATATGAGCTATAACACAAGTGAAGCCTAGAATCACAAGTTATAAAAACCAAAAAATAGTGAATTTAAGTACCTGAACCCTGGGATGGGGAAAAGGACTCAGATCAACCAGAAAGGTCGAAGGGATACTCGTACCAGCCAATCAATAAGAAAACTTATTAGGAAAAAATGTGAAAAAAAGGTAAAGTCTATGTAACTGGGTACCTGTGTAGAAAAAAGGACCTATGACACAGGCCCGCTCGAAGCCACGCTGAAAATGGGATGAGCAGGAAGAGGCTGGATTTGAGGCATGTTATCCATAGGAATGCAAACCATGGGGATAAGTTTCCTCCTAGAGGGTAACAAAGCAGGAATAATAAAACTAATAAGTAAAATTGTCCCCTCACTAGTAGTGGAAGGGCCACTCAAAAGGGGGACCTGCAAAATAAGTGAGGCACAACAAGAATGAGATAGTTTGACAACATCCATAAGTTAAAAAATTAACAAAAAAAATAATGGAGAGAACCTCTAAGGGGAAGTAGTAGAAGGCCCAACTGAGGAACCACTCACTGAAGAAAAAGTAGGAGGCCTGGTAAATGGACTAGAGTTTACAAACACCTGTCAAAGAGATAAATATACAGCAGTAAATTCACAAGGATGACTTAAAATCATGTAAGTGAGGAAACTTATAGATATTTGAAAAGATTAGTAAATACCTTCACAGAATGAGAGGATACCTAAGATCTCCTCATAGTAGTAGGTAATATGGAAGAAAGCTACAGAATAAATAAAGTCAAAAAATATTAAAGACAGTGACAAGTAAGAGCAGGTTCAAGTCTTAAGGATTTGAGAATAAACATTTCTAGCAAGGCCCAAGGAAGACATAAGCATAGAGTTCCTCTAAGGGAGGAAGGCAACCATGGTAATAGGGAAGATGCTAGCGAGGGGGTGGCCCTCACCTCTGAGGGTCCACATATCCCATAGAAGAAATCTATTTGAAAATGATGGAGATAAAGTTAGAAAACATATGACAAAAGTCGAGAAAGAGATAACAAAGGAAAGATAATAGAAGTCACTTAGAATATTTGGGTGAGGGGTCTGCCCATAAGGTAGTTGCCCATCGATGGGGATGGTGGTGAAAGGTGAGTAGATCATGGTATCATCATACTCGTCGCTAGAGCCTCTCGAAGATGACAACAAAGTACAAGTGTCAAGGGAGTGACCTTGGTGAGAGTCAATATCACCAATGTCATTTGAAGAAGAACTGATATCATCATAGGAAGGGGTGCTTCCATAATCAACCAGTTCCTCTTTAATTGAGCAAGACGGGAACAAGCATTTTAAACCTCATGACTGGTAATTTCACTAATTAAAAGAGAAGTAGTTAGAATACCTTATGCAAGAGGGGTGGATGAGAGGAATTGGTCCTGAGAAAGAATGCCCAAGGCCTCATAGCCCTTCTCGCTCATAGTCTGGAATGTCTTTTTAATTCCAAGACAATCAATGTCTGACTCTTTGTCTAGAATTATTGGGGGAGTAATGGGCTCAGCCAATTTCTTAATCTTTTACTTGCTCGAGTCCTCATAGGTGAAACAGGAGGAGCAAAATGGCCTCTACTTGTGCTGCGATAAAATTTGGCATGTTTATGTGAGGGTGTTTCCTTTTCAAGGGTGCCTTAGAATTGGCCTTCCTCTGTCTTTTGGCCTTGGATGGTTGGGCCTCAGGGTGTTTGGCATATATAGATTCCTCACGTAAAGGTCTCACTAAAATTGGAGTGACCTTCTCGAGGGGGATCTTTCTTATAAACTACAAAACCATAACTCTTTTAGAGTTCTTTTTCCCTAGTATTTGTCATTATTGGGCATCTTGGTACGAATAGTCTTATGGGGAATGTCCACAATGCAATTCTGATTAATAAAATTTGATGTTGCCATAAGTTGAACCACAAGCGGCTGAAGGATGGTAGGTAATAACAAGAGGGAATAAAAAAGCCACCAAAGCCATTAGTCCTTCGAAGCATACCCTCGAAAGTAAAATTATCATATGCCTCTAGGTATATTGCAGTGGGCGAGGGGCTTGAAGGGTAAATGGGGGTGTGAACTCCCTAGTCATACCCAAATTGTCTTCTCACTTGCTCAGAGTGCTAATATTCAACCCCTTGACCAAGCTCAGTCAACGAGGGAAGAATGTAAGCAAGAACCATAGCCATGACATATATATGAGGGCAGTCTATCACTGACTCTAAATCAGCATGGCAATAAAAAGTATTAGCAGAGGTGGTGAAGCAACCCCACGAGAAGACACCCCCCACTCATTTTTAGTAAGGACAAAATGAGAGCTCGTCAATATTATCAAATAAAGAACCCAAAGCCTGCTTGGATAATTTCTTATGCCACTTAAAAATTCAAGCGGCGTCACTATGAGAGGAACGATCCTCTAGGGCAAAGTTAGGAAATCTCTTAAACAAGACGGCCATCAAAATGAAGGAGTTGAGAAAATTGGTTACATCATAGCAACCACAGGATCGATCCATATCTACATGGGAATGATACAACCAAATATACATTGAACCCAAGGTAAGTGTTGCAAGGGGAACAATTTTCCCTCGAGCGAGCCTAACTATAAGGCAAAATAATAATTCGCGAGGGGAGTCCTGTGGCCTCCCAAAAAATAGAAACCTACTCAGAAAAGTGACAAAGAAAGTTGTTAATTACGAGGGTAACCTGATCTTGGGACGTTCTTTAGGGGTGGGTTCAAAATCCATGAACCAATGCCTTTTCCACTTAGCAAAGTAATGCTTAGTGGCCCCTGTTTCATTAATAACCACATAGAGAGTGCATTCAGATAGTGCTTGGTGCAGCTCCTCGCATGTTTCCTTGCCCATATCAGCTTCAAAACCATCAGTAAAAACATGACTCCCAAGAAGGGGATGCCAATCAGCTCACAAATATCTTCTAGGGTGATAGAAAATTCACCCCAACCAGTAATAAAAGTGTGCGAATCAATGCTCCAATGAGAGGCCGAAAGATTTAAAGAATAGGAATGTTAGAAATAGTGCAGGTCTTCAAATTGTGGATGATACTCGTTAGACCAAGCCCCTCAAAAATAATCTTGTGGGAGGGATTAGTGAGAATGTGGTCCGCCCAGAGGTCCCACTCATCTGGCCACAAACATCAAGATTAATGTTGGAATAGGTAAACTCACCTAATGTACATAATTTATTCTGCCAAAACGATGGGAGTATCAATATACACAATAAAACCAAGATGGGGTCGCTTGTTGATCTTCACCACGAACTCATCCTCAAATCGCTCAAGCAGTGGCATAAATGTATCCTTTTCCCCAAAATAGGGGGCATGGAGATAAAGTCCGAAATCCCACTTGGAGATATTTTCAAGAAACTATCTTATAGACTTAGAGAGGGCGACATCAGAATAAGCACCACCAGACCCACCAGCAAGGGTGGTTATGGAAACAGCAGCAGTGGTGGTCACGGTGGTAACACCAGTGGCAAGAACAGTTGACACCGTCACTTAAATAAGCATTGAGACAGTGAGAAGTTATCTAGTAGAAGTGGAAATGGTGGTGGAAAATATTTTAGAATAGGAAGCCATGGGAACAGTGGAGAGTTTGTGAGAAACAATTATGGAGGAAACGAAGGTTTGGGAAAGACTAAAATCTTTCTCTCTCTAAAAAACTATGGAAATAAAAGTTGTAAATGACAAAGGTAATCGTCAATATTTTTTAAATGGGTTTTTATATCTAAGAGGGGGTCACACGTTTAGCAACTCAAAATGAATAAAATGATTACCTAAATGATGGGATGTGAGTTCCTAAGCAGACATGTGTCTCCTCGAGATAATAAAATGAGGCTAAAGTGACAGAAACATTTAATGTCAAACAGTGTAATGATGTGACGAAAGAAACCCTTCAAATTCCAAGAAAAAGTAATGATTATTTTGTGCAAAACTCTTTGGTTTAACCAATATAAACACTTTTGCATGAGGGGATAATGTAGAGGGGTACCCACTCGATTGCCCGCAAGCAAGCCTAATGGGGCAAGGGAGCTCACAGGCGAGCGGGAGTGGATCCATAACGAGTGGCCCAATTCCAAAAATAAGTCAAAATAAGATATATGGTGAGTGGGTCCACAACGAGTGGCCCAAACAAAGAAAGAAGCCAAAATAAAGTTTGGCGAGTGAGTCCACAATGAGTGGCTCAAATCAAAAGAAAATCCAATAGAAAGGATCTGACGAGTCGGTACACAGCGAGTGGAATCAAACATAGAAGGATTCCAAAGAAATTGATAAGACGAGAGGTCTCACAGCGAGCAGGCCCAAAAGAAATAAACACACTGCCTACATGAGAATGGCGAGGGGGTGATCAATAAGCAACCTTAAGACAAAAGAGAAAATGGGCGAGTAGACCCGAATGATTGACGGGATGTTCACAGTCTAATAACCGTTATAAGTCTCACTTGATTACTAACATTATAATTTTCTTATGCGGGTAGCCTTGATCGAGCAATCAGGGCTCGAGCGGTTCAGTTAGGATCTCTAGAGAGTTTTGGTTTGATGGCTCAGAGATAAAGTTTGTTGGGAAAATCCAAGGCCCAACCAGTTGGTACTGTAGGATAGAGAGAATAATAATAGGAAAAACCTTAGAGGCCTCCCAAGCACTCACACAGCTCACACTTAGATTAAATGAGTGAGTAGCTAAGAGGCTTCTCACAAAATTATTTTTCACATGACTATTAGTGAATGGCTCTCAAGTCCACTCGTAAGTTTTAAAAAACATTTTTTCACCAAGTTAGCGTTTGAAATGATATTTACCAAATCTCACATTTTGGCACTATTAATCGATATATTTTCTTTTTGACTTTGGTATGCACCACAGGTGTTGCATGTCAGAAGGGATAGGCGGCTAATAGATAACAGATATAAAAGGCATATTGTAGAGCTTGCCTCTAAGAGTGCCTCATTTTGGCGCCCAAACTCCAAATTAGCCATAGCATCTATAAATAGGATCCTTGGGTGAGGTCAAGAACACACAAAAAACTCAAGTTAGCACTATTAATTTGTCAAAATTACACTACAAAAGTATTCTCTCCCTTCTCTCTCTTGTGTGTCAAATTGCTTGTCTTTTCACTCCCTTTATAGCCATCACTTCCAGGAGATATCTTTCTCTCTGATACAATATCATAGTTATAAAAGTTGTTACTCACTATTCTCTTTTCAGATAGTAAGTTATAAAAAGCTCCATTGCTACCCGAAGTGGAAAGTTTTCGTCACTAGCTGCTCTTGAGACTTTGAAGGCCTTAAAGACAGCATCCATCAGTGTGGGTTACGCCTCACATATTCCAGTTCTTCATAGACACCGGTACAACCACCCTACTAAAGAAAGAAAAAGATTTTGTATGATAACAACACAATTGATATGTGACCTTCATTGTCTTCTCTCTAATGTAAAAATAAGCACTTAATACATGATGGATACAATATAAAGATCATATCATCCATGCAACCATGACCTCAAGATTATAAGCATTGAAAATATAGATACAAGACATGAATCCAATCCAGTGAAGAATTATTATCCAACATAAAGTTATACAAAGCCAAGTCATGTTCCTATAAGTCACCAAAGAATGAAAGCATGCATAGAAAGCTCATCATATATCAAGTCGTACATGTTAAAGCAAGGCATATCATCCCAGGAAGTCCAAAACATGAGTTCATAATCAAAGAAAAGAAATAGTTGTAAAGATTAAGATACCTTCCATATCTATGGAAAAAAACCAGCAAAGCATTCCATGATCGAAACAAGCAAGTTAACATGGCAACAAGACTATTGTAAAAACAAAGGAAGCTCAAGTTTGATTTCAAAAGTCATCACTTAAAGACAAAAGATTAAGATACTTAAGAAAATTTCTTTCCAAATTTCAAAGTTTTAGAAGTATTTGTAAATAAGTAAGCAATCTCACAAAAGCAAGTATAAACCCCAAACAAACTTTTAAAAACCTTCTTAAACCTTTCCTAGACCAAAATACCTTTTTAATCCATTTCCCCCTATATAGATTCGACTCTATAAGAGAGTATAGTTGACTCCATACCTGGATAGAGTCGACTTTACACTTTGATATTATAGGCCATTGTAATTTGACTTGGGCCAAAATCAAAAGAATAATTTCCAAAACGGTTCCTCTTCATATAGAGCCAACTCTATATGTATAAAAATTACCCCAAGGGTAATTTGGGGAAAACATCAATAACTCTATTTTGAATTTCAAAATCCCAAAGTCCCTAATATTATCAAATACCCTCCAACGGCTAGTTTTTGTAAATACCTATTAAAGGAACAGTTAGCCTCACTTTCAAATCACACAAGTTATTACATCTCAAGATTCAAAGTAACATTAGTGATCTTGTGTCATTCCATACTTTAGTTTCCAAAGAGAGAAATAAATTCACAAAACCCATTGGGTAGTCTTAGTCCCAAAAACTCCATTAAAGCAAAAGCTTCAAGAAAACCCACTTGAATAAAAGTTCCAATCCAAATCCACTTTATCAAAGTTCCCAATCCTTTCCCAGTTGTGCAAAATATCCAAAAGATGAACCCTTGAAATATGGTACTAGAGAGAAAAAGTAAAAATCCATCTCATAATTGTTGCTTATTTAAGAAATATTTGCTTTAGACGTTGGTTACAATACTTATTGTTGTTAATATGGTTGAACTTCATATATCTTTATAGTCGGTAGTGTTTTAGTTGCGGGGGGTCTAGGTAGGATTAAACTCTGTACTCTTACATGGATATCGCTTGAACAAGGACAAAATTAGTGTCTTGTTAGTTGCGGTTTCAAGATGTGATAAATCCTTGTGAGGTTGTTGGTTCTACCTTAGTGAACCGAAGATAGTGAAGTTTTTCGAGTAATGTCTCAAGAGTGAATGTAGGCAAGGTCAAACCACATTAAAATCTCGGTTTGCAAAGTCTCTACTAACTCTATCTTTAATATTTTTATTAACTGTCTAGCTTTATTACTTACTATTTGATTAATTACTTCATTACTAATTGAATAATCCTATTGAAATTAATTTTTGAATAGAAAAGTTTGAAAATTTTAAAATTTCCATTTAATTTGTAATACCCAATTCACCCCCTCCCCCTATTGGGTATATTTCTAAGCTAACACTTCTCATTTAAATTTAATATAAACAATCAACACTTTCTTATGTGCACTTAACTTAAACAAAATAAATTTTAACTTCACATCACGCGTCATTTAACAAAACATCCTTGTGCGACATTTTTAATTTACCAACAATTTTATAAAACCCAATTTATCATCCACCATTGGACTAGTTTTGACGCCATCAATTAATACAGGGAGGTGTTTTATCCCAAACAAGACCTTGGGTGAAACTGAAGTACTAAGGGAAGAAAATCAATATGATAAGAAAGACGTAAAAGGGATTCAATTTCTTGTTCTCCCTTGTAAGAGTTGTTTCCAAATTCAAAATCAAGATAGGAAGTTCCTCAGGTACCATCTTGGGTGTGGATGAGATACTTAGGTTAGGAAGTTCTCAGGTACCATCTTGGGTGTGGATGAGATACTTAGGTTAGGAAGTTCCTCTCTTTAACATCACTAAATATATTGACTCTTATTTAAATTTTTCACATACATCTTTACATTATTCACACACAATCAATACTTGCTTCTGAACACTTTCACTACACCAAATTCGCTGATTTGTAAGTGTTTTAAACACTTACAAATCAAACAGTAACGGTTTTAAACTGTTATAAAATGAGGGGTTATAATTTTTTTGTAACTTTTCAAAACACTTACAAATTGAAATTAGTAACGGTTCAATCGGTGAATATTTTTGAAGGTATGCATTATATAGTTAACCAGTTATAAGTGTTTAAAACCGTTACTGTTTGACATTTTATAAGTGTTTAAAACCATTACTGTTTGACATTTTATAAGTTGTAATTTTATAAGTGTTTAAGACCGTTATTATTTTACATATTGTAAGGGTTTAAAACCGTTATTTTTTGTAATTTTATAAGTGTTTGAAACCGTTACAAATATCGATACAAATAAAAAAATAATCAACCACAAAGGCCTCATCCAAAGCATCTAAAAACAACAAAAATTGACATCTCCTGGTTCAATCATCAACAAATTAAATTCACTAATTTAATTTACAAGAATCAATGTCTCAATCATCTCCTCGTTCAATCGGAAAAAAATTAAATTCATTAACATTTTTTTTCCATCTAAAAACTAAAAATATATCTCAAAATATAAAATTCAAAACAAAAATAAAGTAAAGGATAACAGCACATAAACCAATATGCAAACGCAAAGGAACAGGATTGATAATGTCGGCGAGGGCCTTCATTTAGGATTTTTAAGCCTTCTCCCACTTGAGTGGATTTACGACCTCCCATGTGAAGTCGGGATCATCTCTTTCAAAATGCCCGTAGGCCGTCTTCAAGAACCTGTCATTTCCAAAATTCCCATAAGTATCAACAAAGACGGACAATGAACAACATTGTAGACCATATTTATTATTTAAGAGGTGTTACCTTTTTCATATTTGGGATTGGGAGATCAATAAAATAGGTTCCTAGAGTTAGTAGGTTGTGTTAAATCAACAAATATATTTTTAATATAATTTTAGAACTCAGGGGTTCTTTTTTTATATAATTCTACCTGGATTATCGACCTTGAATCTGATTGTAGTCCATCCAACAGTTGGTAAACTTATTGTGTTCTTGCTCCTGATGATCCGATCAACACTGTTGGCTTTATTTCCTGTAAATCAAAACAGAGGAGTGAGAAGAGTCGATATTAGAGGGAGGGAGGGAGAGAGAGAGAGAGAGAGAGTTTCAAATTTATGTTAAACTTTGAAGTGATTCCACACGGGACCGAAAAATTAACCCCTATAAATAAAGAAGTAAAATTATTGATGTTCAAATTTATGCAAGAAAAGAATGTAGAAATATCAAATAGCAAAATAGTTATTTTTTTACCATTGAATCCACAAGCCAAATCTTCTTGTGGGTCTCTTCCACGGGGGCTCCAGTCTGCATAGAAATCAAGAAAAAATATTAATTTATTTTCTTTACTTTGCAACAATGAAGCATTGTATGCAAGTACATGAATATCAAACAATGTATATGTATACTATATCATATATACACATGATTATGATAATTATTCTTCCCTTTTCATGTCCAGACGTATAAAATGATCTCCCAGTCATTAAATATTACATTTTAGTTTTTCCTTTTATCTTTATTTCTTTTACATGTTAACATAAAGTCACTTCTTTGTCACATTTTCGTAAGTGTCCAATAAATGTCGGCACACATTCAAAAACAAAATTGTATACTAATGTAAACAAACATTGACATACAAGGTTCTAACCTGCTTTGACATAATAAGAGCTATGAATTATTCTATGCTAGTACCAGCCTGCATTGACAATGAGATGGAGTAAATGAGACCCCAAAACTACCATAAACTAAATAATAATATAAAAAGGCTTTAAAAAATTAGTTTTTGATATAATGTATTTAGCACATTATCAAGACCCATTAAAACAAGCTAATTGTGCTAAAATATAGAACCCTCAATGGACAAATTAATTATGATAGGATGTTGCTACAGTAATAGTAAGAGCCCCCGGGTAACATTGAATTCGATAAACAATTTACCTGAAGATCCCTCATGGTCATATACCTCTGCAACAGTACTTGATACTGGTGTAAATTGTACATTAATTTCTTAACCTGGTTAGCAGAGCTTAGGGCTGTGTTTTTTTTTTCGATTTTCCGATTTTTCCGAATTCCGATCCGATTTTTTTCCGATTTTGGAAAGATTTTTTTATTGCCGATTTCCGATTTTTCGATTTTCGATTTTTTTCGAAAAAAATCGGATCGGAAATCGATTTTTTTTTATTTTCTGATTTTTGCCGATCCGAATTTTCGAAATTTGTTCCGATCCGAATTTCCGAATTATTTTTCAAAATATTATCCGAACTATTTTTCGATTGTTTTTCCGAAATATTTTCCAATTTTGCCACGAAATGTTTTCCGAACTGTTTTCCGAAATAATTTCCAAAGTATTTTTCTGGAAAATTGCCGAATTTTTCAAATTTTGCCGAATTTCCGAATTTTGCCGAAAATTCTGATTTCGCCGAAAATTCTGAATTTGGAAAAAAAAAACATTTTCGAAAAAAATCGGATTCGGCTTCGGCACGCCGATTTTTTCGGAAATTTTTCCGAAACATGCTTTTCCGTTCCGATCCGGCCAAAACACAGCCCTAGCAGAGCTATATTATGATTATCATTACCACCATGTACGTGTAATAGACCATCACAGCCCAAGTCCCTCTCCTCTCCGTTGTTTAGTAGTTGTGTCTACAACATGCCATGCACCGTACCTACGACCCCTCGGTCACCACATGGTATATTTGTATTTACTTGACAAATGGAGTCCAGTCTTGTATATCTATGCGAGTTTTACTTAATCTTACAATTTAGTAGGCTAGGTTTGTAATCAAATAATTTTTTTTTGCAAATTACAAAAATAAAAACTATTTCAAGACTTAACTACAGAAGCAGCTGCATCATAATCATCAAATTCACACTAAATGTGTTCAGAGACGCTATTCTTATATTTTTCATAGCCTATCACGGGTATTGTTCTCGATACTAGTTTCAACTTTCAGGAAAACTAACCAAGAAAGAAAAAAAATCCAATATAGCGAGAAATTTTGAAAGCAAAAATGGAGGAAAATCAAACCTCATAATAAACTTCTGCAGTGGATATGTCATGAATCATCCCTCTATTTTCTTCACTCAGGAGTTCACTTGTATTCTAAGTCCTCCGCATTGCACGCTCTTTGGCTACAAGAAGATAATCAGGCATCACTTGGTCCATCTTCAGGTTATTGAACCTTAGACTACTTGCTTTATCAAGTGCTTAAAACAGAATGAGGAACAAGATATATATTAACTTAGAAAGGAATACAACTGCCTATTTATGCCAAATAAAGTGATTATAAGCTTATAATAAAGTTTCCAATCAAAAATCAGAGGGGTTTGGGGAAAAATATGTAAAGAAAGATCCAAGCTCATAAGACTATTGTTATTGACCTAGCCTGCCCAGGCTGGTTGAATTAAAATCAAGCGAATGGGAGACATGACCGATCCAGTTCTGCTATTGGATTCTTTAAATAACAAAACATTGAAAAAGGGTCAACCAACACGGATTTTACATGAAACAGATGACCCAAGGTATTTTGCAAAAACTGAATGCGTCTTTAAAATAGTTTAGGTAAACAATATGCTAAGGCTGGTGAGAGTTGAACCAGGGAGTTTTAAGAGAGGTTTAATAACTATCCATGTATACAGTAAATCATAGATACTTATTTATTTAGCATTAGTCCCATAAATACCAAACACAATAAAAGAACAGCTATATCGATTGTCCATGCATGATAACCCAAATAAACTCATTCCACCAATACTTCACACAGAAAAGAGTGAGGGAAATAGTCTTATTTAAGTTCAATGCATGTTATGCTTTTCATTATGGAAACTAAAATCTGGCAGAATAAAAGAGAATCAGAAGAAGAGAAAGAAGTTTTGAAAATAACTTTTTGCCAAATTCAAAAGATACTTTAAGATCTTTTATCATTTCAAAGCTGGCAGAACATAGATTTAACTACATATTTAAGAGGTGGAACCCATATTATTAGATTCAAAATCCTAAGACATTTCACAAATAGACGGAGAATATTTATACCTTATCCTTAAAAACATTAATGCATGACAAGAAAATGAATGGACAACTTACTCCTAGTTTCTCTCGAAAAGCTTTATGAGTCTTCTATTTTCTCAAAATTTTTCGTTCTTTCTTCTCATACAACATTCTGAGGTCATCAATGGAATCTAGATGTCTGCAAATAAATATTTCTGCATAAAATTGATATTTTCATGTTGTTCTTGTAATACGATGAAAGGATATTGCTTTCGTACCTATGGCTCTCATGGTGAATTCTTTCATTTAGCCTACTTAATTGGGCACTTAGTTTCTCAGGGGTTCTCCTGCCACATCCTCCTAAAGCTTCAATCTCACATTCAGGAAATATAATAAAAGCCTTTTTTTAACTATCCTGCAATTTCATCGTGCGTTTAATATCAGATAATGGCAGATGTTTTCTACGACATAAGAATGACATATTTTCCCAAAAAACTCAAACCCATTCTCATTCATGAACCCAGAATGACAATGAGAAATAACATCTTACTCAAAAAAGAGGTCAAGAATTCTCTGAATGGTTCTCGAGTTGACCAATTCCAACTCTGCAACTTCACTGCCAGTTTTCAATAGCATGGCATAAAACTCCACAATCTACAGTCAAGTCGCATGACAGTTTAGAAAATAAATTGGAGTACAAGTCAGCATTCATCAACATGTATTATATATTAATATGGCCCAATAAAACCAATTTTAGGACTCTCGAGTATTTGCAATGGTTTTGAAACATTATAGAAAACTTCAATTACGATTGATGTTAACTTTTTCAAACTCTAACAGTGGGAGGGTTTAACACATTATGTGTGTGGTTATATTATCAATCTTACTTGTTTTGATGAGTCGTCCAGATGCCCATATCACAAACCGACACATGAAACATGCACCCCCCCCCCCTTCACGAAGGTTACAGACTTACTTTTTGGTTAGTGTAAAGTTTTGAAAGTTAAACAAAGTAAAAAGAATGAAGATATTTAGGGAATTCTTACCACCAACATAATATATGAGTGAGCCTGTGGCAACACATGGGCCGTTGACAGTTATACGGGGATCAGATATCATAACTTTTATTTCCAACCCAAAGTCTTGCATATAACTGGTGTCATGTCCTTCTTCAAAACGACATTCTACAGATTCTTTTAATAGCTTCTGTAACTGCTGCAGGTTCTTGAAATTAGCATTGTCTTCCCCGAGGTCAATACAATACCATTCCACATTAAACGGAGCCATCCACCCACGCCAATATAAAGTGTTGCATATCATTGTTTTCTTTTCAAAACAAGCAATGAGCTATCGGGGGAAAGCACAGGATCGAAGTCCTTTTGAATTTTGAGCAACAATAAGATACAAACATAGCACCATCAAATTACCTCAAGCCAAAAATCAAGACAGGCATATGAAGAGTGATAGGACAACATTCATACTAAATAGAGTTCTAAGATGTGTATATATATATATATAATAACCATACACTCATATATACGCGCACACAAATATTTTAAGTAATTAAGCATTGTAGTCTACAATATTCCAATAAGGTTTGTATTGTAGACAACATATCTATATATCGAGGCTTGAATCTTTGAAACTCTCATAAATTATTATTCAAAATTCAGGGCCTGATGTACTAGGGGTGGCAATTCGTATTTTTGGGTTCGGTTTCGGGTCGGCACGACAAGGTTTTTCGGACACGAACACGACAAGAAAACATGATTTCTTAAATTTCATTCTTAAGTAAACTAAAATTGGAAAACCCAAATAAAAACACAATTGACACAACAAGATACGATAACACGACTCATAATTTTGATATGAACACGACACGAGTTCGTATAAAAAAATTTTGATACAAACACGGTAGATCGTGAAATTTATGGGTCAATTTCAAGTCGTTACATCTCCTATTTTTGTGTCGTTTCTAAAACTTCCTCCCATATAATTTACAAAGAAACACTCAAAACTTTCAAAAATCAACTCAACATTCACAACAAGTACTAGAATTTATTTGAACTAGAACATGGAAATTTAATAAGAACTCTTAAGTTCCTCTAAACCAACTAACATGTGCATGAACGAGATGAAGTTGAATGTGCTACTGGAACATGGGAAATACTGTCGACATATTTTTATTTTGGGACATAAAGCACCAGACTCTAGTTTTGTCTCTTTGAAATCGAGAAATCAAATGTGAATGGACGCCACCAACCTATTTTCAAACAAGTAATTAATTTGTACCAAATCAGAGAATAAGCGAGTGAATCAATATAAATGTATAATACAGCCTTATCAACTGAGTGAAAGGTCATTCGTACAACAGTAATCCTCAAGTCAAGCGATTTATTTATATTAAGGTACAAAGCTTAAACACCTTCGAAAATAACCTAGCAACATTAAAGCCACTACGAGCACCAGACTCCAGGTCAAAAATAGGTACTTTTGCTCTTCTATTTTTTCTTATGTTATCAATATTATGTGAACAAGACATAGAAATAAGGTTGTTAATACAAAAGCGGTCAAGTGTTTTGAACATAAAATATTAAAGCTTAATCTATCTTTACATGGAATGCATTCTATTTTGATAACTTTTGCAATGAAACTAAAATCAAATCATAGCTTTCTTCTTACTAACCATTGTTAGAAAGTAAAGACGATTAAGAAGTATGCAATTGTTAAGTATTGGAAAATCCAACTCCAAACCAATTAGCAACGGGTGGAGGACTCCAATAACTTATATACCGAGGTTCAAGGCTTTAATTTTCAAAGGTGGAACTTATATCATCAACACTCCCTCTCACGTATGGGTTGTTCTCCTAAGCCAAACACATGGAAGAATTAAATTCGTTAAAGCAACGCACGAGTAGCCAAATTGGGCCCTAGTAGCGAGTGGCCTACTCAGATATCATGTTAAATATTGGAGCGTTTAACTCAAAACTAGTTGACAATGGTGGAAGGGCCCCAAGGTGCAAGTCTTTAACTTCCCAATATGGGACTGAAATTCTCAACATCAGTTATACCAAATTCTGGAAGACTGAGATTGAAAGTTGACTAAAAACAAATGAGTGAGCTTCAAAATTATTTTAAATAACATATGCAGGCTCATGTTGAGTTGTTATGTGCTATTTTTAGTCAAGATATATAGAGTGGATACTATTTAATAAAATAAAGGATAGTATCTTAGAATCCATGTTTTTTATTTTTTGACAGTTCAGTAGGGAAGCCAAAAGTAGGTTTATTGCACTTATCTTTTACATAGGGAACCATTTGTCACCTTATTTGTCCAGCTTAGTGTCTGTGTTGAGTGTTGAGTGTCGAGTGTCGAGTGTTGAGTGTTGAGTATTGAGTGTTCCATGGATAAAAACTTAAGGTTAGAAAAATCACTGAAGTGAATATATGCGTAAACAATACCTAGAATAAAGACACATATCTGATACCTAAGCTAAGTTAACCCGAGATCAGCCCATGGGCAAGTTAAGTCTGGGAAACTTAACCAAGATTTTGTGAAGCCCAAACTCATATGAAGTTGAACCCAAGAAAGATTATATGAATCTTAACACGAGATTTGAGAACATATAGGGATCATCAAATTGAGAATTACATTAGTTCAAAAGGATTTACACCCTTAGATTACAAAGTTCAGCTCTACAAAGTGTCAACTTGTAAAGCTAAAAACAAAGTAGAGAGACTAAATTAGGTCAACGTGCAACAGAGTAAAGAACGATTTTATAAAACTCTCCCAAGTCATAATATATTAAATAAGGATTTCAACTTAAACTTGTTGAGAAGCAGAAGATTTACCATGATGGGGAGATTTGTGATGGGCTCATGAGAAAGAACAATGAAAAAATGGACATTATAATTTCTCCAACACCCTAACCTTGGTTTCAAAGTTCCCCTCCATCTCTATCTCAACTATTTATTTTGTGTGTATATATATTGCGTGAGTTGGTTTTACAATCTAAAATGTACATGTTACAAAGAAAACAAAACTAAAATTGCAAGAAAAATACAATCTACGACACCATATACATATTCACCTTCATACACAATGAATCGTATGATATACCTAGGGAACCAAGGAAAAACTAATGGAATAAACACTACGACTAAACGTAATTCCATTTGAAATTAAAAAAAAAAGATAAACTAAAGTAGAGAGAGTATAATATGCAACAAACACCTTGTTTCATACTTCAAAAACACATATCAAAACCCCAAAACATTATAAAATGAATATGTGAGTTTCAACATTCTTCTCTTCTTACTTCTTATTTTGATAAATATAAAAAAACAAATATATGCTTACTAAAACCCACGGAACAAACCACCTAAATTCATATATAGAAAAAACAAAATCCTCAAAAATAGAAAATGATTGAATATATAGTATGTAGTATGTAGTATGTAGTATGTAGTATGTAGTATGTAGTTGATAGATTGAAAGAAAGGTAGAGATGCGAGAGGTGGAACACAGAGTATACCTTCAAATTTGAAAGGAATTGCACAAATTAGAACAAATCAAACAAAGTTTGAACCCATTACATGTAAACCGGATCTAATCATCCTTATAATAACACACAAATGTTAAAACATTTTGAGAAACAAAGTAAAGAAAACTAAAATACAAACGAAATTACCATCTTGACCAAAAAAATCAGAATTTAAAACTAAATACTTTTCCCACTATTTGCCTTCATCATCTTGAAACAAATCATTTATATAGATCCGTGGTCTGTTCTTGAAATCGTATTCCCCAAAACTACCAAATATTGTTTGGGAATATGATTTTTATTCCCATAAACAACCAAATATTATTTGGGAATATAGAAATCATATTCCCAAAAAATACCAAATATGTACTCTAGATGTTAATTAACATAAAATAGTAATTAGTACTTGAAAAACAAAAGGTGTTAGTTGAGCAAGTATTTAATGTTAACTACAACTTATAGAAACTAATTTAACCCAGTGAACTAATAAAAGAACTTCAAACTTAAGTATACCTGGTGTATTGCAAATCTACATTTGAAACCTTCATTTTAGCTCTGCAAAACTAAACAAAAATTAATCTCTATTTGAATCCAGACAGATATATACATAAATGTAACAAAGAACCCAAAATTGAAAAATCCCTAATTTGAAAAAAATCAAAAGCTCCATTTGTAACAAATCAAAATCTTAACAGTTGAAGCCCAAACATGCACTCTTGAACCCTAAAAGTGAAACTAAACGATTTAAGAACATGATACTCAATCGAATGTAAATCAAACCTAGAAAAAAGTAGTAATATTGTGGACAAAATGATAAGTATACCCAAATCTTCAAATGTTATAGATGTGGAAAAATCATAAGTATAATCGATCTGAGAGGGAGAGAGAAAGAGTTGCCTGTGATCGAGAGAACAGTGGATGAGAACCGGGTGCCAGGGGAAAACCTAAGTTGAGCGGGAAGATTGAAAATAGAATAGAGGGAAGGAAAAAATTTTAACACTTTCAAGTCTCAGAATGGATACACGTGATTTTCATGTGTTTTGTATTACCTCTTGTGTGTTATATTAATAAGTTTGTATCAGGCATGGACATTTATAAATTTTGTAAGTGTCTAAAACTATTATAAATTTTGTAAGTGTCACGAACACTTATAAATCATTTTTTCAATTAGTTATAAAATAATCAATTTGGTGTAGTGTTTATTTTACAAAATAATTTTTAATTTGACATTGTTATAAAATGTGTTTTAAGTGGAAGTCGACTTGTATTCCAATCCACTGGTATTCCACAATTATTAAGGGTTCTATTGGACTATCTTATTTTATACTATAAATGTGGGTCGTACCCCTTTAGTATTGACATATCAATGAAATAAAAGACTCGTCCCCTTTAAATTCTCTTTGTGTCCTCTTTATTTTACAACATGTTATTAGGATGAGTGATTTAATATTTTTCACATAATTCATTTGCATTCATAAATCGCGCACAAGTATATTACTCCAAATATTTTTAAAGCACGAAAGACCCTTCCCATAGAGTGACATCACCCATGTCAATTCCTAATATATATATATATATATATATATATATATGTGTGTGTGTGTGTGTGTGTGTGTGTGTGTGTGTGTGTGTGTGTGTGTGTGTGTGTGACTCTTCTTTAATTAGTTGTTGGTCATAAAGATCAAGCATGTGGTTGGTAAGTCTTCATCTCTTTTTGGATATTTTATTTATGGATCACCCCTAGCCAATATAAATATTCTTTAACTATCTACTCATATATTCTACCACCTAATTGTTATTTTTTAGGACTTGAAGTTTTTAATGGCTATTTATATCTTGGGGCCTAAAGTTCCTAAATAGTCATTTTAAATTTGGCACCTGAAGTTTTCATATGGTAATTTTAATTTAGGATGAGAAGTTATCAAATCATTTAAAATTGGAACCTGAAGTTCTATATTATGTTCAAATTTTTGGACATGATAATGAAATATGCCCTAAAATAAAACCTAAAGTTTTGATAATTTCTACAATAGAGCAAGGGATACTAAATGTCCTATAATAACTATATATAATTTGGACCCAAAGTTCCAATAATTTTATAATCAAACATGAAGTTTTTATTATTTATATAATAAGGGTAAGTATATTAAATGTTTCATAATGATTATTTGTAGTTTGGACCTAAAGTTCCAAACAATTTTACCCCTTACCAAACTTGAAGTTTGGATATAATTGGCGGGGTGTTTAAAGTCTTTAAATAATTAACGTTATGATATGAAATTGTCCATACTATTTACATTTGGGACTTAAAGTTTCCCACTAATTATTTAAAATATGGAAATAGAATTTTCTCCTTTCAAATTTTGGGACATGGGGTACGTAAATTATTTGGACCTAAAGTGTCAAAAGAAAACATATCACAGTCAAACTTGAAGTTTTGATTATCAAATTAAAAGGGTATAGACCAAGAGTCCTCTAATTATCATTTATTTCTTATATGAAGATGCATTTTTATTATTGTGACCAGAAGTTTACAAAATACTATTTGTCATTGGGATATGTCGACCTGAAGCTCCAATAAAATATACCATAAATCAAAACTTAAAGCTTTGATTATTCAAGGGGTATAAATTTTGAAAGTTTTCAAAATATCTATTTATAAATTGGACTTGAAGCTCCAGAAAAAAAAATTGGGGGATTAGTCTCAAAATAAATTGAGTGTTTAAATATATCTTTTTAACTTCCTGGCTTTTTATCTTCTCTATTAAATGAAATTAATTGTTTCACCATTAAACATTCGTCTCTTGGTGTTTCGCTTCATTCAAGTATTAAATTACTTTTAATGGTATTTAATTTTAACTCCTTTTCTATTTCATTTATTTAATATACATTGGAGCCTTAGGAATGTGCAGAGAATGTGAAAAATTAAGCCCCTCATTTTTTTAATAAAGAGGTTGGATTATCATTGCTCGGAGTTAATAAAAATATTTGGCAATTGTTTGGAAGATTCTCAAACATTTTTACCCCATATCAAACTGTGACACCCCGCCTATTTTAATCACGGGCGATTAGTGCTTTATCAAAATAAACTGGAATCTCATTTGGTTCATTCTTAGCACCATTGTCGAAACTTTTTAATTACTAACCACTTATGTTCAAATAAGTCAGTGCCAAATTTTTATCTCTCATTAACATATAACAACATGCGGATAAAAAATAATATAAATCAATCTCCCATGTAAAAAATAGAAGTCTGAATCATCATAGGATAAATAGATAAATGATAAATACCGAATAAACCATCGATTCCAAGACTAATATCCAAATCATCAGTCTGATTAATAAAACTGAGTACATTTATCAACTGGAGGGGAAACATGCCTAAATGAAATACTGAATCATAGATCCTAATCTAGGAATGAATAACTGAAGCGCCTAAACAAATCCGGCAAGCCTCCACAAATGCTACAGTAATGCATCCCTGGAATGAGTCATCAAGCTTGGCATCCCTGTGGTTGGACACCTAAAATATTTTGAAAAATAGAATTTGACAAGAGTTAGATCCAAAAACCTTTGAAAATATTTATCAAGTATTTAAATTGCAATTATAAAAGTTATTATTAGATACAGATGTTAGTCCAGCGTACATTCTTTTGAGTTCCTCACCTCTCATATATTATGCACACTTAATGTGTCCTATTAAACCCACCTAGATATGTTACCCGACCTCACTAGCCATAGGTATCTAACTAACCAATACAGGTTTAGTTCACCTGTGCCGCCCATACGATACGCAACCGTCACGTCAATAATTCATATTACCCGAATATTATTATTGCACTATTGATTAAGTTTCTTGTACTTAAATTGCTTTTAGATATACATTATCTATCTATTCTACCCTCACAGAGAAGTATAATAATCACATATGTATATATTTATCAAACTATAATATCTACAACTACAGCATCCCCCGGAATGGCCACCGCGATGCATGCATTATTTGCTATCAAGTCCATGTACCTCTCGTACCAAATCAAGGGCTATCGGTTTGGAATATCTTCTCAAGCCATAAATCAAACAACACACAATGGAGGCGAACATAGTTCTAAGCTTTTAGGATACAAACATACATAGAGTACCCAAATGACACAACGGTCCCACTAATATACAGCACATAGTGAGCCGCCCTAAATTATATGTCATGTGGCACACATAGAGACCTCGCTAAAGTCACTAAGATGGGATCGCCCTCTGCGCAAAACGTCTCGTGATAGTAGGCAACGCAGTTATGTTCACACACATAACAAAGCACAAAATAGGTATTCACACAACCTATATATATATATATATATATATATATATATATATATCCAGTATAGGTATACACACGACCTATAATATATCCAGTACATGGTATATATATATATATATATATCTTGAATACTCGACGTACTAATGATTCACACATATTATTATTTTCATATATTCTGAGTATCACTCACTACCCAAAGGATCCCAATTATTTCTAAAGTATCAGTAGTAAAATATCAATCTCTTATTGGTATTGATTTTAGGTTTTTCATAACCCAATTTGTAAATTCTCGATACGCATCTCAATCAGTTGACTGTCGTCGAACCTAATCCCAAGATTACCCTCATTAATATTAACAAAGCCTTAATTTATGTCTACAGAACTTCTCTAAGTCTTTATATAATTACTAGACTATCGCCGTAGTTTTTCGTAATTAATTTCATGAGGGAATATAACAAAAAAGGTAAATCTCCACAAAAGTGGGCAGTCGAATCGATTCGGTCTTCAAATTGAATCCCACCGAATTGATTCGGTCTTTGAACTGAATTGAATCGCACCCGACTATATTTTCTTCTTCGTTGCTGTTACGAGTTTTCACCATTAAAACCTTACCAAAACTCCATGAAACTTCCCCAAACTCCCATCCAACATA
This sequence comes from Sambucus nigra, assembly GCA_949130495.1. Lineage (NCBI taxonomy): Eukaryota > Viridiplantae > Streptophyta > Magnoliopsida > Dipsacales > Adoxaceae > Sambucus > Sambucus nigra. The sequence goes on along the minus strand of OX422220.1, from coordinate 442,954,425 downwards.
CCCAAATATTAAATATATATGTAGGGATAATTCTAAACGTAAATAACACATCAAGGCTACAAGAAATCTCTCCAAGAAATGATCAAAATCCAGAATTCATCAAATCTTAGTTTATGTATTCTTCATGCGTATTTAACAATTTACCAAATTTCTTTCATGTTAATCAACCCATATTCTCTGATTTCGTGTTATTTACATATATGGATTTATTCTACATGAATTCCTACACCAAATTATGAATCTCACCTATCCAAATCCCAAGAACATCATTTCAATCATTAAATTAAAATCCTACACTACATTGGTATTATAACATGCTTAAAGTAATGCAATATAAACACTTGCCTTGATGATAAAGTATGTCTGATTTTCTTGCTCCAATCTTGAATCCGGTAATGTTCGTGGTGTGAAACGGTGTGTAATGGATTAGGTCTCTTCTCATTTTCCTCTCCTATAGCCTTCTTTCTCTCCCCAAGTGTTGAAACCCTAGCTTCTAACTCAAAGAGTTTGATATAAACCTCTAATATTTATAGCTCTTTCTACCCTATGCTTCTAAATGAGCTAAATGCCCTTATGTGGTGTCGGTTTGGTCTAAAATTGATCGGGATCCAATCAGTACACCTGAGTACACTATTCCTCCTATCTCAACCCATTTGGAATAAATCGTGATCTCAAAATCGCCATCTAAGTCACTCTACATAATTTTCTTGTTGTGACCTCAATATAGTCTACACGTGATTCACGATTGAGATATAACACAGTCTTGTCGATATCACTCGCTACGACATATAATAATTATCATCAGTTATTTATTACCCACTTAGTAGATTTATTCCATAAATATTAATCATTATCTCTCCCGATTAATATTTTAAATAAACACATAATGTTTAATTCAATTAAATTATGGCACACGCATAATCTAAAATAACCAAATTAAGTAAAATCTAAATACTCAGAAATACGGGCTATTACATACTTCTCCCTTACAAAGGAATTTCATCCTCAAAATTCAGATATGCCCAATACTAAAAACTTTTGATCCTTTCACTTAATGTATCCGAACATATTCAAAGTTGACTTGCAATAATATTTTGGTATTTCCACTATACACACGCCAGTGATACCATTGACTGAAGGTCTACTCCATCCCAAGGTTAGCGACAAGTCCATTCGAACTCTTTCATACCGACATATGATGATACGCAAAACTATCGTGAATCTGCTAACAATGCCTCAAAAGATAAGACTATACTCCACTAGCTCTATTATCTCTATGTTAGAAAATGCCCTACTTCTATAGGTGTCAATTTTCCTTGTTGCCAAATCATGTAACTCCCTTCATAGTAAACACTCGTAGCGATCCCTGAGCACTCATGTTAGACTTTAAAATTTTGATTCACGTTGACATAACTCCCACTATGTTCTTGAATTGTACCAAAATAGCATAGACTAACGTAATCCCTATTGACGGACTATGAATTACCTTGAGTTTGAGAGGCTTGTTATTCCCCACCTCTAACCAACCAAAGGCTGGATGACAAGATCTCCGTACGAAGCCTCAAAAAGTGTCACGTAGATAATAACCTACTATAAGGTATCACACGTAACTCTATCAATGATAATTACTACTCCCATTTACTCAAAAATCCAATATACGCATTTTTTAGCATCCTCGTCACCACTCGTCTACCATCAACCTACGGGTGACACGTCTAGCACCAAACCCAACTCTAAAAATTATAGGACCCCCTAAGTCTCTCCTTAAATCCCTAGCACCTCCCCATTCACAACAAACCCTAGGTCATTTTCTGAGTACCGATCTAGAGGCCATCGAGCGCTCTCGGGCCCCATTTGACTTCGGTCAACTCCATCATCAGATCGAAAGCTTAATGAATATTCTAAGGGCTCTGAATTCCCTTTTCAACGATTTTCCCCATGCGCAAGTTGGCATAATAGTTCAGACGAATGGACCAATTTACTATTAAAAACCGATCTGGAAGCCACCAGGCACTCCCGGGACCCGATTTGACACCAATCAGCTTCACCGTCTGAGAAAAAGCTCAATAAATCTTCGAAAGGAACTGAAACCCATTTCCAATGGTTTGCCCCACGCATAAAATGACATAACGGTTCAAATGAACGATCTTTCATTTTCCCCTAAAAACTGATCTGGAGGTCACCGGGCACTCTCGGGCTCCGTTTGACCAAAGTTAACTCTTAAGCTTGAACTAGATTGAATGAATATTTAAAGGGCACTGAATACCCTTTCCAATGGTTTTTCCCATGCATGAATCAGCCTTACGGTATGAACGAATGATCCATTTTACTCTGAAGGGTCACCTGGCACTTTCAGCCGTCATTTGACCAAAGTCAACTATTTGAACTGAGCGAAGCTCTTTGGAACATCGAATTACCTTGCATAACATTTCCAATTGTCTACCCTGTGTGCGATTCGGAGTTACAATTTGGATGAACGATCCATCGTCGTCAGATGATCTTCCGTCCAAAGGACCAACGGGTCCTTTCGAGCCTCATTTGACCCAAAGTTAACTCCCGAACCCCAGAGAAGCCTAATGTTTCTAAAAGGTCTCTAAATTACTGTTCTAATGGTATGCTCCGTGCGCAATTTGAACTTACAGATTGCGTTTTATGACCATTTTTTGAAAAATCTGCACAAGACTGTCAATTGGCAGGTCCATTTTCCTAGCTATCGGTAGTGTGTCTAGGGTTACTGGTCAAAAGGTAGGACAAGGACAATGGCGATCGATATTCTCCCTACCCAATATAAGGAGATAATGAGCTCACTTCGATAGAGACCTCAGATCCATCAATATCAGTGATCTCAACAACATTCTTCGGAATCAGCAAAGTTTCCTTGCATGAAATTCTTCTCCACTTTTCATTCCCATCATTATCATACCCAATTTAGCAAAAATCTCCTTCTCTCTCATCTTACATTCATCCCAACTTGTAAGGAAGCTCGTCAAGGATCAAGGTCAAGTTTCAAGTCTCCAAAGAAGGTCCAAATATCCTTCTCTCTTTAGATTTCTTTATTTCCGCATTAGTTACATAAATTCTCAATTTGTCTTTTACTTTAGACCATACACATTAATACCTCATCCTTTATTAGTTATATTGCACATAATTTATTTTCTATAAAAAAAACAAAGAAAAAAAGGATTACACTTATAAATTATGACGGGATTCTTCATTACATTTTCTCAAAACTAAAAATATCTTTTCTACACACATATAATAAACTCTCGTTTGAATCTATGAGATAAAGCCCACCCTTGTGCCACATGCGAATTACGTGGACTTCGATGCCTTTATAGGCTACGTAGGCATCTCGAGCTAGAACCCGGGACTCGAGTCCTATTTTCATATATTCATATTTTTTTATTTTACCCATATATTATTCATATATAGCATACTTATGATTCGTACTTACGTCTTATCTAACACATATTATCGTTACATCATAAAAAAATCAATATCTCAAAAAGCGCACACGTCATATTTTCTAATTATTATTTGGGGAGCATTCCTACGAATGACCTCTCTCCATCTTTTCCATGATGCGAATCGAGCGATTTCAATCTCCACTAATATATACACGCACACACACTTCACAGAGAAATTAATAAAAATAGTAACATAATCCCACTAGATATCGAAAGTGTGGGATGGGTGCCTAACACCTTCCCATTATATAACTTAGCATCGAACCTATGATCTAAATGGTTTCACAAACATCAGTTTGTCTTTAATGTCGCTCTCTCGAGGCGGCGACATATTCTTTTGCCTGTTTTGTGTAAAATAGGTTGGCGACTCTATCTCTTTACATCACCCCAAAATCGATGACGGTCAAAGCACCCCATGACGTAGCGAGGGGCGCGAGATCTTTTTCTCTCCCTCTTTATCCTCCTCCCAAAAATGCCTGGGTAGAAAATAATGGGAAGATCTCCGGATGGACACACCAACATCCTCATCACATCTCGTCTACCCATCGACCTACGGGTGATACGTATAGATCCAAACCTAACACTGCCCCCATTGCCTCCTGACACTCCCTATCAGAGGTAGGACTCAAGGGTCTCATCCCAATTCATAATAATATTGGGTGGCGCCTTGTGCCGGTTCATTTTTTCTCTCTAATAGAATGTTGAGCATACTGCCTGATAGTATAACCCACCTCAAAAGAATAACAATTATTCCGTTTTTGACAATTCATTCCACAAACCCGAAGAAAATTCTTACCTCTCAGCTATTTTGATAACCCAATAATAAACCTTATTAGTTTGCGTATCCATTCTATCACTAGAATCATCAATCTTTTACAAAATTCTGGTTGATAATCTCGGAGCAACCTCTTCCATCTATGAGTGGTTCACTTAGATACAATTTCATTAAGTTTTACTCAACACCGATCCACATGCTCGACACTTCATCACGTGGAACGTCTTACTTCCCTTTTTGGAATATATTAAAATCATGTCCCGTGCATTTGCTCTAAAACTGCGCATTTTCTTGGCACTTTTTCATCTAACAAAAGTCAACATATTATCTATACGTAAGCCATTCTAGGCATTTCACTAAGTGAACGATCTACTTTCCAAAATTGTGGGATTCTCCCCTGTTAATGGATACCTTTTACATGTATCTCTACTATCTTTCAACTCACCTATGTTGTGATAGTTCCCCTTAACATACACATCGTCAAACTATCTCATTTTCTCAAACAAAGTTCAGTTTGTCATACCATTCCACTTATGTTTCTAACTACCCCATAGGCATACATTCAACACATTAATAACCACATCCCCCTATCTGGGAAAATATTGAAAGTCAAGCTATCCAGGGGGGCATACACCCTATATCCCTTGCACCTCTACACAATCATCACCAACGTCACATACGTAACATACTTATCCCATGCTCGGCCCCTCACTCTCAGCGTAACTATACAGTGAGGTTGTACTCAGTTTCCCTACTAATTATAACTACTTTCTCCTCGAGACTGTCCCACCTATGAACTAGTGGTGCAAAAGTTCCCCAGTATTTCCCACATAAAGCTACCAGCTCCACTGGCCTTATATAGTATAAGAGCTCTCATCTCAAAGTGTTTTCTCTACCCGTTCAATGGTTAACATTCAAAATTTATGCCCAGGAATCCAATAACATCTCCCTACTTTCAACGTTTATAATGGTTCTTGCGTAGAACCTCCTGCAATTAAATCTCAAATAAGGAACTCCCATGATGTACTATCACCTAGAATTACCGGTCATCAAGTTCTATAGGCCCAAAGCATATAATCGGGACACTCAAAATTATATCCCCCCATCATATAATTCTAATCATAAACTCCCACATCTCTCAAGGAGTCTTATAACATTGCTCTTGTAATATCACTAAGTCCCCAGCTCCAAATCAATAACGAGCTAAATTTATCCGTTCGTAAAAAACTCGATATATCCTCAATCTCATCAGTAAGGTCCCTAAACACTAGGATCAAATATAACAAGACAATTTTACTCTTTAAAGCCTCATCCACAATATAATATAGACGTGAGTTCGACCCTCTTCTAAGTGAGATAGCGCAAGACCACACATTCTTCCCTACAACAGTGAACACAGTAGCCTTGTTGTGACAGGTCACCGTTGCTCAAACTATCACTAACCAGTACATACCAGGGCCATTATCACACTCGCATATCATATTTATAAAATGAGTAAATCACTAAAATATATCCTTTCAATGACTTCACCCGCTTCCCTACAGAGGGAACTAAAGAGAGCCCCGCTACCCAATGGTAAATATATACACACAATAGTAACACTTATTATACACCCACTAAACCCATCCATTGCTCAAATCTAGCGCTAAAAAAATACTGTGATTCACCCGTGTCACATAAATATTATCCCATTTACCCATGGATAAAGCTCATTCCTTCAATTGCCAATATCATTGTCGGTTCAAATAATTCCTGGACATAATACTGTCATCCAAACCAAACCAAAAACTTTTATAATTGTTGCCCTGTTGGGCATCATGCGCCTATCCCCTAACCCGCTGCGGACATGATCAACACATGTGGCCCTTCTCTCCATACAAAGGACATTTATCCGTGTCATTCCCTAGCTTCTGACCCCACTGGACATGTCGAGGTAGTCCTTCCCTTGGTACAGGTTGCCTTGGCCCCAATTGCTACCCCCATTATTTCTTTGGATTTTCTCGCCCTATTGAGCACATTGCTGGTCCTGGCTGAATTCACCATCACATTTTAGGAACTCCATTGATATGAATCATTTAAATGGGTCTTTTGTTGGATCCCCCATTATTGCCTCAATAGAACCAAACACATTTATTATGTCCCTGCTGACGAGACTCTCCACTATCTTAGCTCCCTTCTCATTGAGGCATTTATATTTCCCTCATAAAATTACGACTTTGATGACATCACCATCAGTATTACAAGCTGAATTTCCCCTAAATGATAACGTATTCTTCCCATGAGTCAGTCATCAACTCAAAGACCCTTTTTATTCTCTATATCGACCTCATTGAGTAAGAAGTACGATAAATAAGAAAATTCTACCCCATGTCCAGCCATTATCCGACCCTTCTGCAATAAGTACTGGAATTTCCTTCCCTTCTATGTTAAAATAATTCATAAAATAATTTGCGATCAAACTGCACCACAAATTTCTCGATATTCATTATATCTCTCCTTATATGGGGTGACAGACTATGTGATAATTGATTAAATTCACAAATTTCTACTTTGGCACACTTATATAATTAGAGTCTATATAAACTAAATCAATTCAGCCCCTAAACATGCAACTATGTGTGTGCGTGTGTCAAACCATAAATAAATAAAGCATATGACACAAGTTTCAGGAAAAATCCTCGAAGGGCAAAACCTTTTATTTCTAGAACTTTCAAGAATTCACAAGACCATTGACTTACATACAAACTGATAATCACCCAGAAGTGTAACGCACGGTGTCTTTATCAAACCTTCAAAGCAACGGCTAGAAATGTCGTCGGTTGGAATCTCTCATAAGAACTCCAGATGGTCAGCAATGAAGAAGAAAACTGCTTCTCCACAAGTGTGAATTTTATAAGGACTCCCTCCATAATAGCATGTACCTATCCGGTTGTAGAGTTCTCCCCAAAAAGAATAAACCATAGCAAAGTGTGTTCTTGAACACCAAAATAATTCACCAAACCATATGGGATTTTTTGTGAATTGTAAACAAAAAGGGATTAAATCCTAAAAGAAGAAGTCAAAAGGATTCTGCTGTTTTGCAGTTTTCTGTCTTTCAAAACGCTGGGACTTCTTAATGAAAATGAAACCATTTAATGAGTATTTATATAAAAATGTGTTGCCTCGGTATTAGAGCTCATTCTAACGAGATAATCACGTCGCTCGAACGAAGGACAGCTGTCGCTCGAACAAGATCGCGCGACATCTCTATGTCGCTCGAACGACAGTGCTATGTCGTTTGAACGACTGTTGCATCAAAAAAATATTATTTTAATGTCCGCTCCAACACTTATAAAAAAATACTCATTCACAAATTTTGATGAAAAAGTCCGCTCCAACACTTAGAAAATATTTTGTAAAAATATCCCAAAAGCTCTAAGTGTAAAGTTAAGGTATTAAAAACATAACCTTACAAAAGTAAACTTCGCGGAGTCTTTTTGATGAAGAACTTGATTAATTCGGATCCGTCTTGATGCTTGAATGTTCTTGAATGCTCTTCTACGGTGTAGCGGTATATGACATACTAAATTGATAACGGACTTATAAAAATATGTCCTTAAAAATCTCCCCCGATGTCTATGCCGGTACATACATAAAAAATTAGAATTATCAAATACCAAAATGCCTATACAAATCTACCCTCCTATTGAATAAATTTGCATGATCTCAAACTGTTCTTCAAAAATCTTCATCAAATCTCAAAGCTTTTCCCATCAAGGAGTGCAACATAATGATCATCAATCTTTGTACTTACACACATGAGATAAAGAAAAAACTTTCGTGACGCATCGAATTTGAAATGATATAAGAATAAATCAATAATAAATCAAATCTCCCCCATAATGCAAAAACTCCACCATAACATGATAATTCTTTCTCCCCCTTTTTATGATGTCCTCAAATAGACAGATAAGAAGAAATAATCAAAACATGAAGTGTCACGATAAAATGTATAGAAAATATGAATCAATCAACGCGCATGCAAAGGAGTATCTCAAACACATTCACAAACTATTTTTTATTTTTCAAATTTTTCATACAAAAATAAGATACCAAAAATCATACCATGGATTTATACTAAAACAACCAAGTCATGGAAATGGAATATATGGGTGTGAACATATTCGATAGGTAAATCAACTCAATCAATCATATGTGCACGATGAATACGCGTACCCCTAATAAAACAACATCAAAAATATCCTTAGGTGTAAAATTGTTGAATTTAGATGACATCGCCTTAAACAAATCAACAAATCAAAGTCAAAGTCATTTTCACACCAATAACGTCCAAAACTATGTAGCGTTGTTTCAAGACTTTCAAGGACGTGCAACCCGTTTTAATTCTCCATCCAAACTCCCTCATATATTTTCTTTTAGAGGTGTATAAACTAAATTCTAGAACTTTGGAGAATTGGTGCAAAAACCTAATTGGCCCATAATTTGCACGAATTCCATTTTATTGCCTTTAAATTTTTTCGGGTCTTTTATACCTCTTTGGACCCCGGATAATAAAATTTCTCAATTTTTTAGGTCCAATTTAAACGGTGGCTTAGTATTCGCAAAGGTTAAATGAACCTTTCGCAGCCCTTCCTCGTTTTCAAATAAAGTACACAAACCTCACAAACGGCTCTTATATGTACAACTTTCTTATCAAATTTTATCGCGCTTGGTTCGTTTTAAGGACAGGATTGAAGTGAAAATACCCAACCAACATGTGATAAGATAAGAACAATAATCAAACAAATCCGTGCATGTGTGCAATAAAGGAAATCATGAGTCAAACATGTAAGAAGTAACACTTAATTACATCTTAATGACTCCAAACATTATAAAGCACATGGATGAATTGGCCTATTGTCTCCAAACACTATCAAATAGTCACATAAAAAATATAATGATGTTGTGACTCGGTTATCCTAAGTGTCTATCCATAAATGGTGCAAAAAAATTACAAAAATCTTTATAGATTTTCTCAAAAAATTTATCAAAATAAAATCTTTTTGTATTTTTCAAAAAATTTCAAAAGAAAAAACTTATACAAAAAGTACATATCACAACGCTAGCAAACATAAATATCATGAAACAAAAACTAGCGTATGACAAACATGTGAACACAATCATCTATATGATATAGCAAGAGAAGAGTTGTGTGCAAGCAAATGTGAATCAACTTGTCTAAAATCTAGTGCCTCTAAAAGTGATTTCCTTATCCAAATAGATGTGAAACGTCGTGTGGGGGATTTAGGAACCAAGGGAACATTAGACATAAACTTCCTAGGACATTTTTCAGGATAAAAAAAACGCCTAAGGTGACCTTTCCTACCATAATATGAACATGTGTAAACGGGTGGAACGACACCTATGGGATGACCTTTTCAAACATCCTTGAAATGGGTTGACCCTATAAAACAAATAATAGTTTTGGCTTTAGCACTAGAAGTATGAGAACAAGATGAGCCATTACCATCACTGTCAAACCTACTCGAGTCTGTCAAATCATTTTTTCACTTCAAAATTTTTTACTCAAGAAAAGAATTAGAATCTTCCAATTTAAGGGACGCCTTATTCAAATTATAAATCAAACCTAGAAGGTTATCTCGCTCCCCATTAATTAAAGCAAACTTTTTTCCTAAGAGTCTCTTCACGTGCCACAAACTCATTGACTAAAATATATTTATCCTTTTTGGCACAAACACAAACCATCGAATTTTTAAGGTCCTCCAATTCTTTTTTCTAAAAATAGGACCCTATCATCACTTTACTTATTGGACAATTTTAAAGAAACAAAGTCATGGTCCAAGGAAACAAAATGTTCACGATAAAAATCTCTTTGATTTTGAACCGTTTGCAAAAGATCCAACGCGGATTTAACACAAGAATTTTCTTTTTCCAAAAAATTAATTCTTTTAGCAAACGTCAAATTCAAATGATTTATATCATCAAAACTCTGACTCGTGTCATCAAAGGGGGGCATCCGATTACATACGTGCTCCATTGGAAAAATTGCGATTTTTCACAAAATTGATTTTTAGAAAATAAATATCACACAAGTTTTGCAAAAAATAGGACTACGCGATAAATTAGCGCAACATGCTCTGATACTAATTTGACGACGTGAGAAGACAAAATTATATCAAAAAAATAAATCCTTAAAAAATCAGGATCACGCGATAAATTAGCGTAACCATCTCTGATACCAATTTGTAAAAAATGTGTCTGTGTGATAATTGATTAAATTCGCAAATTTCGACTTTGGCACACTTATATAATTAGAGTCTATATAAACCAAATCAATTCAACCCCTAAACATGCAACTATGTATGTGTGTGTGTCAAACCATAAATAAATAAAGCATGTGACACAAGTTTCAGGAAAAATCCCCGAAGGACAAAACCTTTTATTTCTAGAACTTTGAAGAATTCACAAGACCATTGACTTACATACAACCTGATAATCGCCCACAAGTGTAACGCACGGTGTCTTCGTCAAACCTTCAAAGTAACGGCTAGAAATGTTGTTGGCTGGAAGCTCCCGCAAGAACTCCAGATGGTCAGCAATAAAGAAGAAAGTGGCTTATCCACAAGTGTGAACTTTATAAGGACTCCCTCCACAATATCACGTATCTCTCCGGTTGTAGAGTTCTCCCCACAAAGAATAAACCACAACAAAGTATGTTCTTGAACACCAAAATAATTCACCAAAGCAGATGGAATTTTTTGTGAATTGTAAACAAAAAGGGATTAAACCCAAAAAGAAGAAGTCAAAAGGATTCTGCTATTTCGCAGTTTTCTATCTATCAAAATGTTAGGACTTCTTAATGAAAACGAAACCATTTAATGAGTATTTATGTAAAAATGTGTCGCCTCGGTATTAGTGCTTGTTCGAACGAGATAAGCAGGTCACTCGAACGAAGGACAGCTGCCGCGCGAACGAGATCGCGCGACATGTCTATGTCGCTCGAACGACAGTGTTATGTCGTTTGGACGACTATTGCATCAAAAAAATATTATTTTATTGTCCGCTCCAACACTTATAAAAAATACTCATTCTCAAATTTTGACGAAAAAGTCCGCTCCAACACTTAGAAAATATTTTGTAAAAATATCCCAAAAGCTCCAAGTGTAAAGTTAAGGTATTAAAAACATAACCTTACCAAAGTAAACTTCGTGAAGTCTTTTTGATGAAGAACTTGATTAATTCGGATTCGTCTTGATGCTTGAATGCTCTTCTACGGTGTAGCGGTATATGACATACTAAATTGATAACGGACTTATAAAAATATGTCTTTACAAATCTCCCCTATGTCTATGCCGGTACATACATACAAAATCTGAATTATTAAATACCAAAATGCCTATACAAATCTACCCTCCCATTGAATAAATTTGCAAGATCTCAAACTGTTCTTCAAAAATCTTCATCAAATCCCAAAGCTTTTCTCATCAGGGTGTGCAACACAATGATCATCAATCTTTGTACCTACACACATGAGATAAAGCAAAAACCTTCGTGACGCATTGAGTTTGAAATGATATAAGAATAAATTAATAATAAATCAAATCTCCCCCATAATGAAAAAATTCCCCCATAACATGATAATTATTTCTCCCCCTTTTTATGATGTCCTCAAATACATAGATAAGAAGAAATAATCAAAACATAGAGTTTCACGATAAAATGCATAGCAAATATGAATCAATCAACGCGCATGCAAAGGAGTATCTCAAAAACATTTACAAACTATTTTTTATTTTTCAAATTTTTAATACAAAAATAAGATACCAAAAATCACACCATGGATTTATACTAAAACAACCAAGTCATGGAAATGGGATGTATGGGTGTGAACATATTCGATAGATAAATCAATTCAATCAACCATATGTGCATGATGAATATGCGTACCCCTAACAAATGAACATCAAAAATATCTTTAGGTGTAAAATTGTTGAATTTAGATGACATCGTCTTAATTAAATCAACAACTCAAAGTCAAAGAGATTTCCACACCAATAACGTCCAACACTATGTAGCGCTTTTTCAAGACTTTCAAGGACGTGCAAACCCGTTTTAATTCTCCATCCAAACTCCCTCATATATTTTCTTTTAGAGGTGTATAAACTAAATTCTCAAACTTTAGAGAATTGGTGCAAAAACCTAATTGGCCCATAATTGGCATGAATTTTTTTTTATTGCCTTTAAAATTTTTCGGGCTCATTTATACCTCTTTGGACTCCGGATAATAAAATTTCTCGATTTTTTAGGTCCAATTTAAACGGTGGCTTAGTATTTGCAAAGGTTAAATGAACCTTTCACAACCCTTCCCCGTTTTCAAATAAAGCACACAAACCTCACAAACCTCACAAACGGCTCTTATATGCACAACTTTCTTATCAAATTTTATCGCGCTTGGTTCGTTTTAAGGACAGGATTGAAGTGAAAAAACCCAACCAACATGTGATAAGACGGGAACAATAATTAAACAAATTCGTGCATATGTGCAATAAAGGAAATCATGAGTCAAACAGGTAGGAAGTAACACTTAATTACATCTTAATGACTCCAAACATTATAAAGCACATGGATGAATTGGCCTATTGTCTCCAAACACTATCAAATAGTCACATAAAAAATATAATGATGTTGTGACTCGGTCATCCTAAGTGTCTATCCATAAATGGTGCAAACAAAATACAAAAATCTTTATAGATTTTCTCAAAAATTTTATCAAAATAAAATCTTTTTGTATTTTTCAAAAAATTTCAAAAGAAAAAACTTATGCAAAAAGTACATATCACAACGCTAGCAAACATAAATATCATGAAACAAAAACTAGCGTATGACAAACATGTGAACACAATCATCTATATGATATAGCAAGAGAAGAGTTGTGTGCAAGCAAATGTGAATCAACTTGTCTAAAATCTAGTGCCTCTAAAAGTGATTTCCTTATCCAAATAGATGTGAAACGTCGTGTGGGGGATTTAGGAACCAAGGGAACACTAGACATAAACTTCCTAGGACATTTTTCAGGATAAAAAAAACGCCTAAGGTGACCTTTCCTACCATAATATGAACATGTGTAAACGGGTGGAACGACATCTATGGGATGACCTTTTCAAACATCCTTGAAATTGGTTGACCCTATAAAACAAATAATAGTTTTGGCTTTAGCACTAGAAGTATGAGAACAAGATGAGCCATTACCATCACTGTCAAACCTACTCGAGTCTGTCAAATCATTTTTTCACTTCAAAATTTTTTACTCAAGCAAAGAATTAGAATCTTCCAATTTAAAGGACGCCTTATTCAAATTATAAATCAAACCTAGAAGGTTATCTCGCTCCCCCTTAATTAAAGCAAACTTTTTCCTAAGAGTCTCTTCACGTGCCACAAACTCATTGACTAAAATATATTTATCCTCTTTGGCACAAACACAAACCATCGAATTTTTAAGGTCCTCCAAATCTTTTTTCTAAAAATAGGACCCTATCATCACTTTCCTTATTGGACAATTTTAAAGAAACAAAGTCATGGTCCAAGGAAACAAATTGTTCACGATAAAAATCTCTTTGATTTTGAACCGTTTGCAAAAGATCCAACGCGGATTTAACACAAGAATTTTCTTTTTCCAAAAAATTAATTCTTTTAGCAAACGTCAAATTCAAATGATTTATATCATCAAAACTCTGACTCGTGTCATCAAAGGGGGGCATCCGATTACATACGTGCTCCATTGGAAAAATTGCGATTTTTCACAAAATTGATTTTTAAAAAATAAATATCACACAAGTTTTGCAAAAAATAGGACTACGCGATAAATTAGCGCAACATGCTCTGATACTAATTTGACGACGTGAGAAGACAAAATTATATCAAAAAAATAAATCCTTAAAAAATCAGGATCACGCGATAAATTAGCGTAACCATCTATGATACCAATTTGTAAAAAATGTGTCTGTGTGATAATTGATTAAATTCGCAAATTTCGACTTTGGCACACTTATATAATTAGAGTCTATATAAACCAAATCAATTCAACCCCTAAACATGCAACTATGTATGTGTGTGTGTCAAACCATAAATAAATAAAGCATGTGACACAAGTTTCAGGAAAAATCCCCGAAGGACAAAACCTTTTATTTCTAGAACTTTGAAGAATTCACAAGACCATTGACTTACATACAACCTGATAATCGCCCACAAGTGTAACGCACGGTGTCTTCGTCAAACCTTCAAAGTAACGGCTAGAAATGTTGTTGGCTGGAAGCTCCCGCAAGAACTCCAGATGGTCAGTAATAAAGAAGAAAGTGGCTTATCCACAAGTGTGAACTTTATAAGGACTCCCTCCACAATATCACGTATCTCTCCGGTTGTAGAGTTCTCCCCACAAAGAATAAACCACAACAAAGTATGTTCTTGAACACCAAAATAATTCACCAAAGCAGATGGAATTTTTTGTGAATTGTAAACAAAAAGGGATTAAACCCAAAAAGAAGAAGTCAAAAGGATTCTGCTATTTCGCAGTTTTCTGTCTATCAAAATGTTAGGACTTCTTAATGAAAACGAAACCATTTAATGAGTATTTATATAAAAATGTGTCGCCTCGAGTATTAGTGCTTGTTCGAACGAGATAAGCAGGTCACTCGAACGAAGGACAGCTGTCGCGCGAACGAGATCGCGCGACATGTCTATGTCGCTCGAACGACAGTGTTATGTCGTTTGGACGACTATTGCATCAAAAAAATATTATTTTATTGTCCACTCCAACACTTATAAAAAATACTCATTCTCAAATTTTGACGAAAAAGTCCGCTCCAACACTTAGAAAATATTTTGTAAAAATATCCCAAAAGCTCCAAGTGTAAAGTTAAGGTATTAAAAACATAACCTTACCAAAGTAAACTTCGCGAAGTCTTTTTTATGAAGAACTTGATTAATTCGGATTCGTCTTGATGCTTGAATGCTCTTCTACGGTGTAGCGGTATATGACATACTAAATTGATAACGGACTTATAAAAATATGTCTTTACAAATCTCCCCTATGTCTATGTCGGTACATACATACAAAATATGAATTATTAAATACCAAAATGCTTATACAAATCTACCCTCCCATTGAATAAATTTGCAAGATCTCAAACTGTTCTTCAAAAATCTTCATCAAATCCCAAATCTTTTCTCATCAGGGTGTGCAACACAATGATCATCAATATTTGTACCTACACACATGAGATAAAGCAAAAACCTTCGTGACGCATTGAGTTTGAAATGATATAAGAATAAATTAATAATAAATCAAATCTCCCCCATAATGAAAAAATTCCCCCATAACATGATAATTATTTCTCCCCCTTTTTATGATGTCCTCAAATACATAGATAAGAATAAATAATCAAGACATAGAGTTTCACGATAAAATGCATAGCAAATATGAATCAATCAACGCGCATGCAAAGGAGTATCTCAAAAACATTTACAAACTATTTTTTATTTTTCAAATTTTTAATACAAAAATAAGATACCAAAAATCACACCATGGATTTATACTAAAACAACCAAGTCATGGAAATGGGATGTATGCGCGTGAACATATTCGATAGATAAATCAATTCAATCAACCATATGTGCACGATGAATACGCGTACCCCTAACAAATGAACATCAAAAATATCTTTAGGTGTAAAATTGTTGAATTTAGATGACATCGTCTTAATTAAATCAACAACTCAAAGTCAAAGAGATTTCCACACCAATAACGTCCAACACTATGTAGCGCTTTTTCAAGACTTTCAAGGACGTGCAAACCCGTTTTAATTCTCCATCTAAATTCCCTCATATATTTTCTTTTAGAGGTGTATAAACTAAATTCTCAAACTTTAGAGAATTAGTGCAAAAACCTAATTGGCCCATAATTGGCATGAATTTTTTTTTATTGCCTTTAAAATTTTTCGGGCTCATTTATACCTCTTTGGACCCCGGATAATAAAATTTCTTGATTTTTTAGGTCCAATTTAAACGGTGGCTTAGTATTTGCAAAGGTTAAATGAACTTTTCGCAGCCCTTCCCCGTTTTCAAATAAAGCACACAAACCTCACAAACGGCTCTTATATGCACAACTTTCTTATCAAATTTTATCGCGCTTGGTTCGTTTTAAGGACAGGATTGAAGTGAAAATACCCAACCAACATGTGATAAGGCAAGAACAATAATTAAACAAATTCGTGCATATGTGCAATAAAGGAAATCATGAGTCAAACATGTAGGAAGTAACACTTAATTACATCTTAATGACTCCAAACATTATAAAGCACATGGATGAATTGACCGGTTGTCTCAAAACACTATCAATTAGTCACATAAAAAATGGAATGATGTTGTGACTCGGTCATCTTAAATTTCTATCCATAAACGGTTAAAAATAAAATACAAAAATCTTTTTGGATTTTCTCACAAATTTTATCAAAATAAAATCTTTTTGTATTTTTCAAAAAATTTCAAAAGCAAAAATTTATACAAAAAGTACATGTCACAACGCTAGCAAACATAAATATCATGAAACAAAAACTAGCGTATGACAAACATGCGAACACAATCATCTATATGATATGCCAAGAGAAGAGTCATGTGCAAGCAAATGAGAATCAACTCGTCTAAAATCTAGTGCCTCTAAAAGTGATTTCCTAACCCAAATAGATGTGAAACGTAGTGTGGGGGATTTAGGAACCAATGGAACACTAGACATAAACTTCCTAGGACATTTTCCAAGATTAAAACAAAAATGCCTAAGGTGACCTTTCCTACCATAATATGAACATGTATAAACGGGTGGAATGACACCTATGGGTTGTCCTTTTCTAACATCCTTGAAATTGGTTGACCCTCTAAAACAAATAATGGTTTTGGTTTTAACAATAGAAGCATGAGAACAAGATGAGCCATTACCATCACTATCAAACCTACTCGAGTCTGTCAAATCATTTTTTCACTTCAAAATTTTTTACTCAAGCAAAGAATTAGACTCTTCCAATTTAAGGGACGACTTCTTAAAATTATCAATCAAACCTAGAAGGTTATCTCGCTCCCCCTCAATTAAAGCAAAATTTGTCCTATGAGTCTCTTCACGTGCCTCAAACTCATTGACTAAAATATTTTTATTCTCTTTGTCACAAACACAAACCATAGAATTTTTAAGGTTCTTCAATTCTTTTTCTAAAAATAGGACCCTGTCATCACTTTCCTTCTTGGACAATTTTAAAGCAACAAAGTCATGGTCCAAGGAAACAAATTTTTCACGATAAAAATCTCTTTGATTTTGAACCGTTTGCAAAAGATCCAAAGCGGATTTAACACGAGAATTTTCTTTTTTCAAAAAATCAATTATTTTATCAAACGTCAAATTCAAATGATTTATATCATCAAAACTTTGACTCGTGTCATCAAAGGGGGGCATCCGATTACATAAGTGCTCCATTGGAAAAATTTCAATTTTTCACAAAAGTGATTTAAAAAAAATATCACACAAATTTTGCGGAAAATAGGACTAAGCGATAAATTAGCGCAACCTGCTCTGATACCAATTTGATGACGTGAGAAGTCAAAATTATATCAAAAAAATAAATCCTTGAAAAATCAGGATCACGCGATAAATTAGCGTAACCCCACTCTGATACCAATTTGTAAAAAACCTGCCCGTGTGATAATTGATTAAATTCGCGAATTTCTACTTTGGCACACTTATATAATTAGAGCCTATATAAACCAAATCAATTCAGTCCCTAAACATGCAACTATGTATGTGCGTGTGTCAACCCATAAATAAATAAAGCATGTGACACAAATTTTAGGAAAAATCCCCGAAGGGCAGAACCTTTTATTTCTAGAACTTTGAAGAATTCAACAGACCATTGACTTACATACAACCTGATAATCACCCACAAGTTCAATGCACGGTGTCTTCGTCAAACCTTCAAATCAACGGCTAGAAGTGTCGTCGGCTAGAATCTCTCGCAAGAACTCCAGATAGTCAGCAATGAAGAAGAAAATGGCTTCTCCACAAGTGTGAACTTTATAAGGACTCACTCCACAATAGCACGTATCTCTCCGGTTGTAGCATTTTCCCCACAAATAATAAACCACAGCAAAGTGTGTTCTTGAACACCAAAACATTTCACCAAAATATATGGGATTTTTTGTGAATTGTAAACAAAAAGGGATTAAATCCTAAAAGAAGAAGTCAAAAGGATTCTGTTATTTCGCAGTTTTCTGTCTTTCAAAACGCTGGGACTTCTTAATGAAAACGAAACCATTTAATGAGTATTTACATAAAATTGTGTCACCTCAGTATTAGCGCTCGTTCGAACGAGATAAGCACGTCGCTCGAACGAAGGACAGTTATCGCTCGAACGAGATCGCGCGACATGTCTATGTTACTCGAACGACAGTGCTATGTCGTTTGAACAACTGTTGCGTCAAAAAAATATTACTTTAATGTTCACTCCAACACTTTAAAAAATACTCATTCTCAAATTTTGACGAAAAAGTCCGCTCCAACACTTAGAAAATATTTTGTAAAAATATTCCAAAAGCTCTAAGTGTAAAGTTAAGGTATTAAAAACATAACCTTACCAAAGTAAACTTCGCGGAGTCTTTTTTATGAAGAACTTGATTAATTCGGATCCGTCTTGATGCTTGAATTCTCTTCGACGGTGTAGCGGTATACGACATACTAAATTGATAAGGGACTTATAAAAATATGTCCTTACACAATACGGCTCCTATGAGCTAAACATTTTGCCTAAAATTTTAATCATGAGTTTAACTTCACTCCACCATACACAATTGCCTTTGGATGATCTCCTTCCATTGGCATATCACACTTCCGAACTTTCCAAACTCTTGCGAATAGCCCTACAAAAAAATAGCCTCCTTAACTCTCCCCCTTACCTACTGCACTGGGTGAGTATGAATTTGAGCCACCGTCTGCTATGGTGGTACTTGATGATATGGTCAACATTATCCCTACTGCCGCGGAGGCATTAACATATGGACACTTTTTGGTCTCAGACCAATCGCGGCACCATACAGATACCATACCCAGCCTTGGTTAGAACTAGTTGTTGCCTGGACTCAGATAGGCCGCAACACCTCCTTCAAGATGGTTGATGTCTGGGTCCAAATAGGCCGCAACCCCTATTTGTATGCCACGATTGACGACTATTCAGAAGGATTCATCCTCCAGACTATGTCACGTGTCCTAAACACGTGACATTACCTTCGTATCTCTAATAAATCGAGGTGCTCACCTCATAATTGGGGGTACTGAGAAGAGAATCACCTGGAGAAGCCATACCAAAATCTATGCACTACCTCTCTCTCTAGAGCTACACCCACCTGGGGGCTTATGAGGTTGCAGTCGGTACACAAACTGCCTTGTAGTTCACATTTGGTCTACCCGGATTCACTATACTCATGTATCCTCTTCTACTCTCTTACTTGTATGCCTCTTTAGGCCCAATCATATTGTATTACACAACGCATATAATAAGATAATGGCAACAAAGTGGATATAGACTCGTTTTTATAGTCAAATTACTCTATACTTTTTGTTATTTTACTTATTGCTTGCTTTACTTATATTCTACACTTGATATAATGCTTGAGAACGACTTGTGTCCGATTTCTCATATCATCATTTTGGTGCCGTCTGTGGGAAACGAGGTTTTTATATCTTGTTTCTTCTTATTTAGGGTTCTAAATGCCTTATTTCATCTACGGGAACCCCCTGGGTCATGATCTCCTAGGTGAGATTTTGGTTACGATCCCTTACATTTGTATATAACCTGGATAAGGGATTACACCTTTCTAGATCTGTTTATCGGTCTTCTTTTTTATGACCATAGATTTGTTTTCTATACCCCAGTGATGTTATCTTACCTATATAGTGTTGAAAAACACAAAAGGCAATGGCCTCCTAAAGGTGGGTGACTAAGGAAGAGTTCTATTCACTTATTTATGTCTTTTACACCTATGATCTAGGGCTTATTACTAAGACCATGTGAACTTCCTTATGCAGAGGGTCCTAACATTAGAGGTTGCGGCCTTCACATCAGCACAGACCACAGCAGCAGAAGCTACAACCTTTGCATTCATGAAAAAGGCTGCAATAGAAGCAGCAATGGTCGCTGCCAAAGTTCAAAAGAGGAAGCTGGAGCAGAAAAAACCAGAAAAGGGCTATAAGACCTACACCTTGCTGATTTACCAAGTCAAAGACATTTTGGATATCATCAGAGAACACAAATTGCTTTATTTCCCTGAGAAGCTGAGGTCCCCTCCTCATAAGAGGGAACGGGCCAAATGGTGCAGTTTCCATAGCGACCATGGCCACAAAACAACCGATTACCACGCCTTGAAGAATGATATTGAAAGGCGCGTCAGGAATGGAGCACTTCAACAATTCCTAAAGGATGCTTAGGGGGTGCAACCGATACTTGGGTGGCCGCTTACCAGATTCCAGCCTTATTTTCTACTTGTTCACATTTTCCTCTTCTTGAACTCTATCTATGAATCTCTTCATAGCTATATCTCCAAGACTTTTGTATTTATATATATATATATATATATATATATATATATATATACATATATATATATATATTCTTGCTTTCCTACTTAGAAATCTAATGAAAGACCTTCGTCTTAAACAGATTTAATGGAACATGATAACCAATTATCCCGAAGATCATTTGCTTATTTCGAGAGAAAAAATCTATTGGGGAGTCGGACTTAATTGGAAATTTGGGCCCCTCACAACACAAGGCCACGGGGGCTTACAATTCCCATTCTTAGCTTCTGGAAGCTTAGATTAGCCATGGGGACTTACAATGCCCATTCGCAACTTCTGGATGCTTTAATTAGCCACAAGGGCTTACAGTACCCGTTCTTAGCTTCGGGATGCTTCAATTAGTTGTTGGGGCTCATAATACCCAGCTAGGGGTGGCTTAATATACATTCGATTATAGCTTGGGGAAGATTCATAATACCTAGCCTGGGGAGGCCTGATAATAACTTAAAGGGGCCAAGGACTTAATCATCTATGGACAATCCTATATTTCTACAATGACCCAAAGGGGCCAAGGACTTAATCGTTAGTGAACAATCCTATATTTCTGTAGTAACATTCAAAGGGTCCAAGGACTTAATCGTCCACAGATAATCCTATATTTCTCAATAATAAAAAATGACTGCAACGTAATATCAATAATGTAGGCAGCAGCCTCACTGGTCACAGCCTATTATCAAGATCATAACAGGAGCATACAAGTAAAACAAAGACTGCAGATTATTCAAGATTGTAGGAGGAATCAATCAAAGTCTGTTGCATGATAAAGAAATTTGCAAAGATGTAAAAATAGAGCAAAACAAAAGAGGAATACAGTCAAAAAAGGTTAAATGTTCATAACTCTAATCAGTATTAGTTTAGGGACGCAGCTTTACAAAAAAAGACGCAGCCCTATTTAAGATTTGAAGTTCAAAAAGTTGTAAGATTGTTTCAATATGACCAAGATTACAAAAGTTGCAAAAAAATTACAAGCCTATGAGGCTGCACCATCCTTATTATCCTCAACATCTGCATCTGTTGTAGTCTTATTTTTTTCATCTTTTGTCGCAGCCTCTTCCATTAATTTCTTGGCTCTTACCTCTGTCGCAGCTCTAATCTCTGCCATGCATTCGTTGTGCTCATCATCACCTACCTTCCAGGACATGACTTTATCTTTTGATTCAGGCAAGTTTTTCACCACCCTATGCCTAAGATCCTGGAAGCCACGGAGATAGGCTTTCTTATTTGTAAGGAAGAAATCCCTTAATTTTTGTACACAGCTACAGCATCATCCGCAACTTTTGTCAAGGTTGCGGCTTGGGCCTCCTCCTTCTGCTTTAGGGTTGTGGCGTGATTGGTATCCTTCTGTTGGAGCACGGAGGTGATGCTCTACTCTAATTTATCGTACTTTTGCTGAAGAACATTAAGTTACCCTCAAAGGAGATGGCTTGCCAGGCAGCCTCCACAACCTTAGCCTCAACAATTTGAAGCGATTTTGTAGTCGCAACAAAATTTAGCTCGACCTAGATTTTTGCCTTGGTGGTAGCCTCTAAATTTAGCTTAGACAGATCAAGAGCCGCGATAGATAATTTTTTACCTGCCTCAAAGGAATAGGCCCAAGCATTCTCCAAGTTAGCCTTATGAACTGATTTTGCGGCTTGATGCAGTTTGTATATGCATTCATATTTTAACCTATGGATCATAACAACGTCCGCAACCTAACATTTGGAATTTCTATTAGCATCTAAGTAAAGAAATGCAAAAAGTGAACACAATAAAATGCATTTACCCATAGCAAACTGTGGAGGGTTGCTTCTTCCAAGTCCTCAGGATCACATTCAACCATACGGTTAAGATCAATGTTGTGTGGAACCCTCCTCATTTTGTGGACTACCCTGGCAGTTGTGTCCCAAGAAGACTGAGTATTTGGTGCCCTCAATTGAGGACACGAATGACCATCAGGGCCCACACCTGCCCTACTTTGAGGCGGTGGAAAATTGGCATTGACTGCCATAATAGTCAGTGGAGGAGAAGAAGTAGAGGGTGAGACGTGGATGGGGCTACGCCCACACTGAAAATCCCCAGGGGATATTAATCCTACTGCGGCAAGCTCATTAGTAATGTCATCATCGATCTACTTCTCTCCTACCGCAACAGCATTTTTAGGGGCCGCAGATTTCTCTGCTGGATGTATTACTCCAGTCTCTACCACAGCACTTTATTGTGGAGGCTCAACGGTTGGTTTATTTACAGGGGTTGCCTCCTTTGTGACCTCTTCCTATTTTTCCCCTTTTTTCTGCGATTAAGGGTCGCGGCATCCTCATCATTTTCTAATAGTGGGCTGCCAAAAGATCACGGTTAATCTCCTCACCTGAAACTATGATGTTAAGATGTAAGGAGGTCAGAAAGAATATTAGAAAAAATATTAGAAATGTTAAATATTACCTTCCGCGGTCATTTTCTTGGGGATCACCTTGGATGCAAAATATCCTTGTTCAAGAATGGAGGTAGAAGTGACCGATTCAAAAAAAAAAAATCTCCGAATCAAGTAAGTGGGTTGCGTCCTTAACCCTCTTCGCCTGATTGTCACTAACCTTCAGATTGTTAATATCTACATGATGAGAAAATGTGGAGTTAGTATGAACTAAAAATCTTAAGGATTAGTATGGGCCACAAACAGTGCATACCCTTTTTGGACGGACGTCCCCAAGTTCGCGACATTCTAACAGATTTCTCCCTCTTAGTTTCTTCTGGGCAAATTTCCCAACTGTCCCCAGGCACAAAGAAATACTTACCCTTCCAGTTTTTCACACTGGTATGTCGGTCGGTGTACAAATACCTATCACCGCTCAGCAATGTGAAATAGTAATACCACGAGAATTCTTTGAAATTTTCCTTTCGACAGTAAAACTGGAAGAACTCAGCGACCGTAATATCATTATCAAAGTGCTTCTGTCAAAGCACCAAACCAATAAGAATGTCCCTTCAATAGTTGGGATCCAATTAGTCTGGAGCCAAGTTCATGGCACGTAATATCCTTCTGATGGGCACAGTAACAGGAACTCTCACCCCTAGAAGGAAGGCATGGAGAGGAAAGCAAACACCGTCAGGAACAACGGAACACGACCTTTGTTCTGCAGAAGGAAGTGTGTAGATTGTTTCTTCAGGAAACTCAAAGGCCGCGAAAAACATCACCAATCTAGTCCTCATCCATAATGCACCTGTGATTGAGAGTTGCAGGGGATTTCTCAGAGGATTGGCCGCAGCCAGAAGCTTCAGCTGGGGGATTTCTAGTTTCAGGTGGGACAGTCATGTCCCAATAGGTGCCACAACCGCTACTGCTGTAGGAGTATTGTTGATGAAACTTATATTCTCCACCATAACGTCCACAACCTCACTAGTGTCCCTACAGTTCAAGGATTCCACAGAGTCAGAATCAAGAATGACACAGTTGGGGAAATATTTAAGCAAACAATGCCTAATATCCTTTAAAGCCTTTACAAATGGGATCTCCAGAGGAGAAAAGCCAAAATGAGACTTTGAGAAGTCATCCAGGAAATCTTGAGGGTTCCAACTCATAGGGCCGCAGCAAAACCTGAAAATCAGAAGGGCTCTGCAGTTAGGTGACGCATCCAATACGGTTAAAGAAGCCTCTTAGAGGCCACGGCAGAAAAAGATAGAATTGCGCAAAAAAATAAAAGTTAACTGCATCCAGCTGATTTTAGAGACTGTAACCAATTGATTTAAACGCCACTTAAAGCCAATCAAGTCTCAAGGATGTATCTAATAGCTAAAAGGATCATAATTTTTCAAGTTCAAGTTGCAAACTGCAGCCATGAGAAGGTATGGCAAGAGGTCGCGGCAAAATAGCTCAAGTCATACTACCAGCTGCGGCCAAATACACAAACAGGTAAATTTGGATAAGGTGCGTGTTCGCCAAGATTAAAAACCCGTGATTCTAGGGTTTTGGCTAAGAACATCAAGAACATGTTCTTGGTGTTCTTGTCCAAAAATAAATCCGAAATTAGGATAGGGCATGGATTAATCCTAAAGAACCCTTATTACTAACCCAAATCCAGTTTTGCCTACCCAAAAACACAAAATTGATACCCAATAGTCATTATAAAGTATTTGTCTAAATAAGGATATAAAAATAATTATATATGCAAATATGCAATTATTAAGTATCCTTAAATGGATGTGCTCCTGAAGAGCTCAATTAAAACGCAAAATATCCAAATAAGGAATTGAAAAATGAATAACCTTAGAGGAACTAGTTATTATTTCAGCCTACAGATCGAGCACAGTTTATATTAAACACTTATTCGTAGTTAAATGGATCGAAAAGAACTGCAATGCTTTAGCATATATTATATCATCCTTAAGGATGACAAATATATACTTGGTTTAGAAGTGCCATATTAGCATGTTGTTATTGCATTATTTTTATGTTATTAGTATATTATTATACATAAGACAATACTAGGCATAATAATTGTTGTCAATCTATTTATAAAAAATAATTACCATTTAATCTGTAGAGTATGGGACTAATATCAACCATATTACGGGATATTTGTATATTTAGTCATATATGTCTAGTCAGTTATATATATATAGGTTATCTCTGAGATCTTCACAAGGAATAGTCAAAGCACTTCTTCTTTTTTTTATAACCCTGAACCTCCACACGAATGAGCCCTTTGGACTCCCCCGTGCAAGATAAATAGGGGATGCTAGTGTCAGAGCCACCTTAACACACACTCCAATTAAAGTCTGGTATCCTTTGGGGGAATCGAACTCGAGACCGTGCGCCTAACCCACACAATCTGAACTCGTCCCTTACCGTTAGAGCAAACACACCCCAGTTATGACTTGTCTCAAACCACATATATTCTTACTACTACTTATGAAGGAAATAATTTTTGTATATCCCACACTCAAAAAGGCTACATCAAGGGAGATATGACTAATACATTTCAGTTCTTCTACATCCATGAACTCAGAAAGAGTTATGCAATACATAAACTCTAAAAGTATATGCTATTAAATTCAAATAGATCTGATAAAGTGACATGTTCATCCCTCTTCACCTAAGTCTTATGGAAGTCGAGCTTATGAAAAAAAATGAAATTGAAGTAACAGCCGATCAAATCTACTCAACATGTCAAAGCAACATTTTAGAAGGTTGTGTATGAAACTGATATGCATTGACCCAATCATTGGAGAAATACCATAATCAGGGGGAGTATCCAATCAGGGGGAGCATTTGATTAGGGGGGAATCTAAGAACATGATAATTTGGACATAAGCGAATTTTACTCTTTTTCCTTTAACTATGTTTTTTCTCATTGGGTTTTTCAGTAAAAGGTTTTGACGAGGCAACACTAAGCGCGTCCAACATCAATTTAATGATCACAAAAGTTGTACTCTTTTTCCTTTAATTTGGTTTTTTTTCACTGGATTTTTCCTTAGTAAGGTTTTAATGAGGCAACAATCATTGAATGGTGGATATAGTGAGTGTTATAAAATGTGTTTTAAGTAGATGTTCACTTGTATTCCAGTTCACTCGTATTCCACAATTATTAAGGAGTCTATTGGATCACCTTATCTTATACTCTAAATATGGATCATACCCCTTTGGTATTGACATATCAATAAAATAAAAGACTTACTCCCTCTAAACTTTTTCAGCGTTCCTTTATCTTACAACAGACATCACATATCATCAAACCATGCAAAATTTTGAAATATTTTTATTTTTCCAACAAGTTTGAAAGACCCAATTTAACCCCCCACCCTATATATATGCAAACTCTTGTGCACATTAAGTTTGCACACGTGTTGGCGCACACCAAATTTTTTAAATATTAAAAACATATTTTTGAGTTGATTTTTTCATATATATAATCTTTTTCAAAAATTATTTTATACATATAAATTATTTTTTAAAACAATACTGCTTTTATAAAAATATAAATATAAAATTATTTATTATAAAAACTATAGTGTAGCTCCTTTTGCTATAAAATACGAGGTTTTAAAAAAAACTAAATTTTATAAAGATAAGCATTAATTATTTTATTATATATATATACATTGTTTTATAAATATAAATTCTTTTTTAAAACAATACTGTTTTTATAAAAATGTAAGTATAAAATTATTTTTTTATAAACACTATAATTTTGACTCTTTTTCTATAAAAACGTTTTTTTTTTAGCAAAGTTGATTTTATAAAGATAAGTGTAAATTATTTTATTATATATAAACAATGTATTTTTGTACAGTAACAGGAGTTTTTAACTTCTTTTCATTACAGAATTGTGTTTTAAGAGGTTGTTCTTATATATATATATATATATATATATATATATATATATATATATATATATATATATATATATATTATTAAGAAAAAAATTGTTCTTACAAAGTAATAGAAAAGTGTACTTTTTTATCAAAAAATATTTTTTCAGTTACAAATAAAATAAAACATTATTATATAAATATTAGCATTTATTAATTGAAGAAAAAGATGTTTCATATGAAATAAACTTTATTATATATAAATATTATCATTTATTAATTAAAGAAAGAGATATTTCAAATAAAAAAAACTTAGTAGTTTTTTATGTGAAACTTCTTTTTCTTTAACTAATGAATGCGAATATTTATATAATAAACAGTATTTTATATATAACTCAAAAAAAATGTTTGTTATATAAAAAAATATTTTTTTATAAAAAACTGTAAAGTTTTCTAAAATAGTTTATAAATTCTGAACGTTAACATTACTTTATAAAAATATTTTTTTTCCTTAAAATAATTTATATTTATATTTATAAAACAGCCTTCTAAACACAATTTACATAAAGAAATGAAGTTAAAACTATATTTTTTGAGAAATTACTTTACAAAAATACAATTTTTATGTATGATAAAATATTTTATACTTATCTTTATAAAATCAGGTTTTGTAAAAAAATTATAGAAAATGTGTTGCTTTTAATATATATATATATATATATATATATATATATATGTGTGTGTGTGTGTGTGTGTGTGTGTGTGTGTTCTATTCTTTTTGTTTTCTTAATTCCACTTACTTCATCATTAAATGTCTCTTTCTGCATTTCAATTTTACATGCAAGTATTCGTTTGGCATCAAATATTCTATAAATAAAATATATGTATTCGTTATCATTTTATAAATTTTTCAACATTAACAAAATATATCATAAAAATATAAAATAGATCTTTAAACATTATAAATTTTATCTATATTTTTATGAGTATATTCAGATTGGATTGTGTAAGAATAAGGGTCCTTATATTTACACTCAAAAAATATCTCCAAAACACCACATAAAAATTAAATCCAAACTTTACTCCACCTTTTGTTCTTGTAAAATGTCTAATATACCCCAAACTAAATAAAAAATTATACACAAATTAACACCACAAACTCAACAGAACATAATACAAAATCTCAAAACTCTTCAACTCCAAAATAATATAACTATTTCACCTTGTTCATTTGTCTTCCAAAGCCCAAAAATGCATTGCAATGGTCCTCAAAACACCTCAACAAAATATAAAATGTCTAAAACTATTTATAAAACAAAGATCAGATTAAAAAAATATGAGTTTACTGTACTTACGGCCCCTGTCGCCGTAAGTGATGAGTAGTTTCGATGAAATGTAACCGTGGACTATTTTTTCACAGTTCGAATGCCCGTGAAAACAGTTGTTACGGTGACAAGTGACCGTGGTAACTGGATTACGGTGAAAAGCAATCGAAATAAATAAATCACAGTAGGATGCAACCGTAATGAACCCACATATGGTAAGGGTGGACCGAGTTACACCGACACCTACAGCGATGTGCAACCGTAGGTACAGGGTTCACATAATTTTTTTTTGTTTTGTTTTAAAATCATAGTTTGTTCATTTCCACAAATATATTACCATGGTAGGATTTGTTAAATGGTTCTACATTTAGGTTTGTATGGTTGAAAGAAAGATTTGGGAAAAAAGTTAGAGAGAGAGAAAATAAAAAAAAATTAAATAAGAAAAATTTTGAATTTTTATATGAGTCAAGGTTCATGTGATGTTCAATTTGTTTAATATTTTGTATAAATATTAAGTATTTATACGATGTTTTTAACAAAAAGATATTTTAAAGTAAAAATTTTGATGTATTTACCATGGCCTTAAGAACAACTACAATGCGCGGGCTAAAGTTAAATTAATTTTCAGGCCCAACACGAGAAATCTAGATGCCAGCGGTACAAATCCAACGGCATCGGTCGTCTGTTTCGAGTTACTTCAGAAAAACTATGATGCTTCTTAATATTAGGCAAAAAGTTCAAAAAGTGAAATCACTAAAATATTCTGCTTTGTTCAAACCCGCACTGATTACATTAAGCAAATGTCAATAGAATACAGAATACACACAGATTTGAAGTGTTTTTAGGCTGCCAAAATTTTCATCTAAAGGCACCAAATAAGAGAGGAAGAAATATTTATTACTCCAAAAAAAAAAATGCTATTCAAAATTCTAAATTCACATATACTGTGGCGGAGCTACGTAGGGTTAAGTGGGGAACCCAACCCAAGGTTTTGAATATTAAACTTGTACCTCTACATGCTTTGGAAATTAGCTATAGTGCCCCACTAAATTTTCTAACCCAACTATAATTCTTACATATTTGTGAACAGTTTAGAAACCACTTTGACTATTTCATAAATTTAAGAGATCTTTTATGGAGGACACACTATATGGTATATACTTTTAATGATTCGTGCCAAAATCGTGACTTTTTGGGTTGGGAAGATTACTAGTCAGTTTTAACTTCATTGAACATGGGTACAAGCAGTGACGGAGGCATGTGGGGCCCAGTGGGGGCTGTAGCCCCCAGTGAAGTATTTAAAAAAATATATATATATATTTTTTAAATATATATAATTTTGGGTATGAATTTATAAAGTTAAAAATATATTGGGCAAGAATGTAATTTAGAAAACCTTTTCTAACTTAACTTAACCTAACTAAAACTTATCCAATCCAAACAACACACACATTCTTAAGAGAAAAGCAAAAGCAAAGCTGCCGCCTCCCTCTTTAAAGGTAAGAAACCATCTCCAACCTTGTTTTCATTTTTTTGATAAATTTAATTCCAAAGTTAACAACTCTTGCACATTTATATTTTGTAGATGTATTGGTATTTTTTTTGGAGTAAACTATTTGTATTGATATTTTTTTGGAGTAAACTATTTGTATTGGTATTTATTTACGGTAAACTATTTGTATTGATTTTTTGGGGGGTAAATATTGGTATTTTTTTGGGTAAACTATTTGTATTGGTAATTTTTGGGGGTACACTAATTGTATTGGTATTTTTTATTTTCGTATTTTTTGGGGGTAAACCATTAGTATAAATTTGTATTGTATTAGTATTTTTTGGGGTTCAAATGCAGTGGAGTAAACCATTTGTATAAAAATTTTATTTTGGTATTTTTTGGGGGTAAACCATTTGTATAAATTTGTATTGTATTGGTATTTTTTTGAATTGATAGTTTAAATTTTAATTGTAGGATCGAATTATGGAGAAGTATTTTAGAAAAAAAGTTGTGACAACAAATTCCTCGCCGCCGCCACCACCCATTGAGATAGAGAGAAATGTGGAAGAGGATGAAAGAATATTTGAGGATTTTCACAGTGATCCTGCTTTACGAACTCCGATCTCCCGTGGTGATCCAAAAGAGGAAAATATACTCAGAAGAGCCTATTTACAAAAGGGGCCTTATCAGCCACGTGGACACACTTTTCCACCCAAAACCTATGGAAAACAATTGAGGCGTTTTAATCCAGCTTGGTTCAAAGAGTTTTCTCCATGGCTAGAATATAGCACTACTACTAATGCCGCATATTGTTTATGTTGTTATCTTTTCAAGGCAAACATAGGGGACCAAGCAGGTGGGGACTCGTTCGTAGGGACCGGATTTTCGAATTGGAAGAAGAAAGAAAGATTTGTAATTCATATTGGGGGTCCCAATAGTTCTCATAACCAAGCCTTGAAAGCGTGTGAGGATTTAATGAACCAACAACAACACATTGAGACGGTTATTTTTAAGCAATCGGATAAAGCCCGTAGTGAATATCGAACACGGCTAAGTGCATCAATCAACTCAATTCGATTTCTTTTACGTCAAGGGCTGGCATTTCGGGGTAGCGACGAATCGGAATCATCAAAAAATAGAGGTAACTTTCTTGAACTTATGAAATTTTCTTGTCAGCTTAATGCCGATATTAGAGCCGTTGCAATGAAGAATGCTCCTTCAAATCATAAATTGACATCGCCGGATATTCAAAAAGACATTGTTAATTCAATTGCAAGCGAGATTATTGACTACATTATTAAAGATGTAGGAGATTCATTTTTTGCAATTTTAATTGACGAGTCTCGTGATGTATCTGTAAAGGAGCAAATGGCCGTTGTTTTGCGTTATGTGAATAAAAGTGGACAAATCATGGAACGCTTGATTGGTGTAGAACATGTTGGGGTTACAACGGCTTTGTCACTAAAGTTATCAATAGATAGTTTATTTGCTAGATTGGGATTGAGTATTTCTAGACTACGGGGGTAAGGTTATGATGGGGCGTCAAATATGCGTGGAGAATTCAATGGTCTCAAAACTCTTATTTTGAGGGAAAATGAATGTGCTTTTTATGTTCATTGTTTTGCTCACCAATTACAATTGGCTCTTGTTGCAGTGTCAAAGAAAGACGATGATATTATGACTCTTTTTACGTTGGTTTCTAGTGTTGTCAATCTAGTTGGAGCCTCATGTAAACGTCGTGATATTCTTCGTGAGCAACAACTTGAAAAGATTAATGGTGCACTTTTTAAAAGTGAGATTCAAAGTGGGAAAGGACTAAATCAAAGTACCTCTCTACAACGTCCCGGTGACACTCGTTAGGGCTCACACTTTGGTACCTTAGTTAGCTTGATTACCATGTTTTCCTCCGTAATTGGTGTTCTTGATATTGTAGAAGAGGATGCTATCAAACATGAACATAGATTTGAGGCTAGGGTTGCTTTGGATTCTATGCATACCTTTGACTTTGTTTTTAGTATGCATTTGATGAAAAATGTGTTGGGGTTTGCAAATGAACTATCAAAGTCATTGCAAAGAAAAGATCAAGATATTGTTAATGCCATGTCTTTAGTCCGGGTATGTAAGCACCGACTACAATTGATGAGAGATGATGGATGGGGCATGTTTCTTGATGAAGTTTCTTCCTTCTGTGAGAAACATGACATTTTAATACCCGACATGAATGATGCATTTGTTTCCAATAAACGATCACAACGAAAAGCGCCCAAAAAGACAAACTGGCATCGTTATCGTGTTGAGTTATTTTGTGGAATCATTGATTTGCAACTTCAAGAGCTAAATGGTCGTTTCCATGAGGCAAATTCCGAATTACTTATTTGTGTGGCATCTCTTTGTCCCGACGATGAATTTGTTGCCTTTGACAAACAAAAGTTACTTCGTCTTGCTCGGTTCTATCCAAATGAATTTTCAAGCTTCCAACTCATGGAACTTGATATTCAACTTGGAACGTATATTCTTGATTTGCGCTCTACTCCGAACTTTAAAGGATTGGATGGAATTTCTTCTCTTGCAAAAAAAATGGTCGAGACAAAGAAACATGAGGTATACAATTTGGTGTTTTTGCTTGTGACGTTGGCGTTGATTCTACCCGTAGCAACGGCCTCCGTGGAGAGAACATTTTTCGCTATGAATATCATAAAGACTTCATTACGCAATAGGATGGAAGATCAATGGATGAATGATACGATGATTATATACGTAGAGAAAGATGTATTTGATGAGATAGATAATGAGATTATCATTCAACGCTTTCAAAAGATGAAAGGTCGTCGAGGACAATTGTAATTGTAACCGTGCCAAAAAATTTAAATCGAATATTATATCTTTTTTTGTGTTATGCTCATTTAAATATTTGTTTCTCTTTCCATTAGATTAAATAAATTTCATTATTTTTGGTAAATAGTCAAAAATAACCTTAAAAAAAATTTTCGGGGGCTCCCGCCCCCGAACCCCCGGAATTTAGCCCCCACTGACTCATATTCCTAGCTACGTCCCTGGGTACAAGTATTAGACTTTACCCTTTTTTTTAAGTCGTGCATATAAGCTCTTGTGATTTTTAAATGACTTTTATATATTCATCTACCCATTTTGAGTTAAGAGTCAATCTTATTATAAAAGATATTCTTTTGAGTTTACTCCCATTTTTGTAATTGGTTTTGCAATGCAACCTTTTTATTAAAAAGTATTGCAATAACCTTTTTGAAAACAGAGTACAAATTGATGGAGGAAATAATATCTTTTCTCATTACACTTAACAACCTTACACAGCTGTATTTATATACAAATAGAGATTCAATTAGAGCCATTGATCTCAGAGAAGAAATCTCAGCCATACAAGTTTAACTAACACCTAACAAACTATTAATTACAAACTAACTCTTAACTACAATGTTACAAGAACGTGGAGGGAGAACTGTAGAAGTACTATTATTAGCCCCCTTTAATCTCAGAGTAGGTGAAACCACTGTGAGCTTGCGAGTAAGGAACTGATGCTGAGAAATTGGAAGACCTTTTGTGAATATATCTGCTATTTGAGCTTGAGTAGGAACATAAGCAATATGGATAGCTTTAGCAGTTACTTTCTCCCTAATATAGTGGTAATCAACCTCTATATGTTTGGTTCTCGCATGGAAAACCGGATTAGTGGCTAGAGAGATTGCAGAATTATTATCACACCATAAAAGAGGGACAGAAGATGATGTGACTTTGAGATCATTAAGTAGATAAGTGAGCCAATAAATTTTTGCTGTTGTATGTGCCAAGGATCTATATTCAGCTTCTGTAGAGCTTCTAGCCACAGTATGCTGTCTTTTTGAACTCCAACTAATCAAATTTGTGCCCAAATACACACAAAAACCTGATGTGGATCTTCTAGTAGAGTAGTCCCCTGCCCAATCAGCATCAGAAAAAGCTGTGATATGAGTGGAGCTTGGCTTGAATTGAAGACCATAATTGAGAGTGCCCTTAATATATCGTAAAACTCTTTTGACAGCCTGAAAGTGAGAGGATTTGGGATTGTGCATATGCTGACACAGAGTATTAACAGAAAAGGATAGATCAGGTCTTGTGATTGTGAGATATTGTAATGCCCCAACAATGCTTCTATATGAGGATGGATCAGAATATGGGACATCAGGTTTGGAAGTACTTTGTTTATATTTAGAAGAGCAAGGTGTTGGAGAAGGCTTGCAATCTGTCATGCCTGTCTTTTTTAGAAGATCAGCTGCATACTTGGATTGATGAAGAAGGCAGCCTTGAGAATTAGGAGTTACTTCAATACCAAGAAAATAGGAGAGATTGCCCAAAGATTTCATAGAGAAAATGGTGCTCATCGATTGAACTAAGTCAGCAATAGCTGAGGAGCTTGAGCCAGTTAACAAAATATCATCAACATAGACCAGAAGAATTTTGATATGATGGGCAGAGGATTGGATAAAAAGAGAAGGATCAGCTGTACTTGAATGAAAGACTTGGTTAAGTAAAAATGAGGAAAACATTGAGAACCATGCCCTGGGAGCCTGTTTTAGGCCATAGAGAGATTTATGAAGTTTGCAAACATAATTTGGATGCGAGGGATCTTTGAAACCTGGAGGTTGACACATATAAACCTCTTCCTCAAGATTACCATGGAGAAAGGCATTAGACACATCCAACTGTTGAATATGCCAGTTATTAGAAAGAGCAAGGGATAGAACAACTCTGATGGTAGGTTGTTTTGCCACTGGACTGAAAGTTTCAAAATAGTCAAGACCAGCTTCTTGATGAAATCCCTTAGCAACCAATCTAGCTTTGTGCCTAGATAAAGTACCATCTGCATTTGTCTTCAATTTAAACACCCATTTGCAACCAATGGGAGTTCTGTGATGAGGTGGAGGAACTAAGGACCAAGTGTTTTATGACTGTAAAGTTGTAAACTCTTCTTGCATTGCTTGTAGCCACTCAGGAACTTTAGATGCTTCAGTAAAATTCTTTGGTTCTATAGTAGAAGAGGAAGGTGTTGTTTTGGTTACATTACTCTGATATTTGGGATTAGGTTTGATAATACCTGCCCTTGATCTGGTAGTCATAGGATGAGGATGTGGAGTATGTGAGATGATAGATGAAGAAGAATTTAGTAAAGAAGGAGCTGCACTAGAATTATTTAAGGAAGTGGAGGAAATAGTGGGAGGGTGGGAGGGTGTGGGAGAGAGCAGCTGTTGAGTTTGAAGTTGTTGTAAAAATGGTGTTGATATGGTGGGTGAGGGTATGGAACCAGAAATTTTGTGGTGAGGTGGATGGAATGAGGTTTGATGTGGATGGAATAGATGAGTGAATTAAATGAGGATCAAGAAAAGGAGTTAAAGACGTGTGAGAGACAATTTGAGATTGGGATTTGTAGGAAAAACCTGTTCAAAAAACTTTACATGTCTAGAAACAAAAATTCTGTATGTTTTAATATCAAGACATCTATATCCTTTAGTATTTGGACAATAACCAAGGAAAATACACTTAGTAGCTCTAGGTTGAAGTTTATGATTAGAATAAGGTCTTGTCCAAGGAAAACACAAAGCACCAAATGATTTGAATTCCAGATAATTGGGAGATGAATGGTGAAGGTATTCAAAATGAGATTTGAAAGACAATTGTTTCTTTGGTAATCTATTGATCAAAAAATTAGAAGTGAGAAAGGCTTCTAACCAAAACTTTGTTGATAAACCTGACTGCTGAAGTAAAGCAAGAGCAGTTTCAGTTAGATGTCTATGTTTTCTTTCCACTACTCCATTTTGTTCAGGAGTATGTGGACAACTTCTTTGATGTGTGGTACCTTGAAATTGAAGATAGGAAGCAAATTGTGTGTTGACATATTCAGTGTCATTGTCTGTCCTAACTGTTTTGATTACAGCTTGATATTGTGTGGACACTAAAGCAGTAAGGCAAGAAATTTAGAATAAGCTTCAGATTTATGTTTCATAGGATAGAGCCAACAAAATTTGCTACAATCATCAATGAAAGTGATATAATATCTAAATCTTCTAAAGGAATTAATAGGAGCAGGTCCCCACACATCAGAATGAACCAACAGAAAAGGAATATTAGATTTAGTTACAGATAAAGGAAAAGGAAGTTTATGACTTTTAGAAAGTTCATAAGGTTCACAAACTACTTCAGAAGACATCAATGCAGTTTGTAGTTGAGGTGCCAGCTTATTGAAAACTTCTTTGGATGGATGACCCAATCTGTTGTGCCATAATAGAGAAGACGTGTGTGTTTGGCATCTGAAAAGAGTGCTAACAGGATTGAGATAAGAAAACTGATGCAATGTGTAGAGTCCTTCATTACATAGGCCCTTACGAATTATGCTCTAAGTGATATTGTCCTTGATATAGTATGCCTTGGAATTAAAAATTATAGAACAATTGTTATCAGAAGTAAATTTATGAATAGATATAAGATTTGAAGTGATGTTAGGAACATGAAGAATATTATGTAATTTGAGAGAGGTTGAGGGAGTAGAATTTTACTAGATCCTGTGTTTTGGATAGGTAGAATCTTACCATACCCTATGGTTACACCATCTGAACCATAGTATGGATGACTGAGATCAAGATTAGCTAAGTTGTTGGTGATGTGATCATTAGCACCTGAATCCAAAAGCCACTGTGAGTTGGCTGGTGTTGCTGAAGAAGTAGTGTTAGCTTGTCTTTAAGGTCTTTGACTTTGATAGCTATTATCCATTCGGTACCAGCAATCAAGAGCCGTATGGTTGTTTTTGAAACAGATTTGACATACCAGATTTGTGTCTGATTGGGAGAAATGTTTCTGATTAAAATTCCCAGAAGTATGACCTGAAGTCCCTCCCTGAATATTGTTGTGAAAGTTACTTTGAAAATTTCCTCTAATGTTTCTTCCACCAAATCTTCCTCCTTTTTGATTTCGTCCTCGACCTCTGTAATTTCCTCTGCCTCTACTATTTGGATTATAGTTGTGTCTATAGGCTGGAAATGCAGTAAAAGTATCCACTGGTAGATTTTCTTCATTAGTAACATGAAGTTCTTCAGAAATCAAGAGAACATGAAGCTGATCCATAGTCAGCGGCTCAGTTTTTGCTCGAAGAGTTATTTTTAAAGAATTATACTCTCTTGGAATACCTTTCAAAGTGTTCAGGGCCAAATCTTCTTCTTCCACAGGTGTAGAAATCATAGCAATCTTTGCAGCAATGTTCTTGATCTGTGAGACATATTCCTCCATCGTCATTGATCCTTTTGTCAAAGTAAGAAGTTGTAGCTTTAGTTGATGAACATGAGATCTTGAGAGAGAGGTAAATTTGTTCTCTAAAGCTTCCCAAATTTGAAAGGCAAAGTCAAAACCAAGAACCGAAGATTGAATGGCAGGTGTGAGAGTTGCAATGATACAACTCTTGATATGTTTGTCAATGTAATTCCATTTGGTGAATTGAGGATTCTCAATTAACGCACCAATATTATCAAGAATGAATTGTACTGGCTTTAAGTCAGATTTGATATAGTCAAGAAGCTTGTTTGCATCTAGCACATTTATCATTTGTGCTTTCCAAATGATGAAATTAGT
Source organism: Sambucus nigra (assembly GCA_949130495.1). Lineage (NCBI taxonomy): Eukaryota > Viridiplantae > Streptophyta > Magnoliopsida > Dipsacales > Adoxaceae > Sambucus > Sambucus nigra. Next base: position 442,916,789 of record OX422220.1, on the reverse strand, counting down.
GTTGTCCAATTTGACACTGATTAAGGAATGAAGATTTGAAACTAGAAAGATCAAACCATGAGGTAGGTCTGATTCGTAATTAGAACTTGAACTCATGATGATCGTAGAGGTTTTTTTTTATGAAACCCTAATTGGATTGAGAGAGAGAGAGAGAGAGAGAAAGAAAAAAAAATGAAAGAATGATGGTTTTGGATCAGACGATAGTCAGAAGCTCTGATACCATGAAAACATAGTACAAATTGATGGAGGAAATAATATCTTTTCTCATTACACTTAACAACCTTACACAGTTGTATTTATATACAAATAGAGATTCAATTAGAGCCATTGATCTCAGAGAAGAAATCTCAGCCATACAAGTTTAACTAACACCTAACAAACTATTAGTTACAAACTAACTCTTAACTACACTGTTACAAGAACGTGGAGGGAGAACTGTAGAAGTACTATTATTACCTTTATTCTGTTTAATTTCCATCAAATTTTCCAGTCAAACATATTAAAAAAATCAGCTATAAAATAAATTTTGAAACAATTTTAAATGAATTAAACAAAATTATCAAGAATATTATATGTGTGTGTGTGTGTGTGTGTGTCCCAAACACCTCGTCAACCACCGCGACCACTCCTTCCACCACCGCCACCATTTTACTATTTTTATAACTATATTGTATAACCCCATTTGTGGTCCTGTAAAGGAGTCGGGTCATGACTGGATCTATTGTCAAGCCAAACAATCGACCCTAACAAGAGGCCATGGAATGGGGACAATTTCTCTCTTAACTGCGCAGGAATATGAACAAAACACGTGCATCCAAACACTCGAAAATGCCTATAGTACTGGGAGATGCGGCGGGGGAAGGAAAACGCTTTCAGAGATCGAGATTTTCTTTGTTTTTCATCGAAAACGAAGAAGGTCGGGTCGTGTCTCAGTCCCAGTGTGGCTGATCATCCGAAAAGACCAGCTAAGCATCATTGGCCTATTCGGATTTCGATTTGGATTCATGTTTTCGTCAAATCTACAATATTAGATTTAGAATCGAATTCGTATTGGATCGGATCTGGGCCTCTTATATACTTCTATTTTTATTTTATTTTTATTTTTATTATATCAGTTTAGAATGACTTTTTTTGCTATTTTATAAAAAATTGTGAAATATATGTCAGTTTTTAAGTTTTTAAAAACTTCCATATATTGACCGATTTTAATAATATAATACATAACATATATTTGTATTAAATAATATATAAATTTATAGTATATATTATATTTAATAGGACTGGCCCTTAACAGCTCGAATTAGATTAGATTCATATCTGGACCATCTAATAATCAGATAACCGGGTAAACAGGTAATTGGGTAATTGAATTTTAAAATATGATCAAGATCCAGGTATACGAATCGGGTCCACCAAACCCAACCCAACCCATTGGCAGCAGTACCCACGTGTAATGGTTGCGGGAGTGATGATTCGAGCCAGTGGTATTTTGGATCAGTGTCGGTAGGGGTGATGGTTTCATCTAGCATATATTATTTGATTGAGTTTCTACAAAAAGAAAATAATAATGATAATAATATTAGCTTTGAGTAACAAATTCGATAAAAAGTTGATAAATTGCGGCTATTGCATTTTCTTTTTTAAATGAGTGTGCCTTGCAAAACCAATTATAAAAATCAAAGTAAATTCAAAATGACATTTTTATAATGAAATTGACCGTTAACTCAAACAGGCCTATAGCTAATCAAATTATTGACGGGGTTTATTGCTAAATCAGTAATAAAACTTGGGTGTAAACTCAAAACAACCCTTCAAATATTATACACAATTGTAGAAGATGGTCTTGCACCATTTTGTGTTTTTATCACTCCGTTGGGTTGGGCTTTACAATTTACTCATCTAAGAGAGACGGAATTAGAGATCTTCATAAGTATCAATTTGTTGAGAAAAAAATAAGAATTTAAAGAGAGAAACAACATGGATAAGGTGCTCATCACTGTCTACACAGAATCGCCAACAATTTGTTCACGTCAAAATAAAGATCCCCTCAAGAGAATTAAGCCTAAGCCTAACCCTAAACCATTTTCCAAAAATCCAAAAATCGCAAGAACAAACGGATACGATCGTCGGGCTCAACTCCTAGCCTATGCTCAAGAATTGAGACATGCAAATTCACACCAAATACAACAGCCCATTAAAAATTCAAGGCCAAAATTAAAGGTGCCTTCTCTTTTTCTCTATCTATTTATCTCATCTCATGCATGCATGCAACGTATTGAACAAGTAGTGTGTTTAACTGGCATTACTTTTCAGTATGGAATGTGGTGTCACTTTATATATATTTTCTTATTCTTTATTTTTTTTTACTTGTGGTGCTTAATTCCAAATATATTGAATGAGAAAAATAGTTTTAAATTTGACGTGTCCTCATTGTTAATTAAAAATATTTCTTAACCATCACTAAGGGGTCGTTTGTTTTTACCTCTTAAGTCTGAATCTGAACCATTCAGACTTAAGAGGTATCAAAAAGTATTTGTTGTTTTAAATGATTAAGAGGTTAACGGACATATTTGCCTCTTAATGATTAAGAGGTAGAGTTAGGTCTGAAGTCTGAATCTGAAGTCTGAATCAGTCTAAATACATTCATTTAGAAACATATTAAGACGTAAAAACAAACACATTTTTCAGATTCAGATTTCAGACTTCAGATTCAGTCTTCAGATTTCAGATTCAGATAAAAAAACAAACGCAACCTAAGTGAACTAGATTTCATTAAAAACTGAACAAAAAAACATTCACCAAGGGTTATTTATTTTTTATTTGAATTTGAAGTCTGAAATCTAAATATAAAATAATTTGTTTATTCCCTATATAAATAAACTTTTGAATGAATGTATGTAGTCTTAATTCTTAATTTGAAGTCTGAATTATAGTGGCCAAACTATTAATATTTTGTAAAAATAAATAACCGTACTTTTCGTATGAATGCATTGTTTTTCAAGTGTGTTTTTTCTAACTTTGTAATCAAACACACCATATGTTATACACTTACATCTCACTACGTAACCCCTAAAGCAGAAGTGGAGATGGTCACCGTCTCAAATGAAAATTGAACTATCGCTCGGGCAGTTGTTTCATCGGACAAATCAACAATGGAGGTATAAACCCATTGTATCTGAAGAATACGGTGAAGCGGAGGGATTATGCGGTGGAGGAACGATCAAGAGGTGGAAGAGAAAACTCAGGGAGAGACGCAAGTCTCACTTTTGTGTACAAACATTCTCACTCTTGAAATTGTATTTTTCATTTCAATTTTTTTCCAATTGATATTTTTGCATTTGTTCCTTATGTCTTGTATTATAATTTGAATTTTGCATCCTTAAATTATTTGAAAATAGAAATCAAATTTCAAATTTCAGCCATGGACTTTTTGTCTAGGAGAGTTGAATTCTAATGACTGGTAGTCAATGAGATGGTGCAATTCAAGTTATACTGAAAAACATAAGGTGTATACTTAAAAGATATCTTTTTTATTTATGTAATGCTAATGTATGAATAAATTCGCTCAAATTTTATTAAGTCTATTGATTACATGTATTTTGCAGAGGAGAATATGGGGTATGCTGAAAGACTTGTCATGTGCTTGCAACTGCAAGAAAGGACAGTAATGATGATTAATCTTAGATTTCCAATAAGAGAAGGACCTAATAAAGTAATTACCTTTTTGGGTAGTGGTATAAGGCTTTTATTTAAATAGTTTTGAGATTGAATTGAATTTGATTTTTGATTTAATTTTTCACACTCTCAAAATAATGCTTAGCTAGCGAAAGTCATAAATTACGAACGTAAATTAATCAAGATGGACTTAAAATCAGCCCGAACATCATGTAATATGATAAAAAAAAATAAAAAAAAAGACTATCTAATTAAGTTGTTTTACAATGTACTAGTACTATTTATTTTGTTTAACGAATGGATAGCGTTTATGCTTAAGGATCCGCTTATTGTGCTTTGTTTGTTTCTTCAACTGTTTATGATACCTTATATTCTTCGATGTGCAGGAGTAATCCTTGAACATTTCAAAAGTAGACCCAGTCAATAATTAGTTAACCCTATTAACGTGTGCTTTAAAACCGGAAAGGAGAAAAGGAATGTGGTTCAAATACATATGTCAAAGCACATCACACTACAGTAATGTGTTTCCGTACCTTGTCGACTATTTTCTCAATCATATATTTATATGTGAGAAAATAAACTTTTAACACAATCAATGCTCATTACTAAGATTTGAATATCATGAAATTGAAATTTATTGACTCAAACCAGACTCTTAAGACGTGTAAGAAACAAAGGACACAGGACGCTTGAGTTTTGGTAGAGTTTTTTTTTCCTCCCTATATTTAAATTGTTAATATGCGTATTTAGGCACACATTTTCCATACCAAAGCATAAATATGCTAATTAAAATGAATCCCACGTTTTTCTTCTTAAAACAATGGCACGTTTCAACATTTTGCATAATTATTATGAGATTTCTTAACGTTTTGCCAGGGGTATTGTTAACAACCCATATATGAAAGAAGAGGAACTATTCATTTTGTGTCATGTCTAGTGTCTGTATCCCTCTTTTTCATTTTCATATATAATTTGTAAACAATGCCCTTAGAGCACCAAATTTGATGAATTGGCACTTTCATAAATACTCAATGCATGAGGACTAATAGTGGTAAAATGGGATTCAAATAATAAAATATATTAGCCAAATAGGGGTGGTAATGGATCGTGTCGTGTCGGTTTCGTGCCGGATCTAATCGGGTTTGTGTCAAAATCACCTCAATCCAAATCCGACCCGTTAAGCTTTTCGTGTGTACCGTGTCGTATTTGGATCGTGTTCAAGTCGTGCATTAACAAGTCGTGTCATGTATTTACACTAAATGGCTAAACCCAAACCCGTTCAGTTAAGTTGTCAAGTTTAACGGATCTACCCATTAAACACTCGTATTCGTTAAGACTTCACCCACACCCGCTAATAAGTCGTGTGAGTCATGTCATATTATCAGGTTGTGTGATAATTTGACACCCCTAAGCCCAATCATTAAGCAACTCATATTAGCCCAATCAATTAAATATAAGATTCATTTTTTAAAACAATTAGTCAAATATGGAACCTATATTTTAAAGCTGAGTCATATATGGAATCCATTTTCAAAAGTACGAGTCAAATATAAATCTCATTTTTAAAAATTACGAAAAAAATATGAATTTTTTTTACATATACTTAGAATTGTAATACTTATTTGGATAGAAAAAAATGAGTTAAAACAGCCCATATTTGGTCCAATCCACAATTAGCCCAGCCCATATTTGATCCAACCTACATTTATCCCAATCTATATTTGACTCGACCTACATTTAGCCCAACAGATATTTGATCCACCCAAATTAAATTCAACCCATACTTTTGCCACTAACAATGAGGACTTCACACATTAATTAATGCACCACTAACATAGGACAAAATGCATGTTTGTCAACGAAAATAAAAATGATTTCATCATGAAACCACAACTATAAAAAAAAAAATAATAATAATAATAAATAAAAATAATAATAAAAATAATAATAATAATAATAATAATAATAATAAATAATAATAAATAAATAAATAAATAAAGTATGTATCCATCTCACCGGTGTAATAACAAAAATATCAACTCTCATTGACAACCTTTTTACTTGTCAATATGCCAAACTTTTGACATTTTGGCGCAATGCACGCTCTTTTGGGACACACTTGAGCACTCAAGAAGACCCTTAAAGATGTCAAGGTTGTTTGAGACAATTAAAAAAGAAATTCAAATTTGTTGACCACTATTAAGAGACAAATGTGATCAGACCTGACAGTTTAGACATGATGAGAATGAGCAAATAAGTCAACATGTAACAGGTTTCGAAGCCTAACAGGTTGAGTCGTTGGACATGCTAAAAACATAAGATGACACGAATACTATATATATATAGCACATACTCAAATATACACAATACAAACTCAATACGAAATCAAACATGGGCTGAGAATTTTTTAACACACCCAATATGAAACAACACGAACCCGATATAGCACCCAATACATACTTGTCCCCCAATGGAGTCGATAATTTGGGACTTTCAAGAAAAGGAGTCTCATTATAGAATTATAGACACACACGAGGTAATCATTAAGAAAAGTGTCCAATGACAGCTAATCTAGCAGAAACCTTCGATACTGTGAACAAGCATGCCTAAACGAGCCACAGCCATCCATTTATCAGAGTTTGGTACAACTGCAAAGAAATTAGTTTTAAAGAACTTAGTCAACCTTTACATGTCATTAATAGGATACAATCAATGATAATAGAACAAGACTACATGAGGAAAAAGCAAAAACAAAAGTTCTAAGATTGACATAAAAAGGGTACTCCAACCATTTATGCCTCTACTCAAGTAACCACCATGAAAATCTAAAAGAGAACCCATCCATAAAGCAACCTGTCGCTAAAACCTACTTAAGAAAATCGAGACACCGGAGATGCAGATAAGGGAGCAAAGAGGTCTTATATTGTTGTATTTGAAGGGTAAACTACATGGTCATCCCCTGTTTTTTGTCATGATTACGAGTACTTCCCTTTCTGTTTTATATAAAAACCTCATCTCCCCACTTGTTTTATACAATTCAACATGTTAAAAACTAAAACATGAGAGAAGGTGAGTGTGAAATTTGAAACAAGAGGGGATGTATGCGTCATTATGACAAAAATATAGGGGATGTCCATGTAATTTATCCTCTTTTTCTACTCTGTTGATGTTGCTAACCAGTTACCAACCTTGATAATTGACTTGAACCAAATTATTATCAATCTCCTTCCTTTCCCATATTTCGCTATGGTTATCACCGACCTCCATTAGTTGTTCCGTGTCTCCTTCGGCGTCTCCGGGACCCACCCAACAGGAATCTGTTGCGGGGATGAGTAACGGGCGCAGGCTGCACGGTACCTGCGCGATGAGTCCCACCATCTTCCTCATCCAACAACCGATAACCCCTCTCAAAGATACCACGCGATAAAACACGATCATTTCGGGCACCACCATACGATTCCAACCTTGACAGTACATCACCCAAATAGTCATCAACATTATAATCCCTAAAAAAACCGCGATAGTTCCCTTCTATCACATAATCCCCCATCACAATCGCCCCGGGCATGGATGACCTAATTGTGCTCATCACGTCATTCTGTTCTCTCTCGTTCTCAAGCTTCTTCCACTTCTCTGCGAGCGTGGGATCCACTTCTCGCGGGCGGGCCCACGGATGATCCGCCCTCATGTGCTTCCTTAGCTCTTTGTAATTTCCAACGAACGAGCAGTTGTCTTGCATGCACGTTCTTTTCTTAGTGTTAAGATACTTGCGCGCTTTTTCAACCACCGTCCAACCTTTCACCTGACCACGACAAAGGGGACACAAAAGTTCGGGTAATTCCATCTTTTCATTGGACCAATCTAAACCTGTCACAAAATCTGAACCGTCCGTTGACCCATTCCACAATTGTGGGACCTGGGTTGAGTTGACTTTAGTATAGGCTTTTTTGTATTGTTCAAGACAATTAGAGTAGCGGTAGCTGGTCGCACACATATAAGGGCGGCAACCCTTGTTATAAGAGGAACAAAGGAGAAGAACGGCATTGTGAGGGTATTCCATACACACGGAGCAAGTTGCGTCGTCCCATTCTTTCTTTTCTGATGATTTCGATCGTTTCTTCTTTCGGTGAACATCTTCCAAAACCTTCGAACGGCAAGATGCTAGTGGATATGGAGTTCCCTTCTTAAGTCGGGAATCGGATGCTCGCTTCACCTTGTTAGCTTTCGCCATTTGCAAGTCAAACCTGATACACGCCCAAAAAAATAAGATCTGACAAAATTAGTAAACACTCGAATAGGGATTCTGACTGTCCAGTTATAAATAAATGAGCTAGGTTTGCATCTCCTTAAATAGGTTCTTTTAGGGTGCATTTGATTACAGAGTTGGGAAAAAATTGAAAAACGATTCATTTTTGTGACAAGCTAGAAAAAAGAGATGACCAGCCAAGGGGGAAGTTATCTATTTTTTTTATATAATACTATTCTTGGGGGAGTGGGGGGTAAGAATTGGCATGCATGATGCACTGTTAAAAGTAAGGGTTCGTTTGATAACAACGTTGATAGAAGAATAGTGGGGGAAAAAAGAATTGGCATTGCATGGAGCACCCGCACATCTCTTTTTCCAACTTCTCACAAAATAAATTATTTCTCAATCTTGTTCCAACTTTGCAATCAAACGCACCTTGTTTTCTTTCCCAATCATTTATGAATTATTACGCCCGAAAACATCTTCTTAAGTTTCAAATTACCACTTCCATTTCAAACCATAAACTACCAAAGCATTACAACCAAAAAAGTTATTTGTCAAAATGCATTGGAAACTAGAGATGATTCCAGCATATAAATTGCACAAAAAGGCAAATGCATATTTTTAGCTGCATGTTGTCTCAAGGAAAGAAAGAATCTGATTAGGCCACTGGCCCACTCTAGTCAGCTTGTTTTCATTTAGCCACCCCTGTATACTCCGTCTGTACATGTATTGCACTTGACACCCTTCTTTACACAATATGTTTACTTGAATATTAATAGAAGAAATATATATATATATATATATATATATATATATATATTAAAAAAAACAATAGGCCACGAGCAGGATAGGTTTTGAATTGTTGAAATAAACATATCATAAATTAAGGTGTCAAAAAATTTATTTACAGGACCACAAATAAAAATTAATAAGGAAAAAGTAGATGTATGCTAGATTAGAAAAAGCATTCCAAAGCAGTATCTCATTATGTATTAGTTTACTAGAGAATATAATAAAAAGATTGTTCTGCAACTTGAGCCCATGAAACCCACGCCACAATGGAACAACTTCAACATTAGGCCAAGGCTCACATGTGTGAGCTTCTTCCACTAAGTTGAAAGTTATGCTAAATATTTAGTAATAATATAATTTGTAATAAAAGATAATTACCAAGTATTTAACAATGATATACTTATGGAGTAGTTTACTGTTTGCTATTCACTGTGATTAAGTTTTGGGTTATATTGGACATAAAAATCAAAATAGCTTAAATTCACATGAAAAGCGCAGAGAGAGAGTAACCATGTTTACACAAGAAAAACCAATAATGATCATTCTAAATTTGAGTTAAAAAAAAAGTTTAAATTTAAAACTTCAATCAAATCCCAAAAGAAGCATACCAAATAAATATTACTAAAAAAATATTGTTTAGTTATTTACACAAGTGTTTTGAATAAATATATTAATTCAATGTCCAAATTTAATCAAAAATCATAGGGATTTAACACACTGAATCCAAACGGGTGCGGGTGCACAATTGGGCAGAAGATAGTTGCCTAGACCATATTCAAGATGTGCATACATTTAGAAAGAGTGAAGATCATAAAACAGCAATTCAGCCAAACTGTAATGGCATTGGCACGGTTCATGTGATGGGCATGGCATCCAAAAGCATGAGCTGGGCTGCAAGCTGGAGTCAGGGATCTAATACTTATCGCTATCAATCAAACATAAAATAAGAGGACTGAAAAAATAAATTCCAAACTGAATAATTATTTTGGTTAGCAATACACATGATCCAATAAGAATTAGCCACCTAGAGTAATAGACGACTAGTGTATATATATAGAGGAAGAACTAAAATGAAAGAAGGAAAAGAAGTATAGAGCTTACCCTCGCAAAGAATCAACAAGAAGCAAACAATCACACGAATTCAATTGAAAACTTAAAATAACTAACTGTATTCAATTTCAAGAAATAGCAACTTTGTATGACTAGACAACTATTACTATTAGCAGTGGTATATCACATAGAAGCCTTGTCACCTAATAATTATATATATATATATATATATATATATATATATATATATATATATATATATATATATATATATACGTGTTCTAAAAGGCCAGTCTTGAGAGAAACGCCTCGCCTACGCCTTATTCTTGGTAAAAGGCTTAAGGCGCACTTTTTTTTTAAAAACAAAGGCGCCTTAGTGAAACGATATCGCCTTTTAAAGACTTTTTTTAACAAAACGGACCAATATCTCATCCAAAACAATCAAAAGAAAAACATTATCCCAAACCTCTCAGTCTCTTTCAGCTTCTCGTTCAAAAAAAAGCCTAACGTTGCCAACTGACTTCCGACCAAAAGTTTGTATGATTCATTTGAAAGGTGAAAAATACATTTCTTATATTGAATCATTTTGTATTGATTATTGATTATTGAATGACTATTGATATTGATTATTGAATTATGAAAAATACATTTTGTATATTGGTTATTAAATGTTGAGAAATACATTTTATATATTGGTTATGGAGAATGAACATGAGAAAGATGGCTACCAAACATATGGATATAATTTCAAAATTCAAGGTATGTATTATTTTATTATATTACTAGCCTTCGAATAATTAAAATAATAAAAAAAGGAAAAACGCCTAAGCTCCTAAGGCTTGAGGCTTTGACCTCTACGCCTCGACCACGCCTCACGCCTTTTAGAACCTTGATATATATATATGACCAAACAACATAATATTCCTAATATAAATATAATAAGAACCTATAAATTACCGAGAACACATTTCCTTGGACCTGGTTTCCTTGGACTGTTGCACGCTGTCTTCACTACAAATTCCACAGCCTACAATACCAAAATACTGCCAGAAGCACCCCAAAAAGAAAAGGAGAAATGAAACTAGATATTTATAATAGGTCAATAAGAAATGTGTAATAACCACACAAGCTTAGCTTAACATGTTCAATCATTAATGCTATTCAATTTTGAGAGACATAACTAGTACAAGGGCTAAATGTAATAGAAAACAGGACCTCAAATAAGTAATAAATATATATAAAACCAAACAACACAACTTGGTAATTCTAAAATAAACATTATAAGAACCTAAAAACTAACAAAGACACGTACTCTAGGATCAAAGATTTTTCTTAACATCAGCAAGTCTATGGCCTTTACTTTAGGCTTCCAAAACTACCAATGGATATGACAATTGATGTGTTCTAAATCACTGAACCTATACTTCTTCGACTTTTTAAGGAAGCAAAATCAAGTCAAATACAAACACCACAGGCTAAGTAGCATAAACACTTGAGCAAAGGAATTTGCTGTGTCTGAAAGATGTCGAGACAATTCTTTTCAGCACATTGATCAGATTATAAATGGATCAATCCAGAAGCAAATTAGGGGTTATCCAAATCCAATCTGATTAGAAAATAAAGTTATTTTGAACCCAAACCTAATAAAAATGAAGCTCTAATACAAAAAATCCTATCAGGTCTACGAAAAAATACTATAGAATAAGTTGCATCATGGAAACAATTACTAGCCCAGGGAAATCCTCACAGCCAGAAAAACAGTAGTTTCACCACCCCACCCCACCCCCCCCACACACACACACTTTACATGGGATAGGGTACAAAAATCATATTTATCTGTTCCGCTTTAGTCACAAGCTATCGTGTCTCTACCAATCTCAAACCAAGTCAATTTAGGAATACCTCGTCCCCTAACGTTACGGTCAATTTTACCTAAATCCATATTCCTTATGACGGCCCCTATTGGGTTAATTTAAACATGTTCCAAAGTTTGTTTTCTATAACTTTGGATAATGCTACTAACAACACTTCATTTGTTGAGATTTTGAAAAGTCAGTTGAATTTGAAAAATTCCCTCTTGATGAATGGTAAATTTTTTCACGTGAGGTGTTGTTGTCACATTGTGAACTTGATAGTTCAAGATGGACTTAAAGAAATTGATGAAGCTGTGGTGAAAATTTATGAAAGTATTAAATATGTTAAAGGCATCTAGTAGAAATGCCAAATTTGATATTTGTGTTACACAAGTTTCTTTAGTGGGTAAAAAGAGGTTGCGAGGAGATGTTCCAATGAGATGGAACTCCACATATGATATGCTTGAGGGTGCTCGTTTTTATCAAAGGGCGTTTGCACATTTGCAACTGAGTGATTCAAACTATAAAATGTGTCCATCCCCCGAAGAATGGGGTAAGGTTGATAAGATTTTCAAATTTTGGGGGGTTTTTTATGATGTCACTTGTCTTTTTTCGGGAACGGCCTATCCCACGGCTAACTTATATTTCCCTCAAGTCTTTAGGGTTCAACATACTTTGAAACAAGTAATGTCGGATAATGATAGTTACATGCGTAGGATGGGTGGCCAAATGATGGTGAAATTTGAAAAATATTGGTCGGATTATAGTTTGATTCTAGCAATTGCTGTTATCTTGGATCCTCGATACAAGTATCAATTTGTTGAGTGGGCTTATACAAGGCTTTACAGGAATGATTCATATCAATTGGAATGTGTATGGGATACTATGGCTTCTTTATTTGAGTTGTACACGAACAATCTCTCCAATTTGGGTCGTGCAGCAAGTGATCGTCCAAGTGGGTCAAATGATAGTGGTGAGAATCGAGATTGTCTTTTTGAGGTACGATTAAATATACTTTTATAATTTTGTTTGTTGATTAATTTAATATTAATTAAGACTTACTTTTATTTTTATACGTCGTAATGTAGGATTTTGACCGAAGTGAAAAAGAGAATAGCACCGTTCGACTAAGTGAGCTTCAAATGTATTACAATGAGCCAAAAATTGATCAGTTGACAAATTTGGACATTCTTGATTTTTGGAGAGGGGAGCAATATCGTTATCCAACATTATCAATTTTGGCTCGTGATGTGTTGTCAATCCCGATATCTACCGTTGCGTCGAAATCGGCATTTAGCACAGGTGGTCGAGTTCTTGATGAATATCGAAGTTCACTTTTGCAAGAAAATGTCCAAGCATTGATATGTACTCGGGATTGGATTTTTGGGAAAAAAAGTAAGTTATTTTTTTTTGTCGAAAAATGTTCACTTTTTTCTTATATTTTTCTTTACTACTAAGCTTGTTTGCATCCTAACCTAATTCTTTTTTGTTTACTCTATATATGTTTTTTTGTATAGTTGATGACAATGTGGTAGAATAGAAGAGGAAGAAACTAATGGTGATACAACTCGATCAGTGTCATCGGGCGAATGCTCAAACACAATATTTGTGGGTAATTAAGAGAAGGTAGTAAAAGTTATCCATACTTAAATTTAAGAAGTTTTATCTTTTTTAATTTATCCATTATATTAACTATTTGCATCTATTTAAATTTGATAGGAAAAATTGATTTGGAGGAGGGGAGCTATGATATGGAGGAGACAACGCGATGATACGATGAAAATGAAGTTCTAGTCAATTTCAATAGAGTTGTCTTAGTATTTGTTTTTTATGTTGAATGGTTGTGTTATTTTTATATTGAAGAACGATATTTTGGATTTTGAACAATTTGGGTTTGTAATAGTTGTGTTGTCATATGATGATTTTGAACAATTTGGGGTTCCTACTTATTTATTGTTTGTGTGTGTAGGGTATTGTTATTTAATTTTAGATGATATCATTAAATTAATTTTGGATGAACATTGAATTTCTGAAACGGGTTAACGAGTGAAACGAATGAAACGGGTTAACGAGTGAAACGAATGAAACGGGTGAAACGAATGAAACGGGTTAACGAGTGAAAACGAGTCGTGTCGGGTCACACGAGTTAACACGATTCGCTTAGTTAAACGGGTGAAAACGGGTCGGGTCGTGTCGTGTCGTGTCACCCGCTAAGTAAACGAATCGTGTACGAATTCAATTTTCTCACCCGTTTAGTAAACGTATCGGGTATGGGTGGAGCCATTTATCACACGATACGTTTATCACCCGACACGAACCCGGCTCGACACGACCCATTGCCACTCCTATTCCAAACCATATAAGGCGCTTTTCTCTAAATTTATCTTGTATGAGAGCTACTTCTATTATTTCACGTATATATATATAAGAGAAGGCTCACCTACATCATGCTCTATACATCATCCATACATCACACCTAGTTATAGGCCCTAAAAAATATTTTTTTTCCTAAATTTTTATTTTTCTCATGAAATTAACCTTCCAATAAACCCATGTTCAAAAAATTAGGTCAAAATACGTTTTGTAGCTATTTTTAAAAAAATTCACAAAAAACTGCTCAAAAAAACCTTATTTATAAGGGTCTGTGCCAGTAGTTTTTTGTGGATTTTTTAAAGATTCTTTGGGGTTTTAGTTCCAGTTGTTAAGAATTATTAGCTGCCGATCTCAAGCATTTTAATTTTTTGTTGGCAGTTCTATTCAACCAAATACAACCAATCACAAATTAGAATAACTTCCACTCACGTTCAACTAACTGTTGTAGAACTGCTCTAGATATTCACTCGTGGGACTGATGACAAAATAAATAAAAAAACATGGGATCGCTTCCCATTTTTTCAATCTTACACAGGACTACAGCCATAATATCTATTTTTAAAAATAGCTACAAAATGTATTTTGACCTAATTTTTTGAATATGGGTTGATTAGAAGGTTAATTTTAAGGGAAAAATAAAAAATTTGAAGAAAAAGTTTCTTAGGGCCTAGAACTAGGAGTGATGTTTACATCATGATGTAGGTGAGCCTCTCTCTCTCTCTCTCTCTCTCTCTCTCTCTCTCTCTCTCTCTCTATATATATATATATATATATATATATATATATATGTTTATCTCTAATTTAATCCTCTCTAGCTTTACCACATCCATTTGAATCTCAGCTGCTCATTTTTCTAACTCGTTTCTTAATTGCCCAACACTTCACATCTATAACTTCATCACATGACCCAACTTGCTTCACTACACCCCATGTGCTCTTATTATTACTAAAATTGCACTCCAAGTCCTACTTATTTGAAATCCACTTACTTCTATTGTTTCTTTCCACAATTTTAATATAGCTTCCAGTGTTTAAAAAAGAGAGCGATTGCGCGCGAAGTGGCGCACGATTGCGCTTTGGGGTGAAAAACACGACGTAGCCCATTTAAAATTGTGAAAGTCACAAAGTAGCTTGCGCGATTGACGACGTGTTACACGATTTGGATGCGATTGTGCACTATTTGCGTTGTCGGCAATATCTGACGCTATTTGGGCATTGTTCGGTTTCTAGGTTTATAAATAAATTTTGTAGTTGTTTTTTTCTTTCTTTTTCGTTCCTTTTCGTTTGTTTGTTTTTGTATCATTTAGAAAACAAGAAACCCACGGCTTCAACAAAGACCCTCCCTACAATTTGTTCGTCACTTTCCAAAACCAAAACAAAAAGAAACCCTAACCCTTCAAAAACCCTCTCACCTTATCGTCGAACCTTCGAATCCAAGTCGTCGACTAGTCGGAACTTCAAGATTGACATCGGACCTTAGAATGATACTCAAAACTTCAAAGAAAATATCTTTTTTGTCTCTCTTTTTCTTCTAGTTGGATTTATTTGTTAATTTTAGCATTCCAATTTCTTTTTTTCATCCCCTGAAAAAAAAAATTAGTTGTTTTAAAACCCTTGGTTCTGCCCTCAACACACAGTGATATTGAAGGAGACTAATTTTGATCTCTCCTTTGTTTGTCAATTTACTTCTGGAATTTCATCTGTTGAGGTTATTGTATAAAATTAATTACTTTATTCGACTTTGTTTGGAACAATGTGGTTGCTTTATTTAGAATTATGTAGTACTTTATGAACCTATGATTTTTTTTCAAGTGAAGTAGTATTTTATTTGGAATGATTGTTTAAAGCTATTAATTTATTTGCATTATTAATTATAAAAATCAAATGCACGAATCGCTTGCGCAATGCACGACGCGATTTACGCAATGCGCACTCGAGATCAAAACGCAACACATTGCATGACCGCAATTTAAAACATTGATAGTTTCCAAAACAAAAATTGAGCTTAAGAACACGAATCGCATCTCAATCAAAGCATCTCATATTCAGTTCACTCCATATAGTCCACATAAGGCACAAAGGGACTGCAACCTCGACCTTCCAAAGACCCCTCCTAATACAATAGCTATTCCAACTAGACAAAAGTGCCAATATTGTCTCACTCCTTCCTTATAGAACAAAGTGAGAACCCACAAAATCTCTGTAACATCAGTGATCAACAGACTCCTCATATCCTTCTAACAAAGAGCACCTATCATTGAACCCCCAACCCCTCCCTTTTATGTTGCAAATTTCCAATAATCACTGTAGCACACTTGGACCTTCGTCCACAAAAACAAAAACAAAAAATTTTCACAGGGGTGATCGTCTCCAAACGCCACACGGGAAACTCCTATATGAAAGTTCCTTGGAGGAGAAAATGAAATGGACTAACTCCAAGGCACCCAAAAAACACATCAACTCCTCCAAGTTCACAATCAAGACTATCATTATATCTAGAATTCCAAACACTCACGTCCTTCTAGAATAGACAGATAATCTGCTGCCCAAGTAGTGTCATTAACTAAAATAGGAAACAACTCAGGGAACTGCAATCCCAAAGAAACACCATAGCACCACAATTCTTGCCAAGGATACACGAGGACAGAAACCTCCACCCCATGTGGCATGCTAAAGTCACGAGCTTGCCATCAAACCATAGAGAAACCGAATCTAGTAATCAACAACACAACAGCACTATTTCCTCTCCTCAATCGCAAATCACCAAAACCACTTTCAACAAAACCTGGTTAAAAATACAGGTTTTTAAGATCCACTCTGATGCAATTAAACTCTTCCTTATTGTTCTGAAAAAAGCCCCTCATACATTTTGAAGGTGTCCTATGCATAAATCGACAAAGCAAGGATAGAAAAATAATAAGTTGGAAGAGTAAAAAAGATAATCTTGATCAAAGTCAATCATCCATCTAGAGATAAGTACATCCACTTTCACCCCACCATTCTTTTCTCAAACCTCTTGACAACAAGATCCCATATGGCCTTGAACTTAAGCCCCAAATAGGAAGAGAGAAATTAACCCACAACAAATTAATATAGATGCCAAAGCATAAGGATGAATAACCTGACCTTGAGAGCAACCAAGATGAGCTCACTCCTCTGAACATTGATCTTTCACTTTAAGACTACCTCAAACAAAGCAACACCGCCCTAAGCTATGTAGCACGGACACGGACACGGGTGTCGTGTCACAACACGGACACGCCGACATGGCAAATCTAAAAAAATCAGGACACGACACGGCGGGGACACGGTATTAAATAAATATTTTTTATAATTATTTTTATATATAAAAAATATGAAATATCACATTAATACTAAATCTCATACTAAGAATAACATTAAACATATAAGCATTAAGAGTATTAAATCCATTCTACACATCAAACATCACAATGATACTAAATCCCATACTAATAATAACAATCAAAATGCATATGGCTAATGCAATTTATTAAACAGAGATTAAAAAAAAAGAATAAACAGGTGAGAAAAAGGAAGAAAAAAAAAACATATGTTTCCTGCCCCCTTTTTTTTAAAGTTATTATATATTTATGTCAGCCGTGTCCCTTACGTGTCTCAGCCATGGTTCAAAGTCAAGGCCGATACCGCGACGATATGGCCGAGTTGACTAGGTATCGGTGCCCACCGATCCGATTCCGAGTTACGAGTTGAGTTTTCAATTATTGATGTGAATCGACCCTATATCGGTAATTTCTCGGTAGTATCGGTGATATAGCGGTATAATCGGCCCATATCGACGATATTGCAGTAGAATCGGCCCATATCGGCGATATCGCGATGGAATCGGCCCATAGCGGTGATATATCGGCCGAGATGGTATAAGTTACTAAGATACTCTCTCTCTCTCTCTCTCTCTCTCTCTCTCTCTCTCTCTCTCTCTCTCTCTCTCCAGTGTTGTGTTGGTAAGCGTGGTTTTTTGGGGGGTTATGAAATGCTAATTGTTTTTTTAATTTAGTGTGCTGTGTGTGGGGGTTATTTGGTCATCCAGTGGGTTTAATTTAGTGCATTGTATATGTGCCAGTTTTTTTTTTAAAAGAATGTAAATGATCCAAATGCTATTTGTTATTATTTTTTATAATAATGTTCCCAATGTTATATTTTAATATGTTATTATTTATTAAAAAAATGTAAATGTTAATCTTTTACAAACAAATATACAACTGTAATTATTGTAAAAATAATATTTGTATCCTCTAAACATTTGTAAAATTAATATTTGCATCTTTTACAAACAAATATACAACTGTAATTATTGTAAAAAAATATTTGTATCCTCTAAACATTTGTAAAATTAATATTTGCATCCTTTATTTAAAAATAACATTTGCAACACAAGTAAAAAAAAATATTTGCATCCTCTTTGTAAAAAAATAACATTTCCATCAATTTAAAAAAAAAACATTTGCAACCCAACAACAACAAAAAAATAACATTTACATTCCTTTTATAAAAAAAATAACATTTGCATCATTTTTTGTAAGAAAATAACATTTGCATCCTTTTCATAAAAAAACGATTGTAAAAAAAATGTAGTGTTTTGTCAAAATCACTATTTGTATCATCTTTGTAAAAAAATAACAATACTAAAAAAAACATTTTTATCCTTTTTAGAAAAATATAACATACTTAAAAAACACATTTGTATCCTTTTACTAAAAATAATACTAAGAATATAATAGTCGTATCCTCCTTGTAAAAAAAAATTATCCTCTTACTAAAAAAGTAACATTTGTTTTTTTTTGTAAAAACATAATATTTGTATCCTCCGTAAAAAATAACATTGATTTATTATGGAACATTTAATCTTTCAAGTTCGCAGCACGTCAATATAATCAATTGTACAATGTTATGCATATTAAATGATTGTTTTAAACTTATCTGATTGGCCCACATTGTTGATCATATTTTTTTAAAATTTTCTAGATTTTTTTCGGAATTTTTTGCGCTCTCTAAATAGTGTATCTTTGCGTATCACCCGATACCGTGACCGATACCGCGACCGAGTTGAAAATCGAGTGGCCGATACCGGGACCGATACCGAGACTTTGAACCATGGTCTCAGCCGTGTCCCTTACGTGTCCCAGCCGTGTCCAACTATTTTTAAATGCCTTTTAAGCCCGTCACGCCACGTGGCGTGTCGGACACGTGTCCAAGCCGTGTCCCTTGCGTGTCTGTGTCCTTTGAGTGTCCGACACTCGTACGTGGCCTTCGGAGAAGTGTCCGTGCTTCATAGGTCCTAAGGACCCGCACCTGTTCAATCTTTTCACCACAAAAGTGAATAGTATTATAAACAAATAACAAGGGTGAAATGCAGACGGAACAGCCAGCCTACTTCCGACCCAAAAACATTTCTACATTCCACCACTCTCTCAATGATCTTACTCACACCCTCCATACTCATAATGAGAAGAAAAGGGGAGTGGATCCAGCGAAGACACCTCAAGCGAGAAAAAGAAAATTCAAGTGAACCACTAATACGCACAGGAAACCTCCATGAAGAAATACAAGCCCAAATCCACAGTATCCACTTACCACCGCACCCCACTCACTCAAAAAAAAATATAGAACTTATAATTCACATGGCCATACGATTTCTTGATGTCTTATTCCTTCCTTCCCTAAACACGCACACACACATGGACATAGGATCAAAAATTAGCTTGCCCCCAACAAAGGCACTCTACGACTAGTATAACAAAACCACTAATTTCAAATAAAATTCAAGAACCAGTAGTTTAGACAGACTCCCCACATAGCTAATGTGTTTGAGGACACATTTTGTAATTTTTCAAACCGAACCTTGCCAGAGAGGTCATCATCAACTCCTTCGAAGTATTTATTATACCCGCACAGTGACTGAAGAGGTTCCACTGCCTTCTCACCAAAAGGCCTCTCAAGCCACACTCTTGAAGCAACTTAAGATCGAATTAAACTGTCCAAGGGGAATCTTCTAAATAAAGAAGCTCGTAAAACTGACTATTTGCCTTCTCACTGCCTCCTCGTCAATCAAAAGTTCATCTTCAATATGAAGCTACCTATTAAGCTATGTAATTAGGCATTTTATGTGAATTTTCCATTCCGTAGAAGAAAGTGATTTTCCATCCCTCTCTCAACCAAAGAACCAGGATGTATGACTCCTTCAAGAACTTCCTCCCAAACTCTTCGCCTTCCTTCTCAACATTCCTTTGGCTCCACTTAAATCTCAATGCAAAGCGTGAGCATTACCAAATACCTCTTTTAATTTTTTTCAGATAGCCAACACAAACAGCTTAACCCACAACCTGATATTCTGCCACCATCCCCCCACTCTCTCAACAAAAACATGGTCTCAAAGCAACATATCCTCAAATTGAGAAGGCCATTTACACCAGAGTCGAGTAAAATCAAGACATGAACGGAAGCCGGTCTAAGGAAGCAGCGGCAGTGCTACATTCGAGAATGCACCCTCCCAATTAGTAGGCATAAGAAAAAAAATCTAACATAGAGAACGAATATGTACCCCTCTATTGCTAACCAAGAGAATAAGCCAATCCTACGGTGGAAGATCAAATCATATACTACCTGATATCCAACCCCATGTGACAGTACTCTTCTACCTCCACTTCTCCACTTGAGGTGAGACTCCAATCGAGTTTCCAAAAGAATATATAATTCCAAGAATGGGTTGATATCCAACCCCATGTGACACTACTCTTCTACCTCCACTTCTCCACTTGAGGTGAGACTCCAATCGAGTTTCCAAAAGAATATATAATTCCAAGAATGGGGAAGAAGGGGGGAGGGGAATGACTTTATCAAAAAACACAAAGTGAAAAAGAAATTAAATTTCATTATCGTAGTAACATATATACCATTGGAAATACCATCTAGTAGACACTATAAACCATACATGGTCATTTGAACACTCTCGAGTATCAATGACAATGCTTCTAAAGGACGTTGGGTGGAGGCGGGCGAGCACCTAACACTAGGCAGTTGATGTTTTTTACTAGTACTACAGTACTACAAGCACTGTTCTAAAAAACCCGCCTAGGCACGCCTAGGCTTAAGGCTTGGGAGAAACGCCTCGCCTTACACTTTTCACGCCTTATTCTTGGTAAAACCCTTAAGGCGCATTTTTTTCTAAAAACTACAATGATTTAGTGAAACGATGTCGCCTTTTAAAGAATTTGTTTACAAACCGGACCATTATCTCATCCAAACTAATCAAATAGTATTTTAATTTGCATATATTCAGACATATTTTTATGATCTGTGCATTTTTTGTATTTTAATAGCCTTGTTATGGTTAAAAAAATGTTAAAATATATTAAGAAGGCCTAAACGCCTTTTCACGCCTTTTTTCGCCTAGGCCCGCCTAGGCTTTTAAGGCTTAAGGCTTGGCCTCCACGCCTCAATCACGCCCCGCGTTTTTTAGAACCTTGACTACAAGCAATCAAACTGTATTTCTGTAGAAGGGTAGTATTCTGGATGTCAATCAACTAGTGGATGCAAATTTGAATATGCTAATAGTAACAAGGCAAGAGAGAGAAAG
Source organism: Sambucus nigra (assembly GCA_949130495.1). Taxonomy (NCBI): domain Eukaryota; kingdom Viridiplantae; phylum Streptophyta; class Magnoliopsida; order Dipsacales; family Adoxaceae; genus Sambucus; species Sambucus nigra. Next base: position 442,895,182 of record OX422220.1, on the reverse strand, counting down.
AGAGAAAGTGACATAAATTGCTCAGCGTTCAGAGTCTCAATGACAATGTTCTGAAGAACATTGGGTGGAGGCGGGAGAGCACCTACCACCAGGCAGTTGATATTTTTTACTATGATACTACAAGCAAACAAACTTTAATTCTGTAGGAGGGTAGTCTTCTGGTGGGTACAAATATAAATATGCTAGTAGAGAGAGAGAGAGAGAGAGTAACTTTCTCAGCATTCAGAGCAATGAAGCATGGATACTCTCCTGAGGTCAATTATTTTTTTAGACTCGAATCGGATTCAGATACACGAGTCAAATAGTATCCTAATTTTCTTTTTACTTTTTAAATACACCGAATATGTTGGGATACGCTGGGAATCGTCAACATACGTTTTTGAACTTATTCTTGGATACACGGGGTCTGTGTGATATTTTAAAACATAAATATTGAAGTAAAATATCTAATAATCGAAAGTTATTAAGTTTTAAAACAAAAAAAAATAAAAATAAAAACGCATCAAACACAAATCCGACTGCCAACCAACTAAAAAGTTCAACTTTTATAGGGTTTTCTTTCATCTCACTTGCACCTCACCCTTCCCGCTACCAACCATCACCTTTTGGCTACATCCAACTACCGACTAACTTCCGACCACTTGGGGATGTTCCAACCAATACCAGCCTACATTCCGACCTGTTCCGAGTCTTCCGACCTGCTCCGGCTTAATTCGTAAGTTTTCTTTTCAGTTTTACTTAGATTTTAATCATTTGATTATTATTATTATTATTAGGGTTTCTTCTAATCGATTGTTTTGATTAGTTCTGAATCTTTTGATTATTACAAATCTGATTGTTTCCATGTTTTTTTTCAGTTTTTTAAATTCTTTTCACATAATTCTTTTCATGTTTTTCACAAATTTCATGATTATTACAATTTTTTTATTATTACAAATCTTTTCCCATATCCTGAATCGAGCCGTATCCGTATTGCGAGTCGAGTCCATGCTTCCTCGATTCGGAGTAATAACCCATGAAAAGTACAAAAAAAAAGTAGAGCGAGAAGCAGCACTCAGGAGTACTGCTCAAGAGGGTGAGAGAATAAAGAGGGCCAAACACCATAAATGAAGTGATGATTGCACAGAGAGAATAAAAAATGAAAGAAGTTTTTTATGAGAGAGTTATGGAACATTATTACGTGTGTTTGTAAGAAACGAGGGAAATGCATTTAATGTAAATCTTCAAATGCAGAAGCGTTATTACTACACCACACAACAACAACAACAAAAAATAATTAAACTAAAGAAATGGGTTTCTTTCTCTCTCTATTCTCAATTCTCAATATTCAAAATTGAGTACAAATGAGGGCCAATAGGCCTATTTATAGGAAGAGTTAGCTTGCTAGCCAAGCTATTACCCAAAAAGACCACAAAGTACAACTAATACATAAAAATGACTCATTAGTCCCAAACATACTTGGAAACTAATTAAACACTAAAAATAAAGGAAAATTACAATAAATCCTAAACTAAAAAATGGAAAATAAAAGATAGTCGCCTCCCGTAGGCACAACCACGCGTCACATGTCGCTAGAAATCCCATATACATCAATCTCCCCGTCTTCGAAAAAGCTTGTCCTCGAGCTTGGAGGGTGACTCATCAATGCCATATGAACACGTGTCGGTACAAGTGTTAGTTTTCAAAGCAAAGCAAAACCCCAAAGCAAATCCAACACGCAAATGGACCAACCGAACTTCTGTTAAACCCATATGGACCTTCAACAAGTGGGTCTAATATACCCAAATCTCAACGATGCCTCCCTACAGAATCCGAGCAACCAAAAACTGACGACCGTTCAGCCTTCTCAACACGACAAGCACATGGTTGCAACTTGGCTTGATGGACCCTTGAATCTGACCGGACGGTAACTCCGACAACCGCACCTTTGCAAGCACGATGGCGAAACAAGAGGACTGAAGAAGGTGACATCCCCGGTGGTAAATAGTCGGCAAATGTATCCCCGGTGGGTACACTTCTCATGAAAGTCATATGTTGTGTCAAAGATTGACCGAAATAGAGGTTAATTAGGAGGGTGAGATCGGCTCAAAGTAGGGCAGGCCCGTTTGGGGTCGGAAGTACTTGTGGTTGGGCATTAATGAGTGGAAAAGGGGGAAATTAGGGTTTGAAAGGGGGTGGGGCCATTTAAGGTTAAAAGAAAAGGGCTAAGGGTTTGGTATTTGGGGTTTGAGGTCAGATAGGATTTATTTTGTATAGCAGGGCTTGATCGGGGTAGGGAGAGTGTAGATCGGAGGCTGGTAGGAGGTCTCGGGCGATGACAGAGGGATTCCGGGTAAATCGGGGCCGGGGGTTTGGATCGGACTGGATCGGGGATGTTCGGGTAGGGTTTATTTGAACCGGAGGGAGATCGGCAGGCCTGGAGGGTTACTGGGGTGGATCGGCGGCAAGGGAAAGGGAAAACGGTGCCGGAAAAGGCCAAAGGCGTTGGTCGGCAGTCGGTTTGAGGGGTAGGATGTAGTTCGGCCACCCGAGGATTGTTCTGGCCCTTTCGGGGGTATCTCCGACAGTGGGTAAGGCTGGTTTGGGCGGGAGAGGTCTGAACAGGTGTGTGGGGAAAAGGGAGGTTGTTTGGAAGGGGTTTCCGGTCAGATCTAGGGAATTCCGGCTAGTGGAGTTGGTCGGCGGTGGCTAGGGTTGTTGGGGTGTTTGGCGGCAGCAAGTAGGGCTTAATTAAGGTTAGGTTTTGTTGGTTCTTAGTTAGAATTTGTACGTTCTTAGGGATTGGGGTTAGGGTTTGGGTAAAAATTTGAAGATGGAGATTCACGTAAACGAAGTGGTGGTTGTGTGGTGATAAGAGATGGAGGTGGAGGTGGATGGAGGGTGGAGGAGCTAAAAGAATTGGTATCTCCTCTTTTAGTGGTGATGAAATTTAGGATTTCCATTCACCCGATTCTCATTTGGGTATTTATCAATCTTTCGATTGAAGGGTTGCCAGAGTTGGAATCTCAACCCGTGACCCTTCAATCTTTCGATTGAAGGGTTTCTAGAGTTGGAATCTCAACCCGTGACCCGCTTCACGCACCCCGACGAACACCAAGAACAAAGGCAACTCTGATACCAATTTGATATAAATCTTCAAATGCGGAAGCGTTATTACTAGGGGTGGCCGTGGGCCGGGCCTGGGCAGGCCCGGTCGGGCTCGGGCCGGGCTTGAAAAATGAAGTGCTATCCCAACACGCTCGGGCCTAGATCGGCCCTTATTATGTAATCCCAAGCCAGCCCAAATTTGAAAGCTCTTTACCCAGGCCCATCCGATCGGGCCTTATTATGTTAATTAAAAGATTTTTTTTTTAATTAAAATACCTATTTTTTTATTTAAAGACCAATTTTTTTAATTAAAAATCTATTTTAAACTCCATATATTACAAAGTCCATATATAAAGTTTACCACTCTACATGAAAAAACTTGGTATATGTTTTTATATTTATAAAAGTCTCCCCCCCCCCCACATATATATATAAAAAATATATATATATATATATAGAGAGAGAGAGAGAGGAAGGCTCACCTACATCATGCACTATACATCACACCATACATCACACCTAATTCTAGGCCCTAGAAAATATTTTTTCCAAATTTTATATTTTTTCCTTGAAATTAACCTTCCAATCAACCCATATGGAAAAAATTAGGTTAAAATACATTTTGTAGCTATTTTTAAAAAATCCACAAAAAACTGCTGGCGCAGACCCTTATAAATAAGGTATTTTTAGCAGTTTTTTGTGAATTTTTTAAAAATAGTTACAAAATGTATTTTGACCTAATTTTTTGCATATGGGTTGATTAGAAGGTTAATTTCAAGGGAAAAGTATAAAATTTGGAAAAAAAGTTTTTTAGGGCCTGTAATTAAGCGTGATGCATGGATGATATATAGAGCATGATGTAGTGAGCCTTCTCCTATATATATATATATATATATATATATATATATATATATATTAATATTATATATATATTTCGGGCCTCCGCCGGACCGGGCCTCATCGGGCTTAAGAACTCGTGCCCAAGCCCGCACGAAAAAAAGCCGGGCCTATAAAATTTTGCCAAGCCCGCTTTGCGGGCCTATTCACCTTACCCAAACCCTATTTTTTTATTGGGCGGGCTGGGTGGGCTTGGCGGCCTCGGGCCTATGGCCACCCCTAGTTATTACTACAGTAAACAACTATTACCTACAACACAAAAACAACAAAAACAAAAAGTAATTAAACTAAAGAAATGGGTTTCTTTCTCTCTTTATTCTCAATTCTCAATATTCAAGGTTGAGACAAATGAGGGTCAAAAGGCTTATTTACAGGAAGAGTTAGCTTGCTAGCCAAGCTATTACCGAAAAAGACCAAAAAGACAACTAATACCTAAAAATGACTCATTAGTCCCAAACATACTTCGAAACTAATTAAACACTAAAAATAAAGGAAAATTACAATAAACCCTAAACTAAAAAATGGAAAATATAATATAGTCGTCTCCCATAGGCACAACCACGCACCACATGTCGCTAGAAATTCCATATACATCAGCATTTATAGCGAAGCTTTAGCACGAAAGGCCCACGGTAATTATTGAAGGCCTATGGTGGAGGTGATTGGCAATAAATGGGAAATGAGTGCTCTTATCTTAGCATTTATGAAATGGTTGGATACTCGTTAAGATGGGCCATGTGGTGTCTTAAGTGGCTAAAAAGACAAGTTTACGACAAACATGTGTTTCACTAACACTTTCAACACCTCTTTTAAACGTGTAATCAGGGCTAGGTTTCACTAGGCTTAACAATCTCTCGAAAGGTGTGCCGTTCTCGAGGTTACGGTATACTAAGTGTTGTGTTGCAGGCATCTCAAATGTAATGTAGAGTGGTTGGAAGTAAAGACCCAACAAGAGCTCGTGCTTCCTATCTTCAAAAACCAAAAACCCTAAGGAGGTATCAAGAAGGAATCTCGAGTACTGTCTAATTCAAGAAATGTCAGTAAGTAATAAACATTCAATAAACATAAATAGTTATCCCTCAAATTGATGGGAATTCATTGTTATTTTCCTTTTATTTTTTCTTTTATTTCTATTTTCTATTTTTAGTTCTTTTTAGGCATTTTCTCTCCTTAATTAGCCTCCAAGCATGTTTGGGACTAATTAGGCATTCTTTTATTTTTAGTTAGTCCTTTTAGTCATTTTAGCTATTTACTTGATTGGCAAGTAATTCAGTACTCCTTGTATTCTCATTTGTACTTAACTTTCCATACTTGAATATAAGACATCTTTTAAATCTCTCTCTAAAAGTTAGGGTTTGTTTCTTTTAGCTAATGACATGTAGTTTACGTCAAAATTGGTATCAGAGTGAGTGTCGCTTCAAACATTGATGTTCGTGTGTTAATTTGTATCGGTGTGTGTAGTGTATCAAAAAAATCGTACGCTACTTTCTCGATGACTCCAAGAAAATCCAAATGTCAAGTTGAAGAGATACAAGAATTGAAAGAGCAATTAGCACAACAATTGGCACAAATGAAAGAGTAGAACGAACGAAGAATAGAGGAATTGGCCGAAATTTCAAGAAGGCAATTTGAAACCATAATGCAACAATTTTCTATGTTGCAAAACCCTAACCCTAGTCATCAAACCCATAATGAAAATTCAAGATTGATGTTGTCAACATCAAATCTGCCCCAATCCAAGGTTTTCTACAATCAAGAACAACTAAAACAGCCCCAGGACTATTCGGCTAACATCCTACAACAGAATAACAACTCAAATAAAAAAAAATAGCCCAAATGCCCCTGAAAATCTGCCGAGAGCCCAAATGAAACCGAGCTGGCCCAGCGGTGCAGTGCAGCCGCTGGCGGCCTGCTCAAGAATACAACTCAAGCTCCGATGGTCCAAGACCTAGCTATTGCTTCTGGCTGTCTGCCTAAGACTTCCTCCGGTGGTCTGTCAAGAACCTTTGCCATTCTGGTCTGTCAAGAAACACACCCAGGTAGCCCCAACCTAATTTTTTGAGCCATTTCGACCAAACTCTTCCTCTGATAGCCGACCCCTTTGCCCTAGGTGGAACCCTTCAACAAATTCAAGAAATAGGATTTGACATCCCAAAATTGGTTTTAGATCCGGGTGTACACTATTTTTGTTGGTTGACGAATCTTGAAGCAAGAATTGAAGAATGGACTCTTCCTCAAATTTTCAGAAATTATTTTTGGTCTCACGAGTCTTTGCTTCTCCTTTCAAGCACAATTTTGGAACTTCTCACGCAATTCTCCAATTTTGCAAGTACAAGGACGAACTTTTTCGAAGAAGCTGAAGAGTAAAGGGAATCCATTGTTATTTTCCTTTTATTTTTCATTTTATTTCTATTTTCTATTTTTACTTTTTTTTCGGCATTTTCTCTCCTTAATTAGCCTCCAAGCATGTTTGGGACTAATTAGGCATTCTTTTATTTTTAGTTGGTCATTTTACTAATTACTTGATTAGCAAGTAATTCAGCCATATAAATACTCCTTATACTCTTATTTGTACTTACTTTTCATTCTTAAATATAAGACATCTTAAAGTCTCTCTCTAAAAGTTCGGGTTTGTTTGTTTCTTTTAGCCATTGACGTTTAGTTTACACTACAAATATATTTGGTTATCTTTGTAATTTCACTCAAGTATGAGATCTCTAATGAGGTTACTTTACGGGTCTCAGTTAGCAGTTAGCATCCTAACCTTCAGGAATAGCACCGGACAAATATCATTATTAACAGTCAAGTTGTATTTGAGGGTTGATGATAGAACGCAGTGTGGTCAAATATAATTGTACTGCTGAAACCGTCGAACTGTATTAGAGGATCTCACTTGCTAGTCATTGTTGTCACACGTTAGTCACAACTAGGATGAAAACCGTGAGCAGTATTATTACTCAATTGGAACCTTCAACTTTTAGAGTTTCAAGAGTACGCTTCTACAACTTCTTAAGAACTTCTCCAAGCAAACATTTTTAAAATTCAAACACAAACAAAAATGTGAACTAGTCAATTAGGTCTCAAAACTCCTCTTCTTCATATCCCTCAAAGGAAATGTGGAGGCTACGCTTGGACGTTTCATTATGAAGTGTAGAAAGTTTTTCAAAATCACAAATGACCCCTATTTTTAAGAATTGATTGCACAGGTATGTTGCCGACATAAGCGAACGCACAACCCAATTTGTGGTCTATAGCCTAACATCGTGATACTAATATCCAGCCCGCGACCGCACTCCATGGGATCGTACAACCCAGTTTGTGGTACGGACACAGGGTTGACAAATTAACTCTTACTTGAGGCCTTAATTGTGTGCGACTTATATATTGTGTTTTTTATCCATTCAATTCTAATTTTAATACAGGATTTAACCATTTTTTGACTGTTCTATGTTTCCATATGGATAAAATAACATCCTTAAAAATTATGCCACTCACTTTTTTCAAAAAATATTCATGATTTCTCATAATGCAGAGAAAACATGTCACATAGAATGCAATATGTCAGATTATAAAAAGTCTTTTCTATTTCAACTTCTTTTACACTCGATCCCACCCCCTAAAAAAACTAAGAGAACATTTTCACAGACTAAGCAAAAATAGGAGTTTATAATAAGTCATTAGATTTCCTTTAACAACACTTTTGTACCCCATAAAAATAGAACATAAAAATCCATTAGCTGAAACCACAATTACACTAATAATATTGTGCGATCCATCATACTTCTCCCTGCACACTGTCAGTGCAGAGAAACCTGGCAGGATCGGCCTATTGATATAGGAAGCTGTTTAAAGCAACTGATGGTTTTAAATGCCATGACAGTAGCATAATCATTGAAATAGGTGAATTAGTGTATGTGTGTGTGTGTAAATGACATGTATGAGTATCCATATGTATGCCTGTTTAAGCAACAGCTTCCACTATAATTTACCATACTAACTTGGCCAAGAGAGTGAGGATTTCTAGATAACCAATTTAGAATTGTTTTGATGAAAAAAAAAAAGCCAAAAAATTTACTCAGAAAACACAAGTGATATTTAGAGCAAAAGTGCTAGATATAGACCACCTCTTATATAACTGATCAAAGGTTATAGTCCTAACATTGGTAAAATAATGCCTCAAACGCAAGTGCTATTTAAACATTCTCCCAATAAACTCAACGCTTAGATCAGTTGCAGTACAAACGTCCTAAAATACTAATGAGGAGGTATAACCAGCAATGGGATTTTCGCTATCATTTAACAATATATGTATCTAGTCCCCAACAATTAAAATTTTTAACGCAAGTCCAACACTTTTTGGCTTATATTTTAGGTTGTGGTCGCTAATATGACAATGTGAGACTGTTATATTACAAACAACTATTAAATACATGTAGGGGCTAGTACCTAACAATTTGAAAGTGTCAACACGTGTGATCCAAACTTTTTGGAATTTAGAATACTATTAATTACTTTTTCAAAGCAAATACTATTAAATACAGATATATTAATCTATCACACAATTTGTAATATACAACAAGGAAAATGATACGAGTCCCCAACCATCCCCAAATCATCCGCCAAATGATTTGGTGTGTTGTATTCTGTACTGTAATAGTGTACAATACTTTATTTCCACGCTACAGTCATATAACAATGTAGGGTTCTAATAAAGGAGCCTTCGACACTTCAATAAGTAAAACCGGATTCTGAAGCAAAATTTTAAAATGTGCCATTATCAATACCCAACAATTTTAAATGTGAGAGTCATAATAATAATAATAACAACATTGTAAGTATGTGATTAAGGCACATGTTATAAGGACCTTAATAATAATAAGATCATTATAGGTACCCTAAATACTCACAAACGTGGCGATCTTGGATTCATCGATAAATTTTGTAAGTAGATCCACTTGAAGATATTATAAAGTTAATTCACCAAAATGTACTATTTGACTACATAAAAATCTATATAATTTAATGTGTAAATTACGAAGATCGGTCCATAATATAATACGTAAAGTGAATCAATTATCACCAAATGCTAAAAACGCCACATTCGCACATTACCAACACAACAAAACCTAATTGTGAATCAAATGCTTAGCAATCAAAGGGTAACTGATACGAAACAGAACGTTAGTTTAGAGTTCCGAGTTGGAATCAAACAAAACAACGCGAACAAATATATTCTCCAAAACAGATGAGATTTGAGATTACAATCGAATGTACCTGAAGAGTGTTGGTGTTGATGAAATAGATTGCGATAAAAAGGAAGGGATTTAAGTTTGATTGTAGAGTAAGAAGGGATAAGAGAGAGAGAGAGGGCGACGTTTCCTCTAGTTTCGCTCACGATGGCGAAACTTAAGGAACGGAAGGTTGCCTATAATGCTGGCATTGTGAGTCCACTTTTATCGGATACAACAATTAATTCTTCTTTCATGTGCTCATACTCATGTTCTCATTGTGGTGTCATTCATCTACAATGCCTTAAATGCTACATGGACACAATAATACGGTACGAACTTTAGGGCGCATACGAGTGTTTAGAGTCGAGACATGTGATTCGATAATACTGAAAGTTCGGGTTTAAGTTTGCTCTTTTGAGTCGATTTATTAACGAGTCGATATCGAGTTAGGGTTTTGACACGAATACCCCTCAAAACAAATATAAAGTCAAGAAGAATTTCAACTGTTGAACTCCGTCACGTTTTAAAAGTTTAAAACTTTCCCTCAAACTACACATGAACAAATCAATTTAAAGGTAACTATCCACCATTCTAAACCATGTTAAGGAAACACATATCGCCCCCAAATAACTCCAAAAATCCATTCTTACTCAAAGTCTTTCCAAAGGGGCTAATCTCTTTATGTTTTAGTTTTGTTTTTTATATGCCTTTAACCTTCACATTTTATATTATCATCATTTTGAAGTGTGTTATAGTCAAATGTTAATTACAGTTTTTCCTCCATAACCCGAGCAAAGATACACTAATTTTTGTAACTTTTGTGATCTTTATTTTTTATGAATGTTGCACATGTATTGTGTGTGCCCCGATGGCCAGTGAATAAAGTTTGGGGTTGGTTTTAATTTTAAACCTAAGGCTTTTAAAGTTTGAATATCAAAATGGTCAAAAATGTATTGTGACACCCGGCAATTGTATTATTGTGATGATAACTTCTTACATCATTTGGACTAGTGCATGATCGTTGAACTATTTTCTCTCATTCGTATAAGTTAATCCAACGTCTATGTTTTATAACGTGTATGTATAGATCTATCATAAATTTTTCTTTTGGAGATGATTAATTCTCTAAACGCATGGTGTTACAAATATTTCTTCTTTTATCGGACGACATTGTTAGCAAAACTATAGTGACTCGTCATTTGATGACGTTAATTATAAGGAAGTCAAATTTTGTTCAATGGTAAAAACAATTATCACTCTTCTTGAGGTCGAAGAGGAATAATTGCAGTCTCGTCGGGGTCATGTGCCTGGTAATAGGGTTCTTCATTAAGATAAGTAGTGGACACGTTTATTTTATGTATTCCCTATATACGGGTTTCCATCCCTTTGGGCAGATGATTTATAATTTTCTCTCACTTACTTATAGAAAAAACTATTTTAATGCTCGCATATGGGTGTTCAGCCATTTTCATTAAAGATTATGTCCAAGTTGGAGCGACTGATTCCACTTAAACTTTGAATTTCTTTTGCAATATGGTACAAGATGTGTATTTTAGGGAGTATGTTAAAAACATCTATAACTGAGGATGAATGCTTACTCACAAAGGGGAAGTAGTGAGGTTTCTCGTAAATAGATAGTATGCACTAAGAATGGAATAATTACCCTACTACATGGTAAGGAACATAACGACGTGGCCACAAGAAAAAGTTGTCATTATATAATAGGCCACAGATGACTACGACCTGTGGCTTTGTCGTGTTTTTGTCAACATGCCTAGGGGCAAACAATGATCTAAACGATAAAAAAATAATCAGATGCTTTTGAGGAGCTTATACATAGTAGAGTCCCACAGGGTAATTACATTGTCAATGGACGTTTGTGTGACACATATTACTACATCGTTGATGTCATATGCTTGAAGTGGGTAACCTTTTTTAAAACAATTGTGTAGATGCAAATCGTAATTTAATTCATCTCCAACTTAGGCCAAGTTAACTAAGTCCAAATCATGATTAGTCAAATCACTAATGAGTAACATGAAATCAACCCAGATTTTATGTGATTGTGTGTGAAGTGTTAAGAATAAAATCAATCACACAATTTATCCACAATACAAAAATCTACGAGAAAAACCCTCTGCAAGAGGAGGTCGCTCTATAGACCTACAAATTTTGCCTTATACCACCATGACACTCGCGACCAGTAAAAAAAACTTCGTTGCAGTGAAAATTTTTGGAGCTCCAATATTTCTCTTAAAAATAAATTTTCATAAACAAAAATACTACGACGTTTTGGAAATTGAAAAAATGCACTAAAGCACACACCAAGGTTTTGAAAAAGATTTGAATAAATTGAATTTCAAAAACCATGAATACTAAGTTTGCTAAGTCAACCTTACCTTCATCCTAAAGTGATCAATGTGATGTCGGGATGAAAGAAGTCATCTTCAATGTCTTGAACGTTGATGAAGCTTTCAGAGACCTCGTGGACACAAAGTGTTTTGGGAATCAGAATAAGACAATCTTATACATGAGGGCACAAGAAGTATACTATACTCTTATAGCAAATATCTTTACCTTTATTTTCTAAATCAATGTGTTCATCATGAAACTTTTTATATCCACTCATGGATTGATCATAAAAAACTTTTAAGTTATTCAAAGCAAGAACAGCATCCTTGAAAATTTTGAGATCTAAATATTAAGTAGAATAAGATTTTACCTCATAAATTATTGACTCTTGTTATGAGCATGATGGAATTTTCATATCTTCTTCGAATAAGGAACTTGTATATTTTGCTACGAGGACTTCGTCCTTAAAGATTGAGATTGTTTAAAACATTTCTTATTCCTAGTTTTATGAACAAAAAGTTTACGAGTGCTAAATGAATGAATTTAAGGATTCTTTCATGGCATTCTTTTCTTCCAATCTTAAAGGATCCTTCTCTTTTACAAACTCCTCTACTAAGAAGTTCCATACTTCATTTTCTCTTGTTAATTAAGGCACCTTTCTTAAAACGTCATTAACAAGAAAAGAATATAAAATCTTCAAAGCTTCAAGATTTAGTTCAATCTTATGTCCAATACTCAATCTAAATAAAAGGGATGAGCTTTAGTCACTAACTACTTTTCATAAATAGTAATCAATAGATGGAATAATGAGAGATATTCTAGTTTCCATACCTTGTATTATTTGTTTAAACCATTTTTTCATAAACCAATGGGTTATTGCCACGTAATATTTAAATAGGCAAAAATAGCTAGTAATATTATAAAATACAAATAACCTGACACTTGACACAAGTTAGGATATGTTATTCAAATTGGGAACTTACTCCATTTAAATTTGGGCGTTGGTTCACTAAAGCGGGAAAACTCAAATGGGTGAGTTGCCACCCAACAGTTACAAGAGCAGTTACGTTACATGGGTAAGAAACACTATAAATAAGCAACGAACCCAAGAAGGAAAAAAGGACTCCCTCATTAAAAATGCATTTACATTATTTTTATCCTCTTTTTGTTTTATTTTATTTTTCTTTCATTATTTACAATATTTCTTTCAATTCCGCAAGTGGATTGTAAGGTAGTTGTAAATTTTCTTTCAAAGTTATTTAAAGTTTCTCACCTTTACATTTGTTGTTGTTTACCTTCTTGCAAATCTTTACTTTACTCGTAATTCACTTTCTTACAAATCTTTACGTTCATTGCATTTTTTTTCTTTCATTTACAAAGCTTTACTTGTCTCTCAATTCATGCAATTTACTGTTTTTATTTTAATTAAATACTACATCTTAGCACCCACTTCAAAGTCTTACCTAAGGGAAGAATAAGTCCTCTTATTTAAGGCATCGAGTGCAACACAATCGTACGATAATCATCACCAAGCTAAATTCTTTGGTTGATAAGATCACAATCTTTCTCAGTACACTCGCGATCCTAATTAGCTATCAGGCTAGTGAAAATAACCCAAATATATTTCTGAACCCCAAATATATTTCTTGCAAGCCCAGTTTGTGAAGGTTAAAAATGGCTAGGATACGTTGAAGCAAAGATATAACTAAAAATGTTGGTAAACTTGGCGCCACTAGCCAATAGATTGCCACCTTAGAGCAACTATTTGTCGAAATAACTAAAGAATTGGGATCAATGACTCATAGTCAAGATTTGAATACTCCAATGGCTCACAAAGCCAACAATATTCAAAATACGCCAGTAGTTAGTGTGCCTACAAATATTCAAGACCAATTGATCAACCAACTAGACTCAAGTTTTGATCACTTTGAGAATATAGTACAAAATCTTAAAAATATGATCACCACGGTAACAAGAAAATTTGCTTTACCTAATGGGATGACAACTAATAGTCAGACTTATGCATCACAATTTGGAGTATATACGACTACTCAATCAAATCCCTATTATCTTGTCTATTGTAGACCTAATAATGGTGAAACCAATTTTCGAGATAACCATAGGATAAGAGGATATGTTAATATCACTGGTATAAATGTAAGAAATACAATGGAAATAGTAGCACCATCCAACACCTAACAATAAGTGGGTTAAAATAACCCAATGGGGAGAACATCTCTCATGGAGGTAAGATGGACTAGGCTTTATCCAAATGAGACCAATGTTGGCTTCCTACATACTTCAAACTATAGAATTATTAATAATCCAGTATTTAAACTGAAACTCGGGGGAGTGGGGAACTATGGGAGGTTGGATAATCAAACTCCTCAAGCATCCCAACCTATGCCTTACCAAACACAATAAGTTATGCCTCCCTAAATTACACCTTATTTGGTGCAACCAACTCCTTTTGTAAACCAAGTAACTGACCCATAAAATAGGCATCTGCCTGCCTGATACATGAAATATGTGGACCATTAGACCTGTGGTGCAGACCCCATTTCACAAAAAAACTTATCCAGAATGGGTCGATAGGATTTAAATTCCTAAAGGCTTTAAATTACCAAGCTTTACCCTCTTCCAAGGGGATGTGAGCCAGTCCATAGTGGAACACATTGATAGGTTCACTAGCTAATATGCTGATATTGGAACAAATGATTACTTAAATTTACGTTTTTTTCTAATTCCCTCATAGATGCAACCTTTATGTGGTTCATAAGTGTAACACCCCGTATTTTTGAGCATTTAAACAATTATGTGATGTGTAATTATTGTTGGATTAATTGCATTAAAATGTGAGATTTAATTGTTAATTAATCCGGATTAAAATAGATAGATATTAACTAGACTGCACGTGTTAATACTTATTGATTGAATATTACTGAGTGAATAAGTATTATGGAATTATTGAATTTGATAAATTGTCGAGAATGAGAAATGCGACAATTGGTAATGTAGTCAGACGCGCGTGTGAGTCGTGTCGGGACTAATTTAATAAAATAGAAAGATAAATTATTTTTAAGCAACTCGTATGGTCATTTCGAGTGCGTCGTTGAGTTCGAAAGGATCGAGATAGTCAGAATAATGTATCCGGAGATTTAGTTTGGGTTCCGGGGCAATCTTAGGCCTAACCGACATCCCGGGAGGGCTTTTTAGTAAATTGTATTTTTGGGGTTAATTAATGGACGAAAATTAGAAGGTTTTATTATCCCTTACGTAGTCATAGTTAGGGTTTTATCTGTGAAAGAAAAGAGAGAGTCCCAGGGGAAGAAGGAGAAGAGGTTCCTAGGAATTCTAAGGCCAAACCGAGTTATCCTTCACCAAAAATACCATCAACGCGTAGATCGAAAAGAGGAGATCACACCTATACCAATTTCAAGCGACGATTCAAACCTTCGTAATCAGGCAAGTGTTTATTACTTGCTTTTCATTTAGCAATTGTCACGTTCATGTTAGTGTAGGGAAATTTGTTAATGAATTACATTGAAATTTGGTGAAAATTGGAGAAGTAACTTATGATTATGGGCAGATGGTTCAGTAGTTAATTCCTTCATGCATGTAATAGAATTTTAATACGAAATTGTAGTACAAATCGATGAACAAATTTGGGTTAGTTAAGTTCTTCAATAGAAAATTGGAAAACTAGGGTTCTTATGATATTAATTGGGGATTTCATTTTTACCTTATGATTTATAATGATTAAATGATCTTAGGATGTTAGAAATTGTGTTAACATGTTGGGTTGTCAATCAAAATAGTTACATTGAAGATTGGGTATGAACTATGAGGTTTTGGGTGCAAATATGGCAAAAACGTAACTGTTGAAGAACAGGTCTGACATAACAGAACCGGTTCCTTTTTCTGATAGGATCGGTTCTTTTTTTTTTGATAGGATCGGTTCCTTTTTTCTGATAGGATCGGTTCATTTTCTGGAGGATTGGTTCGGTTCGTTTTTCTGCAGACTTCCAGTACTGCTGCAAAACTTTGGAGAACCTTTAAAATCTAAAATTATGAGATTTGAGGAGAAAAAATACCCTAGACCAGTAGAGTATCGGGACCTTATCTACTGTCTTGATATGTGAATGTAGTAGTACCCTTCGAGTGAGGAGAAATACTCTACGTAGATTATTTGGGATAAAGTAAACATATTATACGTAGTAATGAGAGAATAATCCGTATGGAATATATATGATTAGGTTGGGTAGATACCCAATGGATTTTAATAGGATGTGTGGATGCCTATTACGTGCTTAATATTATGTGTATGACATACCTATATGCTTTCTATCGCGAGAGGTTGTGTAGAGACGGTCTTATCCCGGGTGACCTTCGGGGGGATATTTGACATGTATCTCAGAACATAGGATTGTGAAGATTTATTTGTGAGTTGATAAGTCAGCTGACTATGGGAGCGTAGCTATCACTACACCAAAAATAGGAATCTGGCACGGTTTAAAACTGTGCCAGATCAAATCTGGCACGGTTTTGAACTGTGCCAGAATCAGGTGTTTCAAAATGGCCATTTTTTTCTGGCACGGCTCAAAAGTGTGCCAGATTTGGCCAAACAGGATCACTTCTGGCACACTTTTAAACCGTGCCAGAATTTGATATTTTTTGCACAGTTTTTAACTGTGTCAGATTCAGCACAGATTAAAAAAATTTGGCACAGTTCAAAACCGTGCCAAAATATGATACACTTTTGCTACGGTTTTGAACTGTGCCAAATTTTTTATAAAAAGAAAAAAAAATTATTTGAAAGCACAAAAATTCACAAATTAAAAATATTACACGTTGTTGATAAACTAATGTACATACAAACTTCAAAATATTACAAGTCTTTAATAGTCCACAGGCCAAAAAAATTGGGTAGAATTTCCTCTATTTTCTGAACATTCCAAAACCTGCTAATACAAAACCTGCCTAACATAAAGCCCGCACGACCACAAAATATAACAATTAACTTACAAAAGCCCGCACGGCCATAAAAGTTAATAATAAAACTACAAAAACTCGCACGGCCATAACACAAAAAATTGAATCATGAATAAACCCCTTGTTGTAAACCATTGAGTTCTCTATGTGTTCCACGTGAATAAAAGCAAATGATAAACTGTTATCCTGAAAAAAAAATAGGATACAAAAAAGATACGATATTAGTAACCCAATAATTTACAAAAAAAAATTACTCAAACTAAAATATTACATATAAGAGTGGAAATTATCGTCATATTCTCAAACCGGGAGATCCAGGACTACGCGGTCAGTTCCTACAAGTTATATTGGTCCCGTGCGAGGTGTTCGTGCCTCCTACGGGGTCGTTTGGAGGCTGGTTTGGATTTTCACCCTTTAATTGTTTATTTTTAGTGTTGATTTTTGCAAATTATCATCATATTCTCAAACTGGGACGCGGTCAATTACTACAAGTTACATTGGTCCCGTGCGAGGTGTTTGTGCCTCTTACTGGGTCGTTTGGGAACTGGTTTGGGTTTTCACCCTTTAACGGCTTGTTTTTAAGTCTAAGTGTGATTTTTGCAAATTATTGTCATATTATCAAATCGGGAGACCCAGGACTACGCGGTCAGTTCCCACAAGTTACATTGGTCCCGTGCGAGGTGTTCGTGTCTCCTACGGGGTCGTTTGGGGCCTGGTTTGGGTTTTCACCCTTTAACGTTTTGTTTTTAAGTCTAAGTGTTAATTTTTGCAAATTATCGTCATATTCTCAAATCGGGAGACCCGAGACTACGCGGTCAGTTCCTACAAGTTACATTGGTCCCGTGCGAGGTGTTCGTGCCTCTTACGGAGTCGTTTGGGGGCTGGTTTGGGTTTTCACCCTTTAACGGTTTGTTTTTAAGTCTAAGTGTTAATTTTTGCAAATTATCGTCATATTCTCAAATCGGGAGACCCGAGACTACGCGATCAGTTCCTACAAGTTACATTGGTCCCGTGCGAGGTGTTCGTGCCTCTTACGGAGTCGTTTGGGGGCTGGTTTGGATTTTTATCCTTTAACGGCTTGTTTTTAAGTCTAAGTGTGATTTTTATAAATTATCATCATATTCTCAAATCGGGAGACCCGGGACTACGAGGTCAGCTCCTACAAGTTATATTGATCCCGTGTGAGGTGTTCGTGCCTTCTATGGGGTCGTTTGGGGGCTGGTTTGGGTTTCCACCCTTTAACGGATTGTTTTTAAGTTTGTGTTGATTTTTGCAAATTATCGTCATATTCTCAAACCAGGAGACCCCGGACTACGCGGTCAGTTCCTACAAATTACATTGGTCCCGTGCGAGGTGTTCGTGCCTCTTACGGGGTCATTTGGGGGCTGGTTTGGGTTTTAACCCTTTAACGGGTTATTTTTAAGCCTAATCTAGATATTTTCAAATTATCGTCATATTCATAAATCAGGAGACCCGTGAATACACGGTCAGTTCCTACGAGTTACAATGATCCCATGCGAGGTGTTAGTGCCTCTTACGGGACCGTTTGGAGGTTGGTTTGGGTTTTCACCCTTTAACGGCTTATTTTTAAGTTTAATCCAGATATTTTCAAATTATCGTTATATGCTCAAATCGGGAGATCCGTGACTACGCGGTCAGTTCCTACGAGTTACATTGGTCCCGTGCGAGGTGTTCGTACCTCTTACGGGGCCGTTTGGGGGCTGAATTGGGCTTTCACCCTTTAACGACTTGTTTTAAGCTTAATATAGATATTTTTAAATTATCATCATATTCATAAATTGGGAGACCTTTGAATACACGTTCAGTTCCTACAAGTTACATTGGTCCCGTGGGAGGTGTTAGTGCCTCTTATGGGTCCGTTTGGTGGTTAATTTGGGTTTTCACCCTTTAACCGCTTGTTTTTAAGTTTAAGTGTTGATTTTTGCAAATTATCATCGTATTCTCAAATCGGGAGACCCGGGACTACGCAGTCAGTTCCTACGAGTTACATTGATCCCGTGCGAGGTGTTCGTGCCTCTTACGGGGCCGTTTGGGGGCTGAATTGGACTTTCACCCTTTAACAGCTTGTTTTTAAGCCTAATATAGATATTTTCAAATTATCATCATATTCATAAATCGGGAGACCCGTGAATACACGATCAGTTCCTACGAGTTACATTGGTCCTGTGCGAGGTGTTAGTGCCTCTTACGGGGCCGTTTGGGGGTTAGTTTGAGTTTTTACCCTTTAACGGCTTGTTTTTAAGTTTAATGTAGATAATTTCAAATTATCATCATATGCTCAAATCGGGAGACCCGTGACTACGCGATCAGTTTCTACGAGTTACATTGGTCCCGTGCGAGGTGTTTGTGCCTCTTACGGGGCCGTTTGGGGGCTAGTTTGGATTTTCACCCTCAAACGGCTTGTTTTCAAGCCTAATCTACGTATTTTGAAATTATCATCATATTCTCAAACCGAGGGACCCGGGACTACGCGATCAGTTCATACAAGTTACATTGGTCCCGTGCGAGGTGTTGTGCCTCTTACGGGGTCGTTTTGGGGCTGGTTTGGGTTTTCACTTATCTAAAAGGAAATGATTTTTTTATTAAACATGTATGTTTCTAATCTTTCTAATATTTTTATATAAATAGTCATATATACTCCATTGTAATCGCATTGATATTGATAATTTAGCGAAGATTAATTGAGAACTCCCTTATTATTTAACAATTCCCTTATTAAACATATTCGTACCATTATTATTTAACAATTCATATTAAAGATTTCCTTGTTAGGCTCTCTCGAGTGAAACATTTCTTTAAAAACATGGACATTCCGTCTGTATATAATTTTGATCGGAAGGCATAAAAATGGAGGCTCGATGTTTTCACCACACATTGGCAAGATCGCAACGTATAGCAGTTTTTACAGCAAGGCATGGCCGGAGATCAGCTACGAAAATTTTGGGAACACGGTTGCGTTCAGAAGATACATATTTCCTAGTAAATAACTCTTGGTGTGCGGGATAATATGGATGGAAGGTTTGAAAACAGAGCTCAAAAGTTTTGGGGGGTCGTCGGCCTATTTCAGCAGCACATGGCAGCAGCTGCGCAGCCCCCTGGGCCCCATTCAGCAGCAGCCCGCGAAGGCACGCGGTGGTTGCCACGGATAAGAGTTTTCAGGTGTAAGGAATAGAGTACTAAGATACTCAAAAGACCAAAAATAACATCTTTGAGATGCATTATATAAAGTATAAACTAAACTATATAAGGTAATCTTAAATCTGCGGTTCAGACTAAAACAGTAAACCATCAGTAATCTGGCCATCTTATTTTGAAATTATCTAAAGATAAATCTACCACACCTATTGATAAATCTAAAGATATATCTTGTCAAGTACCATTACAAAATTATCTAAAGATAAATCTACCACACCTATTGACATGAATTTTTTATTACAGCATGATATCAAGTCTCTTATACCTAACTGTAAGAGACTTGATGTAACACCCCGTATTTTTAGTACATTTAAAATTTAATTAATTCGGATATTCTAAATTACTAGTGTGTTGTAATTTAATGAATTAATTATGATAGAATAATATATATGTATTAATCTGGGATTGAATGGTTAATATTTAGGGAAAATTTATTTACTAAGTGAATAGTAATAATGTAATTTCGTCGTTTCGAGTATTAATGACGAGGTATGTACTTATCACATCCGGAGGTCGGTTTAGACTATATTGGGTGGGGGATAAGTATTTTTATAAATTAATTCGGATACAAATTCTGAGTGTACAGTTGAGTACGGATGGGCCGAGATAGTCGGAAAAGTGTACCCGGGGGTAGTAAACGGGTCACGGGACGTTTTTAGACATAGTCGGGCCCACTCGGGGGCATTTTGGTCACTTGGGCTTGGCCCATTAGTCAAAAAACGGGAATTGAATAATTAAACTAATAAAAAGAAATAAGGGCATGGATGAGCTTAATTAGAAAAAGGAATTAAAGGGTTAGGAAACCCTAGCAGCAGCCAAAGCCATTTTGGGGATCTCAAAGAACCAACAAGGTCATCTTCAACCTTGGAATCCATCGCAAATTTAGACACTACGAAACCTAAGGCAAGTGAATAACTTGCAATAGCATTAAATCTTTCTTTCAATTCATAATTGTGTGATGTAATGAATAAAAATTCGTTTTGGGGTTTCATGGCATAAACATGGGGTTTTGATAATACAAAAGAAAACATGAATCTGATTTGCCCGAATTTATGAGGAGCCATGTAAAATCTGATATTGGAATATTGATGTGTATCTGTTAGAATGATATCCAGATAAATTAGAATGAATTTGATGAAGAAATTTGGAGTAAAAATGTGTTTAAGGAAAAAGATGGATTTTGCCCCAAAATTTTAAATCAGTAGTTTATGGACGAATTGATGATTGTTGTGGACTTTCTGGGGAATCCCAATAAGGTTTCTAATATGTACTGGTGTTAAAAAGGCTTAAAATTCATGTTAGCAGAGATTAGGGTTTAAGAAATTCCGTCCATGGCTGCCCTGTCTTCGCGAAGAAGACGAAGACCTGTTCGATCGATCGATCGACGGTCTGGGGTCGATCGATCGACGGTCGCCAGATTTTGGCAGTTTCGCCAGTTAGTTATATAAGAGGGGAAAATCCTATAAAAATCTTATGTAATTAATTATTGAGAAATTAAATACACGAGAGTAAATCTAATTAATTGTAGATAAATTAATTAGGGTTTGAGGCTAATAAATTAGAGTTGGGAATTTTGACTCGGGTAAATTTTTTTTGGGCTACGAGGGTAAGTCCAAATTTATGGTGGGGGCGACACCAAAAAAATAACTTAATTAATTAAGGTGAAATTTAATTAATATTTAGAGTTGGACCATAAACTCTTAATAATTTTAATAGGCTTATGTTACGGATTTAGCGAACGGTATATCCGGGACTTTTATATTTATATATATACGGAGACGATAGTATATATATATGGTGTGCACAAGTAATATCAATGATTAGATATTTTATACTATAGTGCTATAGGGGGAGGTTGCGCGTAGTGGATGAATCCCCTAGCTTGAGGAGTAGGGTGAGTATATTCCCGAGGTCATAGCGTCCGTTATATGGGTGAGGGACATCTCACTTTCAGGGAAGGAATATGACCGCCTCCAATTATTTATTTTTATCAAGTTGGTGTGAAAATTCTGACTTGGGATATCTAGGCTATGTGATTGTACCTAGTGGGATAGCACTTTATAGAATTTACATTCCGGGAGTATTTTGCTCGGGAGGATGCAAGTTGTTATATATATTACAGTATGATTGTGAATGCTGGAATATGATTTTTAAGTATATAATTAGATAATTAATTATATAGGGGTTATTAATGAAAAGTGAGTTATTTCACATGTATAACAAGTGTAGAAGTTATATGAATATAAAAAGGGAAATGATTGCATATTTATTTATTACTGCAAGTTAATCATTTGTTAAATGTTTTTCAAATGTTTTGGGTACTAACCCTCGCTATAAAAACTTTTAAAAACCCTTTTAGGTGTCCAACTGTGACACCCCGACTAAATAAATACCGGGTAGCTACTCTTTTATTAAATTAATTCAAAATGCCAAGTTGGCTCAGTTAATAGCATCACTGTCGAAAACATTTTTATTATTACTAACCACCTAGTATTTAAAAAGTAAGTGCCAAATTTTATTTAAAGTCTGATTAACATGCAACAAGTGTAATAAAGAATAATAACACCATTCACCATAATGAAGTAAATAGAATAACCATCACATAATGTAAATAAAGTCTGGAGGAAAAACTCCTCACTACAATCCCACAACTGAAATAAGTAAACCGAATACTAAAACAATACATGCCAAAGTCTGAAAACTGTAATGGAAAGATGTAACTCTAATAGAAATGGGCAACATGCCCTACAACTGATAGATAATGAATCTGGAATCCAAGTGATAGAGGCGTCTACAAGCAAATCCCTGTAGCTTCCACAAACAGCTACAGCTCGTCACCAGAATGAGTATCCTATGCATGGTGTCCTTGTGGCTGGGCACCTAAAATGGTTTTACAAGAAAAGTAGATTTGAAAGCAAACGGGTCAGAGCCCAAATGTGGAGATATTTTAAAAACCTGCAAGTGCTTTAAAAACATTTAAAACATTAAATGCAAAGTACATGTTCAAACGTGCACTCACATGATATTCTCACCTCTCGTCTAACTGTGCACTCCTAACGTAAGTACCCATCTACAACGACACAACCCACTAGCTAAGTGACATAATATCTAGCTAGACTGTCATAGGTCCTACCCTTATTACTCGGTTCTATTAACATTTTAACGCTCGTAATTAAATAGGGGTTTAACGTAAACTCAGATGCTCAATATGCAATGTATTTCACTATCAACTAACTCGTTATGTTTCTCGAATCAATACCGTAATTATATTCACAACATTATCATGAAGGTTCCCATTAATTAAGTGTATATTAATCACAATATAAATATACAATACAAGTACCCCGAGAACTAAGCTGTGGTGCACAGCTATCCATCCCGGTACATCATGTACATAAGGATTACATATTCCGAATCTCTCAGGAATAGTTCACAGATAACAACATCACAAATAATGGAGGCGAACACAGTCACATCACATGGGTCACGCACATACCTACGCTCCCACGATCAGCGGACTTATTAATATCCTAATAAGTCTTTCTATGACCTATGTTCATCAAGGTAACCAGTCTAAATCCGGGCAACACAAGGATTAGAGGGCCCTAAGCGAACGCAAACCTCCCGTGATAGCAAGTATGGTAGGTATATCATACACACAATTCATATACCAATACTAAGTAAACACACATCTTAGTAATCCCGTAGTTTCATTGTAGTACTATTCTCATTCTAGTACCAATATATAATATATACAACTTATACGATTCCGGTTTATGATCATACGCGCCCTAAATTTATTCTCACGTCGTAGTAGACACTCACGTCTCAACCCAAACGGTTCATTGATTTAAATCACTCGTATATAATTTACTCCTCATAATAACCCAAAAGTCCCAAATCCATCAATACATCATCAAAGGAATGTTAACTCTACCCTCGAACAAGTTTACGGGACTCCAAAAATCAAAACAGGCCAAAAAGGCCCAAACTGTCAGCTCGTTAGAAGTCTCGTTCGAACGAGGCTGTTCGAACGAGATCAGACTGTCAGCTCGTTAGAAGTCTCGTTCGAACGAGACTATTCGAACGAAATCCAGTTTGTTCGAACGAACTATACCTTCTAACGAGATCTCGTTCGAACGAAGTTATCGAACGAATTTCCCTTTCGTTAGAAGCGACTGGTCAATTCGTTAGAAGCTCGTTCGAACGAGTTCGTTCGAACGACCTAGGCAGGGGCTTCTAACGACCTACCAGTTTCGTCCCAGATTTGTCTAAATCTCATTTTTCACCATTTTTAACACCTCAAGTCTCAACCAAAATTCGTCCAATCAATGTTTTAAGGTCTCCAATCATCCTAAAACCTACTAAGGTCATATACTAACACCTTTTAAGGAATTAATACATCCTAAACATCATTAGATCACAAGATTCTACACTTTTCTCCAATTCTTTTCAAGAACACAAACCCTAACATTTTAAATCATGAATTAACCCAATATAAATCCGTTTTAATTTCTTCCAATCACAAATATCATGAGAATAATCATCTACCTATCATTCTACATGCAATTTTCCTCAAGATTTTCAAGTTCTAAGTTCCAAACTACATGAGTTTTCATATTTCACCAAGAACAAACATAAAATTTGAATTATCTAACATGGAAAGAACATTCTCTGAAATTAAATGGAATTAAGTCACTTGCCTCGAGTTTATCTCTGATTTAGATGTTGGTTTGATGGAGCTTTTCTGCAGAATTTCCTTTCTCTCTCTTTCCCCAAGCTTCTTCTCCAATGATGGCTATGGTGGCTAGGGTTTGCTTTGGGAAGGTATTAGAAAACCTAATTCTAATAACCTACGTAGCTTGTTGGGTTAATATGGGTTGGTTAGTGGCTTAGTGGGTCAATTCCCAATCAGATTAAAACTCCCAATTTTCGTCATTTTTAATTCTCCAAAAATACAAAATTACTAAAATGCCCTTTATGTTGCCGGTATGGCCTAAAAATACCCCGCGACCCAAACTAAACCCCCGGCTAGTGTTTTCTGACTATCTCGACCCTTCCGGACTCGTTGGGGCACTCGAAACGACCATACGGTTAATAGAATTTAAATTCACTTTTATAATCAAAATATTACACCGTGACGCGGCGGTCTCACGCGTCTCAACAAAATTTCTAAAATGCCGTATATCAATCTCACGACAAATTTTTCATAATTCAATATTCATATAAAAACATGTATGCACATAATCAAATACCAACTCGCATCTCGTTAGTATTTTTAACCCGGATTAATTTCCAATTAATACTCATTTAATTAATTAATCCCAAAAATAAATATAGCCAAAAGTACGGGGTATTACATACTTCCCCCCTAATAACTGAATTTCGTCCCGAAATTCGAAACTAGAAAGTACCTGCTAAAAACAACTCTGGATAACGTTCGCGCATCTCATCCTCGCGCTCCCATGTGGACTCCTTGACATTGTGATGTCGCCACTGAACACGCTCTAACGGAACTATCTTTGATCGTAGTTTCCTCTCGCTTCGGTCCAAAATAGCAATCGGCCCCTCCTCGTAGGAGCTATCCGGTTGGAGATAGATGTCCTCCACAGCAATGTGAAAATGAGCCAAATTATCTCTAAGGTATTTCCTCAGCGAGGAAATATGGAATACATCGTGAATCCGATGCAAATGCTCCGGTAACCCAAGTCTATACGCAACCGGTCTGATCCGCTCAATAATAGGAAACGGCCCCACATACCTTGGTGCCAACTTCCCCTTCTTCCCGAAACGCATAATCCCCTTCATAGGAGATACTCTGAGTAAAACCTGGTCCCCTACTTGGAATTCCCTGAAAAATCTCTTCGCATCAGCATAACTCTTCTGCCTGTCTTGAGCTACCCGAATGCGACTCCGAATCAACTCAATCCTTGTCGAAGTATCCTGAATCACTTCCGGCCCAAGTAGTTTGTTGTCCCCCACCTCTAACCAACATGCTCGGGAACGACAAGGTCTACCGTACAATGCTTCAAACGGAGCCATGACAATAGTGAACTGATAAGAGTTATTGTAAGCAAACTCTACCAGTGGAAGGTACTGCTCCCATCCACCCCTAAAGTCAATAATGCACATGCGTAACATGTCTTCCAACATCTGTTTTGTGCGCTCTGTCTGCCCATCGGTCTGCGGATGATAAGCAGTACTCAACCGCAATTCCGTGCCCATGGCCTCCTGGAAACTCTCCCAAAACCTCGAAACAAATATCTTGTCTCTGTCAGACACGATATTTAGGGGCACACCGTGAAGTCTCACAACCTCTGAAATGAAGAGCTGGACATACTGTCCCGTAGTGTAGTCAGTCCTTACGGGTAAAAAGTGAGCGACCTTGGACAACCTGTCCACAATTACCCAAACGGAGTCGTGACCCCTCTGCGACGTAGGCAGCGCCGTGATAAAGTCCATGGATATGCTTTCCCACATCCACACTGGGACCTCCAACGGCTGTAGCAGTCCTGCTGGTCTCTGATGATCCACTTTTACAAGCTGACAAGTGGCGCATTTCGAAACAAATTCAGCGATATCTCTCTTCATACCGCTCCACCAATACTAGCGTCTCATGTCTTGGTACATTTTGTCCCCTTCGGGATGTACCGCGAACCGTGAGCCGTGCGACTCTGCCATCACATCGTGTCGCAATTCCTCCCCTTCCGGAACTACCAATCTCCCATTGAAGCGTAATCCCCCGTCTGAGCTGACGGTATAGGACTCGGCTCCCTTTGCTAGTAATCGAACTATCTGCTCCTGACAGAACGAGTCATTAGCCTGTGCCCGTACTACCTTCGTGACAATCTGCGGTGCAACGGTCATCACAGACATGAAAGATCGGGCAACTGCATCCTGGTTTCCCAATTCCTTCCACTTAGCCTTCCACACCTCTGCCACCTCATCTGCTGGCCTACGGCTCAACGCGTCTGCTACCACGTTAGCCTTTCCCGGGTGATACTGGATGTCGAACTGGTAGTCCTTCACAAACTCAAGCCACCTACGCTGCCGCATATTCAACTCCTTCTGCGTGAACAGGTACTGTAGGGACTTGTGGTCCGTGAACAGTTGGAACTTTTCCCCCAAAAGATAGTGCCTCCAAATCCGTAGGGCAAATACCACAGCTGCCAACTCCAAATCATACGTGGGGTAATTCTTCTCATGAGTCTTAAGCTTACGGGAAGCATAAGCTATGGCCTGTCTCTCTTACTGCAATACACCTCCAAGCCCTTGCAAAGACGCGTCGGTGTAAACCAAATACTCAACTCCCGGTCTCGGCAATGCTAACACAGGTGCTGAGGTCAATTTGTCCTTCAACTCATCGAGTGTCAACTGACAGGCATCACTCCAGATGTATGGCACACCCTTACGAGTCAGATATGTCAAAGGACCCGTTATCTTCGAGAAACCCCGAATGAACCTCCTATAGTATCCTGCTAGACCCAAGAAACTACGAATCTCCGTCGGTGTCGTGGGCTGTCCCCACTCCCTCACCGCTGATACTTTCCCCGGATCAACAGATATTCCCCGGTCGAAAATAATGTGTCCCAAAAATTGGACCTCCTTCAACCAAAACCCGCATTTCTCATATTTTGCATACAACTCGTTCTGACGAAGTGTCTGCAAAACTTGCCTCAAATGCTCGGCGTGCTCCTCCTCTATCTGGGAGTAAACCAGAATATCATCGATGAAGACAATGACAAACTGATCTAGGAAATCCCTGAACACTCTGTTCATCAAGTCCATAAACACTACTGGAGCGTTGGTCAAACCGAAAGGCATAACCCGAAACTCGTAAGAACCATATCTCGACAAGAACGCAGTCTTCGAGACATCCTCCTCCCTGATACGCAACTGATGGTATCCCGATCTCAAATCAATCTTCGAGAAGAAAGAAGCTCCTCTCAACTGGTCGAATAAGTCATCGATTCGAGGCAACGGATACTTATTCCGTATCGTGACCTTATTCAACTCTCGATAGTCCACACACAATCTCAGTGAACCGTCCCTCTTCCTCACAAACAAAACTGGAGCGCCCCAAGGTGAGGTACTCCTGCGAATAAAGCCTTGACCTAACAGCTTCTCTATCTGATCTCGTAGCTCTCGCATCTCTGCCGGAGCCATACGGTACGGTGCGCGTGCTATAGGCCTCGTATCTGGCAATAGGTCTATAACAAAGTCTATCTCTCGACTAGGGGGTAGGCCTGGTATCTCCTGAAACACATCCGAATACTCCTTGACTACTGGGATAGAATCTAAAGGAATCACTACCTCCTTAGAGGTATCCTCCTCAATGTAATACAGATGAGCGGTCGATCCTCCCTCTGGGCGAGGCATCGCCACTATAAACATCTCTTGCCCAGGAATGGCAAAAACAATGCTCCCGATGAAGCAATCAATCATGGCCCTATAAGCTACGAGCCAATCCATACCGATAATCACATCGTGAACATGCATATCTAATACCAACATGTCTGCAGGTAATACCAAACCACCAATCTCTACCCCCACTCCCCGACATAAAAAGGAAATAAGTGACCCACTCCCCAATGGTGAGTCGACACACGTCACTGTGCTCTCTGCCGTAGCTAATAATCCTAAACCTTTCGCGAAGTGTGTAGCTATAAAACAGTGTGTGGTCCCCGTATCAAATAATACCCGACCCATAGTGCCATGGATAGGAAACGTACCCTCAATCGCGGGCGGTGCCTGAGGAACTGCAGCCTGGTGAACGTTATAGACACGTCCATACTGTAGCTGCCCCTGCTGAATTGGGACTGCTGGAATGGGTGGCAATGCTGCCATCTGTGGCGGTGCGGGGAGAGCGGCGGGAAACATAGGCCTCTGTGGCTCCTGGCGAGCACCCTGTTGCTGCTGCTGTGGGGCCCTGCCCCTATCAGGACAATCCTGTCGCTTATGGCCAGTCTTTCCACAAACAAAACACTTCCCTGGGAAGTTCCCTCCTCTCTGCCCCTGCGGTCCCCGGCCCTGGTGGCCGTTACCGTTCCTCCCTTGGCCCTGGTGAAACTGCTGCCCATTCTGCCCCTGTTGGCCCTGATGGCCGTTTGGACCCTGATGGCCCTGACGGAAACCTCCATGTCCCTGCCTGTAGTTCCCTGATCGGAACCTCTTCTGATCCCCCTGCTGCGAACCCTGCTCACCCTGTCTCTGCCCCTGGACAGATTGTGCCCCACCGGCACCATGTCCTCCTGTCCTGCCCTGATGGCTAGACTCTCCCGACCTCTTGCCCTCGGCCATATGAAAGCGGTGGTCCTGGCAGTGTAACAGAGCAGCGTTAACCACATCAGAATACGTGGCCAACGAAAGGTTCCCTAACAGATGCTGACGGATCCTCCATGTCAACCCGTCCGTGAACTTCTCAATCTTCTTCTTCTCTGTTGGTATCTCATCTGGAACGATATTCAACAGATTCGTGAACTCGGCCTCATACTCGGCCACGGTCTTACCCTCTTGCCTCAGATTCATAAGTTTCCTCCTCATTTCCGTGTGAACAGTCGACGAAAAGTACTTGCGGTCAAATCGCACCCAGAAGTCCTGAATAGTGAGAGTATCCCTCTCCTCCGCGGTGGTAATAGACTCCCACCACTGCAGTGCCGATCCAACTAGCTTGAAAGTAGCTATCACCTGCTTCTGGACGTCCGTGCACTCATACATCCTTAAGTGCCTCTGCATATCCTTCCTCCACTGGCTCGAGACTACCACATCTGAGCTACCTGCAAACTCTGGCGGATGCGCTTTCTGAAAAGCGTCACGTACACGCTCCCAAGCAGACGGGAATGCATTTGCCTGTACTGGCCCGGCAACCGGCGCCTGAGGTGGTGCCTGCTGAACAACGGCAATGGCGGCATTTACCGCTTGGGCTACTATAGCTGCAACCTCAGCGGCGTTCATCATGCCCTGAACTGGAGTGGGCTGGGGTTCGGGCGTTGCATCCCTGGGAACTCGTCGTGCACATCGTGGAGAGATCTGAAATAAGAACAAAGTTTATAAGTTCGCTGTTTATAAACTTAAAATAGCTGAAGAACGAAGCATACACAAAAAGAGTACAACAGTCCTTAAATATAGGGCTCTATATCAAAGAAACTTAGCGGAAACATAATAAGCCGTCAGATCCTAAAGGACACTAGAACCTGATGCTCTGATACCACCTGTGACACCCCGACTAATTAAATACCGGGTAGTTACTCCTTTATTAAATTAATTTCAAAATGCCAAGTTGGCTCAGTTAATAGCATCACTGTCGAAAACATTTTTATTATTACTAACCACCTAATATTTAAAAAGTAAGTGCCAAATTTTATTTAAAGTCTGATTAACATGCAACAAGTGTAATAAAGAATAATAACACCATTCACCATAATGAAGTAAATAGAATAACCATCACATAATGTAAATAAAGTCTGGAGGAAAAACTCCTCATTACAATCCCACAACTGAAATAAGTAAACCGAATACTAAAACAATACATGCCAAAGTCTGAAAACTGTAATGGAAAGATGTAACTCTAATAGAAATGGGCAACATGCCCTACAACTGAAAGATAATGAATCTAGAATCCAAGTGATAGAGGCGTCTACAAGCAAATCCCTGTAGCTTCCACAAACAGCTATAGCTCGTCACCAGAATGAGTATCCTATGCATGGTGTCCTTGTGGCTGGGCACCTAAAATGGTTTTATAAGAAAAGTAGATTTGAAAGCAAACGGGTCAGAGCCCGAATGTGGAGATATTTTAAAAACCTGCAAGTGCTTTAAAAACATTTAAAACATTAAATGCAAAGTACATGTTCAAACGTGCACTCACATGATATTCTCACCTCTCGTCTAACTGTGCACTCCTAACGTAAGTACCCATCTACAACGACACAACCCACTAGCTAAGTGACATAATATCTAGCTTGACTGTCATAGGTCCTACCCTTATTACTCGGTTCTATTAACATTTTAACGCTCGTAATTAAATAGGGGTTTAACGTAAACTCAGATGCTCAATATGCAATGTATTTCACTATCAACTAACTCGTTATGTTTCTCGAATCAATACCGTAATTATATTCACAACATTATCATGAAGGTTCCCATTAATTAAGTGTATATTAATCACAACATAAATATACAATACAAGCACCCCGAGAACTAAGCTGTGGTGCACACATACTCTGCTATCCATCCCGGTAGATCACGTACATAAGGATTACATATTCCGAATCTCTCATGAATAGTTCACAGATAACAACATCACAAATAATGGAGGTGAACACAGTCACATCACATGGGTCACGCACATACCTACGCTCCCACGATCAGCGGACTTATTAATATCCCAATAAGTCTTTCTATGACCTATGTTCATCATGGTAACCAGTCTAAATCCGGGCAACACAAGGATTAGAGGTCCCTAAGCGAACGCAAACCTCCCGTGATAGCAAGTATGGTAGGTATGTCATACACACAATTCATATACCAATACTAAGTAAACACACATCTTAGTAATCCCGTACTTTCATTGTAGTACTATTCTCATTCTAGTACCAATATATAATATATACAACTTATACGATTCCGGTTTATGATCATACGCGCCCTAAATTTATTCTCACGTTGTAGTAGACACTCACGTCTCAACCCAAACGGTTCATTGATTTAAATCACTCGTATATAATTTACTCCTCATAATAACCCAAAAGTCCCAAATCCATCAATACATCATCGAAGGAATGTTAACTCTACCCTCGAACAAGTTTACGGGACTCCAAAAATCAAAATAGGCCAAAAAGGCCCAAACTGTCAGCTCGTTAGAAGTCTCGTTTGAACGAGGCTGTTCGAACGAGATTAGACTGTCAGCTCGTTAGAAGTCTCGTTCGAACGAGACTGTTCGAACGAAATCCAGTTCGTTCGAACGAACTGTACCTTCTAACGAGATCTCGTTCGAACGAAGTTATCGAACGAATTTCCCTTTCGTTAGAAGCGACTGGTCAATTCGTTAGAAGCTCGTTCGAACGAGTTCGTTCGAACGACCTGGGCAGGGGCTTCTAACGACCTACCAGTTTCGTCCCAGATTTGTCTAAATCTCATTTTTCACCATTTTTAACACCTCAAGTCTCAACCAAAAATCGTCCAATCAATGTTTTAAGGTCTCCAATCATCCTAAAACCTACTAAGGTCATATACTAACACCTTTTAAGGAATTAATACATCCTAAACATCATTAGATCACAAGATTCTACACTTTTCTCCAATTCTTTTCAAGAACACAAACATTAACATTTTAAATCATGAATTAACCCAATATAAATCCGTTTTAATTTCTTCCAATCACAAATATCATGAGAATAATCATCTACCTATCATTCTACATGCAATTTTCCTCAAGATTTTCAAGTTCTAAGTTCCAAACTACATGGATTTTCATATTTCACCAAGAACAAACATAAAATTTGAATTATCTAACATGGAAAGAACTTTCTCTGAAATTAAATGGAATTAAGTCACTTGCCTCGAGTTTATCTCTGATTTAGATGTTGGTTTGATGGAGCTTTTCTGCAGAATTTCCTTTCTCTCTCTTTCCCCAAGCTTCTTCTCCAATGGTGGCTAGGGTTTGCTTTGGGAAGGTATTAGAAAACCTAATTCTAATAACCTACGTAGCTTGTTGGGTTAATATGGGTTGGTTAGTGGCTTAGTGGGTCAATTCCCAATCAGATTAAAACTCCCAATTTTCGTCATTTTTAATTCTCCAAAAATACAAAATTACTAAAATGCCCTTTATGTTGCCAGTATTGCCTAAAAATACCCCGCGACCCAAACTAAACCCCGGCTAGTGTTTTCTGACTATCTCGACCCTTCCGGACGCGTTGGCGCACTCGAAACGACCATACGGTTAATAGAATTTAAATTCACTTTTATAATCAAAATATTACACCGTGACGCGGCGGTCTCACGCGTCTCAACAAAATTTCTAAAATGCCGTATATCAATCTCACGACAAATTTTTCATAATTCAATATTCATATAAAAACATGTATGCACATAATCAAATACCAACTCGCATCTCGTTAGTATTTTTAACCCGGATTAATTTCCAATTAATACTCATTTAATTAATTAATCCCAAAAATAAATATAGCCAAAAGTACGGGGTATTACACCAACCACAGGGACGCCAGCCTTGACTATATTCCAGGGATCCGTTGCTGCAGCATATGTGGATGTTGTGGGGTTTTGATAGACGCCTCATTCTTCATTCTTAATGTAGAAGTTCATGATTAGTATTCGAGCATGTTGCTCACTTTCCATTTATTTGTATTAGACTTGTTGGGAGGTTATTCTTGTCTTTACGGGATTTATTATTTGGACCGATGGTTTATTCGGTTAATTACTCTTACTTGTGGATGATTATTTCAGTTATCTGTGATTGTTATATTGTTTTATTATCCGCATGGGTTTTTGTTTAAATAATGAAAGATAAAAAAATTGGCACCAGTCTATTTTCTCACTTAGGTGGTTAGTAATTAAATAAGACGACAGTGATGCTAAGAATGGACCAAATGAGAATCCTATTCTAACTTGATTTAGGACTGATCACCCGGGATTAATTAGGCGGGGTGTCACAGATGGTATCAGAGCATCAGGTTCTAGTGTCCTTAGGATCTGTGCGGCTTTCTACGTTTCAGCGTAGCGTTCGGTTGTTATAGAGCCCTATTATTAGGACGGTTGATTATATTTTTTTTTCCGCTTGTGAGATATCGTAATCCTGCTAGTAGTTTTTGTATAAATTGTGTACTTATACAATTCAATCTATTTCAGATGCCACCAAAGAGACAGAGAGCGGAGAGGGCTGAGGCTAGAGATGAGGTGAGGGAGGCTCGCCAGGAGCCACAGATACCGCCACCACCAACCCCACCCGAGTTGATTTCTACCACTCAGGTGGCAGTGATAGTGGCCCAAGCGGTCGAGATAGCGATGCGAGCTATGGCAGCTCATTTTCCACAGCCCCAGGCACCGCCTCCATTGGCTCCAGCAGTTCAGGCTCCAGTGGGGCCGCCATCTTGGCAGCGAGTGAGGGAGACCTTTCAGAAGGGTCACCCACCTGAGTTTCGAGGTAGCACCAATGTGGTCGAGGCTTGTGATTGGAAGAAGAATATTCAGTGCCATCTGCGCATGTTAGAGGGTACAGAGGTGCAGAAACAGATGCTTGTTACCTTTCGTCTGTCGGGGGCAGCCTTACAGTGGTGGGAGTCCGTAACCACCGCTGAGGAGCGGGATTTGATGCCGATTTCTGAATTCTGGGTGCGGTTTGACTGCAAGTACTTCCCTCCAGCAGTAGAGTCTGAGATGAGAAAGAAATTCTGCGAGTTGGTACAAGGTGACAGGTCAGTAGCAGAATATGAGGAGGAGTTCACCCGTTTGGCAAACTTTGTGCCAAATGAGATGAGCGATGAGGAGCGGAAGAAGTCAAAGTTCATGGATGGCCTAGCCTGGAGAATCAGGCAGCACTTGATTGGAAATCCGGCGTTAGTGACTTATACAGATGTCGTTAATGCCGCACTTGTACATTGCCAGGATCATCGTTTCCATGCTAAGGGGAACAAGAAGGCAGGTGAGCCGAGCCAACAGGGCAAGGCGGTTACTAGTTGTGAGACAAGTGGCACACAGCAGCAGGTTATCATTCAGCAAGGGAATCAGGCTAAGAAGTTTAAGCCTGGTGGGTTCCGACCGGGAGGACAGGGGTTCAGGCAGGGGCAACCAGGCCCTAATCAGCAACAGCAGGTTCCTCAGGGCCGTCAGGGCCAAGGGAACAACGGGGGAGGCCAACCGGGCCAGCAACGTCAGGGCCAGCAGGGCCAACGACAGGGTGACGACCAGAAACGCTATTTCGCCTGTGGCCAGCCAAGACACTTCAAGAGGGAGTGCCCGCAGAGGGGCAGAGGCCAGCAGCAGGGTGCCCAGCAGGGGCAACAGGGTCAGATGCCGCCAGCAGCACCAACCCCACCCGCCCCACAGCAGCAGGGGCAGATGCACTACGGACGTGTGTACAACGTTCGGGATGTTCCCAATCCTCCAGCACAGCAGGCGCCGCCAGCGGTTGAGGGTATGTTTTTCATTCATGGTCATGAGGGTAGCATTATTTTTGACATGGGAGCATCACATTCATTCATTAAATCTAATTTTGCTAAACGGGCTGGGTTGTTAGAGACATCGGGTAGCCTCTGTATGAGCGTAGAGTCACCAGTAGGCAGCGGGGCTTTGATTCGCTCGATTTGTCGAGGAATAGACATTTTGATTGGGAGGCTTAGTTTAGCAGCAGACCTCTTAGTGTTAGATATGGAGGGGTATGATGTCATCTTGGGCATGGATTGGTTGGCAGGTTACCTATTGTTATGAGAGGACAATCGTGTTCTCCATTCCGGGACAAGAAATGTTCCTGATAGCAATGCCGCCTCCTGAGGGAGGGTCGCCGACTTTGAGGATGTATTCCAGGAGATACCAGGATTACCACCCATCAGAGAAATCGAATTTGTTATCGATTTGGCATCGGGGACGAGGCCGATTGCTCGGGCACCTTACCGAATGGCCCATTCAGAAATGCGGGAATTGAGGGAACATATTCAGTAACTACTGGGTCAGGGTTTTATTCGGCGGAGTACATCGCCGTGGGGTGCGCCGGTGTTGTTTGTGAAGAAGCGAGATGGTTCACTCCGCTTGTGCGTGGATTATAGGGAGCTGAACAAGGTGACGATACGGAATATATATCCGTTGCCTCGGATTGATAATTTATTTGACCAATTGAGAGGGGCGTCTTACTTCTCCAAGGTCAACTTGAGGTCAGAGTATCATCAACTGCGTATCCGAGAGGGGGATGTTCCTAAGACTGCTTTTTTATCGCGGTATGGATCATATGAGTTCAGGGTGATACCCTTCGGGCTCACCAATGCACCAGCAGTGTTCATGGACCTCATGAACAGGGTTTTCAGGGAGTACTTAGATCAGTTTGTCATCGTGTTCATTGATGACATCCTAATCTACTCGCGCACCGAGGAGGAGCACGCAGAGCATT
Organism: Sambucus nigra; assembly: GCA_949130495.1. Lineage (NCBI taxonomy): Eukaryota > Viridiplantae > Streptophyta > Magnoliopsida > Dipsacales > Adoxaceae > Sambucus > Sambucus nigra. The sequence continues at coordinate 442,859,293 of OX422220.1, read as the reverse complement.
TGCGCATGGTTTTACAGACACTGAGGGATCATCAGCTCTATGCCAAATTAGGGAAGTGTGGATTCTGGCTACGGGAGGTACAATTCCTTGGTCACGTCGTGTCAGATCAGGGTATTGCAGTGGATCCGAATAAGGTGTCGGCGGTGAGGGAGTGGGGACAGCCCACGACACCGACCGAGGTGCGCAGTTTTCTGGGTTTAGCCGGTTACTACAGGCGATTCATTAAGGGATTCTCTAAAATTACAGGACCTTTGACGAATCTGACTCGGAAAGGGGTACCTTTCAAGTGGGATGATAGTTGTCAATTAGCGTTCGACGAGCTAAAGGACAAGTTGACATCTGCACCCGTGCTTGCATTGCCAAAGGGAGGGCTAGAGTATCGGGTTTACACAGACGCATCCTTACGGGGTCTTGGGGGTGTGCTCCAGCAGGAGGAAAGGGCTATAGCTTATGATTCCAGGAAGCTAAATCCCCACGAGAGGAATTACCCCACTCACGACCTAGAGTTGGCAGCGGTCGTTTTTGCTTTGAGGATATGGAGGCATTATCTTCTAGGAGAGCAGTTTACTCTATTCACGGATCACAAGTCACTTCAGTATCTCTTCACACAGAAGGATCTGAATATGAGGCAGAGGCGGTGGCTAGAATTCGTGAAGGACTACCAGTTTGATATTCAGTATCATCCTGGTAAGGCCAATGTGGTAGCAGACGCATTGAGCCGAAGGCCGACTGGGGAGATATCAGAGGTATGGAAAGCGAAGTGGAGAGAGCTTCAATATGAGGATGACGTAGCCAAGGCTTGCATGTCAGCTTTATCCATCACACCCGAGATCATTATGCGAGTTGTGAAGGCTCAGGCAGAGGATCAGATTTGCCGGGATAGGGTGGGCCAGTTGTTAGCTGAGGGAGCAGAGGGTTACTCGATTAGCTCAGAAGGAGGCTTACGCTTTAATGGGAGGTTAATGGTGCCAGAGGATGAGGATTTGAGGCACGCTGTTATGATAGAATCCCATGGTTCGAAATTTGCGGTACATCCCGGTGGGGATAAAATGTACCAAGATATGAGGAGGCAGTATTGGTGGGCAGGGATGAAACGGGACATAGCGGAGTTTGTTTCGAAATGTGCCACGTGTCAGCTTGTGAAAGTTGACCACCAGAGACCATCAGGGATGCTACAGTCGTTAGAAATTCCCGTGTGGAAGTGGGAGAGCATCTCCATGGACTTCATCACAGGGTTACCTGTATCGCAGAGGGGTCACGACTCCATATGGGTTATTGTGGATCGGTTGACTAAGGTGGCCCACTTTTTGCCGGTACGCACAAACTTCGAGACGATGCGTTATGCACAGCTATTCATAGTAGAGATTGTTAAGCTGCATGGAGTACCTATAAATATTGTATCCGACCGAGACAAAATCTTTGTCGCCCACTTTTGGCAGAGCTTTCAGGAGGCAATGGGCACGGAGTTGTGCTTGAGTACATCGTATCACCCACAGACTGACGGACAGACTGAGAGAGTTAACCAGATGCTGGAAGACATGCTCAGAATGTGCATTTTGGACTTCGGGGGAGGATGGGAGAAATATCTCCCTTTGGTAGAGTTTGCGTATAACAACTCTTACCAATTCACGATTGGCATGGCACCGTTTGAGGCACTGTACGGGAGACCTTGTCGTTCACCCGTTTGTTGGTTAGAGGTGGGGGACAACAAACTCTTGGGGCCGGAGATTGTTCAGGAGACATCTGCCAAGATAGAGTTGATTCGAGGAAGAATTCAGATAGCTCAGGACAGGCAAAAGAGTTATGCGGATGCTTCTCGAAGACATGTGGAGCTAGAAGTTGGGGACCAGGTTTTAGTCCGGGTATCCCCAATGAAAGGGGTGATGAGGTTCGGCAAGAAGGGTAAGTTAGCACCGCGATACGTAGGACCTTTCCCTATTATTGAGAGGGTGGGACCGGTGGCGTATAAGCTTGGGTTACCAGAACATCTTCAGCGGATACATGATGTATTCCATGTGGCATCGCTGAAGAAATATCGAAGGAGCGAGAGAGACTTTTGGCACATTCCACTCGAGGAGATCGACTTACAGCCAGACATCTCGTATGAGGAGAGGCCGGTAGCAATTATGGATCATAGTGAGCGGAAATTACGATCCAAGGTTGTTCCATTGGTTAGAGTACAATGGGGTCATCACAATGTTGATGAGTCTACCTGGGAGCGAGAGGAGGATATGCGGGAACAATATCCAGAGCTTTTCAACGCAGGTACGATCTAATTTCGGGGACGAAATTCCTTTATAAGGGGGGGAGTATGTAACACCCCGTATTTTTGGTACATTTAAAATTTAATTAATTCGGATATTCTAAATTACTAGTGTGTTGTAATTTAATGAAATAATTATGATAGAATAATATATAAATATTAATCTGGGATTGAATGGTTAATATTTAGGGAAAATTTATTTACTAAGTGAATAGTAATAATGTAATTTCGTCGTTTCGAGTATTAATGACGAGGTATGTACTTATCACATCCGGAAGTCGATTTAGACTATATTGGGTGGGGGATAAGTATTTTTATAAATTAATTCGGATGCAAATTCTGAGTGTACAGTTGAGTCCGGATGGGCCGAGATAGTCGGAAAAGTGTACCCGGGGGTAGTAAACGGGTCACGGGACGTTTTTAGACATAGTCGGGCCCACTCGGGGGCATTTTGGTCACTTGGGCTTGGCCCATTAGTCAAAAAACGGGAATTGAATAATTAAACTAATAAAAAGAAATAAGGGCATGCCTGAGCTTAATTAGAAAAAGGAATTAAAGGGTTAGGAAACCCTAGCAGCAGCCAAAGCCATTTTGGGGATCTCAAAGAACCAGCAAGGTCATCTTCAACCTTGGAATCCATCGCAAATTCAGACACTACGAAACCTAAGGCAAGTGAATAACTTGCAATAGCATTAAATCTGTCTTTCAATTCATAATTGCGTGATGTAATGAATACAAATTCGTTTTGGGGTTTCATGGCATAAACATGGGGTTTTGATAATACAAAAGAAAACATGAATCTGATTTGCCCGAATTTATGAGGAGCCATGTAAAATCTGATATTGGAATATTGATGTGTATCTGTTAGAATGATATCCAGATAAATTAGAACGAATTTGATGAAGAAATTTGGAGTAAAAATGTGTTTAAGGAAAAAGATGGATTTTGCCCCAAAATTTTAAATCAGTAGTTTATGGACGAATTGATGATTGTTGTGGACTTTCTGGGGAATCCCAATAAGGTTTCTAATATGTACTGGTGTTAAAAAGGCTTAAAATTCATGTTAGCAGAGATTAGGGTTTAAGAAATTCCGTCCATGGCTGCCCTGTCTTCGCGAAGAAGACGAAGACCTGTTCGATCGATCGACGGTCGCCAGATTTTGGCAGTTTCGCCAGTTAGTTATATAAGAGGGGAAAATCCTATAAAAATCTTATGTAATTAATTATTGAGAAATTAAATACATGAGAGTAAATCTAATTAATTGTAGATAAATTAATTAGGGTTTGAGGCTAATAAATTAGAGTCGGGAATTTTGACTCGGGTAAATTTATTTTGGGCTACGAGGGTAAGTCCAAATTTATGGTGGGGGCGACACCAAAAAAATAACTTAATTAATTAAGGTGCAATTTAATTAATATTTAGAGTTGGACCATAAACTCTTAATAATTTTAATAGGCTTATGTTACGGATTTAGCGAACGGTATAGCCGGGACTTTTATATTTATATATATACGGAGACGATAGTATATATATATGGTGTGCACAAGTAATATCAATGATTAGATATTTTATACTATAGTGCTATATGGGGAGGTTGCGCATAGTGGATGAATCCCCTAGCTTGAGGAGTAGGGTGAGTATATTCCCGAGGTCATAGCGTCCGTTATATGGGTGAGGGACATCTCACTTTTAGGGAAGGAATATGACCGCCTCCAATTATTTATTTTTATCAAGTTGGTGTGAAAATTCTGACTTGGGATATCTAGGCTATGTGATTGTACCTAGTGGGATAGCACTTTATAGAATTTACATTCCGGGAGTATTTTGCTCGGGAGGATGCAAGTTGTTATATATATTACAGTATGATTGTGAATGCTAGAATATGATTTTTAAGTATATAATTAGATAATTAATTATATAGGGGTTATTAATGAAAAGTGAGTTATTTCACATGTATAACAAGTGTAGAAGTTATATGAATATAAAAAGGGAAATGATTGCATATTTATTTATTACTGCAAGTTAATCATTTGTTAAATGTTTCTCAAATGTTTTGGGTACTAACCCTTGCTATAAAAACTTTTAAAAAACCTTTTAGGTGTCCAACCACAGGGACGCCAGCCTTGACTATATTCCAGGGATCCGTTGCTGCAGCATATGTGGATGTTGCGGGGTTTTGATAGACCCCTCATTCTTCATTCTTAATGTAGAAGTTCATGATTAGTATTCGAGCATGTTGCTCACTTTCCATTTATTTGTATTAGACTTGTTGGGAGGTTATTCTTGTCTTTACGGGATTTATTATTTGGACCGATGGTTTATTCTGTTAATTACTCTTACTTGTGGATGATTATTTCAGTTATCTGTGATTGTTATATTGTTTTATTATCCGCATGGGTTTTTGTTTAAATAATGAAAGATAAAAAAATTGGCACCAGTCTATTTTCTCACTTAGGTGGTTAGTAATTAAATAAGACGACAGTGATGCTAAGAATGGACCAAATGAGAATCCTGTTCTAACTTGATTTAGGACTGATCACCCGGGATTAATTAGGCGGGGTGTCACACTTGATTTCATATTTTCGTGTTTATGCGCATTAAAAATCACTTTATTCTTTAGGAGTATCATCCAAACTTTGTTAAATGTATTAGTAAAAATATATCAAATATACATTAGATTATGGAATATGGTATTCAAAAGATACTATAACAACTATCGTCGGCTATATTGACGTCGATTTGGTTGGTTGTACTGATGATACTAAGAGCTCTTAGGGTGGCTATTACTACTTGTGACACAACATAGTCAGATGGTCATGTAAAAGGAAGATTTTCATAGCTTTATCAACAATCTAGGCCAAATACATAGCATCGAGTAGTTATTGTGCATATCTGCAGTAAACCATCAGTAATCTGGCCAGCTTCTTTTGAAATTTCTTGCTGCTTTGTTTGCAATATTTTGAAATTCGGTTCATCCTTGATAAAGCATTCTGAAATCTAGTTCGGCATGGTGCAACGATAAAATTCTTATTTGACAAGATTATGCAGGCTCATAGGCACTTCAGAAAATAAATAATCAGCATGGAAAATAAAGAAATTACCCTTTGTTGATAATACACCTCCAGTTGCACACCCTGCAACAACTGTATTTATGTTGTCGTGTTTTGATCGGGCCTTCAAATAAAAATATAAAAATTAGTGTTGTAGCTTTTTCTGACAACCAGATCCAATTGCCAAAATATCCTAAGGAAACATGGAGAAATTTTGAGAAGTTAACACAAGCATTTCGGCCAACCTTCCTTTAGACTCTAATTCCCCATTCTTTTAACCATAAACATCAACAATTAAATGGGGAACAAAAACCATAAAGAAATCAATATAATACAGTCCTAGCAAGAATATGAGAAACAAGTAGAATCAGTTTGATTATAAAGCTGGAAAATGATTCAAAACGGTTTATTTTAATTAGAAGTAGGAATTAGAGATATGTGGCTTAATGAGATAGTCCTTTAGGGCTTGGGTAAGAAGAAATATTCTCATAGAAAATGATAGAAATATAGAGCACTTATCACATGTGAGACTATTGTTATATAAAAAAATATTTGCACTCAAACACCACCGGTTCACCGAAAACTCCCATTTGTTAAAGCCCAAATAATGTAATGCCAATAAGTCACACTTATGAATTTAATCGACCCAATTGTTGTTCCCAAATGCCAATAGAGCATTACTTACATGGGCTACAATTGTGCTACCAATCCAAATGAAGTCTCGAACAATTTCATCCCTATAACATGCGACACATTATGCTTTGAAGGTTGAAGACTACTTCAAGACACTAACCATTAGCAGTTGAAAGTGTACTTTAATGACATCAAGGGCACCTGATCCTACGGACACCTCTTCCCTGCCCTAATCCAAGTTCACATGAGGTACAATGGGGCATAGGATGGCTGAATTCTAAAAGTAAAAGGAGCAAAGATAGAAGATCCTCATGAGGGAGAGGTGCAATGGAAGCTTTGACCGTCCTAGTTCGTGCTACAGGATAACAGGAGTTAACAAATTTTCAGATCATATCTAATAGTACATTCATTTACTTAAATAGAAGCAAAAATACCCAAGTTTTAAGATATACATGCTTACATAAAAGAATGATAATTCAAACCAAAAGTAATCTGCATAAAAAATAAGGAATGTATGTATACATAAATGAATGGGTGTAGTTATCCCAATGATTATGAACTAGATATATACACATACCTCAATATACACATATATGGCATATGTCTCTATTAAGAAGCCCTAAGGTCAGTGATCTTTGTTATTCATTTCTTATCAATAAGCTCATTCTTTGTCTTTATATCTCTGCTGAGAATGCAGGAAACTCAACCTATACAAAAAAATAGAGAAAAATAGGGTCTTAATGCTAAGATTTTAGAGTACCTACCGGTAAATTTTACGTGATAATCAATACTTAGAATTTAAATATCACCCATTTCAGTAATGAGGTTTAGTTTTGAAGTCCCTCATGTTGCTCCAATTAATTGAAAAATGAAAAACAAGGCTTAAGTCCATCATGCAAACACTGTGAGTTTATCTTGAGACAATTATCAATTGATGAAGGGCTATAAGCTAAGTTATTTTTTATAAGAAGATTAAAAACTAGGCTTGACAACTCCTCAATATGATACGAATCCAACATTATAATTTTTTACTGGTTAGAGTTTATTTTGATCATATTTATATGATTAATTAATTGTAATACACTTAAAAGAGTGACTCAAACACAATATAAATGATGGCATCAAAGGTAACTCAGTACTTGGCCCATGAAGCTTCATCTGGTGACCCACTAGCAGTAATCCAATATGCTGGCACCTTGTTTAAACAATCAACACTATGCCTATTAGTGGAGGGGACATGGGGGGCAACGCAGATGATAATCCATCATTTGTCTTTAAGGCACTCAGTTGGATGTGATGATAACTCTTTAAGTCCAACATTTCCATCTCGCTATGCTCGGCGTGTGGAATTTAAGAAAAGATTTTATCCAAAACTTACATTTATGCGGACTACATATTATGGTTACCACAACTTTCAACCCCATTAAAGCTTGTATGATGAAAAGGAAGGGAAAATGAGTGAATTAATTATATAAAGGTAAATCAATCCTAAAACAAGTACCATGACCCTACAATGGAAAATATCGTCAACAAAGACGAGACACTACATCTCTAATAAGATGACCACATCATCTCATGAACAGAAAAGAACCATGACCCTACGATGGAAAATATCTTTAAAAGACATTACCTAACAGCATCGACCAAAGTTATCCTAATGACCTTTAGTGGAATAATGATTCCTTCCTTGACCATGTCTACGTATTCACCTAAACAAACTAATGGAGTAATATAATCAATATAATCATCAAAGTTAGGACACACATAGAGAAATAGAGAGAGAGGAAGAGGAGAGGGGGAGGGGCATGGGGTAATAAACCTTTAGCTGCATCATATCCATGGTCAGGATTGTCCTGTTCCACTAGTTTGCCAATTACAACAGCTCCCTCAACTCCAACATTAGAAGAAATTGTATGCACCGGTGCCTACATGAAGATTATAAAGTATAAAGTAAGAGGAATGTTACTTTTAAAACATGGGATTGCAACATATCTTTAGTCTGCAGCTAGAAAAGACCAAGGCATCAGCCTTAATATTCAAAATGGAAGGATATGCAAGAGAACTTACAAACTATATGTATAAGTACAATTTGAAGAACAAAGGATTTATACTTGATGCAAAAAAATTCCAATGGCTCTAGAACTAATAACTATTAATACCCTATTTATGAACTACTTATAATTCAAACACCATCCACTACTATATATTATTCAAATTACCCAAATAACTCCTAATACATTAATACTGATTTGATCGTTTGGGGGCAACATTATCAAAGAACATTCTGAAGAATATATTTGACACACATATAATCCAGACGTTGTCAACGCCACCAAGAATGGCAGCTGCCAATTTAGAATGAAAGGGGTTCCATACTCTATACACCTTTGTTCCATCTTCATTCTGTGATTTTTTTTTTGAAAATATGCATTCATTCTGTGAAAAAAATGAAAATATGTACCAATCAATGGTAGGTATTGATGTTCTTAAAAATATACAAACTGTAACTATGAAGCCATCAACAGGATTTAATATTCATGACATGTATGCATAATGCACTAATACTAGAAGACACGGCTTGAAATGGTTTTTACAACTTACAATGTTACTAAAATTTTAGTCTCAAGAAAGGTAGAAACTATCATATCTGTAATGCGTTTTCGGGCCTTCGATAAGAAGAGGGGAATTAAAAATTGTCATCTAAAAATAGTAGACCAGTACTTTACGGGTATGATCATAGCATTAACAAGGATTGGGATAGCTCTTACTCGATTCTATCCTGAAAACCTCATCCAGGCACTAGAAATTATAGCTCAGAATAACCCAAACACCTGAACTTCAAGACCCAACATGAAGTTCAAATACACTAAACATGTGCAAGAAAAATAGTTAAACATCTAACTTATAGCACTTTTGTCTACAAAAATTTGATTGATAAGCAAACCTAATGCCTGATTTTTTTAAATGATAGTTACACAATCAATACACAACAATCACTATATCTACATAATTTTAACAATTAATATAAAACAACAACCAGTGTAGATCTAATACCATAAAGTAACATCGTAGTGTTCCTGTAAAAACCCCCCAAAATGACCTTACATCTTAATACAATCAAGAGAGTTACCATTGAAGCGATATACGAACATAAGATAATTCATTTAAGAGCAAAATACAAGTGTAAATGGAAACCAATTGAAATGAATGTGATTGAAACATACCTTACAATGAATGAGACAAAGTCTGCGGTGTGGCAAGGATAATAGCAGGTCACAGTTGAGAAAGAGGGTGGGTGGCGGTGGGGGTGGCAGCGCGTCATCGAGAGGGAGGGCGGAGGTGGACAGCGGGTCTCGTAGAGAGAGAGAGAGAAAGGTTAGAATGATTTGGTCCTTTTGAAATTTTGGTCCCCGCTTGAAATTTTGGGGTTTTATTTTTTTAATGGAGCGTACCCATATTTGGCACTGTTTAAAACCGTGCCAGATTTTGGCACTGTTTTAAACTGTGCCAGATTACGATAAAACCGTGCCAGATTTTGGCACGGTTTTAAGTTGTGCCAGAATCTCCTTCCCTCAGCGTGCCAGATTAGCATTTTTGGTGTAGTGTATGTGCGTGACCCATGGGTATGTGAACTATGTTCGCCTCCACCATGTGTGTTTTGTGTATATGGTTCATGGGAGACTTCTGAACCGATAGTCCTTATTTGAGTACGAGATGTACCGGGACATGATAGTAGAGTATGCAATGCACTACATGTTTAGCCTTGGGGTGCTGTATTAGTATATGTGTATTATAGTGGTGAATATATGTATGTATACTTGTGTTATTACTACTGTGAGATAACTGTAGGTTATTAGGATAATACAATCTTAAGTAACGTAAGCTGTGAATACTTAACTTAGTGTGATAACACTTAACCGAATTAATAAATGATGATATTAATAATGTGGAAAGCTGGGAATCACGGGGTGCTACCACGAGGTATAACTAGAAGTATAAGTCTTTATCTAGTTAGAAGTGTTACGGATGGCTAGGTTAGAATAGATGTACATTAGGCGTGCACAATAGACGATAGGTGAGGATCTCATGTGAGAGCTCGAACTAACATGCATTTGATACTTGCTTGTTTGAAAATTTTAAATTCTTGCTAAAGCAAATATTTTTACACATCGGGCTCTGACCCGTTTCTTGCACCTCTTTTCTCTCTTGCTATATATATATATGTATATTATCAGGTGCTCAGCCACATGGACACCAGACTTAGAGACTTGGATTGCTTGGCGTGCTGCAGCTATTGTGGAAGTTGCAGGTCTTTGCATTAAACGCCTCTATCATTTCACTCAGTTTTATCTAGACTTTTCATTTAGGGCATGTGTCTCCCACTCCTTAGACATTTTTATCAGAGATTGTATTCTGTTTACATTCCAGTCATTTCGGTTGGATTTATTTTACTATGGTTCCTGGTTTAGAGTTTTGAACTGGAAATGTTTTATCTAGTCTTATTTATTTCAGTACGTAATTCATATTCAATATTTATTTTATTCAGTTGTGTGGTGGATGGATTATATTTAAATTCTTGGACTTTATAAATAAATGATTTTTAGTTACAATGTAAAAAGGAAAAATAATATTTTGATACTAGCTTAATTAATTATTAGGTGGTTAATAAGGTTGTTATGTTTTCGACAGTTATGCTAAGAATGAACCAACCGAACATTTTGTTTGAAATTTTATAAAGGACTGATCACCCGGTACTTAATTAGGTGGGGTATCACATGTGGTATCAGAGCATCAGGTTCTACAGTCCTTTAAGATTTGTACGACTTACTGCGTTTCAGCTTAGCGTTCTTTGATATAGAGCCTTATTATAGGATTGTTGTATTCCATTGCGTATACGATTTATGCTCTCCTGCGATTAAGTTTAGTGAATCCAATTCATATGCGAGTTTGATTGGATTTCGTACACCGAATAATATGGGACGACCAGCGAAGGCCGTTAGCGGGACTACAGGAGGAGGGAAACAATTGAAAGCTGTGAAGTATTTGGGGAACGGTGATCGTGATAGAAGTCACAAATAGCATTATCTAAGTGTGATGGGCCAATTGAGGGAGCTAATTCAAAGGCAATAATGTAAGGTAGAGTGAAGTGACACTCAGAATTTAAATTTCAGATGAAAATTTTATAGCTCAGAAAAGCAGTATAAATAGTAAGAATAGTCAATCACATTGAGATATTGGGTGTGGGTTGACTGTGTAATTTTCCATCTACTGGTCAAACGGAGAAACGAAAGATATTTTGAACTTATCACAAATAGGTCAGGTAGGGACCGATCGTGAGAAAATAAGCTTACTTGACAAGCTAACCTCATAATCGAAGTAGGTGTTACAGAAGACAAAAAGAGTTTGCAAGTTAAAAATGGGCTCGTGAGTGGAATGCCCAAGCATGAATGGGAGGTGCGACTAATGTCATCAAAATTATACGTTTAAGAGAATACGTCAACGCCCCAGAAGAAAAGGAGCCAGTAAAGTTGCGATACCTAGCCCAAGGGCAAAATTAAATTCAACAGTGTTAGTGAAACACCACCAAAAGGTATACACAGTGGGGAAGACTATTTAAAAGGATATGATTCCATTTCAACGTAGTGGCGATGAATTCAGCCAAGACCAGCGAGGTCGACCACGTGTTCTATATGTCCAGTAGAGCCAAAGGAACAACGAAAATGACAACTGGGAGCTAAGACTGCCAAGTCTGAGAGAAGGAGATCCCAAAAAAGCCAGTAGGACCAGGGAAAGGGAAATATCCCTATTTGTAGAGAGAGGGGTTACCATTATTGAATGCATCCACATAAGAAGTGGAATGGATAAGAACGGGAATATCAAACCATGTCGGTAAGGCGTAACATTGGAGAAGTAAGATATCCTGTGTAGAATTCGGGTCAAAAGAATTGGGCCCAGGAAACTAATAACCTGAGAGTAGTGGGTCCGGGCAGGACCAGTTTAGTCCTCAACGATTATAGTATGCCGTATTTTAGGGTCGACGGGGCCCAGGGAATAAAAGGAAGGCTAGTAAGGACATAATTGAGACCTTGAGATATGGAGCCAATCTATCAATGTGAGGCATGTAAGCCGCATAACAGACTAATTTACCCACAACGAGAAAGGGAAAAACTAATGAATGGAATTCGAAAGGTATAACGATGATAGATAATTATGGGTCGCGAAACGTATGTGCGGGGACCCTATGATCAGGATAGTCTGATTGAAGATTTATCCAATCCTTATGAGAAAATGACGGGTTCAATGATATGAGCGTGTCATAACATGTGTGAATGGTTAACACTATGGATTCGAGTGTACATCTGGTAGTGGATGCGCTGGCAATAACAACCTTATTATGTAAATGACTACCATTTTAGCAAGACTTTTGTGCCACCTGCGGGGAGGAGCAGGTGTGGGCAATAAAAAGAATTTGTATATGGTATTGCATAATGATTCGTGATCCTTTGATTGTTATGACAGTAGAACAAATTATTATTATATTGTATGGTTACTAGATGCAGAGGGCTCAAATGGTAGTAAATTGTGTGATAAGAGTATTGTACTTAATATATCCAGTTTAAAAATATGGTTTTGGCGAGGCATCACCTGAAAGACAGTTGAGCCTGCATGTATGTTGCATTATTTCATAGACTTCAGTGAGTATGTTATCTTCCTATTTTAATCCTGTGGAGCAGGGATGTTTTACTGATGTGATTCAGGGTATATTGACTTGTTGTAGAGCGGAGAGAGAGAGATCGTCAATTATGTAGCACTAATAACTTGTGATAGTGAGAGCATCGCATTGTATGTCGTCTTTAGTGACACGAGAGTGAACGAGTAGACTTTTTATGTTCGTAGATAGGAATTCAGGGATATATGTTATAGATTAAGGACATAACAGATCTCGACGACCAGCAATGTTAGGTGGTAGGGTATCGAGGGGGTTCCTTATTTGGATTTCGCTCTGCGAGACAGCCCACGCATGAAACTTAGAGACCGTTGGAAGTTTGGAGAAGTTTGTCGTTAGTATATGGATTTAGTATCATAGTGATTACACGTATACGTAGTTATAACTGTGAGATAATGGTTATATTACAGATTAAGGCCGATAGATCCGTATAAGGTTAATATGTGAAAATGTTACCAATTGTTGACACCACGAACAGGCCAGTGGGACAACCTAAGATATAATTAGGTGGAAAAGGTAGGGTAGCTGAGTAGGACCCTACCATTTAGCCATTCCAATAATGTGGAGCATAATTCGAGATATATATAACACGTCTAGTATAGTGGTACTATAATGCACAAAACATAGAGTGTATGGGTGCCCTAGGTAGTTGGACTATGGTATTTTTCCATAAGTGAAAATTGAGACAAAATGCGTATTTTCAAGGTAAATGAATGTAGAAGTGGTGACTTCAAGACTTAGACGATTGATGGTTTTGGTCAATTAGGCCTGATACTTCCCTAATTTGGCATGAGGATGGTATATGAAAAAAAATCGATAGAGTTTAACTCGAGAAAGTTAAAACTTACTTGGTAAGATGTGTAGAGACCATGTTTCACGAGAATCTGAAACTTTAAAGAGAGGGGGGAAGGACTTACGACACGTGACGATGATAATTGTCACACGAGTCATGGATGTGGATGCGTTTGTGAGAAAGGTAAAATGCATCATGATATAAAACTGTAATAGTGATGGCATAAACGAGATAAGACATTACTAAGCTCAAATTGGAAGTGGACCATCAGGAAATAATAGAGTTTCCTTCAGCATTAGAAATTCCTTATTAGTAATGAGATAATATATCCCTAGACCATAACAGAGTAAATTACTTCGTAACGGGATCACAACTATATTCGGGTGCAAATGGGTCGGGTGATTGGAGTAACTCATGTTATACCAAGTAAGGACTAATCATAACATGTGATGGTAAACCCCAACCATTATTCTTGATATAGTAAGGTTATATGAGGTACAAGTAAATATTTTGTCTAATAGAGTCGAGAGAATTATGACTCAATTATTGGGAAGAGTATACGGGAGGCCATGAGTATCGAGATGCGAATGTATATGGCCTAACACACCCACAGGCGAATGGGTAAACTAAGAGTTCTAATTATATATTGCGAAATATGTTGTATTTGCAAGTATGGGAAGGTTTAGAGTAATTTCTTCCACTGGTGGAGTTAGTATACGACGATTCCCCTTAACTCAATATCGATACGATTCCAATTGAGGCGTCATATGTAAAATCTTGTCATCCTTGTGCTTATTGGATAAAGGTGGAGGACAATGAGCTACTAGGCCTAGAGGAATTTAGGGCCCATTAGCCAGGATTGAAATGATTTGGAGTTGCACCGTTGCATGTTGGAATGAGGAAATTGGTACCAAGTGATGTGGAATCTTTTTCTAATTATTGTTAAGTTGGAACCAGTAGCTTACATGCTTGGGTTTCTTAGTCCGTTGCTGAGGCAGTATGGCGGAAATGTGGTAACATTGATAGTATATATTGTGTGTAAAGTATATACCGTATAAATAAGGATAAACTACTGATGCAATATGGTAGTAAGACGAATTCGTATATTTCTAAATACCGATTAATCTACTAGTGCGAGTAGTAGGGGCTAGATAGTAATTATCTAAAATTTAAGTAGTGAAACTTAAATGGTAAGGCTTGGAGAGTAAATTATAACATCAGTGAGGTGTTTACTATTATGGGTATTCGGTAATGTACTATATGGGCGATACTGCATAGATTACATGAGATATGAGGAAAATACCCGGAGTTGTCTTTACCAGAAATGCCTTCCTTTCCAAATTTCGGGACGAAATTCCGTTATTAGGGGGGAAGTATGCAACACCCCGTATTTTTGATCATTTAAACAATTATATGATGTGTAATTATTGTTGGATTAATTGAATTAAAATGTGAGATTTAATTATTAATTAATCCAGATTAAAATAGATAGATATTAACTAGCGTTCCAGTGTTAATACTTATTGATTGAATATTACCGAGTGAATAAGTAATATGGAATTATTGAATTTGATAGATTATCGAGAATGAGAAATGCGACAATTGGTAATATAGTCAGACGCGCGCGTGAGTCGTGTCAGGAACTAATTTAATGAAATAAAAAGATAAATTATTTTTAAACAACTCGTATGGTCATTTTGAGTGCGCCGTTGAGTCCGGAAGGGTCGAGATAGTCAGAACAGTGCATCTGGAGGTTTAGTTTGGGTCCCGGGACAATCTTAGGCCTAACCTACATCTCGGGAGGGTGTTTTAGTAAATTATATTTTGGGGTTAATTAATGGACGAAAATTAGAAGGTTTTATTATCCCTTACGTAGTCACAGTTAGGGTTTCATCTCTGAAAGAAAAGAGAGAGTCCCAAGGAAGAAGGAGAAGAGGTTCCTAGGATTTCTAAGGCCAAACCGAGTTATCCTTCACCAAAAACACCATCAACGCGTAGATCGAAAAGAGGAGATCACATCTATACCAATTTCAAGCGACGAATCAAACCTTCGTAATCAGGCAAGTGTTTATTACTTGCTTTTCATTTAGTAATAGTCATGTTCATGTTAGTGTAGGTAAATTTGTTAATGAATTACATTGAAATTGGGTGAAAATTGGAGAAGTAACTTATGATTATGGGCAGATGGTTTGATAGTTAATTCCTTCATGTCTGTAAGAGAATTTTAATATGAAATTGGAGTACAAATCGATGAACAAATCTGGGTTAATTAAGTTCTTAAATGGAAAATTGGAAAACTAGGGTTCTTATGATTTTAATTGGGGATTTCGTTTTTACCTTATGATTTATGATGATTAAATGATCTTAGGATGTTAGAAATTGTGTAAACATGTTGAGTTATCAATCAAAATAGTTACATTGAAGATTTGGTATGAACTATGAGGTTTTGGGTGCGAATATGGCAAAAACATAACTATTAAAGAACAGGTCTGACATAACAGAATCGGTTCCTTTTTCTGATAGGATCGGTTCCTTTTTTCTTATAGGATCGGTTTATTTTCTGATAGGATCGGTTCGTTTTTATTTTAGTAGGATCGGTTCGTTTTCTGGATGATCGGTTCGGTTCGTTTTTCTGCAGACTTCCAGTGCTGCTACAGAACTCTAGAGAACCTTTAGAATCTTAAATTGTGAGATTTGAGGAGAAAAAATACCCTAGATCGGTAGAGTATCGGGAACTTATCTATTGTCTTGATATGTGAATGTAGTAGTACCTTTCGAGTGAGGAGAAATACTCTACGTAGATTATTTGGGATAAAGTAAACATATTATACGTAGTAATGAGAGAATAATCCGTATGGAATATATATGATTAGGTTGGGTAGATACCTAATGGATTTTAATAGGATGTGTGGATACCTATTACGTGCTTAATATTATGTGAATGACATACCTAGATGCTTGCTATCACGGGATGTTGTGTAGAGACGGTCTTATTCCGGGAGACCTTCGGGGGATATTTGACTTGTATCTCAGAACATTGGACTGTGAAGACTTATTTGTGAGTAGATAAGTCAGCTGACTATGGAAGCGTAGGTATGTGCGTGACCCATAGATATGTGAACTATGTTCGCCTCCACTATGTGTGTTTTGTGTATATGGTTCCTGGGAGACTTCCGAACCGATAGTCCTTATTTGAGTACGAGATGTACCGGGACATGATAGCAGAGTATGCAATGCACTACAGGTTTAGCCTTGGGGTGCTGTATTAGTATATGTATATTATAGTGGTGAATATATATATGTATACTTGTGTTATTCCTACTATTAGATAACTGTAGGTTTTTAGGATAGTACAATCTTAAGTAACGTAAGCTGCGAATAATTAACTTAGTGTGATACACTTAACCGAATTAATAAATGATGATATTAATAATGTGGAAAGCTGGGAATCACGGGTTTCTACCACGAGGTATAACTAAAAGTATAAGTCTTTATCTTGTTAGAAGTGTTACGGATGGCTAGGTTAGAATAGTTGTACGTTAGGCGTGCACAATAGACGAGAGGTGAGGATCTCATGTGAGAGTACGAACTAACATGCATTTGACACTTGCTTGATTGCAAATTTTAAATACTTGCTAAAATAAATATTTTTACACATCGGGCTCTAACTCATTTCTTGCACCTCTTTTCTCTCTTGATATATATATGTATATTATCAGGTGCTCAGCCACAGGGACACCAGACTTAGAGACTTGGATTGCTTGGCGTGCTGCAGCTGTTGTGGAAGCTGCATGTCTTTGCATTAGACGCCTCTATCATTTCACTCAGTTTTATCTGGACTTTTCATTTAGGGTATATGTCGTCCACTCCTTAGACATTTTTATCAGAGATTCTATTCAATTTACTTTCCATTCATTTCGATTGGATTTATTTTACTATGGTTCTTGGTTTAGAGTTTTGAGCTGGAAATGTTTTATCCAGTCTTATTTATTTCAGTACGTAATTCAAATTCAATATTTATTTTATTTAGTTGTGTGGTGGGTGGATTACATTTAAATTCTTGAACTTTATGAATGAATAATTTTTTATTACAATGTAAAAAGGAAAAATAATATTTTGACACTAGATTAATTAATTATTAGGTGGTTAATAAGGTTGTTATGTTTTCGACAGTGATGCTAAGAATGAACCAACCGAACATTCTGTTTAAAATTTTATAAAGGACTGATCACATGGTATTTAATTAGGCGGGGTGTCACAATAAGTTTTCCACCAAACTCTATTCAATCTTGGTAACAAATGAAAGATATGTTTCATGCTAAATTCTTCCAAACTAAACCAGAGATTTCCACAGATGACTTGGCCAGATTAACCCAAAAGCCTAATGTAAAAAAATATTCAAAGGGCTGAGAATAAGTTCAAAATAGTCTTGTCCGAGTCAAAATTTGTAAAATTGACTCACAATGGTTTGGAGTTTAGGCTTTGAAAGTAGTTTGATGCCATTGAATTTAGGAACTTGGTGGAGTTAACTATCAAAGTGTCCAGATTTAAGGATCTTCTTGAAGAAGAGCATAAATGAAATACTTTTTCATTAAAAATATATTATAAAGATCCTAATTTTGAAGTGATGTTGCTGAAATTATCGGGATTGAAACCATAATATGTGAACCATTGGTTCAAATCGATACTGGAGTAGAATCCTTAGCATGAAAGTCAAAAGGAATGATTAAAATGTACTATTTCAGAACTACTAAGGCTAAAGAGATCTTTGAATTTTTTTTTAAATCCAGAATGTTAAAACCACCTAATAATGTTAAAAAGCCGCATGAAATTAAAGGAAAAAATTACTATAAATGGAATAATGTGTTTTCTCATTTAACTAATGTCTACTCTATATTTCGTGACAGGGTGCAAGAGTTGATCAGGTGGTGGAAGATCAAATTCCCTACAAAAAGTGGCAAGCACAATGGGGGTAGATGATGACTTTTTCCCTAAGGTTAAAGAGGTAAATCCAAATGCCAAAAAACAAAGGGCGTATGAAATTCAGGGTGGAAATTAAGGATGAATCCAAGGCTTCGAAGCCTGAAACCATTGAAGATCATGATCAAAAGGTGATGAAGCACCTATGAATTAAATGTGGAGCATATTATGATGAAATGTGCTAATTTATAGTTTCGAAGAAGAAATATTAGTCGAAAAAGAACAATAATGGGAATCATGGTAATCCAATCAAGGCCTCAATGTTCTATGATCAAGAGGTTCAAAGCAAACCTTTTGGGAAAATAAGACCATTCTTTGGTTTTTTTCAGTCCTAAAAGAATGCTAAGATTCCAAGGAATAATCAATACATCATGCCTGAGTTTAGAGAGGCTAAATCTCACTAACACAGGGGAAATTTAGGGCCAACTAAGGTCCAAAAATTTATTCCAATGGTTAAAGTTGTACTTAACTGGCTTATGGCACAAGACCCAAAGGTTTCTCAGTAACTCAATTATATGCTAAGGAAACCAACGACTATCAAATCTAAGCAAGTGGACCCCGACATGTGTCATATAGTGCAACAGCCTAAACCAAAGAGAAGAAAGACAAAAGTGGTAATCTCTTGAACTCATCAAAGAAGGGTCCAAAGATTGTACATGGTCTGGCAAGAGGGTTATGAATTAGTTAAAAATAATGGATCAAAAGGCTTTGCTTCTTCATTCTCAAAACCAGGCCCAAGGTTTCATAGGGAACTAGAGGGAAGTCTGATATCTTTAGAATCGTCAACATAAAAACTAAAGGCTTTATAATAGATTATGAGCATGGATTAAGAGAGTTAATTCGAGGAAAGATCTTAGAATGAATAAGAGAAAGGAGAAATGATGGAAGTCGATGCCATGACACCTGTTCAAGAGGTTGAACAAAAACATTTCATCCAGTTTGTCTATCTACCCAAGTGTCAATTAATATGGTTATGATCCTTCTTAAAAGGTTCGAATATGAAGGATACTATAGGGTAGCTACCATGGAAGTGGATGAAGACGGTGAATGATAAGTATATATTATCTTTTTACTTGACATTGTATATAAGTTTGAAGAACCTACTAACATATGACTCACCAGATAAAAATTTATTTATAAAATCTTGGACAAATAGTGTATTTATCAATAAAATATTGGCAGATAATGGTGTAGTTGTCAGCCTAATGCCATTTTCTATGTTATCCAAAATTAATAAACAAAATACTAAATTGGTACAAACTCGAATTATTATCTCAAGTTTTGTTAGAGACAAGTAGTCTATCAAAAGTGTATTACTAGTTGACATTGAATTATGCACCAAAAAATATAAAATTTCTTTCTTTATTATTGAAGGGAACCCTAGTTTTAATGCATTACTAGGTAGAGATTGGATCCATTATAACAAATGCATTACTTCTTTTATGCATTATAAATTACTTTTGATGAAGTAAGATGGGCTTGTAGAAGAAGTGGAAGTTGATTGACTACCTTTCCATGGTAGTTCTAATTGTGTTAAAGAAGGTCTCTACCAAGAGAATATAGGACCACTGAAGGCAAAGGCTTTGGTGCCCAAGGTATCAGAAAGAGAAGCCTCCGATGAAGGTTGGAATGACCTGGGTTTTGGCCTAATGGGAGTAGCTGAAAATAATTGTTTAATTATTGATACACCTATTGACATCCAATGGGACAATGAAAGCTTGGCCATTATTTTATACAAGCTTAGATATTTTGAGATAAGCACCATGATTAGTGAAGAAAATAACATTAATTAGGCTGACTATGACTTCGAAGAGGATGCAAAGAATGAAACTACTTAAAATAAAGGTAAATTAACAAGTTCACCAATACAGTATAAAGAAGTGATGGTGAATAACCAAATCCCTCGATTAAAGTCAATTTGGGGATAGATCAAGACACGAGAATCACTTATATCAGTGAAAATCTCATTAAAAAAGGCCAATATTTGGTCATAGACCTTTTACATGAGTATAAGGACTGATTTGCATGGGAGTATGATGAATTACCTAGACTAGATAGAAAACTAGTGGAACATAAACTGCCGATTAAAGAAGGCTAGAAACTTGTGAAGTAGTTGCCAAGGCAAATGACTCCAAAAGTCAAGCAAAATAATTTAAGAGAAAAAGAAAGGCTGCTAAATTTGGATTCATTCGAACAACCGAGTAGGTAAAATGGCTCTCCAATATAGTGCTAATAGTTTAAGAGAATGGAAAATTAAGAATGTGCATTGATTTCAGATGCTTAAATGTAACTACTCCCAGGGATGAATATCATATGCAAGTAGTAGATCTATTGGTTAATAGGTTAGCAAGCCATGTTGTCATGTCTATAATGGATGGTCAATCTCACTATAACTAAATATACATAGCTGAAAAGGATGTGCATAAGACTGCTTTCAGGTGTCCTATGAAAAACTTATTTACTAATTTAATAACAAAATGTCATAAATTAAGCAAACTACGAAAATAAACTCATTGAACAAAACTCTTTTTGAAATATAACACAAAATATGTTGAACAGTGTTCTGAATATGTTTTCAAGATTTGTTAGTTTGATTACCTTAGGTTTTTAAAATTAAAACCTATCAACAAGTTTTAAATGAGAAACCATTGACACGAGAAATTAAGAACATTCAAGCAAAAGAACACGAAATTTTTAACGTAGTAAAACCCTAAAGTAATGGAAACATACATGGCCCCCTATATGGAGCAAAATAAAAAATCCACTAGAAATAATCACAATACAAGTTACAGCACTAAGCATGCAAGTCAAGATCTTAAATCTAAGTCAAGAAAATATACCTACAAGAGTTACTCCACTCTCAAAGGCTTCTGACTTGATATTGATCTCCCACAGCATCTTCCTTGGTTTGTCCTTGTCCACTGATTGTAGCAGCTCTTACAACACCCAATTTCTAAAAAAAAATCAATATACTAAGTGTTCATGTAAGAGTGTAGGTGGTTGTGAAGTGAACTAAATGCATAAATGCAACTCACACCTCTCAGAATAATTATACAGATAAGATCCTACGAATCATAAATAACTATATAACATGCAAGAACCATTTTTGAAATTTAGACTTCTTTTTCAAATCAGATCAGAAAAACAATCTTGCTATAAAAAATAGCCAAGATCCGATATGTCTCAACTTTTATTTATATATAACTTTATTTCACAAAATGTGAAATATAATCAGAAAGACATAAACGTTCTTAAGATCTCTTTGAAAATATCAGAAGTCTATATTTCAAAAAATAGTTTTAAAAATAGAGAAGGATCTTTTAGAAAAATAACAACAGATATAAAGATCCAAGAGAGACAAAAAAACTATAAATGGTCGTGCGATATTATCTTTTGAAAAACTTATGATTTCTACAAAGAAACTCAAGTTTTTCTTAGAGATAGGTTCTAAGAGAGACAACTGGTTTTGAAGAGGTCTTCAAACGCCAAAATAACCCTACACCCTTACTCGCAGAAACCCTAAATCTAACACTCAAGTTAGGGTTTTCTAGTATATGAAACAATAAGGTTTGGATGTATGGTGTTTAGGAGGAAAACAGAGATTTTAACTTTGGACGCATAGGGTTTCCTCACTTCTCTCTATTTCTTCTCTTTTTTTTCTCTATTCTCTAGTTTTTCTCTCAATTTAGACGAATGGGCAAAAGTTACCAAATGAAGACCAAAGCCATCCTTTTATACTGGTCGTGAAAGGATCGAGAACACCAACTCAAATCAATGGCTGAGATTAAGGCTGACTATTTAACTCTAAATCTAGCGGTTAAACACATTCAGTGATTAAACGATTGATGATTGGTCCATTTAGGTTTACTTGGATTAACTAAGGACGCATGCAGAACGTTGATTAATATGATCCAAAGGCTACGATTACTTCTGCAAACTTAAAAAAACACAAATCTGACCGATATATAGACAACATGTGTATGGCTGAGATGCAATAGAAAACGCATGTTTTTGTGTTATTAAAAATATGATTTTGACCCCAGAAGTCTCTATCGCTTTAGGATTCTACCCTAAGCAAGTTTTTAGGAAAAACAGTATTTACAAATTAACCCTAAACATTTAAAATCAGAAATTAATTAATTTTGAAAAATCATTTTTAATTTTCAAAAAATAGTTTAAGTGATTTAAAAATATTTTAAAAAATCCTAAAAATTAATATGACTCTTGTGCACACATAATATCAATAATATGCAGTGTAGGTGTCCTATGAAGCACCTTATACTCTTGACTCACTTGAGTCTACATTGTATAAGTGCTCATATAGTTTGGAAATAGAGACAAAATTGAGTCCCCGTCCTAGATATCAAAGAGCCTCAGACACCTCAATTCAGTTCATTCCTCTTGTTTGATTGATCAAGGTATATTCACTATCACTATCACACATTTTAGAACTGTATACATTATTCACACATTGTTTAAATTGTTTATATGTGTGTTAATTTCCCTTAAAACAATCTTTTATAATTTTTTGGAATTTTTTAATGATTTTTAAACATTTTTTTCTTATTTAAACAATGGAATTAAAAGTTTTGGGGACATTATATAAATACTTGTTATTGGTTTTTTCCCTAGAATGTTACCTTGGGTAGGAACCGAAAGCGCTAGAGAATTCAGGGTGTCTATGTAATTAAGTTTATACACGCGTTTATTATCTGGTGTTTGACTTACACTTATTGCTTCCCTATTGGATGATTTTGTGTTTCTTTTAAGAGAGTAAATCATCTTGTTTTATAAGCCCTTGGATTGAGTTAATCGACGATCTGCATGCGTTCCTGTCGCAATCCTCGTGAACCCTTATCATCCAATCACAAGCCTTATAACCAACCGCTTACCTTTAACCGTTGGATGAAAGTCAAGATAACTTGACTTAATCTCAGCCCTCGATTTGCCTCTACCTTCTGGATCCTTCTCAGTAAAGAGGGTTACTCTCAACCATTTGAAGACTTTTGCCACTTCGTCATTTAGAGAGAGAAGAGAGAAGAGAGAGAAAAGAGAAGAGAGAGACCAGAGTTAGAAACCCTAACCCTAATTCGTCAAAACCTTTTTCAAACCCTAATCCTTTTTTATCAAAACCAGTTTTATACCAAACACAACCTTGAGTGTTTGAGAGTTTTGAGAGTGGTTTGATAGTGGTTTCGTGCTGTAACCTCTTCGTTTTAAGATCTTGTGCCCAACTTAAGCATTAAGCTAGATCTGCATTTCTGTTTCATAGAAATTTTAGATCTGAGAATTTTATGTTACATCACAACTAGATCTTCATGTAATGTTTCTCATCTTGAAAATCTATTGTTAATTCTTTTTCTATAAATGTTTTCATACTCAAAATCAACAATAACGTTTTCTGTTTCTAGTTCTTTTGAAACAAGACCTTAGACCTAGTTGGAATCACACTTGGCGATTTTCAATTTTAAAAATCTTTTTAAAACCCTGAAATTGATTAAGATCTTGATACGTATTCTGAACAAGATAGCCATGGATTCTGGGTTAATATTAAAGGTCAAATAAGGTTTAATGATTCCTAAGAAAAGAGAAACTGAAAATCACAGCATATAGATCCGATCTGTAATTTGCTAGGACTGTTTGTAAAAATAAGCGTGAGTGTGTGTATGCATGTGTTAGATCACCACCACAAACACTTACACACTACAACACTGAAAGTGTTGGTAATAAGATCTTGAAACAAGAGTCGACGTAAAGACTGGAACAAAGTGAAGTTAGCAAACTGGGAGAAAAACATCAACAATCAGAACTGCAGAAAAGTTATAAGGACACCAGTGGGCACATTCCTAAACTTGTATAGGTCTGATTTGTGTACATGTGTGTTATATAGTTTATAACTGTTATATTTGTTTTAGTGGATTTTTCTTTTTACTCCGTAGAGGGAGTCGTGGATGTTTCCTCAGTTGGTTGAGGTTTTACCATGTTAAAAATATTTTGTCATTAATATTTCTACATCTCCTCATCCCTTTCTGATTGGTGTGCTGATTTAAAACTGTTTTAGTTTTGTTTTTCAAAACTAGTTAACAAATCTTGAACTGATCTCGTGCAAAGTTTTAAACACCTCTTGTGATTAAACTGATTTGATTTCTAGAAAAGAGTTTCTTCAAAAAATAGTTCGGAGTTACTTAAATAGTTTAATCTTGTATTAAACGGCTTTAGTAACAGTTTTTCAATTGGTATCAGAGCTTTGGAAATCTTTTTAAAAGATCTTGGGTTTCTGAAATTGTTTTCTTAAAATCAAAACAATGGACGAGAAAAATGAAAGATTTGGTAACTTGACCAGACCCCCACTATTTGATGGAAACAACTTTGCTTACTGGAAGGTAAGAATGGTTGCTTTCATACAAGGAACCTTGGGAGATGATGTCTGGGATATAGTTGAAAATGGTTACACTTATTTTACAAAACAATCCACTGAAGGAAGTAATGAGAGGGTTAAGAAAGCATTAAGTGAGTTCACACAAGAAGAGAAGCAAACTTCTCGAAACAATAACAAAGGCAAGAATGCCATCTATATGTCCATAAATGAACATGAGTTTAAAAGGATCTTATCTTGTGCCACTTCTAAAGAAGCTTGGGATATGCTGATCACTGCACATGAAGGTGACACTAGAGTCAAGGCTGCTAAAACTCAAACGCTTGTTCAACAGTATAATTCCCTGATTATGTCTGATTCTGAAACCTTTGATGACTTCTCTATGAAATTAACTGACATTTTGACCAAACTTCATGCTAATGGGATAACTTATGACAAACATGAAATTTTATCTAAAATTCTGAGATCATTGCCACAAAAATTTGATAATAAAAGATATGCTATTGAGGAAATGTGTGATCAAAATCTCACTCTTGAATTACTCAGTAGTAAACTTCGAACTGTGGAAATGGAATTAGAATTTAAGAAACAAATGACCTAGTCCCATAGTAAACAGACTAGTTCCAACTTGAGTTTCTCCTCTAAGTTGATGAAAACTGAGTTTACTATTTCCACTGATGATTCTGATGAGGAATGTGATATAGATAGTTTGGATAATTAAATTGCCTTAATGTCAAAACAATTTAAGAAAATTGTCAAATTTAGAAATAAATTGGCAAATAGACAAGGCAAGCTAAATTATCCAAATCAGTTTAACTAGAAACCTCATGAAAAAGGCCAATATAAACATCACAAGGACACGATACCCAACAAAGACTTCAAGAACATTGAGTGTTTTAGATGTGGAAAATTAGGACGCATAGCACAAGACTATAGAGTGAAACTGAAAACTGCTAATAAACATACTAGGGCCAATATTTACAAAACATGGGATGATTCAAGTGACTCTGATAATGAGGAACCTGAATCTTCTTATGGTTTTGATCCTTGCATGTCTTACTTTGCTAAGATTATATACAATGATAATATGCCGATGTATGAGAATAATGATAGTAACTCTACTCCTGCTGTTGTGAATCATGCTGCTACTAGTTTAGATGCTTTAATTTATGAGAATATTTCTAGTTCTACCACGGGGTGTGTGAGTTAAAGGGAATGCGATAATGACGATGTCCATAGGTGTGTGAGTTCAAGAAATGAATCCATAAGGGTCACTTCACACACTTCAGTTAGTGACTCAGACACTGAAGACCTCCATGACATTCACACACTTTATGAGAAAACTCTCAAGAAAAGCACTAGACTAGAAAAAATAGTGAAAGATCTCACTAAGAAATTAGAAGACCTAAGTCTGATGGTTAAACTTAACGCTGAAGAGTACACTACCCAATGTCTAACTCATGAAAATGAAGTTAAAACGTTTGATCAAAAATTGAAGAACTTGATTGAAGAAAATGAAACTCTATAGAAAAAATATAAAGGGACATTATTAGAATTGGAACAATCTAAAGAAAAGACAACAACAGTTTTCAAAAAAATTGCTAAATTTGAAAATAACTCAAACTGTTTTGATGGATTTGTTACTGATTCCAAAACCAATTCTGATGATCGAACTGGAATAGGATTTTTCCCCAATTTGAAGACTCAAATTAAAATCTTTAAACCAATTAAGTTTGTGATAGGAGGCAAAAGACCAGTGGAAACTTGTCCAGACTTTCATTCTCTGAAAAATGAGTTTGACAAAAATCAATCTAAGTTTGATATTGGGGAATCAAGTTACTCTAAGTGTGAAAGCCCACCTAAGATTAAATATGTCTGCCCCCTATTAGGAAGAGTGATTCTGTCTTTCAAACTGTACTTCCTAGGAATAAGGTTCAACCTCAAAATCTCATCAAGCCTATGTTTAGAGACTTTCCTAAGGGGATACCATCTTCGAGCAATCTATACTACTCTTACTGTGATCTATATGGTCATTCCTTTGAAGGATTCTACTCTAGACGTATAGTCAACCTTGTCTTTAATTCTCTTATGTATCAAAACTTTAACTATTCTAGGAGAATCCGTAACAATTATGTTCTTCCTAGAGAACCAGACAAAAACACTAACTATAGAAGGAGAAAGACCAAACCTAAAAGATCATTTCCAAGAAGGATTCCTAAAACTTTTCTAAACCAAATGCGATTCATCCTCATGCGCAAAACATTTTTCAACAAAAATCTAATGCTCGCAAATTTTATCAATTAAGAGCAAATAAGCGCAAAATGAAAATAAGAGCTGTTTGGGTTAGAAAAGATGAGCTATTACCCCAGATGAAGTGTAATATTGTTATTACTTCTTTAAAAGCTGAGCATACTCCATCTGGTTGGTATTTAGACTTTGGATGTTCAAAACATATGACTGGGGGTGATACCAAACTTTTAAACAGAACTAGCTTTGCTGGAGGAAAAGTTATTTTTGGTGATGGTGTATCATCTCAAATCATTGGTAAAGGAACACTCCAAGAAGAAGGATTACCTTTACTTGAAAATTTTCTTCTAGTAAAAGGTCTTAAGGCAAACCTACTTAGTATCTCGCAATTTTGTGACTCAAATCATACTGTTACCTTTTCAAAGAATAATTGTAAAATTTTAAATGAAAAAGGTGAGTGCATTATTACAGGACTCAAGACTCCGGACAATTGTTCTATTGTTCAAAATAGTGCTGAGGTCTGTAACATTGCCAGAATGGATGACAATGAGATATGGCACAATCGCATGGGCCACATAAATTATGAAAATCTTAGTAGACTGTCGTCTAAAGAAATAGTTAAAGGGATTACTAAGATCAAACCTATTTTTAACATTGTCTGTGGTTCCTGTCAAGAAGGAAAAATTGTTAAGGCCCCTTATAAGAAAGTCAAAGATATTTTTTACCTCTAAACCCTTGGAGCTCATCCATATGGACCTTATGGGTCCTTCTTGAACTGTTAGTCTCTGTGGACACAATTATATTCTTGTTATGGTTGATGACTTCACCAAATTTACTTGGGTAGCTTTCTTAAAACAAAAGTCTGACACATTTTAAACCTTTTTGAAGATTTTACTTCGAATTGAAAATGAGAAAGACTCTTAGGTAAATAGGATTCGTAGTGATAGAGGTGGAGAGTTCTTAGATACAGGCGTTACAGAGTATTGTGACTATAATGGTTACAAACATAAATTTAGTGCTCCTAGGACTCCTCAACAAAACGGTATAGCTGAGAGAAAGGATCGTACCCTTCAAGAGATGGCACGTGTTATGATTCATGCCAAGACTTTACCTAAGTATTTTTGGGTAGAAGCCATTCACACTGCGTGTCATATTACTAATAGGGTCTATCTTAGAAAGAATTCTAAACAAACTCCTTACGAACTTTGGTATGAGAAGAAGCCCAATCTTAAGTACCTTAGAACCTTTGGTAGTACGTGTTATGTCTGCAAAGACAGAGAACACTTATCCAAATTTGAGACTCGAGGAGATAAAGCCATCTTTCTAGGATACTCTCCTAACAGTAGAGCATACCGTGTCTATAATCTTCGCACTAAGACCTTAATGGAATCCATAAACATTATTATAAGTGACACTACTGTAAAGAGTAAGACCGGAGAACTAACTATTGTGGTAGAGTCTAAAAATATTTTAGAAAATGACTCACCAGAAATAGATGATTCTTTACCAATTGAGACACCTGAAGTACCTAATTGGGTTGCTAAAGACCATCCCATAGACAACGTTGTTGGTAACCCCAGTGAACCTATGCATACAAGATCTCAATTAAGAAACTATGCTCATTATGCATGTTTCGTTTCCCTTATGGAACCAAAGAATGTAAATGATGCATTAAATGATCCTCATTGGATTTCTGCAATGCAGGAAGAAGTTCTTCAATTCGTCATTCATGATGTTTGGTATCTTGTACCTAGACCTGATCACAAAAAGGTTATTGGCACACGTTGGATATTTAAAAATAAATCTGATGAAAACGGGATAGTCATCAGAAACAAAGCCAGATTAGTAGCTTAAGGATACTCTCAAATAGAGGGAATAGATTTTAACGAGACTTTTGCTCCTGTTACTCGATTAAAATTTGTTCGTCTTCTCTTTGCCATAGCTTGCTACTTACATTTTACGCTTTACCAAATGGATGTCAAATCTGCATTCCTTAATGGAGTATTGACTAAGGAGACCTATGTAGAACAACCAAAAGGGTTTATTGACCCTAAATATACAAATAATGTATTTTGTCTTAAAAAGGCTTTGTATGGCCTAAAACAAGCCCCAAGAGCCTGGTATGAGCGCCTTTTCAACTTTCTCTTAGACAAAGGTTTTAAGAGAGGTGGAAATGATCAAACCCTTTTTGTCAAACATTTTGACAAACATATCATTATAGCTCAAGTATATGTTGACGATATCATCTTTGGATCAACTTCCCCTAATGAAGTTAAATCTTGATCTGAAATTATGCATAAAGAATTCAAATGTCTCTCATGGGGGAGTTGCAATTTTTCTTAGGTCTTCAAGTCAAATAAAATTCAGAAGGATTATTTGTCTCGCAATCAAAATACGTATTAGAGATTATTAAAAAATTCGGCCTTGAGAGTGCAAAAGATGCTAAAACTCCCATGAGTACTACTGTCAAACTGTCTAAGGACGACAATGGAAAATTCATAGATCCAACCCTTTATCGTAGTATGATTGGAACCTTACTCTATCTTACTACTTCACGTCCTGATATTATGTATGCTGTTTGCGTTTGTGCTCGTTACCAAAACAATCCTAAAGAGATCCATTTAACTTGTCTTAAAAGAATTATCAAATACATTAAAGGCACTCTAAATTTAGGATTATGGTACACCAATGATACTCCTAACACTATAATAGGATACACTGATGCCGATTGGCCAGGGTGTATTGACAATAGTAAGAGCACGTCAGGCGCATGTTACTATATTGGTAATAATTTGGTAGGTTGGAGTAGTAAGAAATAAAACTGCACTTCTTTATCCACTGCTGAATCTGAATACGTAGCCGCTGGCAGTTGCTGTGCTCAATTACTTTGGCTTGAGCAAATGCTAAATGATTATGGTATTAAAGGAGAACAATTACATATCTACTGTGATAATCAAAGCGCGATCAACATCTCTGAAAATCCTGTTCAACACTCGCGAATAAAACACATAAAAATACGACATCACTTTATCCGCGAATTAGTTGAAACTAAGGAATTAGAAACCAACTATCTTCCTACTGATTTGCAACTCGCAGATATGTTTACCAAACCTTTGGATTATAATAGGTTTATTTCCTTGCGTAAATCAATTGGAATGGTTTGTGCTGAATAAACTTTTGGATTTACCTAATTTTTCCCTTTGTCCATTTGAGACAAAATGGGGGAGAAATTTGAGTCTTATAAGAATTCATTTATTTTGTACATATTCTAAAGAGCTTGATTTTAGTGATTATTTGCAGGATTCTGTACAGTTATTCTCCGCTATGTTCAAAGTTGTAATAGGGTATTGAATTGTAATTAGTTGAGTTATGTGATTTTCTCTTCTAGGAAATGGGTAGATAGAATTTTTGTATAGGAATAGGTTTTCCTTTTCTTTTTTGTTTTCCTACCAGTCCAAGATGACTCAAAGGAGATTTTGTCTCATATTTCCAAAGGGGGAGATTGAAGCACCTTATACTTTTTACTCACTTGAGTCTACATTGTATAAGTGCTCATCTAGTTTGGAAATAGAGACAAAATTGAGTCCCCATCCTATATACCAAAGAGCTTCAGACACTTCAATTCAGTTCATTCCTCTTATTTGATTGATCAAGGTATATATACTATCACTCACACACACTTTAGAATTGCTTACATTATTCACATATTGTTCAAATTGTTTATATGTGTGTTGTGTGTTAATTTCCCTTAAAACAATCTTTTATAATTTTTTGGGAATTTTTAATGATTTTTAAACATTTTTTTCTTATTTAAAAAATGGAATTAAAAGTTTTGGGTCATTATATAAATACTGGTTATTGGTTTTTTCCCTGGAATGTTACCTTGGGTAGGAACCGAAAGCGCTAGAGAATTCAGGGTGTCTATGTAATTAAGTTTATACACACGTTTGTTATCCGGTGTTTGACTTACACTTGTTGCTTCCCTATTGGATGATTTTGTGTTTCTTTTAAGAGAGTAAATCAGCTTGTTTTATAAGCCCTTGGATTGAGTTAATCGATGATCTGCATCCGTTTTTGTCCCAATCCTCGTGAACCCTTATCATCCAATCACAAGCCTTATAACCGACCACTTACCTTTAACCGTTGGATGAAAGTCAAGATAGCTTGACTTAATCTCAGCCCTCAATTTGCCTCTACCTTCTGGATCCTTCTTATCCCCCTATATAAATAGGGTTCCTCTCAACCATTTGAAGACTTTGGCCACTTCGTCATTTAGAGAGCGAAGAGAGAGAAGAGAGAGACCAGAGTTAGAAACCCTAACCCTAATTCGTCCAAACCCTTTTCAAGCCCTAATCCCTTTTTTATCAAAACCAATTTTCTACCAAACACAACCTTGAGTGTTTGAGTGTTTTAAGAGTGGTTTGATAGTGGTTTCGTGTTGCAACCTCTTCGTTTTAAGATCTTGTGTCCAACTTAAGCATTAAGCTAGATCTGCGTTTCTGTTTCATAAAAAATTTAGATCTCAGCATTTTATATTACATCACATCTATATCTGTATGTATTGTTTCTCATCTTCAGAAATCTATTGTTGATTCTTTTTCTGTAAATGTTTTCATACTCAAAATCAACAATAACGTTTTCTATTTCTAGTTCTTTTGAAACAAGACCTTAGACCTAGTTGGAATCACACTTGACGAATTTTAATTTCAAAAATATTTTCAAAATCCTGAAATTGATTAAGATCTTAATACGTCTTCTGAGCAAGATAGTCGTGGATTCTTGGTGAATATTAAAGGTCAAATAAGGTTCAAAGTTTTTTAAGAAGAGATAAACTGAAAATCACAGCATATAGATCTGATTTGTAATTTGCTAGGACTGTTTGTAAAAATAAGCGTGAGTGTGTGCATGCATGTGTTAAATCATCATCACAAACACTTACACACTACAACACTGAAAGTGTTGGTAATAAGATCTTGAAACAAGAGTCGACGTAAAGACTGGAACAAAGTGAAGTTAGCAAACTGGGAGAACAACATTAACAATCAGAACTGCAGAAAAGTTATAAGGACACCAGTGGGTACATTCCTAAACTTGTATAGGTCTGATTTGTGTGCATGTGTGTTATATAGTTTGTAACTGTTATATTTGTTTTAGTGGATTTTTCTTTTTACTCCGTAGAGGAAGTCGTGGATGTTTCCTCAGTTGGTTGAGATTTTACCACGTTAAAAATATCTTGTCATTAATCGTTCTAATCTTGAACTGATCTCGTGCAAAGTTTTAAACACCTCTTGTGATTAAAATGATTTGATTTCTAGAAAAAGGGTTTCTTCAAAAAACAGTTCCGAGTTACTTAAATAGTTTAATCTTGTATTAAACGGCTTTAGTAACAGTTTTTCATCCTAAAGTGGTCATGAGGTAGAAATAACTTCCCTTTTAGGTGGATCATGAGTTTCTTGGACTGGTTTATTCTTTGATGCTTTGATACTTTGAGAGAGACAGCAACTCTTAAAAATTTAACCTACTTTGTCTCAATATCCAAACTAGCTGGAACTCCTATATGATATAGACTCAAGTAAGTCAATCATATAGTGTGTTCTATCTCCCCCTTTGGATATTAGAGACAAAATTCCCTTGAGTAACATGTACTCGTGGGTAAAAAGAAAAAATCCTAAATTTCCTATACAAAGTATCTACTACCCTTTCCCATCCTAGAACCGGAAATAAGAGAAAAAAAATATATCACTCAATTACAATACAGTCCAATACCCTAATAAATAGGACAAGCTATACAATCGGGTCTGAAAAATGCCTCAAACAAATAAATGCGCAATGGCATATTAGTTAAGTTAGTACACAATAAGATATAAGGTCTAAATCATGTACATATTTACAAAAAATGTAAGACAGTTACTCAAGTTCCTTTCCCCCAATTTTGCTCAAATATACAATGGGGTAAAAGGATATAAAGTAGGAGAATATGTACTTATTAAAACAACACAATGAATAACATAATCAAAAGGATCTCTTACATTAAGTAAGAACTATCATACCAATGGCATTACGAAGATACTCAAATCTAATATTATCGAGAGGTTTAGTAAACAGATCAACTAGCTGTTTTTCGGTATTAAGATACTTAATGTCTAATTCTTTAAATTCTATAAGATCACGAATGAAATGACGTCTAATTTTTATGTGCTTATTTCGAGAGTATTGGACTGGATTTTTAGATATGTTTATTGCACTCTGGTTATCGTAATACATTATCAATTTTTCTTTAAAGATACTGTAATCACTAAGCATCTTCTTGATCCATAATAGTTGAGAACAATAACTACCGGCTGCAATATATTCAGATTCAGCCAATGATAGAGAGATACAATTATGTTTCTTACTACTCCAGCCTAATAAATTATTTCCTACATAATAGCAGGCTCCGATAGTACTTTTACTATCTTCCGAACACCCTGCCCAATCAATATATGTGTAGCCTATAATGGCACTAGCGATGTCTTTAGTGTACCAAATACCATAATTTTATGTACCCCGAACATATTTGATGGTACGTTTGACATGTAACATGTGTGATTATTTGGGTGCACCTTGGTATCTTGCACATACACAGACGAAGTAGGTAATATCATGTCAGAAAGCAGTAAGGTATAGGAGGCTCCATATCATACTTCTCTAAAGAGTTGGGTCAACAGTTTTCCCATTTTCTTCTTTGGACAATTTGGTAGTTGTGCTCATGGGAGTACGTGCGGGTTTAGAGTGTTCTAACCCTATAGAGGGGGCTTGAAGGTAATCCTGAGATTATGGATAATTCCCTAATTGGCAATAGTGTTTGAGATTACGCAACCGAGGTAGCTCAAGTGTGGCAACTCAGCGAGGCAGCTTGGCATGACAACTTATACTTTAGCTTGTTGTGTTAGTCATATTGTATCTTTGTTTTTATTGACTGAAAGCTATAACGGTTGTAATGATGTAACGAGAATAATAACGAGTTTTAGTGTGAGGTCAAACGGTACTCGCGAGAGACCAGGCTTGGCAGGGCCTGGGAGAGCTTTCATGCTCTATCAAATGACCTCGCCGTGGAAACTTTAGAGGGATTTGGTTTGGAGGATTGAGAAGTGAGTCACCATTAGGGCTTGTTCTGACCATCTTAGATACACCCGGTAAAACACCGAGGGACCCTGACCATGGAACCTCGGGCGGAGTAGCTTGGAGTTTCATCGAGCGTTGAGTTGAGAACTAAACATCCCTCTACTTAATGTCACATCTACTGTAAGTGATGTCACTAGCCAGCTAAACAATGTCAGACATGCACTTGAGTAAACCACTGTGGTATTTGGGGCTGTTAGGCAGTTGGTGAGCTACCTCTGCAACAACAACCCCATGACACACAGTGGTTAGGCAAAAGTCATGTCCTGGAATTTAAAGTTTATGACGTGGAGACAACAAGTGCATCAGGTATTTAATGTTTGTGACATAAAGTATGAGGGATGTCTTTCATACTCTTTAATGACTGAGTTGCCTCGGGGATGGTGTGGGGGGCTATTTAAGGATCCCAACCACCCCTGAGGAGAGGATGATCTTTTGAGAGTTCAGGAGTTATTGCTAGAATACATATTAAAGAGAGTTATTGCAAAACCAGAGAGTTTACTCACTCACCATTGTTATTTATTACGGAGCTTTTAATACTTGACAGAGATTCTTGAGGGTGCTTGGTGTGTTTCCATCTGCCTACCAAGGTGTATCTAGGGTGCTTACTTCTCTCTCCCTCTAGCTAAGTTACTTATAAGTTTCATTACTACTTTCTGAGTTATACGCGAGAGATTTGTGAGTTTAAACTGAGTCTTATCTTTATTAAGTTTGTGTTTGCATGCCCTATCATTAATCCAAAGCTTTGGCCAATTAGCGTATCAATACCATACTCGAACAAGGGTTACGCCTCCATTTGGCGACTCTGCTGGGGAGGCATTGTTCTAAGTAAGGAGTATGGCGCAAGATAATGCTACTCGAAGGCTCAATTTTGATGACTTCCAACATAATGAAGAACAAGCTGCGAGAGAACTAGAGGCCATAAGGGATGGGTCTCCTCGAATAGAGGTACCTCTGTTCCAGGGGATGACAGGTGTTTCGGGGGTGGCATAGGCTCCCACGAGTGCGGGTTTGGGACCCACTCAGGTCACGCTCCTCATGAGCAAGTTTTATGAGTTTTTGCAAACTCCAGTAGCTTTAACTATGCTCGGAGGATTCGAGGCTAATGCCTTCGTAACACCAGGGGTAGCTCCAACGGATTCACCAGGTGCAGGTGTCGCAGGGACGGTCCCGACAAACATACCCTCTGTTGTGAATCCAACGATAGAAGCCTCAGGAGTATCAATAACCCCAGATATAACATTCGTTCCCGCTCCAACGAGCATTCAACCCATAGCCCCATTGCTTGTTTCTCCAGTAGTGTCACCCATGGAGGAAATGAGAAAGGAGATGCAAAAGGAGATGTTGAAGTTCATGCAGGCTTCCTCAGAATCTACTGGCGATGTAACTTCGATTTATGATGACTTTCGAACACCGTATCCCCAGGAATACAACGACGAGCCCTATCCGAAAGACTTCATTCCTCCCATTTTTGAAAAATACACGGGAAAAGGTGGGAATCCAAAGGAGCACATCAAGCGCTTCATCGAACACTTGGGGGCACATTACAATAATAAGAAACTTCGATTGAGGGAGTTTTCCAAATCCTTAATCGATAAATCATGTACCTGGTATTCCCATTTGGCTCCTAGGAGTGTTTTTACGTGGGAGGAGATACATGTATTGTTTGCCCAGAAGTTCTTTCTGGCAGAAGATGAGTTTACTTTGACTCAACTGGGTAGGGAGAAGCAACGACCTGGGGAAGGAGTGGTGGCCTATGTTCGAAGGTTCAGGGAAAGATTCCTTGACGTGAGAGAGGAGGCCAAAGAGTCTAAGTTATTACAGATTGGGGTTGCTTCCTGAGTACATCTGCCATCTCATTAATGAGACGCGCGAGGGGACTTTTTCGGCGTTCTTAAAGCAACGAGGAATATCTCATTAGTGGTGCGATCAAATTCGGTGGCGATATCCATGATGTTTAGGTAGCCGATACAACCCGCGGGGGGTGAGGTATCAACCCCCACGGGCAGGGTACACCGAAGGAGGAGATGGGGGCAAGGCACCGAAGAAGCACAGTAAGAGGAAGTTCGGCAGAAACATGGAGGACCCACCACCAAATCCTTGTACAGTAGAGGAGGCTGTCAGCTGTTATAACGCAATGGTTCAAGGTGGAACGGTCTACGAGCTAAAATATATTCCAGTTGGGGAACCCAATGTGGAAAAGAAGGCGGATCCTAGGTACTACCAGGTTCATCGAAGGATCCAGCACCCAACAGAAAGTTGCTTCACACTGAGAAGAATTATTGACAAGTACGTGAAGGCAGGGACGTTGCAAATCCCTCCGTAAAAAGTCAATAACAACCCACTACTAGCACATGGGGCCAATCTAGAGGTGGCCTATGATGAGAAGGCGGAGAGGGGAGAAAGAGAAGAGTATGAAGCAACTTTAGGGGCCTGTACTAAGGGAATGGCTAACGTAGTTTTATCCTACGATGAAGCAAGCGCTAAGGATATGAAGGACGTGTACAACGTTGAAGGTGAGGAAGCAGATCCGGGCCTAGAGTACTGTGTAGTCTCAAAATCCCCAAAGTTCACCTGGTTCTTCGAACAGGCAGGGATACCAAAAGTGAGCAGGTTGGAAATAACCCAGGCGATACTAGATATTGCGAGGAAAGACGCAGTCCCTTTACTGAAATGGAAGGGACCCATGGCCAGGTTGGTAAGAAGGTTCCTGTCAGAAGTGACCTTCAGCAATGCTGATAGGGCTATGAGATTCCCTCATAACAGTCCATTGTATGTGACTGTCAGTGTTAACGGAGTTAGTTTTATAAGGACCCTCATGGATGAGAGAGCTTCCATTAATATCATGCCAATTAACTCCTTTCATGCAGCTAATATTCCAGAAGAAAGGTTGGTTCCCACGCCTTTGGTAATTTCGGGGTATGATAACCAATCTTCCAAATCCATTGGGTATGTTAATGTTGGGATTGTGATGGGAAGTTTGAGTTCCCATATAAAGTTCCACGTAATAAAAAGTGCAACTTCCTATCATCTGTGAATAAGAAGGGTGTGGATGCACAACCAAGGTATGGTTCCTTTTACGTACCACCAATGCGCTAAGGCGAACATCAAGGGGACAGAAGTAACCATTAAGGCTACGAAGAGGCCCTTTGCTATCAAGGAGGCTCACTTGGTGGACGCGATATTTTATACTGAGTTAGAAGAGGATGTTTGGGTCCTAACGAGAAGGATAGAGGGAGCCTGAGTTCCCTCGATTAGAGAAAGGATGGGGCCCTTGAACGAGCAGGGTAGTGAGGTTACGAGCAACGCAAGAGTAATGACCAAAGAATCTCACCAGTCGGTCCCTCGGCCCCAAGGCATCTCAAAGCAGCTCAAAGACAGGATGAGGCCCAGAGAGGATCCGATGGAGCATGAGGTCTAACGGCAAAGCGTGTTGAGTCGGTTCTCAGGGAAAAGAGTGGCCGAAGCGTCTAAAGAGAAGAAGAGGAAAGCAGTCACCGCTACCAATAGATAATGCAAGAAAGTCATTACTGAAGAAGGAAAGGTGATGTATCGATTATAACGGTGTGAGCGGGCCGCCGAGGAAACTGATGATGAGGTTGACCCGATATATGATGTTTTCTGGTGGATCAATGGGGACAATGTATGGTGATAGACAACTCCAGTATATAAGAATTTATGGAGGAAGTCGTCGAGGAACCGGATTACATGGAGGATCGACCAAAGTCGGAGGCACAAGAGCTAGAGCAGTTGAACCTGAAAAAAGAAGGGGAAGATCCAAGGCCCATCTTCATCCTAAAGGATCTCAGTAAAGAGAAATGAGGGTCCTTAGTTGAGAGAATTCGGGAGTTTATAGAAGTCTTCACGTGGAAGTACACAGATATGGAAGCGGTGGATGAGGAAGTGAGTTGTTACAAGTTGAACGTGATGCCTTCAGCCATTCCAGTAAAATAAGAAATAAAAACGTACAAACCTGAGTTGGATTTGAAGATTAAGGAAGAAGTTCAACGCTTACTAATAGAAGGGTTTATCAAGCCAATACAACACCCGATCTGGATGTCCAGTATTATCCCAGTAGGAAAGAAAGATAAAAATCAAATAAGGATCTGCATGGACTTTAGAGATTTGAATAGAGCTTGTCCCAAAGATGAGTTCCCTCTGCCCTCCATCGATATTCTGATAGATGCAACGACTGGTTATGATATGTATAGCTTCATGGACGGGTATATAGGATACAACCAGATCAAGATGGATCCCTTCGATGTAGAGAAAACAACGTTCAGGATCCCGTTGGGCAACTTTATGTACAAGGTGATGCCGTTTGGACTCAAGAACGCTGGGTGAATTACCAAAGAACAATAATGGCCATTTTCCATGACTTCTTTCATAAGTTCATGGAATTATATATGGATGATTTGGTCATCAAGTCGATGAAGGAGGAGTCCCATCTGAGCGATTTGAGGAAGGTGTTTTCCCGTTATAGGAAGTTTAAATTAAAAATGAATCCATTGAAGTGGATTTTTGGAGTGAGGAGTGGGAAATTCCTAGGCTTTTTGGTCGATCGACAAGGGGTGAAGATGGACCATGACAAGCAGTGGGAGATCTTAGAAATGCCATATCCAAGAACGACGAAGGAGCTGAAGAGTTTCCTCGGCAAGGTCTTCTACCTTAGGAGATTTATGCTTGGATTGGCCGAAATAATACACCCACTGATGCAGCTGTTGCGAAAGAAAACGAAGTTCAAATGGGAGGCGATTCACCAGGAGTCTCTTAACGGAATAAAGAAACTTCTCGTGTCACCACAGACCATGGTTCCCCCAAGGGATAGAATACCGTTGTAGCTGTACCTCACATCCACCACGAGGTCCGTGGGAGTTTTGATGGCACAAATGATTAACGGAAAAGAACGATCGGTCTACTACCTCAACTGGATCATCCATGGGCCAAAAGTCAGATATAGTATCTTAGAAAGGCATTGCTTAGCCTTAGTATTTGTAGCGTAAAAACTTAGACATTATATGCTATTTTTTACAATTCATATTGTAACGAGATGTGATCCTATTAAGTATTTTCTTGTAATAACTATATTAATTTGCAGG
This sequence comes from Sambucus nigra, assembly GCA_949130495.1. NCBI lineage: Eukaryota > Viridiplantae > Streptophyta > Magnoliopsida > Dipsacales > Adoxaceae > Sambucus > Sambucus nigra. Next base: position 442,819,964 of record OX422220.1, on the reverse strand, counting down.
GTAGCTAGATGGTTCCTTATCCTCTCTGAATATGACTTAAAGTGCGTGGTTCCTCGCGCAATCAAAAGCCAGGCGTACGCTGATCTGTTGGCTATTTTCCCTTCAGGAAAGTTTGAGCCTCCCAAAGAAAGCATTATAGGAGACGACTTGCAGTCCAATCACCTAGATGCAACGGATAAAGAATGGATAATGCAGTTTGATGGGTCATCGACAAAAAAGAAAAGAGGAGCAGGGGTTATTCTTTCGAAAGGAATGGAGGAGATTTGCCTTTCTTACAAGTTAGATTTCCCTTGCTTTAATAACGAGGCAGAATATGAAGCATTGGTGTTGGGATTACTAGAGGCTCTTCGAAGAGGGATCCATTTATTTTGCATTAAGGAGGATTCAAGCCTGGTGGTTCAACAAGTGAATGGAGAATACGCGTTGAAACACATGAGCCTAGCACCATACATAACGATCATTCCGAGGCTCCTTGGCCAGTTCCATCGGACTAAGATCAAGAGGCAGCTCAGAATGATGAACCGTCACCCAAATTCCTATGCCACCATTGCCCAAAAGATGATCACGAGGAGCGATATAACTACTGTCATGATTCAACGAAGAACAACTCCTTCGATGGTACAGTCAATTTTATCGATGGAAGAGGATGCGGACTGGAGGGGAAATATTAAGAGGAAACTGGAGTCTGGTGAAGGAACGATGGGGCTCAGCGAATTGGCCCAGTACTTTACAAACCAGGGAAACCCTTACTTCAAAAATGCAGGAGGATGGCTATCGAGATGTATAGGTCCAAAAGAAGTAAGGCAGAGGTTAAAGAAAATGCATGAAGAGCACTGCGAAACGACTGAGATTCCTCTTTATAGACGAATTCAAAGGGAGGGATATTTCTGGCCTAGTATAAAGCAGGATGCAGGCGAGTTACAACGGAAGTGTGACATATGCCAGTTGTTCTTTGAGGCAGCAGAATGTCATTTCGTGGAGACTCAGCCTGACTGGAGACAACCCTATGTTGGCTTCATTAAAGATGAAGTTATCCCAACGAAGAAAATTAATGCGATGGGACTCCGACGAAGGGCCCCGAGATTCTACGTTCAGGAGGGGCAGCTTTATCGAAGGGGATACTTCAATAGGTCATTGCGTTGCATCCCGAAGGAAGAGGCAACTGAGGTTCTCAAATAGGCGCACGATCCAACTCATATAGGAGGGGCCAAGCTATATGTCCAGGTGATGACTCTGGGTTACTATTGTCCAACGGTGGAGAAAGATTACGTTGAGTTCATTTGCAAGTGCAAGGCCTGCCAACTGCATGGAAATATTATCCATGCCCCATCGGTGGACCTACACTCCCTGGCAATGCCCTATCCATTTCACACTTGGGCGTTCGACCTGGTATGGGATATACACCCTTCTTCGAAGGGAAGATATAGATCCTAGTTGCAACGGAGTGTTTCACAAAGTGGGCTGAGGCGATACCACTGAGAAGGGAAACAGCAGGAGTAGTGAGCAACTTCATCAGGGAATACATCATTCGTCATTTTGGGATCCCAAAGGGTATCCTTTCAGACAATGGAACTTCTTTCATCAATTCAGAGGTAACGATGCTCATAGACAAATATTCTATTGTCCATCACACTTTGACGGTGGCTTACCCAAAGGGAAACGGTCAAGCCGAAGCGACTAACAAGACTTTGGTCAATATCTTGGCCAAAACGATGGAGAATTTTCCAAGATCGTGGGATGATAAGATACCGGTTATTTTATGGGCCTATCGGACGACTAAGAGGAAGCCTACAGGGTATACACCGTTTTCTCTTGTTTATGGGGCTGAGGCAATTCTCCCGGTGTAGTTAGAAGTTCCCTCGGCTCAATATGCTTTGTGAAGCAGTATGCTCCCTCAGAATAGACATGTGCAGTTGGAAGCATTGGACGAACACATAGATAATGCGATACAACACTTTCAAATGTACACGAAGTAGCTCTCCAGGGCATATGATAACTTGGTGAGACCAAGGAAATTCGTGGAGGGATATCTTATATTGAAGGCAGTAGTTAAACATATTAGGGGGCTTCTTTTACCTAAGTTTGTAGCAAATTGGGAGGGACCTTTCATCGTAAAGGAGGCTCATGACTCAGGTTATTGCTTAATTTCAAAAATGAAAGAAGATAAACCATTCAAGATTGACAATAAGTGGTTGAAGGTTTATCATGTGTAGGCAGTTATGTTTAACCACTGATGTACTTGGCTATTGTTATGAATACACAAGTTCTTTCGTATGATGAGTATATAAGTTCCTTTTATTATGACTCAGGAAGAGATGAAAGAATTATAGAACTTCACACTTCACAATCCATGCAATAAGTTGTAACACATAAATGGCATAAGAAAATAAGTATCTTTTTCCATTCATGAACTTTGGTGCATTACAAAACTGGGAGCTATCGCCCAAGAACTACATGAGAAGAAGAAAAAAATACATATAGAAAAACTCATTGGCCCAGGAGAAACCACAGATCCGAAGAAGAGAAAAAATCTCCAAGAAGGCCCGAAGAAGCTGCTTGGCAGGACCGTTGGGCATTGACAGAAACCTCCAACCTTGTCTACACCTGTGTGCGCTCAATCAGGAGTTTCTCTCATTTCGACTTCGTCGCGCGTAGAGCCTCTTCAAGGTCCTCCACCTCTTTGTCAATGGTTTCAAGAAGAGGTGCAAGCTCGACCAACTTGGCTTCCTCGGCCCTCTGATCCTCCTGATGTTTTCGTAAGAGCTCCCTCTGGTTGTCCAACCGCTGGCTCTTGAAAGTCTTTAAATGGGTGATGAGCCAGTTAAAACATAACCCGTCATAACCCAACTCCCTCAGATAGACCAAGAACTGGTTGAGGAGGGGTCTGGTCACGTTCGGAGTTGGAGTGTTAGAAATTTTAGTAATAACGGTGGCCATGCCTTGAAGCCTATAGCTCATAACTGGGATGTTTGAACTCAGGCAGTCTACCGTAAAGGTCTCAGGATGATAGCTCACAAGTTGCTCGATGACAAAACGATGGTTGGCAGGCATTTAGGGAGAACGTTAGAGTACTATCAGGCAGAAGGCGGGAGGAGCCAAGTCGGGCAGAGGAAGCTCGCACCCAGATTCACTCTCTGCAGTAGCACCTGTCGTGGAATCTTGATCATTATGGCTAGATTCTTCGAAGGAGACATGTTCACGATGTGGCGAGGCAATGGGCGAAGGAACTGGTGGAGAATCCTCCCCAGAAACCTGAGAATAGGTAGGAGAAAAATGAGTTTATGGGAAAATCTTAACAAGTGTTCTCGTTGTTAAGTCACCGTTATAGGTGGAGTTTATAGAAAAATCTTAACAAGTGTTTTCATTGTTAAGTCACCGTTATATGTGGAGTTTATGGAAAAATCTTACAAGTGTTCTCGTTGTTAAGCCACCATTATAGGTGGAGTTTATGGAAAAATCTTAACAAGTGTTTTCGTTGTTAAGTCACCGTTATAGGTGGAGTTTGTGAAAAAATCTTAACAAGTGTTTGCGTTGTTAAGTCACCGTTATAGGTGGAGTTTATGGAAAAATCTTAACAAGTGTTTTCGTTGTTAAGTCACCATTATAGGTGGAGTTTGTGAAAAAATCTTAACAAGTGCTTGCGTTGTTAACTCACCGTTATAGGTGGAGTTTACGGAAAAATCCTAACAAGTGTTTTCGTTGTTAAGTCACCGTTATAGGTGGATTTTGTGAAAACATCTTAACAAGTGTTTGCGTCGTTAAGTCACCGTTATAGGTGGAGTTTATGAAAAAATATTAACAAGTGTTTTCGTTGTTAAGTCACCATTATAGGTGGAGTTTATGGAAAAATCTTAAAAAGTGTTTTCGTTGTTAAGTCACCGTTATAGGTGGAGTTTGTGGAAAAATCTTAACAAGTGATTTCGTTGTTAAGTCACCGTTATAGGTGGAATTTATGGGGAAAAAAACCTAACAAGTGTTTTCATTGTTAAGTCATAAACACAGTTGAAGTTCGAGAAACTGACAAATACAGATAAAACTAGTGAAGTACCTCGACAACAGCAGGAGCGAGATTGGGAGTGACCACGTGGGCCATAACAATAGAAACCGTGGGAGGCCAGTTCAGTACCTCAACAACCTCAACGGGGCCCTTGGATGCAGAAGCCTCAATGGTAGGCACACTCCCCTCGCTAGCATGTGGTACTAAGGCCAACATGGGTGCATCATCGGAAGGAGATATTGGACCTTCAAGAGATGCCCCAATGAGAGTAGTAGCACCAACCTGGGCCTGAAAATGGAAAAGGCCACTTAGCGCAAAGGGTGGAGAGAGACTTGGAGAGAGCTGCAAATGAAAAGCCAAGTGTTAGACACAAGGAGTAAACACAAGAATATGAGCCAGAACTGCACCTAACTTACCCTCGTTATGGCACCGAAAAGAGGAGCCGCAGTAAGGGGTCGTGTCAGTACAGGAGGAAGGAGAATGTTAGCTATCAGCGATGCCACCTCCACCTAAAGCAGCCCAACATGTTAGAAATGATAAACAAAGCAAGGGGATAAATAAATAAAAGATGGGAGACTTGATAAGAAATTTACCCGAGGGACACCTCCTCGACCACAATAAGGGGTAGAGGAACCTCTCATTCCGAGGGTAATTTGAAGGAGGCTGGAACAGTTACCTCGGGTTGGTCAAACATCTCAGCAGCACCTTTGGAGGCATCTCTGGCCCGACAGGGGGATAAACGACGAGAATAGGTGAGGCCTATTAAGGGAGAACGTGGAAGGGCGACAGTGGAGGCAGGGGCACTGTAACGTCCCCCCACAAAACGACTCACTGGGGGACTGGGGGGACTGGGAGGACTGGACCTCGCTTCTTCAACTCCCTGCACCAAAGTTATCAGGCAATAAGTAAGGGCGCTACCTTAAGAAAACAGGAATGATAACAAAATTAGCACACATACCTCGGATCCAGATGGAGAACGAGAGGGTATAACCACTGGCAAAGGTCGCGAGGAGGCAGCAGCCGAAGGAGCTGGGGAATAAGGCTTCTCTTGTGTCAGCCTCTTCTGGGATTTGGTACCAAGAGTTTTCTTCTTAGAGCTCGTTGCACCACTAGTTTCAGGTACCCTCGTCCTTCTTCTCTTTTTTTCTGTTGGCTCTGTGGGATCAACCACGATTATGGGGTTTATACCCGGAGGAGGAGTGGCGACTGTGCGCCGTTGAAACTCAGCATGTATTCTGTCGACTTCGGCTTCTACCTGCCTCCTTAGCTCTTCAGCCATCTCTGGAGACATGGGAGGGGGAACGAAGGCAATTGGTAATGCCTCCAATAGAGTTTGAGTTTGAACTTGGGCCTTAGATTTCTTGGACTTGGCCTTCTTAGCAGGCTGCTGAGAAGGCTCCTCTTCCGTGGCAGCTTCGGCCAAAGGGGCAGTTTATTTAGGAGCTGCAACGGCCTTGGACTTCGAAATGGCAGTGGGAATTATTGGACAATAAGGGGGTAATTTCTGGGGAGATTCTTTAAGGGTTGTACTCAAGGGAAACTCAACCCCAAGAACGGAGTTCCCCTTAAGACCAAACTCAGAAGAGGAGAAGGAAAGAACTGGGGGATATTGAGGCGAGGACTGAATGAACTAGCGAATCATTTCCAACTATTCCAAATGGAACTTGGTGGCAAAAGAAGTGGATACATCTCCCTTCCTAGTAGTACTAGGAAGGGTGACACGGCCATCGATAGTGGATGTCACACCAAGCACCGCGACAGCAGTATAGACGGTGCAGGCTTCAACGAAGGTAACCTTTGAGTGGTTGTCCTGAAACACAGGTTGAGGGCCCCCCTGATCGAACCCGAATTGCCTACTTCACCTATCGGGGTTCTAAGGCTCTGAGGTGTATCCCCATTCAGTGTAGGAGGGGAGAACCCCTGGGGTGAAAATAAGCACTACGACTTGCGAGGGATCTTCTATAATCGGATTGAACCTGACCGTTGTGGCTACAGAAGGAAAGAAGTCCCAACTATGGGCAAAGGTAGACTCACTATATGGCCTCATCACAAAGGAGTCTAAATGATTAAAAACGTCCATTATCTCCTTTCGACTTTATTTTTTGTGAAAATATAGGAGACGTGGGGGCTTGATACCTTGGCTCACAGGCAGAGAAACGGATTTGGCAGCAATGACAGGAAAACGGGTGTAGAGGAAGCCCGTCAAAATGATGGTGTTAGCAAAATTTGCCAAGTTGTAACGACCCAATAATCGTGACATATCGATGTGTGTTCGATCTAACCAGGTGTAGAGGGACCCCAGGGAAATGGGGGCCAGTGGAAGGTTGAAACCCCTGGCCAAACGAATGAAAATGTTTATTAGGTCCCTCAAAAAAATAGTTGATAAGGGGGTAAATGTGGCTTTGTTTGAGGAACCGGTGCAACTGCGGCAGATCCGATCCAACTCAACTCGATCAGCAGCCTCTTCGGCATCCATAGGCTCATCGTGGTAGGAGAACTCTCCCATGGGCTCAAACCCAAGGAGTTCACAGAGGTCCTCCAGAGTAATGGTAAACTCCCCCACGCAGCGAAGAAGGTGTGGGTTGTGATGTTCAACCGGGAGACTAGCACTTGGAGTGCCACGTTGTGCTTCGAGAGGGTGAACTCGCCAAACCAGTAGGCTCAATGCAACCCAACCTTCGCAAGAGAAGCAGCGTGGGAGCTATGTATATATGTGTGACAAGCAGTAAAATGGGTTGGTGACCCCTCAGGTGCTTCGAAGCCAATCTGAGAATAGGGGAAGTCGCCACGTCTTGAGATGAAAATGCAGAGTCCCCTCGGTTGGAAAATAGCCCCACTTGGATGAATCCATCTCCTTATCACCCAGCAGTAAGGGGTCAAACTTGGATAAGAAGTGGCATGTCTGTCATGCCTCAGAAAACTTATCATCTTCTTCAAAGATGGGCGCTCGATGATAGAAGCGTAGTTTCTCTTGACGAGCAGTATCCAGGGCAGCGTCGCTAAGGGCGGTGGTAGCGCCAGCAGCGGTAGAGGGGGGACCTGGCTGAGTAATAGCAACAACCTTGGAAGTACTTGAAGAAGCTATGAGAGAGTGGTGATGAATGATATAGCTGGGCAAGAAAGGTTAAGAACAAGAGGGGAGGAGCACAACCGCAGGTGGTGGTGCAAAAGATGAGAGAAGGAGGAGACTGAGTAAAGGATGGGGAAATAATAGAGTTCGCACATAGTTTTTCTCTCTAAAGAAAGCGGGGAGTTTGAAGAAGATAAAGAAATAGAAGGGTTTTGAAATAAAAGAGACGTTTAAAGGGTTTCAAACTCTACGATTGAAGTTTCCCACCATCACATGTGCAAGAGTCGCCTATAATCATTTCAAATGAGCACGTGGCACATCGGGAAGGGCCTCGATAATTGAAAAGATGGCACCACATCATTTAATGAAGTAACGCTTGGTAAAAGAAGGGGGTTGCCTTCTCTAGCAAGTTTGAGTTTTGGCGCCAGAATTTTTATCAGACATATCTAATTCTCTCAACAAAGGCATTCCCCCAACTGTTCAAAAAAGCTACGATGTCCCCTCGCCACATGTCCAAACGTTTGAATTGTAGCGAAGCATCACAGGGGAGAATTTCACTTACCAGGAGTCTAAACGAGTATTTGAGAAAGTTAGTAGGCCTTTTTGGAGAATTTCTAATATTAAAGCTAGAACGGTTGAGGCTCAGCATGAGGAAAAAATGGAGATGTACCTTCGCCTAAGCCCCAATGAGAATGGCGCTTCGGCTCAGGTACATTGGGGAGAATTTTACTTTTTCCAGGAGATTATATCGCTGCGGTTCTAACGAGGGAAAGAAGGCCAGAATTTTTTCACGCAGAGAAGGTTCATCGAATTGAGAAGTTTTGTGCAGACATTTCTTGTTCCAACAAATCTCTCCACAAAGTGGCAAATGTAGAGGGGGCTTGAAGGTAATCATGAGATTAGGGACAATTCCCTAATTAGCAATAGTGTTTGAGATTAAGCAACCAAGGTAGCTCAAGCGTGGTAACTCAGCGAGGTAGCTTGGCGTGGCAACTCATACTTTAGCTTGTTGTGTTAGTAATATTTTATCTTTGTTTATATTGACTGAAAGTTATAACGGTTGTAATGATGTAACGAGAATAATAACGAGTTTTAGTATGAGGTTAAACGGTACTCGTGAGAAACCAAGCTTGGCAGGGCCTGGGAGAGCTTTCATTCTCTATCGAATGACCTCGCCGTGGAAAATTTAGAAGGATTTGGTTTGGAGGATTGAGAAGTGAGGCACCATTAGGGCTTATCCTGACCATCTTAGATACACCTGGAAAAACACCGAGGGACCCTGACCGTGGAACCTCGGGCGGAGTAGCTTGGAGTTCCATCGGGCGTTGAGTTGAGAACCAAATAACCCTCTACTTAATGTCACATCTACTATAGGTGATATCACTAGCCAACTAAATAATGTCAGACCTGTACTTGAGTAAACCACCGTAGTATTTGGGGTTGTCAGGCAGTTGGTGAGCCACCTTTGCAACAACAACCCCTTGACACACACTGGTTAGGCAAAAGGCATGTCTTGGCATTTAATGTTTATGACGTGGAGATAACTAGTGCATCATGTATTTATTATTTGTGACATAAAGTATGAGGGATGTCTTTCATAGTCTTTAATGAGTGAGTTGCCTCGGGAATGGTGTAGGGGGCTATTTAAGGACCCCAACCACCCCTGAGGAGAGGATGATCTTTTGAGAGTTCAGGAGTTATTGCTAGAGAGAATACATATAAAAAAGAGTTATTGCAAAACCAAAGAGTTTACTCACTCACCATTGTTATTTATTACGGAGCTTTTAATACTTGACAGAGATTCTTGAGGGTGCTTGGTGTGTTTCCATCTGCCTACCAAGGTGTATCTAGGGTGCTTACTTCTCCCCCCTCTAGCTAAGTTACTTCTAAGTTTAATTACTACTTTCTGAGTTATACACGAGAGATTTGTGAGTTTAAACTGAGTCTTATCTTCATTAAGTTTGTGTTTTCACTCCCTATCATTAATCCAAAGCTTTGGCCAATTAGCTTATCATTACCATACTCGAACAGGGGTTACACCTCCATTTATAATATTAAGTACCCTCTTACAAACACAAACTTATTAATGAGAGAAGAGGCATACTTGGATTGATTTATAAAAAGACCATCATTGAAATGTTTGACTTGTAGTCCTAAGAAACATTATAATTCACCAATTAACGACATCTGAAATTCAGAATGCATTATCGTAAAAAAATCTTTACTTGATTAGGACAGGTTGAGCCGAAAATAATATCATCTACGTAAACTTGGGCTATGAGGACATATTTGTCTGATTTCCTAAGGAATAAGGTTGGATCATTTCCACCTGGAATAAATCTGCTAGAGACTAAAAACGTAGACATCCATTCATACCAAGCTCTAGGAGCTTGTTTCAAATCGTATATGGCTTTCTTAAGTCTAAACATGTGATTTGGAGAAGAGAGATCGATAAATACTTTAGGTTGTTCTACGTATACTTCCTCAGATAAAAATTCCATTTAAAAAGGCAGACTTAACATCCATTTGAAAAGGTTTGAATTGTAAATGACATGATATAGCTAAAAGAAGACTGATAATACGCAAATATTGTGTATTTCATCCTCCGAACCTATGCATTTTAGTCCCCACGAGTATCTTATTCCCTATATTTATGCTCGTTAACCAGACAACCTCAAATTTCTACGTTAACATGTTTTGCATGGGTTAATTGAGCTTTTATAGGTATTTGGATGCTAAGTGTGAAGTTCGGACGCATTTCGCTCGATTTCTGTACCCAATTTCACGTTCAAGGGCATTTTAGTCATTTCAAAGATTGGGTACCTGGCCCGACATCTACATGGAAGTTGTATCCCTCCTCTCAAGCTTCGCATGGCCGCAAACGGTGCATGATTCCGAGTCCGTATGAAGAAGTTACAGGAGTTTCAGCGGACGAGAAAGGCAAACATCCCAAAACAGCAATGCAGTGTGCTGATACCTGCTTGATCGATCGATCGACCAAAGGGGTCGATCGATCATTCCTTCTCGATAGTGGGGTTATTTATTTACCATCGATCAATCGACGGTTTGGGTCGATCGATCGATCCCCTATTTCCAGGAGATATTTTGCCTTATATTTTCCTTTTCTTTTCTTTTCTTTACTTATTCCAACTTACTATAAATACCAAATTTTGTTGTAATAATCAAATATTATAGTTTAGATAGTTTTAGGTTATAATAGCTTAGGGTTTAAGGGTTTTAGAGAGTTATTCTTCAATTGTTCTTGGCTTGCCACCCCATTTGGGTTAAATGTTGCACTTTTCATCATCCTCTCCATTAATATAGTGTGTATTTACTTATTTCTTGCTTTGATAATTAGATTTACATGCTTTGTTAATTGGTTTACATTCTTTGATTTACTTGCTTTCTAGTGAGAATTTATCGCGTTTATTTACCGCTTTATTTATCGCATTTTTAAGATGCTTTCTAGCTAATTTAAATTAGGTCGTGTTTGAATTGAACTCACTCGAGTTGACGGGTTTCTTGGCTTTGGTGATGGTGTTTACGGGTTTATTTCGGGTCCGTTGTCGTAGTTATTGCGCCTAGGAGATTTGACGGGGCATGTCATGTATGTCCCGTGCTTACGACCTTTCGTGCGCAATTTTTGGGGTATTTATTGACGCCAAAAACTAATTAAGCTTTTTATGCGGATTTAGGGGCGTGACAACCCTTGATTCAATTAACTATCGAAACGAGACGCATTTTAAATAACTCTTCAACCCATGTATTCATTTTATACAAATTAACTCGGGTGAGGGATATTCGACGCAACCTATAGTTTTACCGCTTTCTTAATCTAGTTTATTTTCCCTCGCCTAGTTAAACATTTCCCTTTTTCACATCTTTAACTTTTCGTTGTAAATCATCTTTTACACTTTTATTTCGGAGCACTAAATCATATAAATTCTAGCATCTCGTCCCAGTGGATTTTCGATACCTGACTTACGCTGTGCTTGCCGCGGGTGATCAAAATGGCGCCGTTGCCTGGGACTTGTTTGTTTTAGACTTTATTTGATTTAATATTTCATAGTATTTTCTTTCTATTTGTATTATTTGCTAACCTTTTTGTCGGACTTCCACATTTGAGCACTTAGAAACGCTCGAATTTTTTTCGCGCGCACTTACTTTGTGGAATTCGCCATTTCGATCCATTTTCGGGGTAAGCATGTCTTATTCCAATTCTTTCGGTACTCATTGTTATAATTCTCAAAATTGTCATAATCCTATGACTTTCGGTGAATACTTAGAATTCCAAAGTATTTCAAATTCAAATATGACTTTGGGAGAGTATAACAAAAGTCAAAATCTAGGTTATTGGAATTTTGATGATGATGATAATGATTTTGGGCCTTTACCTCCTTATAATAGGAATTTTGAAACGAATTCGAATAGTTTTCAAAATTCCTATAATAATGAGTTTTCGTTTAAGTCCGATGGTAATTTTCAAAGTTCCCATTTTCATGGATCTGCACCTCGACCTATGACATTCGGTGAGGGTTTGCGTATGTATGAGAATGAAAAAATTGAAAATCGTTATCGGGAAGAAAATCGTTTGTGGGAACATGAGTTGGATTTATTATGTGTCCGACGATTATTTTTCTCCAGGACTTTTGAAGTCGAGGAATGTTTTGAACCAAATGAGGTACTTCTGCCTACTTTGGAACAAACCATTCTTGACTTTGCCCATTGCATAATAGATATTTAAAGTGAGGATGAAAATGACGTAATATCTATTTGCAATGAAATGATTTCTTCTTTGGCCCCCAAAGAAGAACATTTCATTGAAAATGATATTATATCATTCGAAACTCAATCTTCATACGATGATTAATCATCTCATGAGATTGAATTTCTTTCATCCCCATTTTCATTCTCTATTATCACACCGTCACAAGTACTCGATGATTCGGTTTCAAACTTTAATGTTTTAAACCTTTTCGCCGATGAGGAGTACTTGCTCGAGTCGCCTTCCATGATCGCATCTTTGCCTTTGTGTGCGCCGCCTCCCATTCCAATTTGAAAATCATTGGGAGGATATTCGGCTTTTCTCGGTCCCCATATGTTTTTGTCACCCGTTCAATCCAAACCCCCATCGTCCCTCCAAAATTGTTAATTGGCGATGGTTCCTTTCTTTCGCCTTACACATGCCTTTCGTTGTTCAAACGTAATTCATATTTTTCGATAGGCATGCTTGTATGTGAGGGTACACCGGTTATCCTCCAAAGTCAAATTGTTCTTATGGTGGACCCTCAACTATATAGACTTCTAGTGTACAGTTAGTGTGAGGCCTAAATAGTAGGTTGTATATAGTTAGCTTTTCATTCTTTCTATCTTTATATTTTCCTTACTTTTTAATTTAGTCTAGTGTAATTAGTTAACTTTTTTGTATTTGTTTTTGCTATGCTCGGTACTAACTTGTTTTGTAGATTCTTTGGACTTGTTCTTATGGGGATCGCTCCAATTTTGGGTAATATCGCTCTTTTCCTCTCTTTAACTTGGTTCTTAATTAACATTGAGGACAATGTCAAGTTTTAAGTTAGGGGGTGTGGGATAATCTATCCATTTCATTATTTAGTCCATGTTTTGTCTCTCATGTTAGTTACTTAGTATGCTTTTCTTAGAAAAATAAAAAATTTTAAAAATATTTTCTTTCTTTTTTCTCCCTTTTTGGGCATCTTGCCTTTGTTTCCGATGATAAATTTCAATAATTGCCCGATCCAATAGACAACCCAACGATGCATGTTCTCGATTTTAGAAGTCATTAGAGTTTAGTCCTCGATTATTGATATTATGAATAACTTCATGCATTAAACTTTAATCCCATCAGCACGTGCACTTTTATTGTTATATTGATTTGGTTTAAGATTTTTATAACTCTTTAATCTTTTGTTGCATTGTATATACTTACACCCAGTAAGTTTTGTACCTTTCGTCATTTATGAGTGTATACACTATTCTTTTCTCATTAAAAACGTTGAATTCATTGGTAATCTCACTAGTCTTTCATTTGACCGTTCGTTAATTGAGTTCATACTTGAAATGTGTTACTTGATCATGATTTTCATATATTATTTTGACTCGAGAATTGCGTAAAATTTTGGAAATGATCATAGGCATTGTTTGTTATATCACCCGTATTAGCCTTGACCTCACCCTTATATGTTTATACTCGTTAACCCCCCTGAGCCTAATATTAGCCTTTCATTTCACACCCAAATTCCCATGCCAACTCCAAATTGGAGTTATAAACCATACATACACTTTCCATACCTTTATTTGGAATGTTACTTGGGATTGAATGATGTTGTTGTGATGTCGGTTGCAATTTAGGCATGTGAGAGTTTGAAAAGTAAAGAAAAGAGATGTGAAAAAAGAGATGAAAAAGAGAAAGCAAAAAGCAAAAGAAAACAAAAGAGAAAAATGAGAAAAAGAAGAAAAGGAAAGAAAGAGAAAGTTGTATATGTTGTATATAGTTCAATAAACTTTGATTACTCTCCCCGATGATATTTCTAATGCCGTTTTGGAACTTGTTTTCCAATTTTGATATTGACCGCATTTTCCCATTATCCCGAGTTTTCATTTCCGAACACTTTAAACCCGTACATACATTCCTTTCATTTTATACCCTAGCCTAGCCTACATTACAACCCTAGTAAAGTCCTATGTGATCTTTAGTAGATGTAATTCAAAAGTCATAATAGTTTTGATAATCTGTGAAAATACATTTCCCCTCCTTAAATGTGCGATATCTTTCATTGAGATTACGAGTTTTCAGTTTATATATAGCGTTCTTCATTTGTGACATGTGTGTGGACTAGTTTCCATTTCCATTTACTCTTTAATCCGCATGTTCCTTGTGTTACCTCCCTATTTCGAGTGAATTTCATTTGATGAGTGTAATGCTCGTGAGGATTGAATATATGCTTGCTTTAACATTTATTCGGTTTATATAAGTTTTTCGCCAAATCACACTTTGCATGTGCTCGCTCCCCTCCCACATTTTAAGGTTTCAATTCTATGAGGTGCATTCGATAGTGTTAATGATTCTAACTTTTGTTTGAATCCGTTCAATGTGCTAATAATGTGTATGAAATCTTATTCGCTATTGTGGGGCTTGTCGCATGTTGGTTTGGGCTTATTTTGATGAAACCATGTGATGTTTGTGGGTATCATCCCTGAAAACCCTCACGAGATGACACTCTTCCACTAGGGTGATCTAGGGGTTTAACGGCTTATTGCATATGCTAAATTAAATCGAATCGCCCGCGAAAGTGGCCTTATGCTTTTATACCATAATTTTGTACTATCCCTATTTTTGGTTTGCTTGTAGTTCTTGTTGCATCCTATTTCATTGCTAGGGACTAGCAATGTGTAAGTTAGGGGGTGTGATAATATGCAAATATTGTGTATTTCATCCTCCGAACCTATGCATTTTGGCCCCCACGGGTATCTTATTCCCTATATTTATGCTCGTTAACCAGACAACCTCAGATTTCTACGTTGACATGTTTTACAGGGGTTAATTGAGGTTTTATAGGTATTTGGATGCTAAGTGTGAAGTTCGGACTCATTCCACTCGATTTTCGTACGCGATTGCATGTTCAAGTGCATTTTAGTCATTTCACAGATGGAGCACCTGGCCCGAAATCTCATGGAAGTTGTAGCCCTCCTCGCAAGCTTCGCGTGGCCGTAAACGGTGCACGATTCCGAGTCCGTATGAAGAAGTTATGGGAGTTTCAGCGGACGAGAAAGGCAAACATCCCAAAACAGCAATGTAGTGTGCTGATACCTGCTTGATCGATCGATCGACCAAAGGGGTCGATCGATCGATCCTTCTCGACAATGGGCTTATTTATTCACCATCTATCGATCGACGGTTTGGGTCGACCGATCGATCCCCTGTTTCCAGGAGATATTTTGCCTTATATTTTCTTTTTCCTTTTCTTTTCTTTACTTATTCCAACTTACTATAAATACCAAATTTTGTTGTAATAATCAGATATTCTAGTTTAGATAGTTTTAAGTTAGAATAGCTTAGGGTTTAAGGGTTTTGGAGAGTTCTTCTTCAATTGTTCTTGGCTTGACACCCCATTTGGGTTGAATGTTGCACTATTCATCATCCTCTCCATTAATATAGTTTGTATTTACTTATTTCTTGCTTTGATAATTAGATTTACATGCTTTGTTAATTGGTTTACATGCTTTGATTTACTTGCTTTCTAGTGAGAATTTATCGCGTTTATTTACCGCTTTATTTATCGCATTTTTGAGATGCTTTCTAGCTAATTTAAATTAGGTTGTGTTTGAATGGAACTCACTCTAGTTAATGCGTTGCTTTGCTTGGTGATGGTGTTTACGGGTCTATTTCGGGTACGTTGTCCTAGTTATTGTGCCTAGGAGATTTGACGGGGCATATCATGTATATCCCGTGCTTACGACCTTGCGTGCGCAATTTTCGGAATATTTGTTGACGCCAAAATCTTATTAGGCTTTTTATGCAAATTTAGGGGCGTGACAACCCTTGATTCAATTAACTGTCGAAACGAGACGCATTCTAAATAACTCGTTGACCCATGTATCCATTTTATACAAATTAACTCGGGTGAGGGATATTCGACGCAACCTATAGTTTTACCGCTTAATTAATATAGTTTATTTTCCCTCGCCTAGTTAAACATTTCCCTTTTTCGCATCTTTTACTTTTAGTTGTAATTCATCTTTTACACTTTTATTTCGGAGCTCTAAATCATATAAATTCTAGCATCTCGTCCCTGTGGATCTTTCGATACCCATCTTATCGTTGTGCTTGCCTCGCAAGTGTAGTAGTGACTTAGGTTTGTTTGTATTGAGTAGGCGAAACGAAAACAACGACCGTGCACCTTACACGCTCACGCATTTCACACTTAATCAAAGACGAACTGACTCAAGCCGAGTGACAGGGGCAAAAGTCTCGTCAAAGTCAATTCCTTCTATCTAAGAGTATCCTTGTGCTACTAACCTTGCCTTATTTCTAATGGCCTTCCCATTTTCATTAGTTTTGTTTTTGAAGATCTAATGAGTGCCGATAACCTTCTTATTTTCTGACCTAGGAATGAGGTACTAAAAATCATGACTCTAGAGCTGGATAAGCTCTTCTCGCATAGAATTAATCCAGAATGAGTCACAAAGAGCATCATTTACAATTTTCAGTTCTACAAGAGAAACAAAACATGCAAAATGTGCAACCTTTTGAAGTTGGGATCTAGTTCTAACTGGCTCGGAAGTATTATCAACAATTTTATCAATGGGATGATCTTTAGAAACCCAGTTTAGTACATAAGGAGTTTCAGGTGGTAGTGAGTCAATTATCTCTGGAGAGTTAGGAATAAAATTGGGTTCTTCCTCATCCAGGACGACTGGTTGACTGAAGCTACTCTCAACACTAGTATCATTTACAATTATATTGAAAGATTCCATAATGACTTTGGTTCGATAATTAAAGACACGAAAAGCCCTACTGTTTTGAGAATATCCAAGAAATGTTCTTTTTTCTCCTCGGGTGTCAAATTTCGAAAGATGTTCCCCGTCCTTACAAATATAACAGACGCTACCGAAGGTTTTAAAATATTTTAAGTTAGGATTTTTATGGAACCAAAGTTCATATGAAGTTTATTTGGAATTTTTTCTAAGGTAGACACGATTAATGATATGACAAGCGGTTTGAACGGCTTTAACCCAGAAATACTTAAGGAGATTTTTCGCAAGTAACATCACTCGAGCCATATCTTGTAGGGTTTTATTCTTACATTCAGCAATTCCATTCTACTATGGTGTCTTAGGCGCACTAAGATCGTGTTTATAACCATTGCCTATACAGTATTCTGAAACACCAGACTCTTTGAATTCTCCACCTCTGTCACTTCTGATGCGACATACTTGGGTGTCCTTCTCGTTCTCAATTTTTAAAAGTATTTTTAAGAACTCGCTGAAGGTATCGGATTTATTTTTCATAAAAGCCACCCATGTATATCGTGTGAAATCATCCACTATAACAAGTATATAACTATTACCATAGAAGCTGACAGTTCTAAAAGGACTTATAAAGTCCATATGGATTAATTCCAAAGGTTTTGTAGTTAAAACATCTTTAACTTTCTTGTGAGGAGGTCAACTTATTTTCCCTTCTTGATAAGGACCACAAACAGGATTAAAAGAGTTTTTTATTTTTGGTAATCCTCTAACTATTTTTTGGGAACTTAACCTATGAAGATTATCAAAATTTGTGTGTCCCAATCGACTGTGCCATAGATCAACATCTGGCAATGTTACAGGATTTAGATTTAGGAATGACTGTGTAACAGTTATCCTCATTTATATTTCCTATTAACATACAGTTTCCCTTTTCATAAAAAATTTTGCAATCAGTTTTTGAAAAGGTACCAGTATGATTGGAATCACAAAATTGAGATATACTCAGTAAGTCAGCCTTGAGACCTCTAATGAAAAGAACATCATTTAGTTTAGGAAGACCTTCCTCATGCAATGTTCCCTTACCTATATTCTTAGATGAATCCCCATCACCAAACACAACACTACCTCCATAGAAGTCGATTTTATTTGTTAATTTGGTTTCATCCCCGGTCATATGTTTAGAACATCCGGAGTCCAAGTACCAACCAGGTGAAGTTCGTTGTGCCTTAAAAGCTGTTATGACAACATTGCACTTGAGGTGGGGTAACAAGTCATCTTTTCTAATCCAAATGGGCCTGGTTTTTGAAGATTTGTTGCCTTTTGATTTAAAAAAGTTTTGTTTGGTATTTCTAAATGGATTCTTTTTAGTTTTACATCCTCCATTCTTTTTGTAGTTAGAGTTCTGTGTGGTCTGCCTTAGGAGAACATAAGTATTCCTACCCTTCCTAGAATAGTTAAAATTTAAATAAGTAGGTGTATATAGTTTCTTTTGAAAGCATTCGGCAATAGTGTGGCCATAGACATCATATTATGAACAAGACTGAAGGGTGGAGGACTTGACTTTACTATTAAAGTCTTTGAAGATTGGTTTATACCTGACATGTATGGTCGTCCAGGTGTCATTGGCTTTGGGTTTCTAACATTGATTTCTAACAGGGGGACAAACGTACTTAGATGGACAATTAGATTTTGGCTGTTGAGTACACACACTTGGTTTACCCTTAGAGACATTTTTGAAAATATGTTCTTTTTTAGTATCTTGAACTTTCTGGCCTTGCTTAACAAAAATAACATTTTCAAGAGAAACATCTTTACTAGTAATGACCTTTCCCCCAAAACCTAAGCCAAATTTGTCTTCAGAATCAAACTTACTTCCTTCAATAATTTCTTCATAAGATTTCAGTTATGTTTCAAAATGTAAACATTTTTTGAAAACATTTGAAGTTTTTTGTTTTGATTCTTCAAGTTCAAGAAGAGCAACTTAATATTTTTGCTCTAGAACATAATTTGTCTTAGACATGTCTTTAATTTTTAAAGAAAATTCTTTTGTTTCATTTTCATGGGCAACATATTGTGCTGTAAATTCTTAAGCGTTCTTTTTAATAGTCTGGTTAAGTAAATCTACACGTTCATTTAACAGCTTCACCATTTATTAAGACGGACACTTTTCTTAAGTGTTTTTGTGTATAGCTCTTGAAGATCTGTAAGATCATCATCGGACTCACTATGTGTCTTGTGTGTAGTGTCACCTATGGCACTCATTTCCTCTATGGAACTCACACACCCTTTGGATTTGTCTACAATGTTTTCATTCAGATACACCCGTATACAATCATTTGCAGTGTTATTTTTATCACCAACAGACACTATGTTATCATTTGCAGATGTAGTAAGAACATTACGAGACACAATAGGATCATGAGTAGTGAAACATTCATCATCATCATGGCATACGATCTTAGCAAATAATGATATATAAGACTCATCATTATGGGTTGACTCAATTTCATCTTAATCAGAATCACTAGAGTCGTCCCATGTCTTACATATATTTCTACTATTATTATTGTTCAAATTTGTTTTGCATCTATTAGCATAGTGTCCCATTCTACCACATATATGACATTTCACATTTTTTAAGTCCATCACAGGTTTATTTTTATCATAGGGTTGTTTGTCATTGTGTCTTTCATGAGGTCTGCAATTTTGATTACCTTGATAATTTTGTTTGCCTTGTTTAGAGGCTATTGCATTTCTGAATTGGATAATCTTTTTGAAATGCTTTCTCATAAGAGCTATTTGATTTTCAAAATCACAATCATCACTTAAGTTAAGTTCATAGCCTAAGAGACTGACTTTAGGTGAAGTCAATTGAGATGAACACAAAATTAGAACCAGTGGGTCTCTTATTTTGGGCAGTTAATTGTTTCTTAAACTCTAACTCCATCTCAACAGTTCTTAGTTTGCTACTTAGGAACTCAGGAGTCAGGTTTGGGTCGTCCATTTCTTCTATGGCATATCTCTTATTATTAAACTTAACAGGTAATGACCTGAGAATCTTTTGAACGATTTCTTTTCTACTATAGATTATACTGTTTGCAGGTAATTTTGTAAAAATATCAGTTAACCTTATGTAAAAATCATCAAAAGATTCATTGTCATCCATGATCAATGTATTATACTGCTGGATTAACACTTGGGTTTTTCCAGCCTTAACACGTTCATCACCTTCGTGGGCGGTGACTAAGTTATCCCCGACCTCCTTAAAAGTATAACTAATAGATATTCTTTTGAATTCATGTTCGTTACTGGACATAAAGATAGCATTCTTGCCCTTATTATTATTATTATTATTATTATTATTATTATTATTATTATTATTATTATTATTATTATTATTATTATTATTATTATTATTATTATTATTATTATTATTATTATTATTATTATTATTATTATTATTATTATTATTATTATTATCTAGAGACACCTTTTTCTCTGTTGTAGTAAATTCGCTAAGAAGTTTCTTAACCCTTGTGGGATCAGTTTCAGATAAAGACTTAGTTGGATGTTTATATACTTTTTCAATCATATACCAGACATCATCACCAAGAGTTCCTTGAATGAAAGCAACCATTCATACTTTCTAGTAAGAAAATTTATTTCCGTCAAAGAGAGGTGGTCGGGAAAGGTTACCTAGCTTCTCAAATCTTTTATCCATATTCATAACTAAAAGATTTCGAAAATAATTTCTACAGTTTCATGATCAAAAGATATATGATAAACCCGCTCTGATACCACTTGAAAAATTTGTTTACTAAGTTAATAACAAAATGTTATAGATTAAGCAAACTCCGAAAATAAACTCCTTCAAAAAAACTCTTTTTGAAATCTAACACAAGATGTGTTGATATGCAAGAACTTTTTCTGAAATTTAGATTTCTTTTTCAAATCAGATCAGAAAAATAATCTTGCTATAAAAAATAGCCAAGATCCTATATGTCTCAACATTTATTTTTATACAACTTTATTTCATAAACTATGAAATATAATCAGAGAGACATAAACATTCTTAAGATCTCTTTGAAAAAATCAGAAGTCTATTTTTCAAAAAACAGTTTGAAAAATAGAGAAGGATCTTTTAGAAAAATAACAAGCAATATAAAGATCCAATAGAGACAAAAAAACCTATAAATGGTCGTGTGATATTTTCTTTTGAAAAACTTAAGACTTTTACAGAGAAACTCAAGTTTTTCTTAGAGGTAGGTTCTAAGAGAGACAACTGGTTTTGAAGAGGTCTTCAAACGCCAAAATAATACAATACCCTCACTCACAGAAACCCTAAATCTAACACTCAAACTGGGTTTTCTAGTATATGAAACAAGAAGGTTTGATGTATGGTGTTTAGGAGGAAAACACTGATTTTAACTTTTGAGGAATAGGGTTTCCTCACTTCTCTCTATTTCTTCCCTCTTTTCTTTCTCTTCTCCGTTTTTTCTCTCAATTTAGATGAATGAACAAAAGTTCCCAAATGAAGACCAAATCCATCCTTTTATACTCGTCGTGGAAGGATCGAGAACACCGACTCAAATTAATGGCTGAGCTTAGGGCTGACTATTTGACTCTTAATCTAATGGTTGAACACAGGCGGTGATTAAATGATTGATGATTGGTCCATTTAGGTTCACTTGGATTAACTAAGGACGCATGCAGAATGTTGATTAATATGATCCAAAGGCTACGATTACTTCTGCAAATTGAGTCTTAAAAGAAACACAAATTTAGTTGTAGACACCCTATTCTGTCACCCCTTAAACTCTCCTTAGGTCTCGATTACCTCCCTTCACTACGACAAGCCCAGGTCGTACCCCGAGTACTGACCTAGAGGCCATCGGGCACTCCCAGGCTCAATTTGACCAAAAGTCAAAGTCTTAAGCTTGATTGAGAATGAATCTTCAAAGGGCACTGAATCTCCTTTCCAACGGTCCGTCCCGTGCGCGATTTCGACTTACCATGCAGACGAACGACCCGTTTTCCCTCGAAACTCGATCAGGAGTCCACCAGGGGCTCCCAGGCTCCATTTGATCTAAGTCAACTCTTTAGCCCAATCGAGACTGAATGAATCTTTGAAGGGAACTGAAACTCCTTTCCAACGGTTCGCCCCGTGCACGATTTCGACTTACGGTACGAATGAATGATCCGTTTGACTCCGAGAGGTCATCGAATGCTTCCAGGGACCGGTTGACCAAAGTCAACTCTACGAACTGAATCAAATTATTTGGAATGTAGAAGTACATCTCCTAACCTTTCCAATGGTCCACCCCATGCGCGATTCGAACTTACCATGCGGACGAAGGATCCATTAGCATACGACGATTCCTCGTCCAATGGACTGACGAGCATTTCCGAGCCATATTTGAACCAAAGTTAACTCCCAAAATCGGGAACGGTCTAAAGGACTTTCGAAGGTCTCTGAATTACATTTCCAATGGTCTGCCCCGTGCACGATTCGGATCAATAGTTTGCACTCTGCGACCAATTTTTCGAAAAGGCCTGAAAGACACTATCAAACGGCAGGTCCCAGACCCTGCCTATCGGGACTGTGCCTTAACACACCTACCGATTGGTAGGACCAGGGGTATGCCGATCGGCAATGCCCTGGGCCTATAAAAAGGAGGCCTTGACCTCACTTGAAAAGAGCCCAGATCTGAGAGATATCACTCTCAGCACATCCAGAAAACCTCTCTCGATGTCAGCGTGATTTTCACATCCAAAACCCTTTCCAGCCTTCACTTTTCATCATCCTTTTCATCAAAATTGGTGAATTCATTACCCTCCATCATCATCCAAATGCAAAGGCTGCTCTACAACATATAAGATCAAGCTCAAGATCTTTAAGAAGGTCCAATTTTCTCAATTCTCTCCTTAAATTCTCATAAATTCCTATTAATTTGTTTTATTACTTAGCACTTTTATTCCCTCATCTCACATATCTCAATATACTTTTTTATTTAGTATTATTTCACATCTCTTATTTTCATATAAATAAAAACCCAAAAAAAAAAAGAAAAAGAGGGTTTGCTCATAAATTCCAAACGGGAATTCTCACACTTTTCTTACACTTTTCTCACAAATAAAACACTTTTTCCACACACACATATACACACAAATAAGAGAATCTCCCGATTGAATTTATAAATAAACCCCACCCCTCGTTTTCCATGCGAACTACGTGGACTTTGATGCCTCTATAGGCTACGTAGGTGTCTCGGGGTGAAATCCGAGACTCGAGTTCTATTTTTACTTTTTCTCTTATTTTCTATTTTTCTTTTAACTCAATTATCTTATATTCTATGTACTTGTTCTTAGTAGCGTATTATCCTATACGCGTTATCATTCCCTCATAACGATCAACGTAAGGATAATCGCGTAAATACTATTTTCTAATATTATTTTTGCATTCCTACGAATGACTCGCTTTACCTCTTCCATGGTACAAGTCGATGACTCCTATCTCCATTATATATACACATGCACACATATCACGTGGAAAATAAAGGA
Organism: Sambucus nigra; assembly: GCA_949130495.1. Taxonomy (NCBI): domain Eukaryota; kingdom Viridiplantae; phylum Streptophyta; class Magnoliopsida; order Dipsacales; family Adoxaceae; genus Sambucus; species Sambucus nigra. The sequence goes on along the minus strand of OX422220.1, from coordinate 442,796,847 downwards.
ATATAGCAAAAACCCATGAGAGACCGTAAGGGCGGAATGGGTGCCTAACACCTTCCCATTTCATAACTTAACCTTCAGATCATTCTCGAATCATTTTGGTTTCGTATGCATTAGTATGTCCTTGGATGCTATCCTTCGGGATGGCTCCCTTTCTTTTGTCTATTTTGAGTAAAATAGACTAGCGACTCCATCTCTCTATATTTTTCACCTCATCAATAATGCCGACCGAAGTTCTCGCGAGGGGGACGCGCGGGACCTAGGATCCTCACTCTGCCCGCCCGCGAGGATCGGGAATGGCCACAGTGGCGACTCCGTTGGGGATTTTCATTTGAGGGCTAGACTCTATTTACATGGGTGTTATGTTTGTTTATATTTTCCCCCATTTTTGCATGTTCCCCTTTTCCATGTGTCCCCCATGCTTATGCTTCTATTCATACATTTGTAGAAATTCTCCATGTACACTTCGCACTACGTGCACCTAGGATCACATATATCCACTTGTTGCACGCATCACCTATCCATACTTGGTGTACTATTGGTGCTCGTACTTTGCTCCCTGTTTGGCATGATCGAAAAAGACATTCTCATAAGATACTAATAAGAGAATCATGCATGATTCACACAACATCACCAAAGAGCATTGTTATTGACCAGATTTTGTCCAGTAACTGGAGGGTCACTTCGTGATGGGTGCTGGTCCGGCAGGGCGCAGTTTGCCTAAGCGATATGACTCTCACCTTCCATTGGCCAAGTACCTTTGACGTACATCGAACAGTTCCTTCGCATCGTACCGCTTGACCGAAGTCATGACGGGAGGTATATCGCAGGGAATTCATTTACGTACGCCGAGTATATCGAATTCGCTCTCACACGTACCATCCCCACGAGGTATATGGTGAGGTAATTCACGTACACTCAGGTATATCAAATGGCTTGTCAACTCGTACCAATTGCCCGCAAGAGCAAGACGTATATCGTGGAAGTCATGCCAAAGGGGGGAACCCTTTCCTATTCACCTAATCAAACTACATACCCACATATAGGAGTCAAGCCTAGGACACACATGTTAGATTGCCAGTTTCTACCCAAAACTCTGCCGAAATTCCGGATCGGCCCGCCGCCCGAATTTTTGCGCATTTTCAAAATGGGACCCTGTCCGTGAGCCTGGTCACAAGTCCAGCCATAGCTTTGCATATATTACAAACCCAACTTTTCCAGGCTCGGGTCCCGTCCGGGATTTCATTTTTATGCATTTAGGAGAATTAAATACAAGTGAGAACATAATAATTATAATAATCATGCTGAGATCCGTCTCCCGAAAAAAAAAATCTAAAAATATTTCTCCTCTCTTTATCAAAAACTCAAAAACATTTCTCTTTTTTTTTATCAAAAATCCAAAAAAAAAAACATTTCTCCTCTCTTTATTAAAAAGCCAAAAATATTTTGTCTTCCAATCTCAAAAAAGAAAAAAAATGTCAAAAATATTTTCATCCCTTTTTTCCCCAAAATAAATCCCATTTTACGCCTTCTTAGGCCGATCGCAAATCCTTTTCCTGGCTCCCTATTAGCTTCGTTCTTTAGTCAAATCACCCCGGAGTTCCACCCGTTCCTCTGCTAATCCTTTCAATTCCAGAATCCATCCGCCTTCCATTGAGAACACAGATCAAATACCCGTTGTGCAGTCGAATCTGACGGCAGTCCTAGCTCAGCTTGTGTCCAAGATTGACAACCTCCAAACTGAGGTCCGAGAGATGTAATAAAACCAGGTTTCCATTCCTCAAGAGCTCGAGGCCCTATTCCCTCATGCTATGGATCCACCCGAGCCTATTTGGGTTCCCGAAGAGTATCAACATGATCCACGTGCCCCTCCTACTAATGGGCCGTCGCCTGCCCAGCTTCTAATGCCAAACCTTGCCCAGCATGGGGCTAACTTGCCGATGATCATTAATCCGAAGGAAGAAGAGCTGAAGAAAGTAAAAAAGGACCTCAAGATGCTCACCAAGAAGTTTGACCAAGTCAGAATCTCGGGGAATTGCATGGACTACACCCACATGTCTCCTTATCCTAAAACGAGGTTACCCGAGAAGTTTAAGATGCCAAATATCAAGAAATTCAGGGGAAGTGGACCCTCGATTGTTCATCTCCGCAGCTATCACCGTTCTATGACTCTACCAGGGGCTTCTGAAGAAGTGATGGCCCAATTATTTCAACAAGCTCTGAAGGATAGAGCCCTCAGATGGTTTTTTATCTCTCGAAGAGTCTACAATCCGTAGTTAGGAGGATGTGGCTCAATAATTCATGTTGCAGTACAAATACAACGAAGAGCTTGAGGTCACCCACCGTGATTTAGAGATGATCAATCAGAACTCTGGGGAATCAATCAATAATTTCATAGCCCGATGGAGGGAAAAAGAAGCTACCCTGACCAATCGACCTTTAGAGGAAGAACAAGTTAGCATAGTGAAGAAGAACTTCTTGACCCATGTCCGAGCAACCATGGGAGGATAATATTATCCCCATTTCGAGCTCTCATAGAAGCAGGAGTAAAAATCGAGGAGGGTCTTGTAAAATAGATGTCGAACCAAAGAAGGTGTTCAGACAGTTCATCCCCAAAAAATATGACAAACCTGCCAGTGCTGTAGTCTCAACCATAAAAAACATCTCTCAACCAACCACCACATGGGTGAGACAACCCGGCGAATTAAATACCGGATATCTACTCCTTTATTCAAATTAATACAAAATGTCAAGTTGGTTCAGTTCATAGCATCACTGTCGAGTTTTTAAATAATTACTAGCCACCTAATATTTAAAAAGAGAGTGCCAAATTTTAAATTAGATTAACACGAAACAATTTAAATTATAACATAATGATACCACGGTCACATCACAGTCACAATAGAATAATAATGGAATAAAATGAATCTATAGGAACACTCCTTTGAATAATCCCAGTACTGAATAAAACAAATACAAAGTCTGAATCACTAATTAATTAAATCCAAAACTGAAATAGAACTGAGTAAACAAGCTGTCTCTAAGAGGAAAGGCGACATGCACTACAGATGAATAAATCTGAATGGAGTCAAAGTGGAAAGTGGGGGTGTCTACTATCGAGGTCCTGTAACCTCCAAAACAGCTACACCACGTCACTGAAATGGAACTCCTAGGCTTGGCGTCCCTGTGGCTGGGTACCTAAAAAGTTTTTACAAGAAAATAGATTTGAAAGCAAACGGGTCAGAGCCCGATTGTAAAAAAAGTTTAAAATATAACAAGTGTTTAGTATCATTAAACAATGAATATAAAGTACATGATAGTGCGTGCACTCACATGAGTTCCACACCTCTCAACTAATTGTGCACACCTAACGTACCCGTACCCTTTCTAGTTATTGCACTACCTAACTAGTCCAATCCATAACCCGACTTTACTATACAATTCAAAGTTCAATTCCCAACATCTGAATATAAACTGAGAGTCTTACTTTTTATTTCTCCGAATTAGTTATAATAATTACTGTGAGATTCCCATTTTTAACTCTACTAAAAATGTCACAATTATTCATATTCATACTTTAATAAAAGTCAATTTCAATTACCAGTATATTAATCTCATCATAAATATACAATAAAGGCACCCTTAGGCTAAGCTGCGGTGCACACATACTCTGCTATCAAATCCCGGTACATTACGTACTCAAGGACCACGTATTCCGAATCTCTCAGGAACCGTTTCAATAAGCAATAATCACACATAATGGAGGCGAACATAGTTCACATATCCATGGGTCACGCACATACCTACGCTCCCATGGTCAGCTGACTTATTTCTCATGAATAAGTCATTCACAACCCTATGTCCTTAAGGTACCAATCTAAATACCCCCGTGGGCACACAAAGATTAGATGGCCCATTTCGAAAGCGGACCTCCCGTGATAGCAAGTATGGTAGGTATGTTATACACATATAAGTCCATATACTAAGCATTCACACATCTTAGACATCTTATAATATTAATAGAGGTATATCTACCTCCTTATACCGTCATTCAAGTTTGTCCATTTATAAGTATTTGGATAATATACAATATAGACTGCCGACACATCTCACGTCGTAATCTGCATCACTTAAAACCTAACTCATAAAAGTTATCAAGTCTTATATGTATTTCTCCAAAATTTAATCCTAAATTATACTCCGGCCTCACAATTATACCTATTAATCTTCCTCAAGTCTTAGTGTTCACAAAGTTCCCAACATCAATTCTCTAGGGTCAAAATTATTGAAGTTCAACTAAAAATAACTCATAAATAAGCCTATGCGAAGTTCGAAACAAAGATCGGTCGAACAAGGTCATTATGTCAACTCGTTAGAAATCTCGTTCGAACGAGATAGTTCAAACCAGTGTCGTTCGAATGAAGGACTTCGAGCGAACTCGTTAGATGGGCTACTGGAATCTCGTTAGAAGCTCGTTCGAACGACCTGGGTTGGTCTTCTAACGAAATTTTCGGAAGTGACTAGATTTCACCCATTTCGTTTTTCTCAACTTTTCTCTTCTCCAAAATCATCCAAAATTCATACTAATCAGATTTTAAGGTTCTTAAATTATTCTAAACCACCCTAGATCACTTCCTAACATAGTTTTTGGGTCAATTCCTTCAAATTAACATGTAAAATCCATAAATCCCCAAATTTTACCACAAACCCTAACAACATGAACCCATAATTTAATTGAACATGAAAACTCCTTTTTAAATCCATTTTTTTACATTATCAAATGCTATGTTTTTGGCTACTAAATTCGTCCAGAATAATTCTACATGCAATCCCTAACAATTCCATTGGGTTTTCATTAATCCTTCAAGACGTACGAAAATTTCTACACTAAGCATGGAGGAAATATTCAATGCAAGTAATGAAACCAAATCACTTACCTTAGATTTGTTCTTCTAATTTGTTGTTGGTGAATATAGGCTGATTTTCTCCTCTTTCTTTTGTCAAATACTTCTAAGATGGTGGTGATGGGTGATGGTTTTTGGTTTGGAACCTCTTGTAACTCCTATCTAACTTCTCTCAAAATCCCCGTAGCCTACTCTCTTGCCTTTGGCTGATAATGGACTTAGTGGCCTCTCTAATAATATATAATTAAACTCTAAAATTCGTGGGTCTCAACTCCTATATTTTTAAAATTACCAAAATACCCTTTTGGGTTGTCGGTTTGGCCTAAGAATGCCCCGGGACCCAAACTAAACCCCCGGCTAGTGTTTTCTGACTACCTAGACCCTTTTGGACACGTTGGCGCACTCAAAATGACCATCCGATTAATAAAAATATAAATTACTTTTTAATCTAATTAAATTCATTCCTGACGCGACTGACACGTGCGTCTCAACTTAATTTCCCAAATTGTCGTATTTCTGCCTCGCGATAATTTTAATAATTTTAATACTCATATATTACCATATATTCTCAGTAATATTTTATTTTAACATAATACTCAAATTCCAACTCACATCTTGCTAGTATTTAATTCCGGATTAATTTCCAAATTAATTCTCATTTAATTCGATTAATCCATTAAATAAAAATCAATGAAATTACGGGGTATTATACACTTCCCCCCTAATAACAGAATTTCGTCCCGAAATTCCAAATTAAAGAATACCTGGTACAAATAACTGTGGATAACGTTCGCACATCTCATCCTCGCGTTCCCATGTGGAATCCTCGGTATTATGATGCCGCCACTGCACGCGTACTAACAGTACTATCTTCGACCCCAGTTTCCTCTCCTCTCTCTGTGGTCCAGAATAGCGATCGGCCCCTCCTCGTAGGAACTATCAGGTTTAAGATCGATGTTATCCAAAGCAATGTGGGTATGAGCCAAATCGTCCCTAAGATATCTCCTTAGCGAGGAAATATGGAACACGTCATGAATCCTATGCAAGTGCTCCGATAATCCAAGTCTATACGCTACTGGCCCAATTCGCTCGATGATAGGAAATGGCCCCACATATCTTGGTGCCAGTTTCCCCTTCTTCCCAAAATGCATAATCCCCTTCATCGAAGATACTCTGAGTAGCACCTGGTCCCCCACCTTGAATTCTCTGAAGAACCTCTTGGCATCGGCATAACTCTTTTGTAGATCCTGAGCTATCCGAATGCGGCTCCGTATCATCTCTATGCTTGCCGAAGTATCCTGAATCACTTCTGGCCCAAGAAGTTTGTTATCCCCCACTTCTAACCAACATGCTGGGGAACGACAAGGTCTACCGTATAATGCCTCGAATGGAGCCATGCCAATGGTGAACTAGTAGGAGTTATTATAAGCAAACTCCACCAGTGGAAGGTACTGCTCCCAACTACCTCTAAAGTCTAGGATGCACATACGCAACATATCCTCCAACATTTGATTCGTCCATTCGATTTTCCCATCTATTTGCGGGTGATACGCCGTACTCAGTCGCAACTTCGTACCTATGGCCTCCTGGAAACTCTCCCAAAATTGTGAAATAAATATCTTGTCTCGGTCAGACACGATATTGAGAGGCACCCCATGAAGTCTCACTATCTCCGCAATAAAAATCTGGGCATACTGTCCCGTAGTGTAGTCTGTCCGGGCTAGCAGAAAATGAGCAACTTTGGTCAACCTATCCACGATTACCCATATGGAGTCGTGACCCCTCTGTGATATATGTAATCCTGTGATGAAATCTATGGAAATGCACTCCCATTTCCACATAGGAACCCCTAATGGCTGTAGAAGTCCTGCCAGTCTCTGATGGTCCACCTTTACTAGCTGACAAGTGGCGAATTTAGAAACGAACTCAACAATATCTCTCTTCATCCCGCTCCACCAGTATTATCCCCTCATGTCCTGGTACATCTTATCCCTGTCAGGATGTACTGCGAATCGTGAACCGTGCAACTCTGATATTACCTCGTGCCGCAAGTCTTCCCCTTCCAGAACGACCAGTCTCCCATTGAAGCGTAAGCCCCCAACTGAACTAACGATATAGGACTCGACTCCCTCTGCTAGTAATCGAACTCTGCTCCTGACAGAACGAGTCTGTTGCCAGTGCCTGTATCACTCTCACAACAATCTGAGGCGTAACAATCAACACATACATGAATGATCGGGCCACTGCATCCTGGTGTCCCAACTCCTTCCATTTTTCTCTCCACACTTAGACCACCTCACCTACTGGCCTACGGCTCAACGCGTATGCTACCACGTTAGACTTCCCTGGGTGATATTGGATATCGAACAGATAGTCCTTCACGAACTCGAGCCACCGACGTTGACGCATATTGAGTTCCTTCTGCGTGAAGAGGTACTGTAGAGACTTGTGGTCCATGAACAAACGAAATTTCTCCCCCAGGAGATAATGTCTCCAAATCCGAAGAGCAAATACGTCTGCCTCTAACTCCAAGTCGTGGGTGGGGTAATTCTTCTCGTGAGGCTTAAGCTTACGAGAAGCATAAGATATATCCTGATGCTCCTGTTGCAGTACACCTCCAAGCCCTTATAAGGACGCATCAGTGTAGACTAGATACTCAACTCCCGGTCTGGGAAATGCTAACACTGGTGCTGAGGTCAACTTGTACTTCAACTCATCGAATGCCAACTAACAGGCATCGCTCCAGATGAATGACACACCTTTGCGAGTCAGATGTGTCAAAGGTTCCGCTATCTTAGAGAAACCCCGAATAAACCTCCTATACTAGGCCCAAGAGACTACGTATTTCAGTTGGTGTCGTGGGCTGTCCCCACTCTCTCACTACTAATACTTTCCCCGGATTAACTCATATCCCCCTGTTTGAAATGATATTCCCTAAAAACTGTACCTCCTTCAGCCAAAATCCACACTTATTATATTTTGCGTATAACTCGTTCTGACGCAGCGTCTGCAAAACCTGTCTCAAGTGCTCGACAAGTTCCTCCTCTATCTGGGATTAAACTAGAATGCCATCAATAAAGACGATCACGAATTGGTCTAGGAACTCTCTGAAAACCCTATTCATCAAGTCCATAAACACGGCTCGAGCGTTGGTTAGTCCAAAAGGCATAACCCGAAACTCGTAGGAACCATATCTCGTCAAGAAGGCAGTCTTCACGACGTCCTGCTCCCTGATACCCAACTGATGGTATCCCGATCGCAAGTCGATCTTTGAGAAGAAGGCTTCTCCTCTCAATTGGTCGAATAAGTCATCGATTCGCAAAAATGGATATTTGTTCCGTATCGTGACTTTATTCAAATCCCGATAATCTACACATAACCTCAACGATCCATCTTTCTTCTTCACGAATAACACAGGGGCACCCCATGGTGAAGTGCTTCTACGAATAAACCCCTGACCCAATTACTGCTCTATCTGATCCCGTAACTCTCTCATCTCTACTAGAGCTATACGGTAAGGCACGCGGGCTATTGGCCGAGTGCCCAGCGTCAAATCTATAACAAAGTCTATCTCCCTACTAGGCGGTAATCCCGAAATATCCTAAAATACATCAGCGAACTCAATAACAACGGGAATCGAATCGAGTGGTATTACCACTTCCTTAGAGGTCTCCTCCTCTATATAATACAAGTGAGTGGACGATCCTCCCTCAGGACGAGGCATCACCACTAAGAACATCTCCTGCCTGGGTATGGCAAAAATAATACTCCTGCTGAAATAGTCAATCATGGATCGATACATAACTAGCCAATCCATACAAACGATCGCATCGTACTGAGTCTTATCTAGTACTAACATATCAACAGACAAAGTAAACCTCCCAATCTCTATACCCACACCTCTACAAATAAGAGAAATCACAGAACCCTTACTCAACGGTGAATCTACGTAAGTAATCGTACTCTCTGCAGTGTCTAACAACCCTATAATGCGTGCAAATATCGTGGCAATGAAAAAATATGTGGATACCGTATCAAATAAAATGCGCCCCTTAGTACCCTGAATATAAAACATACCCTCAACGGCAGGTGTCTCTTGTAGGACTGCAGCCTGCTGGAGCTGATAGACTCGCCCGTACTGAAGCTGTCCCTACTGGACTGGGACTTATGGAATGGGTGGCAAAGCTGGCATCTACAGTGGTACTGGGAGGGCGGAGGGAAACATACGTCTCTGGGGCTCATATCGAGCACCCTGTTGCTGCTGCTGTGGGGCCCTACCCTTATCAGGACACTCCTGACGCTTGTGGCCAATCTTACCATAAATAAAACATTTCCTCGAAAAGTTTCCCCCTTTCTGACCCTACTGTCCACGACCCTGATGACCATTACCATTCCTCTACTGACCATGCTGGCCCTGCTGAAACTGCTGCTGTTGGCCATGCTGACCCTGCTGGCCATGACGAAAACCTCCCTGTCCATTTCTGAAACCTCTAGATCTAAATCTCTTAGAATCCCCCTGCTGGGAACCCTGATCACTATGCCTGTGCTTCCCCTGAACTGATTGTGCCCTGCTGGCACCATTTCCCCTGTCATGCCCTGATGGTTGGACTCTCCTGATCGCTTACCCTCTAACAAGTGAAAGCGGTGGTCCTGGCAGTGAAGCAATGCTGCATTAACCACATCGGAATAAGTGGCCAATGAGATATTTCCTAGTAAGTGTTGACGAATCCTCCAAGTCAACCCATCCATGAACTTTTGTATCTTCTTCTCTTCCATCGGAATCTCATCGGGGACGATGTTCAGAAGATTTGTGAACTTGGCCTCATATTCAGCTATTGTTCTCCCCTCCTGCTTGAGGTCATCAATTTTCTCCTCATCTCAGTGTGAACGACTGAGGGAAAATACTTGCGATCGAACCGCACCCAGAACTCTTGAATAGTAAGAATATCCCTCTCCTCCGTGGTGGTAATGGACTCCCACCACTGCAACGCTGACCCTACAAGCTTAAAATTAGCCAGTATCTGCCTCTGTACTTCCGTACACTCGTACATCCTCAAGTGTCTTCGGATGTCCTTCTTCCACTGACTAGACACAACGACGTCGGAGCTACCTGCAAACTCCGGAAGGGTGTGCTTTCTGAAAAGCATCACGAACAAGTTTCCATACAGTTAGGAATGCATGAGCCTTACCTGGTGCTACTATCGGTGCCTGATGCAGTGCCTACTGCACAACTGCTAGAGCAACATTTACTGCTTGGGCCACAATAGCGGCAACCTCTGCGGCATTCATGGTGCCCTGGACTGGTGCAGGCTGTGGCTCGGGCTGAGCATTCCTGGGAACTCGCTGTGCACGTCATGGAGGCATCTGAAATGAGAGAGGTTTTTATAAGTCTACAGTTATTATATCAAAATAGCTGAAGAGCGTAAGATACACAAAAGAGTACAACACTCCTAAAATATAGGGCTCTACATCAAAGAACGCTCAGCGGAAACATAACAAGCCGTACAGATCCTAAGGACACTAGAACCTGATGCTCTGATACCATCTGAGACACCCCATCTAATTAAATACCGGGTAGCTACTCCTTTATTCAAATTAATACAAAATGTCAAGTTGGTTCAGTTCATAGCATCATTGTCGAAAAATATTTTTAAACAATTACTAGCCACCTAATAATTAAAAAGAGAGTGTCAAATTTTAAATTAGATTAACACGCAACAATTTAAATTATAACATAATGATACCACGGTCACATCACAGTCACAATAGAATAATAATGGAATAAAACGAATCTGGACGAACACTCCTCTGAATAATCCGAGTACTGAATAAAACAAATACAAAGTCTGAATCACTAATTAATTAAATCCAAAACTGAAATAGAACTGAGTAAACAAGTTGTCTCTAAGAGGAAAGGCGATATGCACTACAGATGAATAAATCTGAATGGAGTCGTGGAAAGTGGGGGTGTCTACTATCGAGGTCCTGTAACTTCCACAGCAGCTACACCACGTCACTGAAATGGAACTCCTAGGCTTGGCGTCCCTGTGGCTAGGCACCTAAAAAGTTTTTACAAGAAAATAGATTTGAAATCAAACGGGTCAGATCCCGATTGTGAAAACAGTTTAAAATATAGCAAGTGTTTAGTATCATTAAACAATGAATATAAAGTACATGATAATGCGTGCACTCACATGAGTTCCACACCTCTCAACTAATTGTGCACACCTAACGTACGCGTACCCTTTCTAGTTATTGCACTACCTAACTAGTCCAATCCATAACCTGACTTTACTATACAATTCAAAGTTCAATTACCAACATCTGAATATAAACTGAGAGTCTTACTTTTTATTTCTCCGAATTAGTTATAATAATTACTGTGAGATTCCCATTTTTAACTCTACTAAAAATGTCACAATTATTCATATTCACATCTTAATAAAAGTCAATTTCAATTACCAGTATATTAATCTCATCATAAATATACAATAAGGGCACCCTTAGGCTAAGCTGCGGTGCACACATACTCTGCTATCGAATCCCGGTACATTACGTACTCAAGGACCACGTATTCCGAATCTCTCAGGAACAGTTTCAATAAGCAACAATCACACATAATGGAGGCGAACATAGTTCACATATCCATGGGTCACACACATACCTACGCTCCCATGGTCAGCTGACTTATTTCTCATGAATAAGTCATTCACAGCCCTATGTCCTTAAGGTACCAATCTAAATACCCCCGTGGGCACACAAAGATTAGATGGCCCATTTCGAAAGCGGACCTCCCGTGATAGCAAGTATGGTAGGTATGTTATACACATATGAGTCCATATACTAAGCATTCACACATCTTAGACATCTTATAATATTAATAGAGGTATATCTACCTCCATATACCGTCATTCAAGTTTGTCCATTTATAAGTATTTGGATAATATACAATATAGACGGCCGACACATCTCACGTCGTAATCTGCATCACTTAAAACCTAACTCATAAAAGTTATCAAGTCTTATATGTATTTCTCCAAAATTTAATCCTAAATTATACTCCGGCCTCACAATTATACCTACTAGAGTTCCTCAAGTCTTAGTGTTCACAAAGTTCCCAACATCAATTCTCTAGGATCAAAATTATTGAAGTTCAACTAAAAATAACTCATAAATAAGCATATGCGAAGTTCGAAACAAAGATCGGCCGAACAAGGTCATTATGTCAACTCGTTAGAAATATCGTTCGAACGAGGTAGTTCGAACGAGTGTCGTTCGAACGAAGGACTTCGAACGAACTCGTTAGATGGGCTACTGGAATCTCGTTAGAAGATTGTTCGAACGAGGTCGTTCGAACGACCTGGGTTGGTCTTCTAACGAAATTTTCAAAAGTGCCCAGATTTCACCCATTTCGTTTTTCTCAACTTTTCTCTTCTCCAAAATCATCCAAAATTCATACTAATCAGATTTTAAGGTTCTTAAATTATTCTAAACCACCCTAGATCACTTCCTAACATAGTTTTTGGGTCAATTCCTTCAAATTAACATGTAAAATCCATAAATCCCCAAATTTTACCACAAACCCTAACAACATGAACCCATAATTTAATTGAACATGAAAACTCCTTTTTAAATCCATTTTTTTACATTATCAAATGCTATGTTTTTGGCTACTAAATTCGTCCAGAATAATTCTACATGCAATCCCTAACAATTCCATTGGGTTTTCATCAATCCTTCAAGACGTACGAAAATTTCTACACTAAGCATGGAGGAAATATTCAATGCAAGTACTGAAACCAAATCACTTGCCTTAGATTTGTTCTTCTCATTTGTTGTTGGTGAATATAGGCTGATTTTCTCCTCTTTCTTGTGTCAAATCCTTCTAAGATGGTGGTGATGGGTGATGGTTTTTGGTTTAGAACCTCTTGTAACTCCTATCTAACTTCTCTCAAAATCCCCGTAGCCTACTCTCTTGCCTTTGGCTGATAATGGACTTAGTGGCCTCTCTAATAATATATAATTAAACTCTAAAATTCGTGGGTCTTAACTCCTATATTTTTAAAATTACCAAAATACCCTTTTGGGTTGTCGGTTTGGCCTAAGAATGCCCCGGGACCCAAACTAAACCCCCGGCCAGTGTTTTCTGACTATCTCGACCCTTTGGGACACGTTGGCGCACTCAAAATGACCATTCGATTAATAAAAATATAAATTACTTTTTAATCTAATTAAATTCATTCCTGACGCGAATGACACGTGCGTCTCAACTTAATTTCCCAAATTGTCGTATTTCCGCCTCGCGATAATTTTAATAATTTTAATACTCATATATTACCATATATTATCAGTAATATTTTATTTTATCATCATACTCAAATACCAACTCACATCTTGCTAGTATTTAATTCCGGATTAAGTTCCAAATTAATTCTTATTTAATTCGATTAATCCATTAAATAAAAATCAATAAAATTACGGGGTATTACAATGGGCACCAAAAAGACTCCCTGTCCTAGTCCGAAAGGAATACACCGAGCTTCATGATACCTATCCAAAGTTTATCAAGCCTTGTTGAGCCGAAACCTTATCAAACACTTGGATCCCCGTCCATTTCCAAATCCACTCCCAAGAAACTTCAAGGCAGATGCCCATTGCGCGTTTCACCAAACCGCTGGCCATACCACTGAACAATGCTTTCACCTCCGAAACGTAATCCAAGGTCTAATTGATTGGGTTACCATCGCCCCACCAACCAATCCTAAGCCAAACACTAATCACAATCCACTCCCAAATCATTCCAATGCCATCTTTTTAGAAGAGAACCCAAAATTTTATCCCTCAACTCAAATCACACCCATATACTCTCCTAAACCTCTCCAAATTTGCCCATATTTATTCCTAGACCCTGTTAGCCTCACTGATCAGGCACTGTCACTCCTTACCAGAGCATGCATTGCTATTTGTACCCATTCTGAAAATAGAAGCATGGAATTATCAGAAGTCTTAAACCAACTCCTAGAGTTCGGGATGAAATTTCCCTCACAGATGATCATTGATTGCCAGAGGTTCAGTACGCTGTTCTTAGAAGCACGGAAATGGGCTCGAGAGTCAGACAGTTGGGTAGTACCGATCGATGAAGTCAGTCTGGATGATGTTATTCAGATTATGTCAGAATTATTCAGGCAAACCAACGACATATGTAGTATGATCGAGTTACTTGATACTCTGAAATTGTAAGGGCACCTGGTCCCTTCACCCTTACACATCCCCACTGATTGGGAATACCTGTATGAATAAGCCATTGAAGTTGTGGAATGCATCGAATTTACATGGAAAGACAGAATTATTTCCACCGGATGGGGGGAAGAATTCGAAGAGCAATCTTTAAAAAGAACTGGCCCGGTAGACGATATGTGTGGGATGATATCATTTAAAGAACTCCTTGGAGAAATAAACAAGGTGGCATAACGACCCGAGGTCGATGAGGACACGGGATTCATATTCTGCCCCTTTTCAGTAAATCACGTGACCAGATCAGGGAGGCATTACCAGATCCCAAGCTCACTACTAGAAAATGACAAAGGGAATGGTGTTGAAAACCTTCCTATGCCAGAGATGACCCTCGAGGAGAGCAAGACCCTCGATCAACGGAAGAAAACTCAAGCTAACATCACTCTATAGGGGTTTTTCTTGTCTTCCCAGCTACACATAAATGCTTTGATTAAGCTGCTCACGGGACCCACAGTTCCTCCATCTACCACACCAGAAGAAGCGGTAAATTTGGTCGAATCCTTGACCTCTACCCGAATGCTATCCTTTTCCGAAGAAGAAATACCCAAGATTGGTCCAAACCACAATCATGCACTCAACATCTCCATCGAAGTTATGAGGAAGGTTATACCACTCTATCTTGTTGATAATGGATCCACCTTGAATGTCTACCCACTGAGGACCTTTAAATGTTTAGGACTGAAAGAAAGTGACCTCGCTCCAACCTTCGCTGCTGTACGTGCTTACGATAATACCCGTCGGGAGGTGATGGGATCCATAAAGCTTGTAATTGGGGCTGGCCCTATAAACCCTGTCATCGAATTCTAAGTTATTGACATCCCAACTTATTTTAATCTATTGCTAGGACCACCTTGGATTCATAGTATCAAGGGTGTGTCTTCCTCGCTCCATCAGAAATTGAAATTCTTCACGAACGGATGAGTCATCACCATTTTGGGCGATGATGACAATACCGAGGGTGCAAGTACCAGCAGTCCAATTCTTGAGATACAGTACGGGTCAAATGATATGCTCTTATCGGGATTTTGAGTTTAACCACCTCTACTCTCGGTAGGGGACGACTTCAAAAAAAGGGTTTGTCCAAAATACGACCCTCATGGCAACGTCAATGTGATTCAGATGTTCAGAAACATGCACTTCATGCCCGGACTGGGGCTAGGATAAAGATAGCAAGGAATACTTGAGCCAATTGAACTGAAGAAGGATTTCCCTCCTTGTGGTTTGGGGTATCAACCGTCAGAACAAGAGCTCAGAATGATCCGCCAGTCTCAACCAAAGAGAGGACTAGATTGCGTCCAGACTATCCCTGGTGATTCCTTAAATGGATGATTCATCAAAGAGGGAAAAGACTTCCTCTTTTGTGACTTTTTAGAACCATGGTATGACCATACATATAAGAAGATGAAGCCTAGAATGGAGATCTTTTTCCAAGACAGCTACCCATGGGCCGAGAGTTCCCAACACCATGTACAACCGCTTATCAAAGATACCGAAGAGACTGAGGAAAGTGACTCTGAAGATTCCTTCAACTTACAGACACTGGGGTGACGCTCTGTATGGTTCATTCAGGCACTACATCACTGGATCCATCCCATCTGATCAAAACTGCTAATACACCTCTCCTCAACTGGCATGTTGCGCCAGTTCTACCTATTAAAATCTCCCTTAATCCTAATGTTTACCCCATTTCTTCTTTTGTTGTCTATCCTTGCTCAAATGTAATAGAGACCTCCTTTGATGAGGTTCTCAATGTTGTTTTTCCTATCAATGAAATAAAAATTTTTTTGAGTATCTTGTTGTGCCTTACATTAACTGTTTAGATTCTAATTAAACTTTTAATGATGATGGTTTTGCAAATGAATAATTCTTAACTGATCTAAATGAGGTTAATAATAAATAACATAACCGCGTTCAAATTAATGAATAAGAGACTGTTGTATTTAACCTCAGTTCTAGTAGCCATCTGCGCGAGATTCGGATAGGGGCTACCCTTGGCGAGCATGAGCGTGCACAACTCGAAGAATTGCTAAAGGAATTCGTGGATGTCTTCGCATGGTCCTATGACGATATGCCCAGCATTGATCCTAAAATAGCTCAACATGAGATTACCACTCTCCCAGATTACAAGCCGGTTAAGCAAAAGTTGAGAAAGCTCCGCACCGAATGGTCACTCAAAGTCAAAGAAGAGGTGGTGAAACAGTTGAACGTGGGCTTCATTCGTGTGATCAAATATCCCACGTGGCTAGCCAACATAGTGCCTGTACCGAAATCAGGAGGGAAGGTTTGGATGTGTGTAGACTACCAGGACTTGAACAAAGACTCTCCAAAGGATGATTATCCGTTACCCAATATCGACATGACCGTGGACAACATGACCAGTCATGCTCTCAAGTCATTCGTCGATGGATTTATCGGATACAACCAAATCAAAATGCACCCAGACCACCAAGAAACAACCGTATTCATCACCCCATGGGGAACCTTTTGTTACACGATTATGCCATTTGGTCTCAAGAACGCTGGGGCTACCTACCAGAGGGATGCCACAACCATCCTGCATGATCTGATTTATAAAGAAGTTAAGGTCTATGTGGATGATATGATTATCAAATCCAAAACTAGAGAAGGTCATGTTCCCGCTCTCTGAAAGTTCTTCGAATGACTGCAACGGTATCAGATGAGACTCAATACGTAGAAATACGTCTTCGATGTTATAAAGGGAAAACTCTTGGGATTCATGGTCAGTGAGAAGGGGATAGAAGCAGATCCCGCCAAGATGAAATCCGTACTTGAGATGCCATCTCCCCGAATAGAGAAATAATTCTGAGGTTTCCTTGGAAAATTGCAATACATCAGCAGGTTCATCATCCAGTTAAACTCCATCTGCGAACCTATCTTCAAACTCCTCCGAAAGGATTCAACTAAAGTTTGGAACGAGGCCTGCCAAGAAGCTTTTGACCAAATCAAGTAATATCTTACCCAACCCCCAGTACTCATGCCACCACAGCCTGGTCTCCCTTTGCTCCTATACCTAACCATAACCGACACTGCAGTTGGGGCTTTGTTAGCCCAATACCTTGAAGATTCTTGTAAAGAAAGAGCCATCTATTATGCCAGTCGTAAATTGGACGGATACGAGCTCAACTACACTGCTTTGGAAAAGGTGTGTGTCGCACTTGTCTGGGTCACCCAAAAGTTGTGGCACTACATGCTCGCCTTTCTTATCAAAATTGTATCCCGAATAGACCCCATCAAATACCGGCTTGAGAAACCCACCTTGTCCATCTGAACGGCCCGATGGTTTATGCTCCTACCCGAGTTTGATATCGTGTACATCACGGAGAAAGCCATAAAAAGAAGATACATCTCTAAGTACCTCGATGATTACCCCATGGATGAAGTTGATGTCTGGATCTCTGAATTCCCAGATGAAAATATCCTCTCCGATGGCAAATATTCTTCGACGGCGCTGTCAACAAAAAGGGATATGGCATTGGGATATTTCTGATCGCCCCAGATAACTCCCACACTCCCATCGCCATCGAATTGGACTTCCTCTTCACCAATAACATGATTGAGTACGAGGCGTGCACGGTAGGCCTCAAAGTTTCTTTTGAGAAAGGTATTCAATGCCTAGACGTCTACGGGGATTCTGCCTTCATCATTAGTCAAGTGCTCAGAAAGTGGAGAGTTAAGGATGAGAATCTCCAACCCTTCCATACCCACTTAGAAGAGCTAGCATCCTAATTCCAAGACATCACCTTCCATTACCTACCTCGAGCCAAGAATAACCTAGACAAATCCCTTGCTACCTTGGCCTTCATAGTCGACATGCCCGAAGGAATAACAATGACCCCTTTCGTGGTTCAAAAGCAAGACAAACCAACCCACTGCTACCACATTGAGCTCGTCACCATACAAGATCCCGAGCTAGTCAATTACTTGTACTATGATATCTGGCGCCTCCTCAATCATGGTAAGTATCCCGAGGGTTCAACAAGAAAGATAGAGCGACCCTTCAAAGACTAGCTGCCCAATACATTATCTGTCACAAAGCATTGCTCAAAAGGAACTTCGATGGAACTCATCTGCACTGTATCGCAGGGGATGACATTGAAAAGATAATGCAGAAGATCCACAGCGGGGAATGTGGACCCCATATGAACGGTCACATGCTTGTCAAGAAGATCTTGTCCGGCGGTGACGCCATGCTCACTGACTTAGATGGGGAGGAGATGGCTTGTCCAGTCAACCTGGACCGTCTCAAGAAGTTCTACCCCTAGTCCAAAATCTCAACACGCTGCGATGCTTCTCATCTCCCTTCTATTCTAAAAAGAAAAATATCTTCATTTCCTTCTACCCAGAACTACGTCGGCCCGATCCTCTGTAAAAACCATTTTTTAAACAAAAAAAAAACTTTTCAAAACCCCAGAGGTAAATAGGCAGCTCATACACCTTACATGAGCACGACACTTTCTTTTTCACAAAATACTATTCTTCTCTTATCTTCGAGAATGACAGTCCATTCTAACATATACTTGAACAAAAGGATTATGTATGCCTTAGCGATCGGTATAGATAATTCAAAAACATAAAACTCATCAAAAGGCACAGCTGGATGATAAAAAATTTATTTATTTCACTAATAAGAAATTTCGGTATAGATTACATAAGAAAAGGAATGGATAACTCCCTTCCCCCTACTTTCCTAAAAAGCCAAATTAAACCCCAACATTTATTCCCCATTATAAACTCTCCAAGAGTCCTATCCGCAGCTACCAGAGGAGCCCGCTCTGTCATCATCACCTGCATCCTAGGGTCCCCAAGCTTCCTCTGCCCGAACAGAGTGCCGCAGGCGCTCCATGGACTGATAAGCCCGAACCAGTTTCGGAAAAACCACAACACCTCCCTCCATGGTATTAAATAAGACGAGCCACCTTTGTCCAGTCTCCACTGCCAACATATTGCTCACCACTCTCATCCATAAACACTTCATATAATCCCCCGGGATATGCCAAACTCTCCCAACAGATTGAGAGGGACGGGTCGACGGATGCCGATTCTCCCACATAGAGCCAAGCCGCATGCACAGATGCTCAGTCAAATCTTCTACTGGAAAGAAGTCTTGTGTCTGAGGTGGCACGACCTTCTCCCATCCAAATTGACGTAGAAGCCGCCAAGGGAAATAGAAAGAGGTCCATCTGAGACCAACCAGTTGGACATACGAGTATTCTCCCAGCTCCAGAATAAGCAACAACTGTCCCCACCAAGGCACTGACTAGCACAGATTTAGAGCCCCGTGCTCCACAAACCAATTTTCTCAGCTCTCAATATCTAAGCCAATGCTGATGAAATAGCGCAAAAAGAAGTTGGGTACAACCGACAAAGGATATTCTGAAGGAGTCACCAGGCGGAGTCCTTCAGACAACCACATGAACAATATCATGGGTCTACCCCTCAGGAAGTTAGAACGACCTTCTTGTGAGACCCCACCTAATTAAATACCGGGCGATCACTCCTTTATTAAATTAAAATCAAGGTGAACAGTTGGTTCATTCTTAGCATCACTGTCGTTAAAATACTTTTCCAATTTAAACACCCTAAATAATTAAGCTAAGTGTCAAAACCATTTAAAACCTTATTCTCATTTTATTAAATCCGGTTATAAAACCTTAAACCATTAACATCTAAAGAGTCACACAATAAGTAGAAGAATAAAATGAACATTCAAGAGTTTACCCAACACTAATAAATCCCATCATTAAAATACTAAGGAAAACATCCTGACAGTAACAATCCCGAAATAAAGATACTGAAATTAAAAGAATTACAATCTCTGACAATGTCAACTAAATAATGGAAAAAGGGCGACACATGCCCCCACTGGATACAGCTGAACTAGATGTAGAATCAAATGGATGAAGTCGTCTAAACAACAGGCCTGCAACTCCCACCTAAGCTGCAGCTCGTTCCTGCCAAAGGACCCTATGCAAGACGCCCCTATGGCTGGGCACCTGTAATATATACATATATATATATATATATATATATATAAGAGAAAGAGAAATAGAAACGGGTCAGAGCCCGATAGTGTATATGATTTAAAAATTCGTTTAGCAAGTATTTAAATTGATTACAGGCCAATGCAACAACATATTAGTGCGACACTCTGTTGAGAAATTCTCACCTCTCTTCTAATGTGCACACCTATCGCACTAACCTTCCCAATGGTCTATCTCGTCATATACCACACTATCTTTCCCCAATGATTTAACTTAGGTCTATCTTAGGTTATTCGCAGAATTTACAACTGAACAACACAAGTATTTAAAACGTAAGATTTCAATTCGTAACCAAAGTTCTCCTTTTAACTTTATTAATCAATAAAGTTTTCCAGTGTCATATTATACTTTCTCAAAATAAGTATTTATAATTTGAGTCATCAACCATGTCCTACATATCAAATCACAGTAGGCAGTTCCAAATTTCAGAATTTCATATATATATTAACTACTTGTATAATATATATATCATAACAGCACCCCACATAAAAACTATGGTGCTAGCATACTCTGCTATCCAATTTCCGTATTAATCGCACTAAAGGGAATATAAGTTTGGAATCACTCTCGAACTGTATAAATACATACACAAACAATATTGAGGCGAAGCATAGATTTCAAGTCCAAGAGGTCAGTACATACCCTCACGTCTCTTAGGACCGTCCGACTATCGATCCGATAGCTCGTACCTAGGATTTCTATCTTCTAGGGTACGAGTCAATATCCCCCATAAGGCACACGAGATAAGATCGTCCCAGCGCGGTAACCTCAGGGATAGCAAGTAGCGCGGGCATGATTTTCACAAGTATATAATATATGCATACACAATCTTATAAATATACCCCTTTTATTATATCAATTTAGGTTTATCCCATAACCCACATTCACAACATTTATCCTTATTTTTCCCCATTATTATTTATCAAGTATAATGGTTCGTTTCTAACTTTAATTCGAAGGGTTTTTCCAACTTACTACGTAACCCTCATGGACTCTATTCTCCCAAATGTCCAATTCAGTAGGTATCCATTTATTTTCCAACGTAACTCTCTCTTACGTGTCTCTCCCCTTTAATATATACTCACATTGTCCCTTATGCAAAATATCCCAAAAATATAGATTTCGCCTTACATTAAAGATCTTTTATTCATTAATGAATCTTACTGGTCATCATTATCTCCCAAATTATTTTAACAAGGATGTATAAGGAGTTTTGTTCATTTCGAATCAATCCAACAATTTTAAAAGGGGAACATGAGTCTGCCAGGAGGGGTCGATCGAAGGTCTGGGCTCGATCGATCAATCAAGTAGATCTGCGGAAATCTGCAGATTTGCAGTTACGGGTTTCATCTTCTAACCTTCACCAAATCCATATTTTTCATTCCTAATCGTCCCAGAATTTATACTACTAACATTATATCAGCATATTATGTATTTTCTACGTAAAGCATGTAAGTTTCCGTCACTAAACATGGATTAACAACCCAAAATTCATGTAAATATCAAGAACCCTAGAAATCTCTTAAACACAGTTCTAACACATCTTTTCCAGAATTTCCTTCTTATAAAACATCATAAATTCGTGATTTAATCCTCTACATGGAAAAAGGGTTTCCAGAATATCATTTAAATCATCCCTACATGCAGTTTCCTATCTCAAATGGGGTTTTTCTTCCATACAACTCTTCCTAATCATTCCTAAACTAATATGAGTGATGCACCAACGAAAATAAGCAAGATAAACACTTGCTTGGGATTTTTGACGTTCTGGTTTGGTGCTGAATTTGGTGTGGTTGCGTTCCCCGTCTCGCGATCTACGCGTTGGTGGTGGAGTCGGTGCAAACGGATGGATTTCGGGCCTTGGATTGCTTTGGAAACTCTCTCCTTTCCTCTCCTAGGGCCGTCACTTTCCTTTGGTTGTTCTAACCCTAGAAGGCAACCTTAGACATCTGATATAACCCTGAAATTTCGTGGGTTTAATTACCCAAAAATATAAAATGACCAAAATGCCCTCCCGGGGTACTAATTAAGCCTAAAATACCCTCGAGACTCAAACTAAACCCCCGGGTACACTTTTCTGACTATCTCGACCCTTCCGGACACGTTGACGCACTCAAAATGACCATACGTATAACTAAAAATTTTTCACTTTTATTAATCAATATTTAATCCCGATGCGACACAGGCGCGTCCCGACTTAAATTTTTATAATTGTCATTTTATTCACACGTGACAATATTATAAAAATAAATCTCATATATTACTATACTCATCCAGTAATATTTAACAAATATCAAATTTCCAATAATTACTAACTCTCGTCACGCTAGTAAATATTTAAAACAACATTCCGGATTAAAATTAAATTAATTTATCTCAATTAAATTTAATAAATCCCATAATTTCAAAGCTATAAAAATACGGGGTATTACACTTCTCTCCAGGCATCCAGGCCATTCCAAGTCTCCACTAGTATCACCGCCGTAGGATTACGACGGTATGACATCCATGAAGTAATAGCTGCAAGTTGAGGGTCCACCAGTAGTTCTCCAGTCACGAGCAGAAATTTTGATACTAAGCCCAGAATAACGGCTCCGGCGTACCCAGCATCACCAATCTCCTGCAAATGCAAAGATTGTAACACCACCGAAAGGGAGATCATTCCTCCAGCAACCAATGGTCTGCCCGTCGAAGGTGAAATGTGAAGAATCCCGGCCAACAAATCCCTAGGAGAATGGGAAAATTTAGGTAGTGCTACAGCAACACTGGGATTTATCCCCAACATGGGACAAACTTCATCCAACCCAAAGCGAAATACATGGTCTTCGGGGTGCCAAAATTGTACCGCTGCTATCAACATGTTCCACTCAATGGGCCGGTTCCGCCACAAAGAAACTCTACGCATATTGAAAGCATCGTAGTCGACGTTATAAGAACACATTGCTTCCAAGACGTCGAGGTAGTTAGCAAACTCAATGCTACCAGGGAGAACCATATTGCAAGACTAAGAAATAGTAAGAAAGTAAGTAAGAATGTGAAGGTTTGATGAAAACACTCCACTCTTACCACTTTTTATACTTGAAAACCTTCACAAAAGACATGATCCCTGCAGAAATCGGAGGAAATCCTGCCCCACAAAGTACAAAAGGCTGAAGAGGGCACTAATCAAAGCTTTGAATTAATGGGACTGACCTTGATTGTCGATAGTCAGAATAATGGGGTTGCCGATCGGCAACCCCCTATTTTTGGAAATTCTCCTTTTTCCTCTTTTGTCAAAATAAGAAGCTCAATAAAAAAATAAATTGATATTTTAAAAATCCCCTTCCACCCTAATATAATCTCTCATTTAAAAAAAAAAAAATTCTTCAAAATTCCTAAAATATCTCTTCTTACGGTCTCAGCAGCAAAGTAAAAAGCGCATGTGCATGCATTCATTCACCTTTAAACTCCATTGCATATATATTTTTCTGTGTTACATCAATGTTGCAGGAAATAAAAGAAAATAAAAAAAGCAGCGGGACACAACCCGAACCCACATCTACCGATTGACACTGCCACTTTACCTTCCCAAGGCAGTCCAAAGGTCCGTGCCACTGCCGAATGGCACCCCCCATACCATGCCGACCAGCACCCCCCTTAAAATTTTGTACAAAAATTCCCAAAAAATACCAGAAAATCCTGAAAAATCCTCAGAAAATTCCTAAAAATCTCAGGAAGGATTTAGAACATTTTCACCAAGAAAACTTCGCACTCCCTTAGGTGAAACCTCTTTTTTCTCCCAGCAGAACTCTCAAAAGCCAAGTAAATCCCTTCCCAGCAACGTTTGCGGAGAATCTCGAAGGATCACCTCCTATACCCCAAAGGCATGAAACCTCCCAAGCTATACGTCCAATACCTGGACTACCTAATCACTTCCTCAGCGGAGTTTACAGCATCAAATTGGTTGTCCCCACAAAGTGTCCAAAAGATACAAGTATTTCCCCAACAATCAGCTCCCCAGCTCAAAAACAACATTGCGAGGTAATTTTACCCAGTGAAATTCCAAAGAATCATTTCCTAAGGCAATATCTCCAAAGGGCGCTCTAAATTTTCCCCAGCTCATTCACTATTCCCCACCGGAACCCAAAATCCAATCTTTATCCTCTCTTAGGTCAGAATTGACCTCGGTCTTGGATCGTCACCTTAGTTAGGTCAGAATTGACCTCGGTCTTAGATCGTCACCTTAGTTAGGTCAGAATTGACCTCGGTCCTTAGTCGTCTCCTCTCTTAGGTCAGAATTGACCTCGATCTTGGATCGTCACCTAAGCCCGCAGAATTGGCTTCGACCTGCAGAATTGGTCATCACAACTTAAGCCCACAAAATTGGCTTCAACTCGCAGAATTGGTCATCACAACCTAAGACCGTAGAATTGGCTTCGACCCGCAGAATCGGTCACCCTCAACTTAAGCCCGTAGAATTGTCTTCGACCTGCAGAATCGATCACCCTCAACTTAAACCCATAGAATTGGCTTCGACCCACAGAATTGGTCATCACAACTTAAGCCCACAGAATTGGCTTCGATCCGCAGAATTGTTCATCACAATTTAAGCCCATAGAATCGTCTTCGACCCACAGAATTGGTCATCACAACTTATGGCCGCAGAATTGGCTTCGACCCGCAGAATTGGTCATCACAACTTAAGCCCGCAGAATTGGCTTCGACCTGTAGAATTGGTCATCACAACTTAAGCCCGCAGAATTGGCTTTGACCCGAAGAATTGGTCCTAACAACCTAAGTGCGCAGAATTAGCTTCGACCCGTTGAATTGGTCATCACAACTTAAGCCCGCAGAATTGGCTTCGACCCTCATAATTGGTCATCAAAACTTTAACCCGTAGAATTGGCTTCGACCCACAGAATCGGTCACCCCCAACTTAAGCCCACAGAATTGGCTTCGACTCGCAGAATCGGTCACCCCAACCTTCAAGCCCCTAGAATTGGCTTCGACCCTTAGAATCGGTCATGCCCAGCACCTCCTTAGGAATTGACCTAAACCTTTCCTCCAAACCATCCCTACTATTCCCCCTTAGGTCCTCAAAATTGGCCTCGACCCTCTAAATTGGTCATCCTCGCTCCCTTAGGTCCTCAGAATCGGCCTCGACCCCCTAATTTGGTCATCCTATTTCAAAGCATCATGCGATGTCTATTCGAAGGCTATCTTTTATTCCAAACTCACCCATCGAGGGTATCTGTAGACACCCCATTCTGTCACCCCTTAAACACTCCTTAGGTCCCTAGCACCTCCCTTCACCACCATAAACCTAGGTCGTACCCCGAGCACTGACCTAGAAGTCATCGAGCACTCCCAGGCTCTGTTTGACCAAAAGTCAAAGTCTTCATCTCGACTGAGACTGAATGAATATTTAAAGGGCACTGAATCCCCTATTCAATGGTCCATCCCGTGCACAATTTCGACTTACCATACGAACGAACGTCCCGTTTTTCCCTGAAACTCGATTAAGAGGCCACCAGGCGCTCATAATCTCCATTTGATCTAAGTCAGCTCTTCAAACCGACCTGGACTGAATGAATCTTCAAAGGGCACTAAATCCCCTTTCCAACGGTCCACTCCGTGCGCGATTCCAACTTACGGTAGGGACGAACAATCCGTTTGACTTCGAGAGGTCATTGAATGCTTCCAGGGCCCGGTTGAACAAAGTCAACTCTCTGAACCGGATCAAATTCTTTGTAATGTCGAAGTACATCTCCTAACATTTCCAACGGTCTACCCCATGCGTGATTCGGACTTACCATGCGGACGAACGATTCATTTGCGTCCGACGATTCCCCGTCAAATGGACCGACGAGCATTTTCGAGCCACATTTGACCCAAAGTCAACTCCCAAACTCGGGAATGGTTCAAAGGACTTTTGAAGTTCTCTAAATTAACTTTCCAACGGTCCACCCTGTGCGCGATTCGGATTAATGATTTGCACTCTGCGATCGATTTTCCGAAAAGGCTTGAAAGACACTGCTAAATGGCACGTCCCAGAGCAGTGTGCCTAAACACACCTGTCGATTAGCAGGACCAGGTCTATACCGATCAGCAATACCCTGGGCCTATAAAAAGGAGGCCTTGACCTCACTTGAAAAGGAGCCCAGATCTGAGAGATATCACTCTCAATACATCCAGAAAACCTCTCTCGAAATCAGCGTGATTTCCACATCCAAAACCCTTTCAAACCTTCACTTTTCATCATCCTTTTCATCAAACTTGGTGAATTCATTACCCTCCATCATCATCCAAGTGCAAAGGATGCTCTCCAATATACAAGATCAAGCTCAAGATCTTCAAGAAGGTCCAATTTTCTCAATTCTCTCCTTAAATTCTCATAAATTCGCATTAATTTGTTTTATTACTTAGCAATTTTATTCCCTCATCTCACATATCTTAATATAATTTTTTATCTAGTATTATTGCACATCTCTTATTTTCGTATAAATAAAAACCCAAAAAATAAGAAAAAGAGGGTTTGCTCATAAATTCCAAATGGAAATTCTCACACTTTTCTTACACTTCTCTCACAACTAAAACACTTTTTCTACACACACACACACAAAAAAAAAAATAAGAGAATCCCCCGATTTGATTTATGGGATAAACCCCACTCCTCATTTTGCATGCGAACTACGTGGACTGTGATGCCTCTATAGGCTACGTAGGCGTCTCGGGGTAAAATCCGAGACTCGAGTCCTATTTTTACTTTTTCTCTTATTTTCTATTTTTCTCTAAACTTAATTCTCTTATATTCTATATACTTGTTCTTAGTAGCGTATTATCCCATATGCGTTAGCGTTCCCTCATAACGATCAACGTAAGGATAATCGCGTAAATCCTATTTTCTAATATTATTTTTGCATTCCTACGGATGACTCGCTTTACCTCTTCCATGGTACAAGTCGATGACTCCTATCTCCATTATATATACACATGCACACATATCACGGGGAAAATAAAGGAAAATAGCAAAAACCCATGAGAGACCGTAGGGGCGGAATGGGTGCCTAACACCTTCCCATTTCGTAACTTAGCCTCTGGACCCTTCTCGAATCATTTTGATTTCGTATGCATCAGTATGTCCTTGGATGCTGTCCTTAGGGATGAGTCGCTTTCTTTTGTCTGTTTTGAGTAAAATAGACTGGCGACTCCATCTCTCTACATTTTTCACCTCATCAATGCCATCGGTCGAAGCGCTCCCGAGAGGGACGCGCGGGACCTAGGATCCTTACTCCGCCCGCCCGCTGCGAGGATCGGGGATGGCCGCACTAGTCGATATATAGACAACATGTGTATGGCTGAGATGCACTAGAAAATTCATGTTTTTGTGTTATTAAAAATATAATTTTGACCCCAGAAGTCTCTAGCGCTTTCGGATTCTACCCTGAGCAAGTTTTTAGGAAAAACAGTATTTGTAAATTAACCCCAAACATTTATAATCACAAATTAATTAATTTTGAAAAATTATTTTTAATTTTCAAAAAATAGTTTAAGTGATTTAAAAATGTTTAAAAAAATCCTAAAAATTTATATGACCCTTATGCACACATAATATCTATAATATGCAGTGTAGGTGTCCTAAAGTGGTCATGAGGTAGAAATAACTTCCCTTTTAGGTGGATCATGAGTTTCTTGGACTGGTTTCTTCTTTGATGCTTGGATACTTCGAGAGAGAGAGCATCTCTTAAAAATTTAACCTACTTTGTCTCAATATCCAAATTAGCTGGAGCTCCTGTATGATATAAACTCTAGTAAGTCAAACATATGGTGTGTTATCATCCTAGTAACGTGGGAACCTTCGAATGGATCAAAATGCCATTTGGATTAATGAATTCCGGGGCCACATACCAAATAGGGATGAGCACAATTTTAAAGTGTTAAATTGATGACATAATTATGAAGTTAAATTCAACATCTGATCATATCTAAAAAAATATTTCAAATGAATTAGGTTGTATCAACTCAAAATAAACTCTTTAAAATGTGCCTTTGGAGATTGGGTAGGAAATTTTCTTGGATATTTGGTGCATAAAAAATGAGTTCAAGTTGATCAGAATAAGGGTAAGTCTATCATTGACACCAAAGCCCTTAGAAACAAAAAATAATTACAAAGGTTTTTCTCCCAAGTTAATTTTTTTAGAAGATTTATTTCTAATGCTATAGAAAAGATTAAAGTATTTTCTCTATTCTTAAAGCTAAAAGATCAGGAGGAGCTGGATTGGAAGGACAAACACAAGCACACTTTCCAAACTCTCAAGAGGTACCTAGTGAAGCCTTTGACTCTTCCAAGAGAAGATAATCCACTGAAATTATATATTTCACCCTCTGATGCATCCATTAGAATGTTTTTAGCTCAAGATTGTGAAGATCACAAGGATCAAGCTATTTATTACCTTAGTAGGTTTTTAAATTATCGTGAATTTAGATAATATATAATGGAAAAACTATGTTTAACCTTATACTTTATTGTTATGAAATTAAGGTACTATTTATTTCCTAAAGAAGTTTTGCTTATTTTAAAGTTTGATCTTATTAAATACATGCTAACAAGGCCTATTTTAAAAAATATAGTTGGCAAATGGGTGTTAGCCCTGTCTTAATTTTGTTTTCATTATGTTCCTCAAAAGGCAGTAAAAGGCTAAGACTTATTTGATTTCCTAGCAGATCATCCATGTGAGGATGAATTGGATGGAGGATATGAGATATATTATGTATCTCTAAGCCCTTAGAAGTTATGGTTTAATGGTTTGAACACTAAAATTATATCATTCGTAGGATATTTATTGAATCACCTGAACACATTAAAACAAAACATGGTTACAGGTTAGAAGAAAACATATGTTTGAATATACAAGTGGAATATAAGGCTATAGTAATGGGATTAAAAATCCTCCGAAGCTATAAGGCTTCAGTATGGAAGTCTTCAGTGATTCCCAACTAGTTATAAGATAGTTAAATGGTGAATATAAATGTGTCCATGAGGGTTTGTCTCTATATAACCAAGTGGCATTAAATTTGTTATCCAAATTTGATGATGTCACTTTAAATAATATTCCTAGGTTTTTTAAATAAAGAAGCCAATGAAATGTCTCAAAAGGCATCAGGTTTCACACTTGATGATGACTTTAAAGAAAAATTAAAATCAGTGCTATTGATGAATTCTTACCTCTCCTACATAACAGATGGCCCATGGTGGAAATTAGAAACATTAATGTGTAGGAAGTTTGGAGAAAACCACTTATGAAATATCTAAATGATCCAAATATTAAAACGATAGGGTTGTGAGGTTGAGAGCAACTAACTATGTTATGTATGTTAACAAATTATTCAAAAGAGTTGCTGATAGGATAATCCTATAGTGCTCAAGTAAATGTAAAGGCTTGACCGCCATAACACAAGTCTTTGAGGGCCTTTGTGGAGCTCACCAAGCTGGCCCAAAGATGAGATGGTTATTGAGGAGGCATGGATTTTATTAGCCATCCATTTTAGAGGATTACATCAAGTTTGAAAAGGGTTGTCAAAAGCGCCAACAATATGACCCTTTAAAACATATGTCTGTAGTTAACTTATAACATGTGGTCAAACATTAGCCATTTAGAGGATGGGAAATTGATGTAATTGGCAAGATTTATCCCCCATCTTAGAAGCTACATGGTTATATTTAGGTTGTAATTGATTACTTTAGTAAGTGTGTTGAGGCTAAAGCTTTGAAGTCAATCACCCAAAATGAATTGGTAGACTTCTTCCAAGACATTTTATATAGGTTAGGATTCCAAAAACCACAACCTTATGTTGCCCAGATATTAACTCAAGAGGGGAGGTGAATTGAGTTTAGCAAACTTTTTGAGTTAAATTAATATTTCAGAAAATATATATATTTTTTTAATTTAAATCATTTAACATAAAATTCAGAAGTAGTAAATCTTCAAAGATTAATACAAATATTATCTAAAAATTTTAACTAAATAAATTAGACAAGATAAATCACAGAAATCAATACCCAAATAAATCTTTAATCAATTTTCGTATTTAATAAAAATTAATATTCTGGACTTTATTAATTATTACGAAAATAATAATTTCAGTCTTAAAGAATTATCAATTTCAGTTTTAATTAGCAAGTCTAAGGCTTGATAAAGAAATCAAATATTGACACAAGCAAATAAATAAACTTAAATGCAGAAAATAAATGACACCGTGATTTTAACGTGGTTCGGCCATAAACCCGGTCTACGTCCACGCGCCAGAGTCGCTTCCGTCTCCTCGCGCTTCAATACCGTGATCCACTAAGGCAGGATCAAACCTCCAACGTACAATCGAGCAGCTAAACCGTGCTACTTGTACAACCGAAGCTAAAGTTCCAGCTTCAAACAGTTCCTAAAGTTGAGTACAAAATTTGGAAGATGAAACTCTCAAAAGTTACAATGTAAAACTGAGTTTCTTCTAGTTTAAGACTTCACAATAGATCTGAATATTTGGTACTAGACTTTTCTTTGAAATCTTTGTAGTAGAGTAGTATTTCTTGTGTTTGTTCTCTTCTTCAAGGACAGCTAAAACATCAAGCCAAAATAAACTGATATGTGGCTGTTTCAAACTTTGAGTAGAGCTGAAATGATCTTCTCTTGTTGCTTTCTTTGAGTGTTTGTATGAACATAATGTAATATTTGATTGCTCCCTTTTTTTTTTTTCTGTTTTTCTCTGTGTATTTTTCAACAACAACTGATCTTCAATTTGTAGATGTCAATAATAAGATGACCGTTGGGGAGGAGAGTGAGATACGCTCTTCTTCATAAAAATCTGTAGGCTGAAGAAGCATTAAATGCTCAAGAATAGATGGCAAGATGTTTTCCATATCTGTCTTTAATTTACTGTCTGAAAAAAAAATGGTAGACTGATAGAGAGAGAAACCATTAGAGATAAATGAGATATAAAAGATAAACATTTACTAAAAGAAGGCTTCTCTTTTTCAAAACGTCACAAGTCAGTCCATAAAACTAGGGAGGCTCAGTAATGAGAAATACGTTAAAATATTATAAATGAAATGTCCCAAGTCTTTGCTGATGACACCGTATGATGTGTACGTAAATTGTAGGGACAAGGAAGTTATACAAATGTGTATATATATATATATATATATATATATATAAGCAGATATCTCAGCCAAAAGAAATAATGTAAAGTCCATGGATATTAATGCACCCTACGATAGTGCCAGGCGTCAATCATGTCCAGCGACAAAAATGTTCAAAATAGTTGGGTAAGAACTGAATTACTACAGTTCTTTATACTTTACGTCTTAAGTCAACAGGATTAAAAAAGGTTCTGATCAAACAAAAAATATGTGGAAAGATTACAACTCTGAAATATACAATTTCCAAGACAGACTGCCGAAGCAGGTGCACGTGTTACAAAAAGAAGGAAACAAAAGGGGCGTCCCATTTATCATAGCAAGGCGTGGTCTTCCAACCTTTCATAGATAGGTACATGGATGGGACTTAACTCAAGGTATGCTTCCAAAGCTGTAAAAAAAAAGATATATATTTATATAATATAACTTCTTGGCACATGGCACAAGGTTATCAGCACAAGATCTGAAACGGATATATAACGGATAAAAATATTGACATATAAAAGTATGTATATATATATATATATATATATGTATATATATATATATATATATATATATATATATATAAATGTATAAGAGATAAAAATTGGATAAACAAGAGATTTCCGAAACCCAATATCTGAGAACTTCGGACAAACCCACAAACAAAAATATATATCTGAGAACTTCGGACAACAGTTCCAATAGATATTTCAAAAAAAATATTTTCCAGTCTGATATGGAAAATATTTCGAACAGAACAGATATTTTTGAAGAAGAAAAAGAAGGACGGACTGAACTAACACAAAGATGTGATCAAACCAAAAGTGAACAGTTGAGTCAATCCGTGAAAGGACAAAAACGAGGTCAGAGATAAAAACGTAACAGTTGTAAGGATTCTTGGACAGATATAATCTGACTTTTGCAGATAAAGCCATCTAGAAACATGTAGGCTGTCAAAAGAAGCTTTCGTAATAAAGAATTAGAATAGATAAAATTATTTTCGAAGAAGAAAATTATACATGAACATAAGAAGTAAAAAAAATTGAGCAGATATAAAATTGATTTCGGACACAAAAAAAATAAATAACAGATTTCGTAATAACAGATTTCGTGAGTCTGAAAAAGATCTCCGGCCAGATATGAAAAACAATTCAACCTGTATTGGCATAGCCTTTTCTAGACCCAATCAAGATGGCACTTTTCTGAATATTACACAAGGATTACATAAATATCTGAATGGCAATTTTTACTTGGCACTAAATATTACACAAGGATTAAGTCATAAAAAATAACCAAGGCATATGATGTAAATTTTATAATTATTCAGTTAATGAACCAATACTTGAACTGAGCATATAATAAAACGTAATGCAATAAATACCTTTTAAATAGTTGTTTGGAATCATTAAAAATTAATCTATTAGATAAACTTAAAATGAATATTAAATCCAATTAAACTAATTTAAAATTAATTCATGGGTTAATTACATTTTCATTTAACAATCTCCCCCTTTTTGATGATGACAAACAACTGAAAATTGCAAAAGAAATACATGAAGAAAATTTGCACACTTCTCCCCCTGTTTGTCATAAACAAAAAGGAATATGAATGGGTGATACAAAAGGTGAGATGCAAAGAAAGGATAACTGCAGATTTTATTGATAGTAAAAGGAAATTACATTTTCAGATTATTTATCATATGACATACATCATTGGGATGTCCTTCAAGAAGGATTTCTTTCCCATTATCTTTGACCATAAGTTTGATAGTATTTCCGGTGTAGGAGTTGGTTGAGGAAGATTCAGATTTGGTAGAAGTGTTTGCTTGTGAGGGAGTATCCATATGAGGTGGTAGGACAAAAGGCCAAGGAGGTGGACTTACCCAAGGAGCAAATGGAGGAGAGAGAGCTATGGCGTTAAGAGCTTCGGAATAAGAAGAATATTTTTTGAATTTTGCATTACTTACACTTTTGGTTTGAAGCTCACACTCTCCCCAAGAGGTGTAGATCCCGGGTTGTTTGCCTACCCAAACAACATAGAAGGACTGCATGGTGTGTGTGAAGATAGAGTGAAAGGTAGTAACACACATATATATAGGAGATGATGGTTTGTCTACTAGCTGGTAAAGTATTTTAGAAAGATGTGAATACACTATTCATGTCAATAATGCAGTATATCAGAAAAAAATTCAATTATAATTCTAGATTATTTATACGAGCCATACCGAGTTCGCGACAAATAAAAGTAAAACGATCTTCGGGTAGTGGTTTTGTGAAAATATCGGCTAATTGAAGATCCATAGAAATAAATTCTAGTATAACGTCACCTTTTTGTACGTGATCGCGTTGAAAGTGATGTCTAATTTCAATATGTTTTGTTCTAGAATGAAGAATTGGATTTTTAGTTAGACATATTGCACTCGTGTTGTCACAGAAAATTGGAGTATTTTGAAAGGATATTTTAAAGTCTTCTAATTGTTGTTTCATATATAAAGTTTGAGCACAACTACTACCGGCGGCAATATATTCTGCCTCGGCCGTGGAAAGAGCTACCGAATTTTGCTTTTTACTAAACCACGAAACTAGTGAGTGTCCTAGGAAGTGACAAGTACCACTAGCGCTTTTTCTATCAACTTTACAACCCGCAAAATCCGCATCGGAATAACTTACGAGTTCAAATGATGTAGTTTTAGGATACCATAATCCTAAGTCTTTAGTACCATTTAAATATCTAAAAATGCGTTTTACGGCACACAAATGAGATTCTTTAGGATTGGCCTGAAAACGAGCACATAAACATACACTAAACATAATGTCGGGTCTACTAGCGGTTAAATATAGTAGACTACCAATCATGCCACGATATAAAGTTGAATTAACAGATTTTTCTTTCTCATCTATATCTAACTTTATAGATGTGCTCATAGGTGTACCAAGTGTTTTAGAATTCTCTAAACCATATTTTACTAAAAGATCCTTAATATATTTAGATTGATAAATGAAAACACCATTTTTAGTTTGCTTAATTTGTAAGCCTAAAAAGAAATTTAACTCCCCCATCATACTCATTTCAAATTCTTTTTGCATAAATTCTGAAAAATCTTTACATAAATTTTCATTTGTGGATCCAAATATAATATCATCAACATAAATTTGTACAAGAAGCATATCATTGTTAAGAGTTTTTATAAATAAAGTAGAATCCATTTTTCCTCTTACAAAATCATTTTCAAGCAAAAATCCACTCAATCTATCATACCAAGCCCTAGGGGCTTGTTTTAATCCATATAAGGCTTTATTTAGTTTATAAACATGAATTGGAAATATGTGATTTTCAAA
This sequence comes from Sambucus nigra, assembly GCA_949130495.1. Classification (NCBI taxonomy): domain Eukaryota; kingdom Viridiplantae; phylum Streptophyta; class Magnoliopsida; order Dipsacales; family Adoxaceae; genus Sambucus; species Sambucus nigra. The sequence continues at coordinate 442,762,099 of OX422220.1, read as the reverse complement.
ACCGGGAGGTTGCTTAACATAAATATCTTCACTTATAAAACCGTTTAAGAAAGCACTTTTGACATCCATTTGAAATAATTTAAAGTCTTTATAACATGCATAAGCTAATAACATACGAATGGCTTCTAATCTAGCTACGGGGGCATAAGTTTCATCATAATCAATAACTTCTTGTTGATTATAACCTTGTGCAACTAGTCTAGCTTTAGTTCTTATAATTAATCCGGCATCATCCTTTTTATTTCTAAAAACCCATTTAGTTCCAATAATAGATTTATCTTTAGGTGTGGGTACAAGTGACCAAACATTATTACGTTCAAATTGTAACAATTCTTCTTGCATAGCTAATAACCAAAATTTATCTTTTTCAGCTTCATTTATATCTTTTGGTTCAATTTGTGACACAAAAGCTAAATTATTACGAACATTCTTTAAGGAAGATCTAGTAAGAATACCACTAGAAGGTTCACCCAAAATATTTTCAAAAGGATGATTATTAACAAATTTCCAACTTTTAGGTAAATTAGAATCATTATTCTCTTTATCTTTATATGGAGTCTTTTCGACATTAATGGAATCATCAACACTAGAATTAACATTTTCATTTAATTTTAATTCATTAACAGATTTATTTAGGACTAAAACATCATCATCATCATTTTTATTGGCAAAAGAATTAGATTCGTCAAAAGATACATGAATTGATTCTTGAACTATTAAAGTCCTTTTATTAAAAACTCTATATGCTTTACTATGAAGTGCATACCCAAGAAAAATACCTTCATCCGATTTTGCATCAAATTTACCCAATTTATCTTTATCATTTAAAATAAAACATTTACATCCAAAAACTTTGAAATAACTAACATTTGGTCTTTTATTTTTCATAATCTCATAAGGAGTCTTATCTAAACCTTTTCTAACAATAGTTCTATTTATTACATAGCAAGATGTGTTAACGGCTTCCGCCCAAAAATATTCGGGTAAATTATGTTCATTTAACATAGTTCTAGCCATTTCTTGTAATGATCTATTATTTCTTTCTACTACTCCATTTTGTTGGGGTGTCCCAGGAGCAGAAAAGTTATGTTCAAAACCATTTTCATCACAAAATAATTCGACATCTTTGTTATCAAATTCTCTTCCTCTATCACTTCTTATAAAGACAATATTGCAACCTTTTTCATTTTGAATTCTTCTACAAAACTTAGCAAAAATAGGGTGTGTATCATTTTTATGAGTAAGAAAGAAAACCCATGTAAAACGAGAAAAATCATCAACAATAACAAGAGCATAATATTTTTCACCTAAACTAGCAACTCTATTAGGTCCGAATAAATCTAAGTGTAATAATTCTAAAGGTCTACTAGTTGAAATATCTCTTTTATTTTTAAAAGAAGTTTTTGTTTGTTTTCCAAATTGACATGCATTACAAATTTTATCTTTAATAAACTTAGTTTTGGGCAGCCCTCTAACTAACTCATTTTTGGATAAAATATTAAGTTGTTCCATGTTGGAATGTCCTAACCTTCTATGCCATAGCCAACAAGTATTATTTAGGGCAGTTAAACACTTAACATTTTGATGTGACAATTTATCAAAATCAAGAGTATAAACATTTTCATGTCTAGAAGCAACAAATAAAACACTATTATCCTTAGTATTTGTTATTAAACAAAAATCTTCTTTAAATGTAACATCATAACCTTTATCACACAATTGGCTAATACTAATTAAATTATGCTTAAGACCATCAACTAAAAGGACGTTTTCAATGCAAGGGGAAAGATCCATACCGACTTTACCTATGCCGATGATTTTGCCTTTGGAGTTGTCTCCGAATGTCACTAGTCCTCCATCTTTGGCAACCAAGCTCGAAAACTTGCTTTTGTCACCCGTCATGTGTCTTGAACATCCGCTATCTAAGAACCACTTTGATTTGTGTGAACCCACTCTAAAACAAACCTACAATGGACATTTAAATAATTTTTCTTTCGGTACCCAAAATGTGTTGGGTCCATAGGGGTTAGCAAAAATAGGAGTCCCTTTAGGAATCCATGCGACTTTAGTAGAAAATCTATATTTGCAAGAATCTGAAAAATGGGTGTGTCTTCCACAATATGTACATAAAGAATTTCCCATATTTTTAGAATAATTTTCAAAACTTTTCTCATTTTCATTTTCATTATAACCAATTCCAGCCTTATCATACATCCATCTTTGGCTTCCAAGTAGCATATTTAAATTCTTCTTTCCATTCACAAACTTTTCAAGACACGAAGTTAAATCCTTAACTTCAAGTCTTAATTTTTCATTTTCAGAAATAAGATAATAACTTGGTGAATCTTGAACTTTAAGTTTTTCGATTTCTAATTTTATAGACTTATTTTCAGATTTCATTACATCTACGTTTTTAGAGAGACAATCATATTTATGTGATAAAGAAGAATGCATCTTTTTAAGATTAATATATTTAGTTTTAAGTTCATCAAAGTTATAATAAAGTTCATCAAAAGCATTTTGAAGTTCATCATGATCATTTAAAGTTTCATATTCACTATCAGAATTAAAATTAGAAGATACCTCATCATCATTTGCCATAAGGCAAAGATTTGCAATTTCTTCATCACTTGAATCTTCATCATTGCTACTTTCATCCGAATCACTCCAGGTAGTAGCTTTCATGGCCTTTTTGTATTTCTCATTTCTTTTCTCTTTTCTATCATTCTTCCCTTATTTGGCTTTAGGACAGTTAGGTCTGATATGGCCTAACTCTTTGCAGTTGTAACATCTTGGCTCAAACTTAGAGGAAGACTTTCCATCATGTGCCTTCTTTGAAAAGAATTTCTTGAATTTTCCAGAATGACCCTTCTTTTTGGCAAGAAATTTTTTGAATTTTCTAGTGAGAAGTGCTATATCACCATCTTCATCATCATCAGCTTCTTCACTATCTTCTTCTTCCTCAATGGATTTGAAAGCAATAGTTTTGCTTACTTTGGGCCTCTCATCTTCAGTAAGTTCTTTGAGTTCCATTTCATGAGTAATTAAGGAGCCCAACAATTCATCAAGAGAAATAGGTCTTTCTCGTATGGCTTCTTTGATTGCTAGCTTCTTGGTCATATAGGCAAATGGTAGTGACCTGAGAATCTTACTCACTAATTCAGAATCAGTATAGGTTTTACCAAGTGATTTTAAACCATTAATAATATTTGTAAACCTAGTAAACATATCAGAAATAGTTTCATCTGTTTTCATCTTAAAAAGCTCATAGTTATGAACAAGCATGCTTATCTTATCCTCTTTTACTTGACTAGTTCCTTCATAAGTAATTTCTAATCTATCCCAAATTTCTTTTGCATTTTCACAACAACATATTCTGTTATATTCATTAACATCAAGAGAACAATGTAAAATATTCATTGCTTTGGCATTAACTTGTATTTTCTGAATATCACCATCATTCCATTCATTTTCATTTTTAGGAACATTTTCATTATTAACAACTTTCATGGGAATATTTGGACCATTAATAATAACTCTCCAAACAGCATAATCATTTTATTGAACAAAATTTTTCATTCTATTTTTCCAATAGCTATAATTGTTTCCTGAAAATAGAGGAGGTCTGTTAATTGATTGTCCCTCACCAAGAGATGAAACACTAAAGTTTGCCATAAATCGTAAACTCTAAAGATGTTTAAAAACAAAGATAATAAATTAGAGCGTGGCTCTGATACCAATTGTAGCCCAGATATTAACTCAAGAGGGGCGGGGGGGGGGGGGGGGGGGGGTGAATTGAGTTTAGCAAACTTTTTGAGTTAAATTAATATTTCAGAAAATATATATATATTTTTTAATTTAAATCATTTAACATAAAATTCAGAAGTAGTAAATCTTCAAAGATTAATACCAATATTATCTAACAATTTTAACTAAATAAATTAGACAAGATAAATCACAGAAATCAATACCCAAATAAATCTTTAATCAATTTTCGTATTTAATAAAAATTAATATTTTGGACTTTATTAATTATTACGAAAATAATAATTTCAGTCTTAAAAGAATTATCAATTTCAGTTTTAATTAGCAAGTCTAAGGCTTGATAAAGAAATCAAATATTGACACAAGCAAATAAATAAACTTAAATGCAGAAAATAAATGACACCGTGATTTTAACGTGGTTCGACCAAAAACTCGGCCTACGTCCACGCGCCAGAGTTGCTTCCGTCTCCTTGCGCTTCAATACCGTGATCCATTAAGGCAGGATCAAACCTCCAACGTACAATCGAGCAGCTAAACCGTGCTACTTGTACAACCGAAGCTAAAGTTCCAGCTTCAAACAGTTCCTAAAGTTGAGTACAAAATTTGGAAGATGAAACTATCAAAAGTTACAATGTAAAACTGAGTTTCTTCTGGTTTAAGACTTCACAATAGATCTGAATATTTGGTACTAGACTTTTCTTTGAAATCTTTATAGTAGAGTAGTATTTCTTGTGCTTGTTCTCTTCTTCAAGGACAACTAAAACATCAAGCCAAAGTAAACTGATATGTGGCTGTTTCAAACTTTGAGTAGAGCTGAAATGATCTTCTCTTGTTGCTTTCTTTGTGTGTTTGTATGAACAGAATGTAATATTTGATTGCTCCTTTTTTTTTTTTTTTTTTTTTCTGTTTTTCTCTGTGTATTTTTCAACAACAGCTGATCTTCAATTTGTAGATGTCAATAATAAGATGACCGTTAGGGAGGAGAGTGAGATACGCTCTTCTTCATAAAAATCTGTAGGCTAAAGAAGCATTAAATGCTCAAGAATAGATGGCAAGATGTTTTCCATATCTGTCTTTAATTTACTGTCTGAAAAAAAATGGTAGACTGATAGAGAGAGAAACCATTAGAGATAAATGAGATATAAAAGATAAACATTTACTAAAAGAAGGCTTCTCTTTTTCAAAACGTCACAAGTCAGTCCATAAAACTAGGGAGGCTCAGTAATGAGAAATACGTTAAAATATTATATATGAAATGTCCCAAGTCTTTGCTGATGACACCGTATGATGTGTACGTAAATTGTAGGGACAAGGAAGTTATACAAATGTATATATATATATATATATATATATATAAGCAGATATCTCAGCCAAAAGAAATAATGTAAAGTCCATGGATATTAATGCACCCTACAGATAGTGCCAGGCGTCAATCATGTCCAGCGACAAAAATGTTCAAAATAGTTGGGTAAGAACTGAATTGCTACAGTTCTTTATACTTTACGTCTTAAGTCAACAGGATTAAAAAAGGTTCTGATCGAACAAAAAATCTGTGGAAAGATTACAACTCTGAAATATACAATTTCCAAGACAGACTGCCGAAGCAGGTGCACGTGTTACAAAAAGAAGGAAACAAAAGGGGCGTCCCATTTATCATAGCAAGGCGTGGTCTTCCAACCTTTTATAGATAGGTACATGGATGGGACTTAACTCAAGGTATGCTTCCAAAGCTGTAAAAAAAAGATATATATTTATATAATATAACTTCTTGGCACATGGCACAAGGTTATCAGCACAAGATCTGAAACGGATATATAACGGATAAAAATATTGACATATAAAAGTATGTATATATATATATATATATATATATATATATATATATATATATATATATATATATAAATGTATAAGAGATAAAAATCGGATAAACAAGAGATTTTCGAAACCCAATATCTGAGAACTTCGGACAAACCCACAAACAAAAATATATATCTGAGAACTTCGGACAACAGTTCCAACAGATATTTCAAAAAAAATATTTTCCAGTCTGATATGGAAAATATTTCGGACAGAACAGATATTTTTGAAGAAGAAAAAGAAGGACGGACTGAACTAACACAAAGATGTGATCAAACCAAAAGTGAACAGTTGAGTCCAATCCGTGAAAGGACAAAAACGAGGTCAGAGATAAAAAACGTAACAATTGTAAGGATTCTTGGACAGATATAATCTGACTTTTGCAGATAAAGCCATCTAGAAACACGTAGGCTGTCAAAAGAAGCTTTCGTAATAAAAAATTAGAATAGATAAAATTATTTTCGAAGAAGAAAAATATACATGAACATAAGAAGTAAAAAAAATTGAGCAGATATAAAATTGATTTCGGACAAAAAATAAATAAATAACAGATTTCGTAATAACATATTTCGTGAGTCTGAAAAAGATCTCCGGCCAGATATGAAAAACAATTCAACCTGTATTGGCATAGCCTTTGCTAGACCCAATCAAGATGGCACTTTTCTGAATATTACACAAGGATTACATAAATATCTGAATGGCAATTTTTACTTGGCACTAAATATTACACAAGGATTAAGTCATAAAAAATAACCAAGGCATATGATGTAAATTTTATAATTATTCAGTTAATGAACCAATACTTGAACTGAGCATATAATAAAACGTAATGCAATAAATACCTTTTAAATAGTTGTTTGGAATCATTAAAAATTAATCTATTAGATAAACTTAAAATGAATATTAAATCCAATTAAACTAATTTAAAATTAATTCATGGGTTAATTACATTTTCATTTAACACCTTAGACAATGAAACTATCTTTGAATCATAAATAGTGTTAGAGTTCATTTCAAGGTTAGGCATAACCCTAAAAAATTTAGCACTATACTATGCTAAATCAAATAGCTAGACCGAGGCCACTAACAGAGTAATTAAAGATAATTTGAGGAAGGTGATTGAAAAAATCCAAGAGATTGGCACAATTTATTGCCAGAGGTTTTATGGGCTTATAGGAATACTAAAAGGCTAAGTGTTGGAATAACCATATATGCCTTAACTTAATGGAAAGGTGTTGTACTACTAGTGAAAATCACTCTAAATTCATTAAGAGTTGTAGCCCAAAATGATTTAATAATTGCAGGTTGTCATTAAGCAATGTACCTGGAATTGGAAAAGATAAATGAATACATGGTGAAAGACCTGAATAACATCTTAATAAAAAATAAGAAGATAGCTAGAAGCTATAATAAAAGAGTGAAACAAAGAGCCTTCTAAATAAGATGATTTAGTTTAGAATACAATACTACCTATATGTTTGTAAGATTCTACCTATGAAAAATGGTCCCCCAAATGGGAAGGGTCATTCCAAATCCATAGACTCATTAAAGGAGGATCATACCATTTAAAAAACATTAATGGATATGTTCACGTGAAAAAGACAAATGACAGATTCCTAAAGACTTATTATTCAACTATTTGGGAAGTAGGACAACACAGACAAAATGCAAAATTTTATTAAGACATTAGTAAATTACATGTTAAATGAAATGCTTAAATACAAGAGACTTAAAATTGATTCAGTATTTTCCATAAGACAAATTTTGGGATTTGATTTGAGCTTCCCTTACTTCGAACAGAGCAGCCTTATTGGTAGGGACTTTCATTTCTCCTATCATTTGGCAGATTCTCTGCTGGAAGTCTTTTTTTTACATGAGGGTTGAACCTAGTTTAGCATTTACCTTGGCCAACTGTCTTTCTATTTTTTCATTCTAAGATTGAAAGGCAGACTTCCTGCTTTGAATGCCTCCCAAGTCTTGCAAACCCTTGGCAACTTCATCTTTTTGGCTCGAAAAGTGGTCTTTATATGTAGATAAAGTGTTTTCTTTAGCCTATGATTGAGCTATAGTTGAAAGATGATATTTTAGTGAATGAATACCAGTGAGTATTGTATTTACAATATTTTCCCATAAGCCTTCCATCTGAGAAACACATAAGTAGGTTGTCATAAGCCCACTAGTAAATGTAAAGTCTGTTAGCTCTTCAAATTATAGTCTAATAAAGCCTCAAAGCAACTCTAAGGCGTGTGAGGGTTTAATATGCCAAAAAAGAGGACTGGGCTAGGCTTGGATGAGATTTTCTAGTTCATGTTCCACACTGTTACCCCTAATTTCCAAGGTGTGAACTGGAGATTTAGTCATTTTCTTCTCTAACTGCTCATGGAAAATAGACACTTTATATGAGCTCATCAAACTTGGAATTTCCTTAGACGTGGGATTTTCCTCTACTATAGGGATTTATTACTCAATGGAGAATTTTTTAAGGCAGCATCAACTCTACAAAAGGAAGATTTGATAGGAGTTGTTGAGTTAATGGTAGCTCATTGAAGAGTTTCCGAAAATTCTGTATTTTTTGGTCCTTAGGTTTTACCTATCTCAACTTGAGTCAAAAGCAAAGCAATGGAGATATCTATTGTCTTAGAATCTGCTTTCCCATCCACAAATGGATTCTAAGAGGGCCCAGGTGGAGAGGTGGAGATATTAATGGGTTCAATCATAGACTCATCAGTTGGGGATACTAATCGAGGCATCATAGGATCTCTAGGATGGTTTACATCACTTTTTTTTGCCAAATCATCAACAAGGTATATGACGAGGAAAAAGGTAATTTGAAGTCAAGGTTAATGGTGAGACTAAGACCAAAGGACTATGAGAGCATTGTAAAAGTAAGATATTGACTTACCTTCTAACAAAGCTACATAAATAATGCTTCTGACTCTTATTTTAATTTATTTTCTTGTACGGATAATAAATATAACAACAATAGGAGGCTCATCCATGCTCGAAGAGATGCTAGTAGGATTTTTAATAAAGGATTTTGATATCTTGATTATCAAAATATGGTCATGCCTTTTTGCCTTATCTTCCTTCACTTCTCTAAAAATCTCTTATTCCAAAGCTTCCTCCACTTAATGAATGAGTTTCCTCTTTTTTGAATACGGATGATCCTAAATAAGAAGAACTTCTACAAAGTAATCATATGGTTTAATCAAGGCCAATATAAATAGAAAATAAAATTACAAGAGATAGTTAAAGCCTTACTGGAGGAAAAAGGCTTCTGACCTCGATAACTACTAACGATCGTAAAGATTGAGTTACCTCAACATTAAACTCGACCTCTATAATGCTGAAAGTACTTCGAAGTCTGTGATACTTAGCTATGCCATGAAAAATGGTTTTTTAGGGAGCTAAGAAATCTTAAAAAATACATAAGAATTGACTTCATTCCTCATAGGAATAGGAATAGATTGATAAATATTAATTTTCCTTGTGAATTGAGCAGGAAAATATATTTCCCCAACTGAATTGGAATTAGGGAGAGTGAGTGGTAAGGCTCCATAATACAAATCTCCAGGGATTAAAAATCATCCACAACAGAGATCAACATGTGATGATTTATGGTGATATCTTACAACTCGGACTAACCAAAGTGGCGATTTAATGGGCTCCAACATAATTTGCAGGTAAGTTCTTAGTCTATCACTAGACAGACTTCTAAACATGGTAATAAGAGCTTCCAAGATTTTATTCCCTGTCCTAGTGCGATAATAAGCATTGAAATAGCTAAGATTAGAGTTATATTTGATATGACCAATCTATATAAAATATGTATGTAACCACATTTGAAGAATCCATAGTGGCCCATCCTGTTTGACATTTAAAGGGTCATCAACAAGCTCAGTACAAATCTTATAATGGGAGACCAAAAGATTAGGAGCTAGGGCAACTTCCTTACGCTTCATGAGATTGGAAGCCAACAAAGAGTATTCCAGCATTAATCTTTGGGATTTATTACAAAATACTTGTCTGATAGACAAAACAAAGTAAAGCAATAATATTCAAAATCAATTATTATTGATGTAAAAAACTAGATTATATCTAATTCTTTAATCACAGATAAAATATGTACATAGAAAAAGAGCAACACAAGATTTTAAAGTGGCCCGGCTATGTTTTAAGGCATACGTCCATTGTTATGGTATTAATAATTGCAATAAATTGCTTGCTTTTCCCCCCCTTTGATGGTAAGAGTACAATGTATTTATAGTGATCCGGAGGCCAAGGGTTGGAATGTCAAGGGATGTAATACCTTTATATATTAAGCATTTACGTCCTTACATACTGTATGTAACGATTAATTTGTACAAACTATGAGTAATGCGACTCTTGATATGTTAACCCTTCACTGATTTTATTGGTCGACCTTCTCAGTACTTGGTCGGCATTCCTTGTGTTGGTCGGTATTCCTTTTTAGGCTATGATTAGTTAACTGGGATTAAGGCCACATAGGAGAACGAATGTTTATTTCTGATTGGTCCACGTAGATGGATAATTTTTGGTATCAACAGAAGCCCCCAATATTCTATGCTTGACGCTTTCATGAAAGTATAGAGCATTTTCTCTAAGGTATAGCTCGGGTTGTTTTTATAATACTTAGTTGGCAGCCGACTTACCACACTTGTGAAATTTAACTAGTACTGTTTGAAGATGGAATTTTTGCAAATAATTTGAATTTTGACGAACCACCTAAGGGTAAATAAGTATTTTTCTTTATCTGATTTGCGAAGCCATCGGAATGTCAATCGTTGGTACGTTTAATCATTACATTCGCTATTTTTAGGCAACCTATAAAAGGAAATAAACTTTCTCGATTTTGCTTTATCCCCAAACTTTTGAACTGTAGTAGATATCTTTGAACTCTTGACTGCTTGTTTGTCATCGTTCTTCATCTCTTTTGATAGTTCTTGCTGAATCCTTAAGTTTCTGTAAGAATTATTTCTTTTTTCTTCTTCTTGAATTATGGTTTACATAGTTCATATTGATTTTCAAGACGAATTTAGGAAGGAATGGAATATACCAGATTGGGTAGATTTAGAGTTTCCCAACCCTCCTATTGATGTCTTTTCTTTATCTGAGGGTCATTAGATTCCCTCCTTATTCGTAGCTGAGTGCGGCTTTATTTTTCCCTAAATCATTTTTTCTTAGAATTCTGTTAATATTTTGATGTTGTACCTACTAGAGTAGCCTCCAATACTTGAAGGGTAGTTAATGGAAGCCATAGGCTTAACCAAATCCATGGGACCCATATCGAAATCCCTGGAATTATATTCTGTTACAAATGGGTCACCAGTGACAGTACCTATTATTTGAAAATGAGGTTTATCAACAGAGCCCTAGTTGTCAATTTTTTTGACTCTAATAAAGATTATTTTGATCATGGGGTTATTGCACAGAACTGGTAATACACTCCTTTTCAAGGGGGTGAAGTAAACGATGGACCCAAATGCCCTCAAGAGGGCCATGGCATAGGTTGTAATATATTTTGTGTATTCATGCTGATGAAATTCGTGTTAATATTGCACATTAACATTTGTTGTTTATTTACTTACAATTGATAAGAAGAAGAAGAGTCCCAAAGAAAGTGACATCAAGCTTGATGATCTCAAGTTTTTGTGGGGCATTCACTAAAAAATAGGTAAGGAGCATATTAGGTCGGTTTCATACTTGCTAAAGTACAAAAATTCTATAACTGCTTTTATTGCTCGACCATTAACTGCCTCTCCATTTAATATCATAGACTCAGAGGGAGATCCAATCTCTACTTCCTCACCCACTACATTTGGTGGTGCTGAACCTGCTATTAGTACCTCCTCCTCTTTTGATTCTAACCTTCCCCTTTATGTGAGTATGGGTAAAAGGAAATTTCATAATCCCTTAGGGGATGACTCTGCTGGTGGCACCAATAAGCTTGATAATATTGGTGCCTCAAAGAAGAAGATTGATGTTGGCAAGAATCCCCCATCCAACAAGAGTGATGAATCTCTTCTAAAATGATCGATACGAGGTCCTGCTGACAAGCAGGTGAAGAAAGTTATTGAGGCCAACCACCTGGGCTTGGTAGGTATTACTCCTGCTGTTGCTGGCTTATCTGTAGCATTAAATCCTAGCTTGGCTAGGAAATTCATTAAGTCCGACACCCTCCCAGACCAAAAGGCTGTTGCTGTCTCTTTTCCCCGATTAAAGCTATCGAAAAGGGTTACTTAGAGCTTAGACTTTGTAAGTTTTTAGCTTCAAAGTTGATCAGATATTATTCATGTTTTTCTTGACTTGTACTGACTTGGCTTTTTCTTGTATTTATTGGTCGACTACAACCAAATGCTGGAGAAAGATGATCTTCTTTATTCTTCTTCGGATGATGTAAAAGAGGCCTTTGTAGGTCTTTAAAAATCTTTGATGGATTACCAATAAGCCTTGGAAATAGAGAGGAAGACTTGGGAAGAAAATATTAAGAATGCTGAAGAAGCTCGACAAAAGGCTGACTCGAATGCTTCTCAAGCTGAGCGCAGGGCAAAAGCTACTGAAGGATAATTGGCTAAACTATCGAAAGACCTCTCTTTTGAAAAGGTTAAGAGAAATAAATCTAGGTAAGTTTCCTTCAATAAGGGTTGGGACAAAGCCATTTCTGTCGCCTATGCTCAAATTGAATACGTAAAGAAGAAATTCTTTAAGGAGGGTTAGTCGATAGCATTGAAGGAAGTTAACACTGCTGAAAATTCTAAACTTTTTCTGAAGCATGACCCTGTCTCTCCCCCCAATCTTGATGATGAATTTGATGATGATATTGGTTATGGGGAATCATCTTTGGTGGTTAAGACTCCTATCCCTTCTCCTGAACAAGACAAGAATGTTGTTGATTTAGCTATCCCTCCAACCGAGCAAGATAAAACCCCTACTGATCTAGCTACCTTTCCTATCGACCAGTGTGTAAATCTTGATATTTAAAAGGATAATAAGAAGGTGTATACTTTCTAGGCATTTGGTCTTTTGTATTTTTCACGTTTATTTTATTTTGTTTTTATTTTTACCTTAATGTACTTGTAGTTTTTCTTTACTTATTAATGAAAGAACCGTTTCTTCTTATTGCTTGTTGTCTCTTGGTTGTCATTATGTACTCTTATGTTCTTTATCAACTATTATTTTATCTGTGTAGTTTATGGCTAATATGGAACAAATTGCTTAAATGATTCCGATTTACTCAAGCGGTGTAACAACCTATTCAAAACTGGTCACTTGGATTTGACTAATGAAGAATTAACAGACTTGTTCGGCGCAGATGCTTTTGATCAAGCCAATTATGCATTCTCAAGTTTCTTCTTGATCGAGCTGTGGCCAATAATGTTGCATACTATGAAATGATCGAAGAACTGCAGGACATTAATGAGGCTAAAACTTTACTGCATGCCGACTACGAGGCTAAATATCAAGCATTGAGTGAACCCCGGGGGTTTGAGGAAAAATTGGAGAAATATGCGTTTGCTTTTAGGAAGAAGGAGTTTTTGCTGAACCGTGAAGTTGAGGAGGCTAGAGAAATTGCTAAACTCTTGGAATAAGAGAATAATAAACTGAGTGATGAATTTGGGTCTTTGAAGAGTTCTTATACTACTTTTGCCGAAAAATATGTTCTTTTCTAGAGGAGGAGAATGCCAAATTGAGTAAAGAGCTTGAAGCTTTGAAAAAAGACCAAACCCGTACAATCTTCCAAATAAAGAACTAGCCGACCAACTATAGAAGAAGCTAGGACTAGGAAAACTCTAACTGATCAAGCTACACAGTTGCAGGCAAAAAGTTAAAATATTATTGAGTTGTCCACACAGTTGGAAGTTAAAGACAAAGCCCTTGCCAACCAATCCTCTCAGTTGAAAGTGAAGGATAATGTTTTGAAGAAATTTCAACATCATATTGAAAAATCAACCTTCTAATTTCCCAAACAACCTAGAGAGTTATGGATCGATGGTTACAATAAAGCTTTGAGCCATATAGATGATCACCTTGCTCAGTCTAATCATAAAGGCTATAAATGGAGCTGGACTAATTGCTTGACTGTGATGAAAGTTGATCAAAATAGCCGACTTTGGTATTGGCATGATCCTAATTTCTTAGACTGCCAAAATCCTCCATTCCACTTAGATGTCAGCTGGATTCATGTTGAATCAATTCCCCAATGTCTGATAGTGAAATATTTAGGGGATTACGAATTTCATGATGAACTAGAGATAACTCGGGCTTCTTATCTAATGGACACACCGAGCGGTAGTAATAGAAGAATGATTCAGGATCTTAACTTTATCAATTCGTCTTATACTCTGGATGATCCTCCCACTGGCATGGAAAAAGTGCAGCCATCTTCCAAAGCAGAAGGAAAACGTCCAATGGAATAATTATCTTGTAATTAATTTGAAATACATTTGATTGTAACACAATTTATATGAATGAAACATGTTAATTTTTTGTTGTGGCTAACTTATGATTATTTAAATTAATTAGTTAACATGTAATTATTCGTGTCATTGGTTCTACTAATACACTTAGATATATTTATTTATATTTAGTATTAGTTACTATTTGGGAGTACCGTAGGTTGTACTAATTCACTTAGATTTATCGACCTAAGTTTAGTACTAGTTGCCAGTGGTATTGCCATAGGTTAGACCAATGCACTTATATTTATTAACCTAAGTTTAGCACTGGTTACCAATGGTGACCAAGTGTATGTGGAATATATGTTTATATTCCTTTATTTAGTAATTTTTACACACCTTCCTTCATTTGACTTGGTTGGGGCAAAATGAATCTTTACCACTAAATCTTTTGGCCAAGTGTTGAGGATTTTAGTCCTATTTTGACTTGGATTTTTAATAGCCGAACAATACTGAAAATAAAAATCCTATTTCGACTTAGTCGGTTATTGCTTTGAGTTGTGCCGATCAAGCGTGGAGGGAATCTTTGGTTGTTGGAATTATGATTTCTGATTTGTGGGATATATGTATATGTACCTCCATACTCCAAAAAAAATCAAAAACAAAACTGCATGAATGAAAACCAATAATTTTAATGATAATCATCTTGCAAATAACTGAAATACAAAGCTTGTAATCTACTAATAATACTTTCTGAGGTGCTCGACGTTTCCAAGGATTCTTGAACTCTTCACCCTCCAAAGTTTCAATTCGGTATGTGCCTGTTTGGATGATAACTGAAATACGATAGGGACCGTGCCAATTAGCGTCAAGCTTGTTTCTCTTTTGTATCACCTTCTTGAGAACATAATCTCCTTATTTTAAGTTGGTCGGATTGACCCTTTTATTATAGAAATGAGCAGTCTTATGTTGGTAGGCAGCATTTCTCATGGCAGCATCATCCCTTACTTCTTCCAGTATATCAAAACCCTGTGAGCTGGTAAGCCGAGCTCGACTGGTATCATTGTTTCAGTTCCAAACACAAGCATATATGGCATTTCCCTTGTTGTTGTTGTCGGCATTGTTCTGTAGGCCTATAAGACTGAATGCAGCTCATTGGTCTAATTTCCCTTAGCTACGTCAAGCCGTTTCTTCAGTCCATTCAACAAACTTCTATTTTTTATTTTTGTTTGACCATTACTTTGAGGATGGCCAGGTGCAGAATGCAGCTTTTGGATTTTAGATTGGACACTGAAGTCGCCCGGAGGTCCCCCGATTTTAATTTCTCTAAGAAATATTATTTCCTTTTTATGACAAAGATGCGGAAGCGTAAGATGGTTCTCAAAACAAACAAACAACAAATTTTAATTTCTTCTTTCAAATTAAAATTAACCGAGTGAAATTAATTAAAACACACACACTTATGTTAATTTTACTTAAACACAATTAATTCATCCAAGTCCTAGAATTTTCCTAAGTCATATTTATCATTATTTCCAAATTAGGACAAACCAGTTTAAACAATAGACTTGAATTAAATAAACTTTACCAAAATTTAATTATGCACCAAATTAAATTAAGTGTGATAATTAAAATCAATTTTATCCTGAATTATCCTAAGCATGAGTTTTAAGTCATTATGTAAGATAAAATAAACCAATCACACTACGCCGTGATGTACGAGGAAAAACCCAATACGGGAAACAACCTCGGACGACCCTAGCCTCAAATCCACTAAGTACGGAATTACATTTACAAGACAGATGACTTACTTCCTCAAATCGAACCCTCTCAAGCCTTAATGCGTCTTCTTGTAACCACCTCTTCCTAGCGGATAACCACGGAGCTCCACCGCGATCTTGGACTCACCAATAGGACAATAGGTACACCGTCAATCACACCTGGTGTCTTTTACCAAATGAGAATGCCGCAGAAAAACGAACTCTTCTTCTTTGAGGGATATAGAAGAAAACCCAAACTTCTCTTTAAACAAATGTAGAGATAAACCGGTGCCAAAATGCTCCAAGAAAAGTATATGTATATATGAACTTGGAAGAAACAATTATGGGTGTAACTAAGTGTTTAAAGGATTTGTCTTTATAAAATCAACACTCAAACTCATGAACTTTTTCTTGGAAGAAGCAACTCTCAAAACTTTCTCTAGGAGTTAGTATATTGTGAAAAAGTTAAGTTACAAACTTTGGTTCCCACACTATAATAATCTGTCAAAAGTTAGTGGGGTAAGGAAGTGGGAAACATGGGTAAAAAGTGCCAAAAACTGTTCCCGCCTGTCATTTCGTTCGAACGACATTTCGTTCGAATGAAATCTCGTTCGAATGAGTCTTCTAACGAAGTTACAGATTGAAATCGTTAGAAATCTCGTTGGATATCTCGTTTGAACATAAGTTTCGTTCGAACGACATATCAAAGAACTATACTGGGAACTCGTTGGCAAACTCGTTCGAACGACATCTGGTTCGAACGAAAAACTCGTTCGAAGGACATATCGAACGAACTTCCAGAAATTCATAAATTTTGATTTTAGCCCATAAACTTTATATACTTTTATTTTAAAGTTTGATAAAATATTTCTGAAATTAAAACAACAGTTTATAAATAACCTAACACCCAAATAAACTTGTTCCAAGCTCCTATATATATATGTAATGCATTCATACCTTGGGAGCATGGAACTACTGTTGATGAAGTTGAAACGAGGCACACAAACCACGACTTTTGATGAAGCTTTATACTTTTTTCCGCTACGTCTTCAACTAAACACATTATAGGCTTGAGTAGGTACATTTGAACACTATCCTATGACATAAACGTTTTTGTCCAGAATTGAACCAAAAACTACAAAGGACTCAATTGGAAATTTGTGTCCTTACAAATCACCCCCTTTGGCTATTCCGGGACAAAAACCAAACAAAAATCCTAAAGGGCCGTCAAGCTCTACTAGAATAATGAAAAGTCACACCCAAAATAAAAATAAAATGCTTTACATAAACAACCCAAAGGATCAACAATCTTTGCCGTTGAAAGTTGCCGCTTTATAAAATAATTCCTGCACACTTAGGCAAACACATTACACGCTTAGGGAATATCAAAATAGTTAATTCAAGTAAAGTTAACTTCTCCCCCTAAATTAATTCTCTCCCTTTTATCAAGTATGATCAACTTAGAAAGACGTTTTCCCCTAAGATAAATCTCCCTTAAACTAAGATACGATAATAATAGGATTAGATACCATTTCTCCCCCTATCATTCTCCCCCTTTTTGTTCAGGAATAGACAAAGGCTTAAAGAATCAAATGTTGACTTATCTCCCCCAAATAAAGTATATACACCCTCTAAATTAATCAAGGGATAAATAGAATGGGAAATCAAGCTAAGACATGTAATTGTGCATTTAGTGAAGAGAACATTAATGCATATGGGCAACAAAATAATAATTAATCCAACAAATAACAACTTAGACCAACTAGGGTGCAATAAAATGATACCAATATGATATATAAATTATTAAGCATAGGACATCAACAATGAATGCAATAAGATGGATACCAAGTATGAATTAAAGCATAGATGGATTAGAAATCAAAGCAAAGATTAAAAATATCAAATATGTTTACATAAGATATAACTAATAGTCGTAAGTACACATATATAGATATAAACACACAAATGACACACACAAAATATAATAGGAGTCTTTCACACTCGTATGGAAAAAATGTGTCATATGAAAACGGAAGTGTTGGGGTGTGAACTAGTAACGATTAAATTTAGACCTAATCACTTAAAAACATGTTCACGGAGTTCTCATTTGATTGCAAACTTCATCACATTTGACTATAACCTCATGTGACAATATAGATTGAACTCAATAAACAAACATACACAATGCATACAAGCCTAGCATATTGATGATTCTACAAACCAATAGAGTCATGACATGAGATACGCAACTAGGATAAACGGACATTGTACAAATCGTTGATATACCATCCAATCTCCCTCAATAAGCATTTATATTAATTTTGAATGAATATATCAATCAAACATAGGCCTTGGCAAATTATTTTTCTTTTTAATGCCATATTTTCTGTTTTTAGGCCTTCGGACCACGTATTTCTTTTAGGTCCATTAAAAACGGTGGCTTACAATCGCAAAGGATCACTAAGTCCTTTCGGAGCCCTTCCCCGTGCACATTTTTATTTATCATGTTTTCATTTTTTACACAAATCTCACGTGCAACGGATCTTGACATGCACTAGTCCTCCTAAGTCACATATATGCAGATGACAAGATTGGAAGGAGAACATCTCACATAGGTCAAATATACATATGAAGTTAAAATTTCAAAAGAGTTCGTGCATGTGTGAATAGAGGCATATAAGAATAAAATCCATTTAATCAACACAAAATCCAACTACTCCATAAAAATATGGTAAATAACATTTTAAGGATTGACAATTTAAACCAAAAGTTCTAGCCACATGGGAGCGTTAAAGGAGGGATTCAAACACAAGTATATACCACTTAAAGTGTGTCAAACTAAAATACACACAAAATAAAATCTTTTTGAGTTTTTGACATTTTTAACCAAAAATAAAAATATATGCTCAAAAGACAAACAAAAATCATTTGAATTTTTTATTAAGCTTAAATTCCAATAGATAAAAAAAACAAATGATAAACAAAAATCTTTTTGTATTTTTCATTTAATGCAAACAAAATGAAGAAATAAAAAATAAAAGATAAACAAAAATCATTATTCTAGCATGTGATTAAGCATGGGGCATAAACTAGAAAATGATTAAACGAGCATACATTTAGCATGTGAATAAAGCATGAAGTACAAACGCTAAAGTATGCAAACACTAACACATTCATCCTTTAGATTCAGCAAGGGAGGAAGCATGTGAAAGTAAGTGAGAATCAAAAACCCTATTTTGCAAGGCAACCAAGTCGGATTTCCTAACCTAAATTAATGAAGAATGACTATCTTGGGGTGTAGGAATTTTAAATACATTGGTTGCTTTACGTTGGGATTTTCTAGTAATTCGTTTAAGATCAAAACAAAATTTCCTAAGATGACCTTTTCGACCACAATGTGTACAAGTAAAAACATGTCGAAAAGATTTACCTACGGAGTGATCTCTAAAAGCTTTCCAAGTAGATTCTCCTAAAACGTTGGTTTTGGCTTTATGAAAAGATTCCTTACAAGTATTGAAGCCTAAACCACACATGTCATTTTTAATTTGGACAAGTCCTAAGATTTTATCTAATTTTTTCGAACGACACTCCAAATCAAATTTGACATTACTAGAGTCTTTTAATTTATTTTGCAATTCTAAAATATTTCGCTCTTCAAAAGCAAGAAGCTCATTTTTCAAGGATTCCATTAAATCCCTAAGGCTATCTCTCTCGCCTTCTATATATTCAAGCTTCTCTAGAAGAGCTTTCTCTCGTGTCCTAAGGTCTTCAACCAACATACTATCATCAATGACCTTTACACTCTCTCTTAAACTAGCTTCTAACTTCAAATTAGCTCTTTTCAATTTAATAGATTCTTTATAAAGTTCTTGAAAAGCATTTTGAAGTTCACTCACATTAACCTCTTCTTCATTTTCACTCTCTCTTTATTATCCACTCTCACTATCATAAAAAATAAGGGAATTAAAAATTTTGACCTTAGAAGTGTCATGAGTTTGAGTATCTTCATGAGAAGATTCACTTTCGGTGCTCACATGACTAGCCATAAAAGCCACCAAATTTGTCTTAGTGGGGGAATCGGGTCCCTCTTCCTTATCACTATCACTAAGGGTCGCATTATATGAAATGGGTCGTTTACCCTCTTTCCTTAGTTTAGTGGGGCACTCATAAGCCCTATGGCCATAACCTTCACAACCAAAACACCTATTTGACTCGTCCCTATTTAATTTTTCATTGATAGGTTTAAGGATCTTCTCGGCTTTGTCATACTTAGGAGTTTCAAATTTCATAGAATCATTTTTAAATTTATCTTTGTTAAATTTAAGAAATGTTCTAAATTTACGAGCAAACAGAGCCATGTCTTCAGAGTCACTATCACTCTCGCTCTCTACAACTTGTTTGACCACTTTTTGGACTTTTAAAGCAACGCCCTTTTCAATTTTCTTTTCAGTTTTAGAGGGAAACATGTCTAGTTCATAGGTTTGTAACTTACAATCTCTTCTAATTTCGTAGAGGCTAAAGTTGGTAAAGAATTTAAAACGGTCACTTTTGGAATAAATCTATCGGGAAGAGACCTTAAAGTTTTCTTTACAACTCGGTTGTCGGGTATTTTCTCTCCCAAGTTAAAAGATGAATTGACAATATCGGAAAGTCTAGCATAAAATTCATCAAAAGTTTCATTACCGTTCATTTTGATATTTTCAAATTGAGTGGTGAGGTTTTGGAGTTTTGAAGCTTTAACGACACTTGTACCTTCGTGAGTGAGTTGTAAAATATCCCAAGCTTCTTTAGCGGTCTCACACGTCATAATGCGTCGGAATTCATCCGGTGTGACAGCGCTAAACAAGGCATTTAAACCCCGGGAATTAAAATTTGAAAGTTTAAATTCACCCTCACTCCATCTATCGACGGGTTTGGGAACACGCTCATTATCTACTAAATGAGTAGGTGGGGACCACCCGTTAACAACAGACATACAAACTCTCTCGTCGATAGATTTGAGTGTCGATTTCATACGCGCTTTACAATACGCGTAATTAGAACCATCGAAAATAGGAAATTTTGAAAATGGGGAAAATTCCATTTTAGTCAAAAATTATTTAAAGGATCTTTAACGAAATAATTTATCGCTTTGGCTCTGATACCAATTCAAGTCGCCCGAAGGGCCCCCGATTTCAATTTCTCTAAGAAATATTATTTTCTTTTTATGACAAAGATGCGAAAGCATAAGATGGTTCTCAAAACAAACAAACAACAAATTTTAATTTCTTCTTTCAAATTAAAATTAACCGAGTGAAATTAATTAAAACACACACACTTATGTTAATTTCACTTAAACACAATTAATTCATTTAAGTCCTAGAATTTGCCTAAGTCATATTTATCATTATTTCCAAATTAGGCCAACTCAGTTTAAACAATAGACTTGAATTAAATAAACTTACCAAAATTTAATTATGTACCAAAGTAAATTAAGTGTGACAATTAAAACCAATTTTATCATGAATTATACTAAGCATGAGTTCTAAGTCATTATGCAAGATAAAATAAATCAATCACACTACGCCACGATGTACGAGGAAAAACCCAAGACGGGAAACAACCTCGGACGACCCTAGCCTCAATTCCACTAAGTACGGAATTACATTTACAAGAACGATGACTTACTTCCTCAACTCGAACCCTCTCAAGCCTTGATGCGTCTTCTTGTAACCACCTATTCCTAGCCGATAATCACTGAGCTCCACCGCGATCTTGGACTCACCAATCGGACAATAGGTACACCGTCAACCACACGTGGTGTCTTTTACCACATGTGAATGCCGTAGCAAAACGAACTCTTCTTCTTTGAGGGATATAGAAGAAAACCCAAACTTCTCTTTAAACAAATGTAGAGATAAACCGGTGCCAAAATGCTCCAAGCAAAGTATATGTATATATGAGCTTGGAAGAAACAATTATGGGTGTAACTAAGTGTTTAAAGGATTTGTCTTTATAAAATCAACACTCAAACTCATGAACTTTTTCTTGGAAGAAGCAACTCTCAAAACTCTCTCTAGGAGTTAGTATATTGTGAAAAAGTTAAGTTACAAACTTTGGTTCCCGCACTATAATAATTTGTCAAAAGTTAGTGGGGTAGGAAAGTGGGAAACATGGGTAAAAACTGCTAAAAATTGCCAAAAACTATTCCCGCCTGGCGTTTCGTTCGAAAGAAATCTCGTTCGAACGAAATCTCGTTCGAACGAGTCTTCTAACGAAGTTACAGATTGAACTCGTTAGAAATCTCGTTGGACATCTCGTTTGAACATAAGGTTCGTTCGAACGACATATCGAACGACATTTCAAAGACCTATACTGGGAACTCGTTGGCAAACTCGTTCGAACGACATCTTGTTAGAACGAAAAACTCGTTCGAATGACATATCGAACGAACTTCCAGAAATTCATAAATTTTGATTTTAGCCCAGAAACTTTATATACTTTTATTTCAAAGTTTGATAAAATCTTTGTGAAATTAAAACAACATTTTTTAAATAACCTAACACCCAAATAAACTTGTTCCAAGCTCCTATATATATATATATATATATATATATATATATATATATATATATATATATATATATATATATATATATATATATATATGTAATGCATTCATACCTTGGGAGCATGGAACTACTGTTGATGACGTTGAAACGAGGCACAAAAACCACGACTTTTGATGAAGCTTTATACTTTTTGCCGCTACGTCTTTAACTAAACACATTATAGGCTTGAGTAGGTACACTTGAACACTATCCTATGACATAAACATTTTTGTCCGAAATTGAGCCAAAAACTACAAAGGACTTAATTGGAAATTTGTGTCCTTACAGACACAGTAGGCTTAAAACTCCTTATTGAGTGCCATGATCTGTAATGAAAGCATATGGTAAACCATATATACAAATTATGTTCTTCCATATGAATTGATATAGTTTTTCATAAGGCATGTTGATTAGTGGCTCCGCCTCAACCCATTTGGTAAAATAATCCACAACAACTATCAGGTATCTAAACCTGCCTTTAGTGGTTAGCAATGGGTCGACCTAGTCTATTCCTTAGATAGTGAACTTCTAAGGAAAAGTTATGGGACTTAAAGTAGCATTGGGTGTTTTTCTAACATTAGAGAACCTATGGAACTTATCACATTTCTTTGCAAAGGCTGTGCAATCTTCCTTCATGATCATCCAGTAGTATCCCTATGTGTTAATTCATTGAAGCATTGTTCTCCTAGCTGAATGAGATCTACAAGAGTCTTGATGGAATTTTTGGATCAAATACTTCACCTATATTGGGTGAATATATTTTTTCATGAAGGTTGTCAGTACCCTTCTGTATAACACTCCTTTATCCATTATATATCTCACAGCTTTGTATTTGAGCTTTTTAGCTTCCGTGGGATCTACTGGTAGAGTTCCTTCTTCAATATAAACTCTGATGGGATCCATCTAGGAAGGTACCATATTAACTGCAATAAAATTGGCCATTATGTCTTCATCGATGCTTCGATTAGCCATAATCTCTATCAGAATCGTTCTTATGAGATCATTTCTTATTGCTGATGCTAGCCGAGCAAGTGAATCTGCTCGGGCATTCTCTACTCTTGGTATTCTTTGTATTTGGATAGCAGGTAACTTGGCTATCACTTTTATGGCCTTTTCAAGGTATCTTATCATCAAATCTCCTTTGACAGTATTTAATTTACCACCAATTATGAATCAATGTGGGCCAGCTCTTGCTCAGCACCTAGTGAGTAAGCTAGATTCAAATCGACTATTAAGGCTTCGTATTCTACCTAATTGTTCAACGCTTTGAATTGAATCCTAAGGGAATATTCAATATCAATATCATCAAGAGTGTTAAGGATTATACCTTATCCACAGCCAGTAGCGCATGAAAAACCATCAACATATTATTTCCATATCGAAATATCGCTACTGAAACTTTCATCAGTCAATAACCTATATCTGAAGATCTTTTTACTCTCCTCAATATACTTTTGTACCATTTCTTGACTTTTGAAGGATTTAGGCTGCTCGAAAGTAATTTCAGCTTGCTTTTGAGATGAATTTCCTTTTCTAATTTTTGCTCGGTGGGCAAATTCTGTTGGTCGAGCACTTTCGGGTAAGTGAATTCGACAATAAAATATGCCAAAGCTTGACCTTTCTAGGCTCATAAACAATATCATATTCACCTAACTCCACTGCTTAATACATCAATCTCCTGGACTTTTCATGTTTATGGAGTGCTTGTCGAAGAGGTAGATCTGTATATACTACTATGGTATGTGCTTGGAAATAAGGTTTCATTTGCCCAAAGGCCTTAATAAGGGCTAGGGCCAATTTATCCAACGTGGGTACATGATCTTAGCTCCTCTGAAGGCTTTGCTGGTATAGTACGCTGGCTTTTGCACTCTATTGTCCTGTCAAACTAAAGTCGAGCTTATAACTGATTTAGAAACAACTAGGTATAAGTATAATTTCTCCCTTAAAACAGGTCGGGAGAGCAGTGGTGATGATCCCAAGTATTTTTTCATCTTCTGGAAAGCTTATTCACACTCTTCGTTTCACTCAAAAGTTTTCCTCAATACTTTAAAGAAAGGTAGACACTTATCTGTTGCTCGGGCAACAAATCGGTTCAAAGATGCCACTCTTTCGATCAACCTCTGCACATCCTTCTTGTAGACTGGTGATTGCATCTCACTAAGAGCTTTTATCTTCACAGAATTAGCTTCAATTCCCTATTGGTTAACAATGAAGCCGAGGAACATCCCTTCTCAGACTCCGAACACACACTTGGTCGGCTTCAGCTTCATCTGATGCTTCTCCAACTGGTTAAAAGTTTGAGTCGGGTTAAAAATATGATCAGAGGCCTTTTTTCTTTTTATTAACATGTCATCCACATAAACCTCCATGTTGTTACCTATCTGTTCTTCAAAACTTTATTTACCAACCTCTGGTACGTTGCACCTGCATTTTTAAGACCCAAAGGCATCACATTATATCAATAAGTTCCACGGGGAGTGATAAAAGTTATATTCTCCCTATCTTCAGGCTTCATTTTAATCTGGTTATAACCATAATAGACATCCATAAAGCTTAAAAGCTCGTGTTCTGAGGTAGCGTCTACCAGCTGATCAATCCTTAGCAAAGGAAAATGATCTTTTGGGTAAGCTTTATTTAGATCCGTAAAATCTACGCACATCCTCCATTTTTTATTCTTCTTTTTAACCATGATGACATTGGCCAACCAATCTGGATACGTTACATCTTCAATAAATCGGGCTTTTTGAAGCTTATCTACCTCCTCTTAGATAGATTGATTCTTCTCAGGACTGATAACTCTCCATATTTTCTTGATCGGCTTGGCATCCTTATTGATGTTGAGTTTATATAAAAGGAAACTAGGATCAATGCCAGGCATATCTTCATGACTCCAATCAAATACATTTCTCCGCTACCTCAGGAACATGATCAACTCTTGTTTGGGGATAGGATCCAGTATTGAGTTGATCTGCGTAGTTCTTTCTGGTTTGTCGTTATCTAAAATGATGCTTTCGATTGCTTCCATAACTTGGCCTTTTACCAACTCCGTTTCATTCCATGAATCTATGGTTTTAACCTTAAATGCACTATTAGGCTTAGTTGTATCCACCTGATAAGTTGTAGTCTTCTTTTTCAATTCACTTAGTTCTTCTTGTTCGGTTGAGGAATAATAACAATCTTTGGCCACCTTCTGGTCGTCCTTCACAACACTTACGCTAAAATGAGTTGGAAACTTCAAGCATTGATGAATTATTAATGGGACAGCCTCAAACTTCTTGAGTCCTACCCTGCCGAGGATCACATTATAAGCTGATTGAACATTTTTATCCATTATGAATAAGCATATTTTCTTCGTGCGACTTACTGGCCAGGTGCCGAATAACACTTCTATATTGCTTGTCCCTAGAGGGTATATTTTTTTTACCAGAAAATCCTATTAATGGCCTATGGTATGGCTCTAGCTGACTGAGGTTTAGGTCTAAACTTTGAAAACAAGGATAAAACATTATTTCCGTCGAGCTCCCATTTGCAATTAGAATTTTGGAAATAAACACATCCTGAATTCTGAATTTTACAACCAGTGGGTCATCATGAGGATATAGGACTCCAGAAAAATCATTTTTAGAGAATCCAATCACTAGCTTGTCCTTATTGACCTTCATTGGGTGATCATTTTCAGCCAAATGAATTCTTTGAATATAAGAACAAGCTTGAGCCTCATTGAGGTAGACTTTTCTTTAAGCCGTGTTATCACCTCCTCCTGCATCGCCACCTATAATCATATGACAATTAAATGAACCAAAACTAACCATAAATACCTCATGTTCTGGTTGTTTGGGCTTCTTCGACAAGTCGGGGTCATCTTCACAATCATCATCACGATTTCTTTTATTCTCTTCTCTTGACTTACATAGAGAATTTGATCTTCTTATAGACTCTCTGCTATTATGCCGATCGATAAATTTATTGAGTTTTCCTCGACGGACGAGAGATTCTATCTCATTCTGTAGGGCAATGCAACCCTCAGTTGTGTGACCATGATCCTTGTGGAAATTATAATACTTGGATATATCTCTTTTGTTAGGAAGGTCTCTCTACTTCCCAGGCCATCGCAATTCCTTGTTATGCTTGATTTCTTCCAGCATATGGTGAATGACAACACTCAATGAAGTGTAGTTCCCATATCTTTTGAGTTTTTCTTCTTTCTTTTCCCTATGTTCCTTCGACTCCTTATGTCCATTTCGTTCCTTCTTCTCAGATTTCGCATCAGGTTTTGGCGGGACTCTGTTTAGAAGCCATGGTTTCCTCGGCATTCATTATCTTTCCTGCTTTTACCATGAGTTCCTCCATCATCTTGGGAGGATATTTAGCCAAAGCATAATACATCTTCTCGGGAAGCAAACCACTCATAAGAGTAGTGATGGCCATTTTTTCCTCTTAATCAATTACCTCCAACTTCTCATTATTGAATCGAGTAATATAATCCCTGGTGCTTTCGCCTACTTGATGTCTTATACTCAAAAGACGAGCCACTCTTTTTACTGGTTTATCTCCAAAGAAAAAGTTGATAATAAATAGCTCAACCAACTGATTAAAGTTAGTGATCTATCCTCGGGGTAAATTGTTATACCTTATTGGGCTGAGCTCGTAATGGTTCTAGAAAATGCTCTACATCTCATTTCATCTAGTACTACATAAATATCTACTGCAGCTTGATACTGATTAATATGGGTAATTAGATTAATTTTTCCATCGTATTTGGGAGTGTCCCAATGAGCTTTAAATTTAGACGGGGTTAGAAAGTCTACGATTGTCTGAACAAAAGGAGATCCTTTGATAAAACTTCATTATACTGGATTCTTTGCTTTGACCATCTCACTTAATCGATCCTCCAGCCTTTGGATTGATCATTTTCAAAAAGGATTGCTTGCATCCAATTTATGTTGAGTTGTTTGGATCTTTTGACCACATATTTGCGTTGAACTCTCCTCTTGAGAGGTCTGCTCGGCGGCTACATATCGGTAGACATTTGATCTTCATCAGATGGAAATTTCACGTTGGTCGGCGATACGTCGAGTATTCTTGAATAACATCCTGTGCGGATTTCTATTTCCTCTAGGTCCCAGACGATCAAAGGGCGAAACTCTGCTTAGCCTTTCCAAAACACTTGGCCTTTCAAGCAAAGATGAATGAACGTCATAAGGCTCTATGGATTTCAGTAATGAACTTTTCCCTAGACGATAAGAGGTATCCCTTGAGGTTCTGGAATAACTATGCCTACTAGATCGTCGAGGTAGAGGAAGCATTTCTCTCTTTCAGGATAGGGTTGGAGATCTGGCTTGTAACGTTTGGTCCAATTGTCTCATCGTATCTTGCATGACCTCCTGTCCTCTGGAGAGACTAGCTAGAATCCCATTCTGATCATGGTTAGTAGGTGGAATAGATGAAATAGGTGGACTTCCCTCATTCATGGCTCTGGGTTCAGGGATATCAGTCATCCTTTCGTTGACAAATGTGTACGAGAGTGAAAAACGGTTATGAGAAAGACATTCCCACAGACAACGCCAATCTGTTGATGTAAAAAACTAGACTAGATCTAATTCCTTAATCACAGATAAAATAGGTAAATAGAATAAGAGCAACACAAGATTTTAAAGTGGTTCGGCTATGTTTTAAGGCCTACATCCACTGTTATGGTATTAGTCGTTGTAATAACTTGCTTACTAGTGTTCCTCCCTTTGATGGCAAGAGTACAATGTATTTAAAGTTACTCGAAAGCCAAGGGTTGGAATGCCTTTATAAATTAATCATTTACATCCGTATATACTGTATATGAGGATTAATTTGAATAAACTATGAGTAATGTGACTCTTGATATGTTGACCTTTCACTGATCTTGTTGGTTGGCCTTCTCAGTAGTTGGTTGGCATTCCTTGTGTTGGTCGGTATTCCTTGTTCGGATATGATTAGTTAATTGGGGTTAAGTCCACATAGGAGAGCGAATATTTATTTCTTATTAGTCCACGTAGATGGATAATTTTTGGTATCAACAATTATAATAGGGGAATTTTTCTTATGGGAGCATATGAAGGTGGAGAAAGCTAAAGCAGAATCATTACGCTTCAAATTTATGGGAGCATCAGCTGACGACATGAATGGGTGAACTTCTTATCCTAAAGACTTGAAGCCAGTCAACTGGTGGATATCCAAAATCGTGGGACTTGCCATCCCAAAATTGATGTCAAAGAAATTAAATCCCTCGTTACAAAAGTAAATGGCACTCGAATCATAAAGGGATCAAAATAAATGTTCCATATGTTCAACTTAATGGCGATAAAGATGTCAGCCCTCTCCATGTCTTTCCCTCTATGGGCAATCATCCTATTTACCCATGCAAGCCGGTCATTGTCCAATAGTGTGGGCCAAAACGTAAACCTAAAGGTAAAAGGTGTTTCCAGTTAATCAAGTTTTTGAACAGGAAGGGTATGGCCCTTAAATCTACAGTGATAAGGAGTTACAGGCATTGTAAGTTCTTGTGTGAAATAAGGACCCACAATGAAAAATGGTATCATGCTTGAGGATTTAATAGGATAAACAATGCTCCTAACAACAATAGAAGCATCAGTCATAAGTCAGTTGATGATTTCATCAAATGAGAGGTACTCATTGACTTTTGCAGAGTTGGACGCCATTTTTGGTGTAAGATTTATGAAAAATTGAGAGTACATTGGAAGGTTAATGGTTTTCTTCGAGAAAAGTGAGAGGCAACAAGAACATGTGAAAATGGAATAAACTTTATAGCTTAACACTGTTTGAAGTGAAAAAGTGAACTAATTTGTAAAAGGTTTCCCTCTAAGAAGTAAAGTTTTGGGGAAGTGGAGAGATATTAAACACATTTTATGGATATATGATCCCCAAATTTTCTCATGATTGTTTTTAGTGCAATAATGATAAAAATAGCTCAAAAAGCAGATGATGATTGTCCTAAGAAAAGAAAAATGCATTAACTAACACAAATTCACAAAAATTTGTCCATATTTAAATCGATGATCCATTTTAACAACTAAAAGTCATAATTTGGATGGTTCTACACGTGCTATGAGATTTGGTGGGTCCACTACCAATAAAAATTCATGCATATAAATAAGCTCTGAGTCTAAACCAATTTAAGGGTTTTTAAAGTCTCAAATTATTGTTCCAAATTTGTTTATTAATTTGAAATGGCTAAAATTATTATTAGGCCATAATTAATTCAAATTGGATAAATTCCACAATTATATGAGTCTAAAGTAAAGGTTAGTAATGCAATTGGTTTAATTAGAAGGAAACCATATACAAGCATTCCAAACAAAGGATATCTTTCATTAATTGACTAAAAAAAAGAAATTAAAAAAATGAAAAGAAATACAACATTAATTCTTGGAGACGGTGAATAAATGAGAAAATGGCATAAGTCACAAAATGGTGAAAAGTGTTCCACATATAATCAAAATGCTTTCTTTCCAGATCGAAAAAAGGTTTTGCGTGGGCTATCACCGGGAGAAAAGCTTCACAAGACTTAAAGTGGGATACAACTTCACTTGACTCACGCCTCAGAGATCAAGATTTAAAAACAATTGCGGTCACTGAAAGGGGTTCGAAGCCCATTTCAGTTGCAAGCGTAGGACTATTTATATAGACCTCCTTAAAATTCCTCTTTTCCTCCAAAATTTTATTGCAATGAGAAAAAATCTCTACACGAGCTTTAAGTCGATTGTGGGTTTTTATGAGATCAGGGGAGTATTGCCTCAATATTTTTATAAAAAAGGATAAGAGAAAAGAAAATTTAAAAGGTGAGCTATAAGTTCATGGGGGAAAATATGAAGGATTTCGAGGATAATGCAAGCCCCCCCAAAATTATTTATGGCATGAACCTTCAACAAAATAGAAGAAGAAAAATAGGAAAATGTATGGAGAGCCTCCATATCCTTACTAACATTAAAGGCAGAAGGTGGAGACACAAGAAAAGGTCGTTTGGTAAGAAAACCATCATTAACATAATTTTCCAAATTTTGGAAAACATCATTCCCCCTAATATTAGGTTGAGAGATAAGATCATAAAGGGGGAGAGGATACATAATAGTTAGGGTAATCAAGAATTCAAGATCTTCTAGATCAAATCTATCATTATCAAGAATAAAAAGAGTATATCTACCATTCGAAACAACTTCGTACGTTAGTTGGATAAAAGTATGAGAGGTACAACCAAAAAGGACATAACTTGGAGAGTCATAAGTGGAGCAATGCAAAGAAGAGTTCTCTCTCTCTCTCTCTCTCTCTCTCTCTCTCTATATATATATATATATATATATATATATATATATATATATCTTTTCTTGGAGAGTGTTTGGCACCGGTTTTTCTTCTCTACCAATAAAGAAGATAGTTTGGGTTCTTCTCTACCCTAAAAAGGAGAAAAATCAGCTGCGGCGTTCTCACATGGTGAAAGGCACCATGTGTGGTTGACAGTTGTTGTGCCACCATTGGTGGACTTCAAGATTTCGGTGGATTCTGGAGTTATCTATATGGTAGAGGTTGAAAGGCGAAGGAAACGTCAGGGCTTGAAGGATTTGAGTCGAGTGTTGTAAGTCTTCTTGTCGTTGTCTTTGTAAGCATACCGTACCTAGTGAATTTGTTAAGTAGGGTCGTCCGAGGTTTTCTCCGTTGTGGATTTTTCTCGTACTTCACGGCGTAGTGTGATTGCGTTTATTTTTTTCTTGCAAATGCATGCTAGGATAAACAAGATAAAAATTAGTATAATCATCACACTTGTTTAATTTGGTGCTAATTTAGGTTTGGGTAAGTTAAGTTTAATTTAATTCAAGTCCAGAATTTAATTTGATAAAATTTGATTTGGCCTCTATTAAAAATTGAATTAATTATTGTTAGGCAAATTTCAGGACTTGGGTTGAATTAATTTTGTTTAAGTGAAAATCAATATGTTTGAGTAGATTAATTTCACTTTAAGTTTAATTTAATTTTATTTTTGAAGAAATTAAAATTTGAAGTTTTTTTTGTTTAAAAGTTGTATTGAAATATTAGTTGGGAATTTAAATGAACCATCACATTAATTTTAAGAATTTAAAATTTGGGGGCTTTCGCACATTTACAAGTGGTATCGGAGCGGGTTATACTAAAATATTATGTGATCCTAATTTTTAGGAAGTTATTTTTGGAAACTATGCATTTTTTAAAATTTTCAATTTTTGATGGTTCTAGCATTCTTGCTCATGACTCTTCACTTACTATATCCTATGAGTAATGACTTGCATGTTTGCATACTCTAGCTTTTGTGCTACATGTCATATATTCTTGCTAGTCGTACGTTTGTTTGTCATTTTCTAGTCTATGCTTCAGTAAATATGTTTTGCTAGAATTATGACATGTTTATCTTTTGTATTTTATCTTTTACATTTTGGGGTATTAAATGAAAAATACAAAATGATTTTTATTTGTCTTTTGAGTTAATTTTTTTGTTTGGTGAAAAACTTTGAAAAACTCAAAAAGATTTTTTTGTGTGTATGTTTGTAGT
This sequence comes from Sambucus nigra, assembly GCA_949130495.1. Lineage (NCBI taxonomy): Eukaryota > Viridiplantae > Streptophyta > Magnoliopsida > Dipsacales > Adoxaceae > Sambucus > Sambucus nigra. The sequence continues at coordinate 442,730,136 of OX422220.1, read as the reverse complement.
TTGACACACTTTACTTTGCATATTCTTGTATTTGAATCATTTCCCTTTTCGCTTCCATGTGGCTAGAACTCTTGGTTAAGATTTTCAGTCCTTAAAATGTTCTTTGTCATGATTATATAGAGTAGTTGGATTATGTGTTGCTTAATGGATTCTATTTTTATATGCCTTGATTCACACATGCAGGAGCTCATTTAAAATTTAAACTTCACATTTATATTTGAGCTAAGTGAGATATTCTCCTATCAATTTAGTCATCTACATGTTGCTATGACTATGGAGGATTTGTGCATGTAAGAACCGTTTTCCGAATTTAAAACAATAATAGAAAAATATATATCTGGTGATGTAGTTGTTTATTAATGGAATCGGGCTGCGAAAGACAAAATTCTTTGCGTGAAAAGCCACTATTGAAATTTGGCCTAAAAAAATTATGGCATTAAAAAAATTAATAGCCAATGCCTATTTAGTTTAGTTGATATACTCAAAAGAAAAAGAAAATTATGAGGAGTTTGGTTGGATGTATCAACTGGTTTGTACAATGACTTTGTATCCTAGTTATGCTTTTATCATCATGACTTTATTGGTTCGTAGAATCATCAAAATTCTAGGCTTGTGTGCATGGTATATGTTTGTTCATTGAGTTCAATCTCTATTGTCACATGAGGCTATATCTAAATGTGATAAAGTTTTTCAATCAAATGAGAAATCTATGAACATATTTTAAGTGATTGGTCTACATTTCTTTAGTCTCTAGTTCACACCCCTTCGCTTTCGTTTACCACATGTATTTGGACACATTTTTTCCATACGAGTGTGAAAAGCTTAATGTATTTTGTGTCGTGTGTGGTGTTTATACCTATGTATATGTGCGTGTGTGTTAGTGATATTCATTGTATATATATATATATATATATATACATATGGTATTTATTCGTTTTTGAGTCTTTGCCTTGCTTGTTTATCCATATATGCTTTGATGTCATAATTAGTAGCTATATTGTTGCGAATTTTGATTTATATCCCATGATTATGTTTAATACATTTTAGTTGGCATCATTTTTCTTATCATCTCATCATAATTGGTATCCTTTGTTATTCTGTGGATTAGTTTCATTCTATTATTACCATACACTTTATTGTTCCTGTTTATGCACCTTTGCATGCTTATTTTGTTTCTTCTTAATTAATATCCCTTGTTTAGACTTTAGGGGGATAAATAATATTTTCTTTAAATAAGAGGGAGAAATAAGTTAGTTTAAATTCTTTAACCTTTGCCTATTCCTGAACAAAAACGGGGGAGAAATGGTATCTAAAACTTTAGTTTGGGCGATCTAACTTAGGAGGAGTTGCGCAATTTTCTTAGGTAGACATTCCTATATAAAAGAGGATAATTAATTGAAGGGGAGTATTCATTTTCTGTATTTAATATTGCCATATTCCCTATGCATTTTATGGTTTGTTAACTGTGCAGGATTTTCATCTTAAGCGGCATCTTTAAAGTGCAAAGAGGTTTATCCTTGGATCGAGTCATAGCGTCTGTAATTTTTTTTTTGGGTGGGATGTTGTGTCTAGACGAGCTTGACAGCCCTTAGGAGTTTTGTTAGGTTTTTTCCTTAAATAGCCAAAGGGGGAGATTTGTAAGGACACAAATTTCCAAGTGAGTCCATATACAGTTTTGGCTTAATTCCGGACAAAACCATTTGAGTCATAGGATAGATGTTTGTTCCTATCAATCCTATGACGTGTTTGAATTGTTGAAGACGTAGCGGCCTGAACTTAAAGTTACATCTTTGCCTCTTTCAAGTTCCATATTTCACATCATTAACATTATATCATTCCAAGGTCTCCAAAGGTACGAATGCTTTTTATATTTATATAGGAGCTTGGAAAATATTATTGGGTGTATTTCGTAAAATACTTTTATGAACTTTTATTTTCAGAAAAATCTCTTTGGAACCTTTTTCAAAAGTTTTTGGTCTTAAAAATGAAAAATATAATTTTCTAAATTTTCGTTCGAATTTTCGTTCGAACGAGAAATCTGAAAAGGCCCTTTAGTGTGTACTTTAGGTAAAAACAACTTTGTTCCAATTTTTAGTTTAAAACCAATTTTAACTTCTTAAATCCTAAACATGCATCTAAGTGATTAATTCCATTTGAAGAATAAAGCATGCGGTAAAAGAAAATTTTTTATGAAAAATACCCGAAGGGCAAAACCTTTTTATTTCACTATAATTTGTAAGACACAATTTACACGGATTACAATGAAATAGGGTGACATACGAAATACCCGCAGGTTTCGGTTCCTATGTCGTCGGCTGGAACCTCCCGCAAGAACTCCATATGGTTAGCAATGGAAAAGAAACGGCTTCTCCACAAGAGTAAACTTCATAAGGACTCCCTCCACAATAGCACGCAACTGTCGGTTGTAGAGTTCTCCCCACAAAGATCAAAACGGTGTAGTCAATGAATGAATTGTCTTCCGGTAAACACGTTCAAGATCACAAACTTTGGAATTGAATAATTTGATCTTGAATAAACTCAGGATGAAGAAAAACTATAAGGGAATGAGTTTTTTGAAACTGTTTTGCTGCTAAAACTTTCGCAGAGACATTTTATTTATAACTGAGCAACACAGAGACTAAGAAAACCAAAACACAAAAATTGAGGCGGCAAGCTCGTTCGAGAGATAAGTGGATCTCATTCGCGCGACATGGGATTGTCGTTTGAACGACCCACTGTCTCGTTCGAGCGACAGTGTTTAATAATAATTTTTTTTAAATAATTCCTCGAATTTTCTTAAACTGTTTTATCTCAGAAATATTTAAAAAAAATGTTTTCGCAAAAAAGATTTAATTCCCAAACATTTAAATCACCCGACATTTAATCAACATACTAAATTACTCAAATGCTCACATTTGAAGAATAAAGCATGCGGTAAAAGAAACAATTTCAGGAAAAATCCCCGAAGGGAAAAATCTTTTTATTTCACTATAATTTGTAAGACATAACTTACATGGATTACAATGAAATAGGGTGACATGAAAAATACCCGCAGGTTTCAGTTCCAATGTCGTCGGCTGGAATCTCCCGCAAAAACTCCAGATGGTCAGCAATGGAAAATAAATGACTTCTCCACAAGAGTAAACTTCATAAGGACTCCCTCTACAATAGCATGCAACTGTCGGTTGTAGAGTTCTCCCCATAAAGAGAAAAATGGTGTAGTCAATGATTGAATTGTCTTCTGGTAAACACGCTCAAGATCAAAAACTTTGGAATTGAATAATTTGATCTTGAATAAACTCCGGATGAAGAAAAACTATAAGGGAATGAGTTTTTCGAAACTGTTCTGCTGCTAAAACTTTCGTAGAGACGTTTTATTTATAACTGAGCAATACAGAGTCCAAGAAAACCAAAACACGAAAATTGAGGTGGCAAGCTCGTTCGAGCTAGAAGTGCATCTCGTTTGCACGACATGAGATTGTCGTTTGAACGACCCAGTGTCTCGTTCGAGCGACAGTGTTTAAAAATAATTTTCTTTAAATAATTCCTCGAATTTCTTAAACAGTTTTATCTCAGAAATATTTTAAAAAAATATTTTCGTAAAAAAGATTTAACTCCCAAACATTTAAATCACACAGAATTTAATCAACATACTAAATTACTCAAATGCTCACAAGTATTCATACCTGAGTGATCTTAAACATATGCAACCCGTCTTGACTTGAAATCTTCTTCAAAGCTTTAAATTGCACATTCTTGGACTTGAACTTTGTCGCGGGCTCAATTAAACTCCATAATAAAACTAGCCTAAACTTAATTTATTTTGTCCGGAATTAAGCCAATTATAACAAATGGACATGATAAGAATTATGTTCTTACAAAATCGAACGAGTTTTCCAACGACATTGCCAATCCTCTCTGAATTTTCATTCGATGTTTCGTTATTAAACTCGTTCGAATGACTGGGCAGTTTTTCTGATAGTTTTTTTGAAACACTTCCAAATCGCCCACTTCTTTTCCCACTATTTTCCTGATAAAATATGATCGGGAACAACCTTTTCTAAGTTACTTTTTTCCTTCTCTTAGAGAGTTGTGAGAGCTTAATTCTTCTAAGAAAAAGTTCCCTTGGTTTTTGTTGAAAACTGTTTTATCTTTATAACAAAACCAAGTATGTTTACACCCATTATGTGTTTGTGTTTAAATCCAAGTTCCCATATATATATATATATATATATATATATATATATATATATATATATATATATATATATATATATATATATATACATACCCACTTCTTTTCCCACTATTTTTCCTGATAAAATATGAATGGGAAAAACCTTTTCTATGTAACGTTTTCCTTCTCTTAGAGAGTTTTGAGAGCTTAATTCTTCTAAGAAAAAGTTCCCTTGGTTTTTGTTGAAAACTGTTTTATCTTTATAACAAAACCAAGTATGTTTACACCCAATATTTGTTTGTGTTTACATCCAAGTTCCCATATATATATATATATATATATATATATATATATATCTTTGCTTGGAGAGTGTTTGGCACTGGTTTTTCTTCTCTACCCATAAAGAAGATAGTTTGGGTTCTTCTCTACCCCAAAAATGAGAAAAATATGATGCGGCGTTCTAACATGGTGAAAGGCACAATGTGTGGTTGACGGTTGTTGTGCCTCCGTTAGTGGACTCCAAGATTCCGGTGGACTCCGGAGTTATCTACAAGGTAGAGGCTGAAGAGCAAAGGAAGCGTCGGGGCTTGAAGGAGTCGAGATGAGTGTTGTAAGTCTTCTTGTCATTGTCTTTATAACCATACCATACCTAGTGGATTTGTTACGCAGGGTCATTCGAGGTTTTTCCCATTGTGGGTTTTTCTCGTACTTCGCAGCATAACCTGATTGTGTTAATTTTTATCCTGAAAAAAAAATACCAAAGATGCATGCTAGGATAAACAAGATAAAAATTGGTATAATCATCACTCTTATTTAAGTTGGTGCTAATTTAAGTTTGAGTAAGTTAAGTTTAATTTAATTCAAGTCCAGAATTTAATTTGATAAAATTTTGTTTGGCCTGTATTAAAAATTGAATTAATTATTGTTAGGCAAATTTCAAGACTTGGGTTGAATTAATTTTGTTTAAGTGGAAATTAATATGCTTGAGTGGTTTAATTTCACATTAAGTTTAATTTAATTTTAATTTTGAAGAAATTAAAATTTGAAGTTTTTTTTTGTTTTTGTTTTTTTTAAAAGTTGTATTGAAATATTAATAGGGGACTTAATTGAACCATCACATTAATTTTAAGAATTTAAAATTTGTGGGCTTCCGCACATTTACAACGTAAATTTTGGAATATGAAATGTTAAAGTTCAACAAATATTTTTATAACTCTTTTAGATGGCATAAAATCCCATTCCCTTAAAAAATTAAGACTCACTTCTAAGCATAACTTGTCAAACATAAGCATGGATTATCATACGACTTAACGTAAGTATAATCCATTAAATGTAAGCACAAATTATCAAAGAATATAAATTTTAAAATTAAAATCGAAGGTCTAAAATATCTCTCCCGTGACTATTTTAATGAATACAATTTTTTTAAAACATTTTAAAACACATAAGGAATTAAACTGAATTAGAATTAATTAAAAATACACTAATTAATCATGAAAAAATTCACCTTATCCTAGAAATGAATTTGAGATAGAAACATAATTTAAAGAAACAAATTGCAACACGAAATAAAAATTATCATTAATAATCAACTTACAAATTCAAAAATTTTGAATCCAAATATAAAATTTCCACCCAAACTTGCACGCAAATTGCATCACTAACAGAATAAAATAACGCCTAAAAATTGTGTCCCTCAAATTGTGTGTAAAAAAGTTAGCCTGGTGGGCCTTTTTATAGGCCAATATGTGAGGTATTTGGTTTGAAGTAAAACTCTATTTGGTTGGATGTATTTGGATTGCTTATCATCTCATGGGGTCTTGGGAAGAGTTAGAAACAATTAGAAAGTCTTTTTTTTAATATTGTCCCCAATTCACGTCATTATTTACAACACCATCTTTGATTAAATTTTTGACCCCAAGCCTTCAAAATCTCATTGTTTTCCCGTCTTCAAAGTTTTGAGTATTTTAAGGACCTTTTTTAAAAGGTATGGCACGGCCTCAACGGAAACTAGAGTGATTTTATAAAAAATATTTAATAACGTTGTGCCAACTGTGTCATATCGCGACGTATCCTAATAATTTTTACATATCAACTCTTTTGTTTCCCAAACTCCCGGAGTGCCTGTAAAAATGCAAAAAAAAATAATGAATTCAAATTTAGGGGTATAAAAGTTTAGGAAATCATATAATTACTCCTTAATTGCATTTTGGCCCCGAAATTCATAAGTTACTCGTTTTAACTCGGAATTCAACCAAATATCAAGGTGAACTTTATTTTGCCTGGATAACTTTATAAAATAATTTTTAGGCCCTTAAAATTTTTAAAATTATGGTTTCACCTCTTGAAGTTGCAAATTTTGCATTTTAACTCGAATTTTCTTCAAACTTGTATTTTTCTTCTAGAATACTAAAATAACTCTAAAAGATGATTATTTATGATACAACGGGACTAACAAGGCCTATATTTGGACATAATTCATATAAAATAATGCACTCGTCAACTCTTAATCGTTAATCCCCTTTATAAGTCTTTAAAATATTTTGAATGAGACATTTCTTTGGCCCGAGGCTTTTTTTGTTAGTCGGTTTTTTTACTCGTACATCTTGTGTTATGTGTTGATTAACTTTTTCCACATGTTTTATTATTGAAATTTTTATCAAGATTAAAATTTTGATCACTTTGTAAAATATTTGTGAATCATGTCACATAAAATTTTAGGTGTGCTACAAAACCTTTAGCACAATTAAAATTTGGATTTTTTTTCACTTTAATAAATTACTAATTCTCAATTTTGAAAATTAATACAACTTTATCAGTTTATTAGACTTTTGTACGTTTTCAGTCGCTAAATGTCAACAAAAATCATTTTTAGTGACGAAAATTTCACATTTTGCGATGAAAATATACTAAAATCTAATAAACTGATAAAGTTGTATTAAAGTATAAAATCGAGAATTATTAATGTATTAAAGTAAAAAAAATTAAAATTTAGAAGAAAATTTTAATTGGTAGTTTTCCATTTTCGTACGTAAAATTCACTCTCAATTGGTATGTATTTTTTGCTTAGGTTGAAAGACCTACATGAAGAATGTATTTTTGTGTTAATATGGAGAGCAATGTTATGGTTAGGGGGATTAGACATTTTTTAAGATATTATCCTTTCAACACATATTTTTGGCTCCTTTAATGGTGATGTATCAAATGAAAAGGAGATGACTCAAAAATCATTTGTTGGAAATATATATTGTTCTAAGATTAATAACTTGTCTTCTTTTAGATATTCGTGTGATGAAGATTATGGCCCACAACACGCTTATGATAAACTTTGTGCTGAACATGCTAAACTTAAGAAAATATTAGAAATAAGTCTAATACTATTAGAAAGGTTATCATCAACTTAATCGATTTTCCTAGGTTATACAATGTCATTTTGATTGAAGGCAAACTTTTTATCAGAAGTCAAATTTGTGACAACTGTTAAAATGTTATTTTTACCAAGAATGAATGTCAAGTTCTTAATCCCAAAGAAAAATTTATTTTAAAGGGCACTAGAAGATCATTAATATCTCCCCAAATTTTCAATGTAATAGTGCTAAGGAAGATGTGGTGGATCTTTGGCATAAGAGGCTAGGTCACATGAACTTTAGAGATCTAATTAGACTTGTTAGGAACGAATTTGTTCGTGTCTTACCTTCCCGTGAGTTAATTTTTTCCCGTGTTCATGGTACTTTCCTAGTGGGAAAACAAATTTATAACCCCTATAAGAAATTAAATGTGATGGCACTGCCCCAAAAGAGCAAAAATACCACCATTTTTTGCCTCGTATTACCACGGTAAAAAATCGTGATAACACACGCAACAATTTTTTTATCACGATTTTTTCATGGTCCTTGATGTGAAAATACCCGTGGTAAAAATGTCAAGATTTCATCCACTAAAATCCTATTTTTGTTCCAAAATATTATGCTTTCGCTCATCTCTCTCATCAACCCGACTCCCTCTCTCTCCTAGGTTAAAAATCTACCATTTTTTCACCCTAAATATATAATTTAAATTTATATATGGTGTGTGTGTGTCTATATATATATATATATATAAGTGTGTGTGTGTGTGTGTGCACGTGTGTATGTAATTCTTGAATACATGTGTTTGTTTGTTGTAAAATAGTTGAATTTACATGTACGGCTTGATTTTGTCAGAAAACAATTTATGCAAAACCTAGGTTTGAGAAACTTGACTTTGGTATGTGTTTAGGCCTAAATATATATGTTTGTTTGTCGTAAAACAGTTTTATTTACATGTATGGCTTTGATATTGTTATAAATAATTTGTGCAAAACCTAGGGTTGAACATTCTTATAATGTGAATATTTGATTGTGGGTTTATTTAAAAATTTGAAGGATTTTGAGATTTTGAATAAAATCGAGATACGTGGTTAAGGGTTTCAACTATAGTTGTCAAATCAATAAGCATTTTTGAAGGATTTAGGGATATAAAAATTTATACACGGCTATTGGTTTTAACCATAATTGTCAAATCAAAATACGTATCGTGTATTTAAAACCTTATGTTTCGCGTATCGTGAATCGTATCGGTGCAAAAAGTAGAAAACATTCATTGAAAACACTTTAAAAACAATTACACAACGTAGTATGATGAAGAAAATATTTATGACAAAAAGTACATTTTAAAAATTGGATTCGTATTGTATCGTATCATATCGGGATGCATATAATTAAAACTAATTTGATATTTACATAGATTTTGAAAATTGGATTCGATTAAAATTATAAAGTATAATTAAAAATCAATCTGATATGTATACGTGGATTAAGGTTTCAATATAATAGTGTTTTAACACTATTGTTTAAACATGCTTATGTCTAAGTAAACTAATAATTTAACTACCCCCACGGGGATAAATTAACTTGTGGAAACACAGTGAGTCACACGACTACATTGGTTATTTCTACATTGGTTCACACATGGTAGGTGACGATTTCTATAAGTTGTTAGAGGGTATCCTCTATACGAAGAGTGGATAGGTGAGACAAATGGACTCAGGGATGTGCATTGTAGAGGTTGAAAAAAAATTATAGGGTAGTTCAGTTATATGGTCAAATGTAGAGTTCGTAGAATAGGTCACACACAAGCCAAAATTTATCTGAATTAATTATATTGTTCTGAACATGCAAGATATATGAATCTCAATTGAATCAAAACAAACCGCAAACCACAAGACATGATATGAGGAAAAATTCCCTTTCAGGGAAAATAATTTTTTAGCATTGTTATAACTAGGTATTACAAAATGACACGGACAAACTTATAAACTTAGACTCCACTAAGTATTACGGTTATGTCTTCCTTCCTTGTTGCTGACAGAAAGTGATGAAGATCTAACAATGCTCCACAACAAGTTCTACTTCCCTCGATGTCCATTGATCAGCCTCAGGAAACTCTTTTCCTATCTTTAGCAATGGAGAATCAACTCCACAAGGATATGAACATTGTATGTGTTCTTCTAGGTTTGATAAAGAGTTTCACAAATCATCCAAGTTTTTTGAATTTGGATAAATAAGAAGTTTAAAGAAACTAGGGTTTGGATACCTTTTGGATAAGTATGGAAAAATAATTTTCGATAAAAGTCCTACCAAAACCTGATGCCAACACTCCTACTTATTAAAAATATTATTTTTGAGGTGACACAAATTTTTAGAAAAATCATTTTGAACGAAAACGGGAGTTCAGTAGAATAAAATTTTAAAACACGTTCGAATGAAAAACAAACTCATTCGAATGAACAACTCATCTCGTTCGAACCAATCTCTAACTAGCTTAAAATGAAATTTGTTATGCAATCGAGAAATCTCGTTTGATGTTCGTTTGAAATGCGTTTGAATGAACAGTTATAACTCATTCGAACAATGGCCATAAGTTTTTTCAAATGACATAAAAAACACTTGAAAAAACTTTTAAAAATAGCCCTGAAGCATTTTTAAACACCCCTCAATAAATTGTTCGAACAAAATTCACCTCATATACATTTGTAGAGGGGGCTTGAAAGTAATATTGAGATTAGAGATAATCCCTCCATTAACAACAATGTTTCGGATTAAGACAACGAGGCAGCTCAACGAAGCAGCTCAGCGTGACAGCTCAATGAGGCAGCTCAGCGTGGCAGCTCAAGCGAGGTAGCTTAGCGTGGCAGCTTAGCATGACACCTCATACTTTAGCTTGTTATATCACTTAGTCATGTTGTATATTTGTTTATATTGACTCTGATCTATAACGATTGTAATGATGTAACGAGTATAATGTTTTTTAGTATGAGGTAGAACGGTACTCGCCAGAGAACACGCTTGATAGGGCTTGGGAGAGCTTTCATTCTCTATCGAACGACCTCATCGTGGGAATTCAGAGGGACTTGGTTTGGAGGATTGAGAAGTGAGGCACCGTTGGGGATTGTCCTGGCCATCTTAGATGCACCTAGTAAAACACCAAAAGTCCCTGACCTTGGAACCTCAGGCGGAGCAGCCTTGAGTTCCATCGAGCATTGAGTTGTGAACTAAATAACCCTCTACTTTATGTCACATCTACTTTATGTGATTTCACTAGCCAGCTAGGCAATGTCAAATCTTCACTTAAGTTAACCACCGTGGTATTTAGGATTGTCAGACAGTTAGTGAGCCACCTCTGTGACGACAACCCCCTGACACACAGTGGTTAGGCAAAAGGCATGTCTTGGCATTTAATGTTTATGACGTGGAGCTAACTAGTGCATCAGGCATTTAATGTTTTTGACATAAAGTATGAGGGATGTCTTTCATAATTATTAATCACTGAGTTACCTCGGGAGTGGTGTGGGGGATATTTAAGGACCCCAACCACCTCTGGGGAGAGGAGAGATGTTCCTTTTGAGAGTTCAAAAGTTATTACTAGAGAGAATATACATCAGAGGGAGATTTTCATTACAAACCAGAGAGTTTACTCACCCACTATTGTCATTTATTACGAAGCTTTAATACTTGACAGAGATCCTTGAGGGTGGCTAGGGTGTTTGGATGCCTACCAAGGTGTATCTAGGGTGCTTACTTCTCTCTCCCTCCAAATGAGTTACTTCTGAGTTCGTTATTATTGTTTTGAGTTATACACGAGAGATTTGTGAGTTTAAACTGAGTTTGTCTTCACTAAGTTGTGATTGCGTATCTTGTAATTAATCAATAGTGTTGTTGGTCAACTTATCATTACTATACTCAAAAGGGGTTACGCCTCCATCTAATCTAAACTACCCTCTTACATTTGACGATTCCGTTGGGGAGGTATTATTCTAACAAAAGATTATGGCGCAAGATAATGTTAATCGTAGACTCAATTTTGATGATGTCTAACGTAATGAGGAACAAGCAGCAAGGGATATGGTGGCTTCAAGGGACGGAGCCCCTCGACTGTAGGTACCCCCAGTTCAAATGACAACAGGCGTTCCAGGGGTGACACAAGCTTCAATGAGCGCTGGGTTGGGACCAGCCCAAGTGGAACTCCTCATGAAGTGTAATTCCTGAAGCCAATTCCTGAAGCCATCTCAGCCCAAGTGGCGCTTTTCAAACTATCGTAGCTTCAACGGTATTAGGGGGATTTGAAGCCAATTCCTTCGTGACACCAGGGGCAGCCCCAATAGCCCCACCAAGTGTAATTCTAATAAGAACGGTCCCAACAAATATACCCTCTGTTGTAAATTCAACAGTGGGAGATCAAGGAGTAACAACCATTCTAACTATGATGACTGCTCCAGGAATAACGGGTGCCCAACCCATGGTTCCTTTAATAGTTCCTTCAACGGTGTCAGCCATGGAAGAGATGAGGAAAGACATGCAGCAAGAGATGCTTAAATTAATGCAAGCTTCCTCATAATCTGCTCGCGAGGTAGCTTTAGTCTATGACGAATTTTGGATGCCTTATCATCAGGAGTATAATGATGAGCCTTATCCAAAGAAATATATCCCTCCTATTTTTGAAAAATATCCATGAAAGGGTGGGAACCTGAAAGAGCACATTAAATGCTTCGTTGAACATTTGGGGGCGCACTGCCACAATAAGAAACTCAGGTTGAGGGAATTTTCTAAATCCTTAATCTCTAAATCATATAACTGGTATTCTCACTTAGCTCCTAAGAGTGTTTTCACATAGGAGGAGATGCACGTTCTGTTCGTTCATAAGTTCTTTCTGGCGGAAGATGAGTTCACCTTGACCTAACTAGGGAGAGAGAAGCAATGACCAGGGGAAGATGTAGTGGCATACGTTCGAAGGTTCAGGGAAAGGTCCCTCGACGTGAGGGAGGAGGCTAAAGAATCCAATTTATTATATATCTGTGTGGAAGGACTGCTTCCTGACTACATCTACCATCTTATTAATGAGACGCGCGAGGGGACTTATGCGGTATTTCTAAAAGCAACAAGGAATATATGGTTAGTTGTACGACCAAACCCAGTGGTGGTGCCCATGATGTTCAGGCAATCGATACAACATGTGGAGCTTTACTGGCATAAGAGATTGACGGGAAAGAATGACCGGTCTACTACCTCAGCGAAATCATACACGGGCCAGAGGTCAAGTATAGTAGCTTGGAAAGGCATTATTTAGCCTTAGTCTTTGTAGCACAAAAACTTAGACATTATATGTTGCCTTTTACAATTTATATTATAACAAGATGTGATCCCATTAAGTTTTTGTTGGCAAGAACTATATTGATTGGTAGGGCAGTTAGGTGGTTCCTTATCCTCTCAGAATATGACTTGAAGTGCGGGGTTCCTCGCTCAGAGCTTTTGTCAATCTTCCCCTCTGGGACGTTTGAGCCACCTAAAGAAAGTAGTCCGGGAGATGACTTGCAAGCCAACCACTTAGATGTAAGCGATAAAGAATGAACGATGAAGTTCAATTGATCTTCGGCAGAAAAGAAAGGAGGAGCAGGGATTATCCTTTCAAGAGGAATGGAGGAGATTTGTCTTTCCTACAAGTTAGATTTCCCTTGTTCTAATAATGAAGCAGAGTATGAAGGGTTGGTACTGGGATTATTGGAGGCCCTTCTAAGAGGAATTCGTTCACTTTGCATCAAGGGTGATTCGAACTTGGTAAATCAGCAAGTGAATGGAGAATATGCTTTGAAACACCTAAGTCTGCCACCATACAGAACAATCATTCAGAGGATTCTTAGCCAATTCCGTTAGACCAGGATTAAAAGACATCCCCGAACGATGAACCGCCATCCCGACGATTATGCCACCATTGCTCAGAAGATGGTCATGAGAGACAATACAACTACAGTTGCGATCCAATGAAGAATATCTCCCTCGGTGGTACAAATAATTCTGTCGATGGAGGAGGACGCTGACTGGAGGGGAGAGATTAAAAAGAAACTAGAGTCCGTGGAAGGAGCGATGGAGCTGAGGATATTAGCCTAATACTTAACAAATTAGGGAAACCTTTATTTCAGAAATACAGGAGGATGGTTGTCAAGATGCATCGACCCAGAAGAAGCAGAGCGGAGGTTGAAGAAAACACATGAAAAGCACTGCGAAATAACTGAGATACCTCTTTATAGCAGAATTTAAAGGGAGGGATATTTTTGGCCTAGAATGAAACATGACGTAACAGAGCTACAACGGAAGTGCGATAAGTTCCAACTATTCTTCTAGGAAACAGAATGTCATTTCGCTGAAGCTCAATCAGACTGGAGGTAGCCCTATATTGATTTTATTAAAGATGGAGTTATCCTAATAAAGAAAATTAATGCGATGGGACTTAAACGAAGGGCCTCGAGGTTCTACGATTAGGAGGGGCAGCTTTATCGAAGGGGCTACTTCAATAGGCCATTGCGTTGCATCACAAAGGAAGAGGCAGTCGAAGTCCTCAAATAAGTGCACGATCCCGCTCACATAGGAAGGACCAAGTTGTATGACCAGTTGATGATATTGGGATATTATTGGCCAACGATGGAGAAAGACTCTACTGAGTTCGTTCGAAAATGTAGGGCTTGCCAACTTCATAGAAATATGATCCATGCCCCATCGGTGGACCTACACTCCCTGGCGATGCCTTTTCATTTTCACACGTGGGCATTTGACCTAGTAGGGGCAATATATCCTTCTTCAAGGGGAAATTTGAATACTAGTAACAACAAAGTTCTTTATAAAGTGGGCTGAAGCGATACCACTAAGAAGGGAAACAGCAGGGGTGGTGAGCAACTTCATCATAGAATACATCATTTGCCATTTTGGGATTCCAAAGGTTATTCTATCTGATAACAAAACCCCCTTCATCAATTCAGAGGTAACAATGCTCACAGACAAGTACTCCATTGTTCATCATACTTCAACGGTGGCATACCCAAAGGGAAATGGTCAAGCCGAAGAAAGTAACAAAATCTTGATTAATATTTTGGCTAAAACGATGAAGGATTTTCAAGGATCGTGGGATGAAAAGATACTAGTTGTGTTAAGGGCCTATCGAATAACCAAGAGGAAGCCCACAGGGTATACTCCGTTCTCCCTTACTTATGGGGCTGAGGCAATTCTCCCGGTAGAGTTGGAAGTTTCCTCTGTTCGATATGCCTTGCGAAGTAGCATGCTCCATCAGAATAGACATGTGCAGTTGGAAGCGTTGGATGAATACAGAGATAATGCGATGAAGCACTTTCAAATTTATACAAAGCAGCTCTCCAGGGCATATGATTACTTGGTGAGACCAAGGAAGTTCGTGGAGGGAGACCTCGTTTTGAAGGAAACAGTGAATCACATCAGGGGGCTTCCTCTACCAAAGTTTGCAGTGAATTGGGAGGGACCTTTCATTATAGAAGAAGCTCATGATTCAGGTTTTTGCTTGATTTCTAAGATAGAAGAAGACAAGTCATTCAAAGATAACAATAAATGGTTAAAATTCTATCATGTGTAAGCCATTAAGTTTAGACTATCGTTGTATCTAGTTGTCGTTATGAATATACAAGTTATTATTGATGCCTATTATTGCAACTCGAGTGGAGATGAAAGAATTGTTGAACTTTATAATATACGCAAATAGTTACAGCACAAAGAAGTGGCATAAAAAAACATACATGTTTTTCATTCATTCACAAACTTTGGGGCATTACAAAATATTGGGAGCTACTGCCTAAGAATTACATAAGAAGAAAAAGGAAAATGTATACTAAAGTGTGAGAGTTCATTGGCCTAAGAGGAAACAAAAGTCCGGAGCAGAGAAAAAATCTTCGGGTAGTCCCGAAGAAGCTACTAGGTAAGACTGTTGGGCATTAATAGAAACCTCTATTCTTGTTTGCGCTTGTGTACGCTCGATAAGGAGTTTCTCTCGTTTCAGCTTCACCAGACGCAGAGCTGCTTCGATATCCTCTACCTCCTTGTTGACATCTTCAAGTAAAGGTGCTAGCTCAGTCAATTTAACTTCCTCAGCCCGTTGATCCTCCTGATGTTTCTGTAGTAGTTCCCTCTAACTATCCAGTCATTGGCTCTTCAGAGTCTTTAAGTTCCCAATCATCCAGTCAAAATGAAATCCATCTCGGACCAACTCCCTCAAATAGCCTAGGAATTATTTGAGGAGAGGTCTGGTGACGTTCACGGTAGAAGTGCTGATGATATCAGCAACAACGATCGCCATGCCCGGAAGCCTATGGCTCATTACGGGGATGTTAGAACACAGACAATCCACAGTGAAAGTCTCAGGATGGTAGCTTGCAAGCTGCTCAATTACCAAATGATGGCTGGCAGGCATTTGAGGAGAACACTAAAGGACTAAAGGCAAAAGTCATGAGGAGCTAAGTTGGGCAGACAAAGCTCACAACCAGATTCGTTATCAGCAGCAGCACCAGTCGTGGAACCTTGGTCATCGTGACTAGAATCTTCTACGGATTCCCAATAGGGTGAAGCGATGGACGAAAGAACTGGTGGAGATTTCTCTCCCGTCGAAAAGGGTTCACGAGCAACCTAATAACAAGTAAAAGAAATAATGAGTTAAGAAAAAAATATTAACAAGAGTTTTCATTGTTAAGTCACCGTTATAGGTGGAGTTTACGAAAAATATTAACAAGTGTTTTCATTGTTAAGTCACCTTTATAGATGGAGTTTATGAAAAATCTTAACAAGTGTTTTCATTATTAAGTCACCGTTATAGGTGGAGTTTACGAAAAACCTTAACTAGTGTTTTCATTGTAAAGTCACTGTTATAGGTGGAGTTTGCAAAAAATCTTAACAAGTGTTTTCATTGTCAAGTCACCGTTATAGGTGGAGTTTACGAAATATCTTAACAAGTGTTTTTATTGTTAATTCACCATTATAGGTGGAGTTTACAAAAAATCTTAACAAGTGTTTTCATTATCAAGTCACCGTCATAGGTAGAGTTTGCGAAAAATCTTAGCAAGTGTTTTCATTGTCAAGTCACCGTTATAGGTGGAGTTTACGAAATATCTTAACAAGTATTTTCATTGTTAAGTCACCGTTATAGGTGGAGTTTACGAAAAATCTTAAAAAGTGTTTTCATTATTAAGTCACCGTTATAGGTAAAGTTTACGAAAAATTTTAACAAGTGTTTTCATTGTTAAGTCGCCGTTATAGGTGGAGTTTACGAAAAACCTGAACAAGTATTTTCATTGTTAAGTCACCGTTATAGGTGGAGTTTGCAAAAAATCTTAACAAGTATTTTCATTGTCAAGTCACCGTTATCGGTGGAGTTTACGAAATATCTTAACAAGTGTTTTCAATGTTAAGTCACCGTTATAGGTGGAGTTTATGAAAAATCTTAACAAGTGTTTTCATTGTCAAGTCACCGTTATAGGTGGAGTTTACGAAATATCTTAACAAGTGTTTTCATTTGTCAAGCCACCGTTACCAGTGGAGTTTGAAAAGCTTGAGAAATGAGACTCTTTTAGATTGTACATTGTCAAGAATAAAGGACAAACAACGAGAAATAAATAGAAACTAGTGAAGTACCTTGGCAATGGCTGGAGCAAGAACGGGAGTCACCAAGAAGGCCACAACGGCAGGAACTATCGGTGGGAGCTTCAAAAAAATAGCTAATAAGGGAAGTAAAAGTAGCCTTGTTAGAAGACACAGTGCAACAGCGACAAATTCGATCTAGCTCAACTCGATCAGCAGTTTCTTCGTCATCCAAGGCCTCATCATGATAAGTGAACTCACCCATGGGTTCGAACCCAAGTATCTCACAAACATCTTCCAATAAAATAGTGAACTACCCCAAGCAGCGAATAATGTGTGAGTTGTGACGTTCCATCTGGAAGCCAACACTTGGAGTGCAGCATTGTGCTTAGAAAGAGTGAACTCTCCAAACCAGCTGGCTCGGTGAAGACCAACCTTGGCAAGAGCTGCAGCATGAGAACTCTGCATGTGTGCATATCAGGCAGCAAAATGAGCTGGCGATCCCCTAGGTACTTCAAAATCGATATGGGAGTAAGGGAAGTCTCCATGATCCAACCGGAAACATAGAGTCCTCTCTGGAGGAAAAAATCCCCACTTGGATGAATCTTCGTCTTCATCACCCACCAGCAAAGGGTCGTACTTAGCAGAAAAATAACAGGTCTTGAACGCATCAGAGAACTCATCACCCTTGCTAAAGATGGGAGACCGACGGTAAAAACTTAGTTACTCTTGACGAGAAACATCCAAAGGAGTAGCGCTAGTGGTGGCAGTGACAGAAGAAGTAGTAGAGGAAGAGATTGGCTGAGCAGTGACGGTGGTAGCCTTGGGGACACTGGAAGAATCCATAATAAGTCATGAGAGAAACATCTTGGTAAGGAAGGTTTATGGACTAAAATGGAGGATTACAACCACTGGTGGTGGTGTAAGAGACGATGGGAAGAAGAAAACTAGGTAAAAGCTTGGCAACAATTGCGCTCTGAGTGTTTTCTCTCTCTAAAAAGGCTGGGAGTTAAAGACGACGAAGGAAAAGTAAGAGAAAAATGGTTAAGTGTTTGAATAATATCCGCTTGTAATTTTTGGGTTCCTCTTTTGAGTTTCCCACCACCACACGTGCAAAGTCGCCTATAATTATTTCAAACAGACACGTGGCACTCCGGGAAGTGTCCTGATAGTTGAAAAGACATTACCACGTCATTAATAAAGTGACGCATGGGGAATAGAAAGGGTTTTCTTCCTTGGCAAGTTTGAGTTTTGGCTCTAGAATTTTTATCAGACATATCCAATAACTCCCAACGAAGAAGCTGTCCCAATGGTTCAAAAAAGCTACGATGTCCCCTCGCTACAAGACCAAACGTTGTTTAATTATGACTCATATTTTTTTCGAACATGGAAAAACGAAGACACGGCAGAGTCCAAACAAAATAAAACTTTCAAAGGGGGAGAATTTCCTAGGAAGAAGTTAATAAGGGAGGATTTCACAAGTCTCAATGATAGAGGAAGCCCTAACGTAAAAACTCACCGTCTACAAATAGGAGAATTTCAATTCCCTAGAGTCAAAATGAATATTTGATAATGTTAGCAGGTCTATCAGAAGATTTTCAAATATTCAATCCAAAACGGTATAAACTCAGTAACAGGAAAAAGTTGCGATGTCCTTTTGCCAAAGCGCCAATAAGTCGCAACACTTCGATTCTGGTACATCGGGGAGAATTTTACTTTTTCCTGGAAGGGTTACCGTAGTTGGCTGTAATGAAGGAAAGGATGCCAGAATTTATTTATTTTTTCACATAGCGAAGGTTCATCAGATTGAGAAGTTTTCGTGCAGACATTTCTTGTTTTCATAATAAATCTCTCCACGAAGGGGCAAATGTAGAGGAAGTAACCTTGAGATTAGAGATAATTCCTCCATTAACAATAGTGTTTGGGATTAAGACAATGAGGCAGCTCAGCATGGCAGCTCAACGAGGCAGCTCAGCGTGATAGCTCAACGAGGCAGCCCAACGTGGTAGCTCAAGCAAGGCAACTTAGTGTGGCAGCTTAGTGTGGCAGCTCATACTTTAGCTTATTGTGTCACTTAGTCACGTTGTATCTTTGTTTATATTGAATATTAGCTATAACGATTGTAATGATGTAATGAGTATAATGTTTTTTAGTATGAGGTCGAACGGTACTCGCCAGAGACCAGGCTTGGCAGGAATTGGGAGAGCTTTCATGCTCTATCGAACGACCTCGCTGTGGGAACTTCAGAGGGACTTGGTTTGGAGGATTGAGAAGTGAGGCACCATTGGGGCTTGCCCTGACCATCTTAAATGCACCTAGTAAAACACCAAAAAATCCTGACCGTGGAACCTCGGGCGAAGCAGCCTTGAGTTCCATCGAGCGTTGAGTTATGAACCAAACAACTCTCTATTTCATGTCATATCTATTATATGTGATGTCACTAGCCGGCTAGGCAACGTTAAATATGCATTTGAGTAAACCACGGTGGTATTTGGGGCTATCAGACAGTTAGTGAGCCACCTCTGTGACGACAGCCCCCTGACACACAGTGGTTAGGCAAAAAGGCATGTCTTGGCATTTAATATTTATGACGTGGAGCAAACTAGTGCATCGCGCATTTAATGTTTGTAAAATAAATTATGAGGTATGTCTTTCACAGTTATTAATGACTGAGTTACCTCGGGAGTGGTGTGGGGGCTATTTAAGGACCCCAACCACCTATGGGGAGAGGAGAGATGTTCCTTTTGAGAGTTCAGAAGATATTACTAGAGAGAATATATATCAGAGAGAGATTTTCATTACAAACCAGAGAGTTTACTCACCCACCATTGTCATTTATTACGAAGCTTTAATACTTTACAGAGATCCTTGAGGGTGGTTGGGGTGTTTGGCTGCCTGCCAAGGTGTGTCTAGGGTGCTTACTTCTCTCTCCATCCAAATGAGTTACTTCTGAGTTCGTTATTATCGTTTTGAGTTATACAAGAGAGATTTGTGAGTTTAAACTAAGTTTGTCTTCACTAAGTTGTGATTGCGTGTCTTGTAATTGATCAATAGTGTTGTTGGTTAACTTATCATTACTGTACTCAAAAGGGGTTACGCCTCCATCTAATCTAAACTACCCTCTTACAACATTCTTCGATAAATGTAGTGGCGATCAATCTTCGATTTTTTCTTTCGATCACTATCTTATCTTCGCTTGAAGTCTTGAGAATGTACATGAAGGTGAAGTGGGGTGTAACGAAAAATGCCAAACTAAAATTTAATGAACAAACATAAATCTTGCTCTTACAAATGCACCCCCGCCAGCTATTCCGGTACAAAACACAAAATCGAAAACAATAACCCCTAAGACAAGTTCTACTATTATCCCTTCTAATCCCGAAAAGGAAAAGGCACTTGAGAATTATCTCTACTAAAAATCTTCAACATGTAGTCATCAATGCGAAAAAATACCAACACACATGAAATAAGGAAATAATATGGCGCATGGAGTTTGAAGAAAGCATAACTCCCCCTCAATATTTTTCTCCCTTTTTTCCATAAAAGACGAGGGTTTAAAAGGTACACCTGAAATGCTAGCTTCACGAGAGTTCAAATATGAAATATCATCACAAAAAATAAACAATTAAGCATATGTGATGAAACTTCAACAAACAAACAAAGTATTTTTGAAATTTCTGAGTATATAAATATACATATAAGTAAAAATACAAAAAATTATACCATGGAGAAACACCAAAATATCCGAATCATAAATATGAATGAACTTGTGTGAACTCAATGCACGAAAAATTCGACATAGGCATACTTAGAGATGGTACACGAAGTCAAAGACACAACCCTAAAGAAAGAACTCAATTCATCCTTTGGTGTAAAAGGAATTAACAAAGATAAATTTACTCAACTCATACAAAATTTCATCAATTTTAATGCTTATTAAATCAATAACTCTAAACCATTTAATATTTTTGAAGGAATTTTATGGTGCAACCCCATTTATCTTTAATTATAACACCCTCAAAATATCACATTTTAAACATAAACTCTCAATTTCTTTGAAGAAATCACATTGATCGTGTATAATAAAGAATCAATGAAATAAAAAAAATGGCTGCCGAAGTCATATTTTAGGTTCTTGCCAATGGTGGCCTTTAACGAGAAGAAGACTACTTCTTTCGTAGCCCCTTTTCATTGCTTAAACATAAATTAATTTTTCGGTAAAAAAAATCAGGCTATATGTTTTATATGCACAATTAGTTCCTAGTACATTTAGTTCGTTATTAAGAACGATTGAGAAGAAAACATCATATTCAATATATGACAAGCAAGTACAGTATTCAAAAAGTTCTTTCATGTGTGCAATCAAGGCTATATAATGAGTCTGGCATGAAGGAAGTATTCAACCATGAATGACACAATTCTAAACAAGTATAATTAGTCACACAAAAAAAAGCTAAGTCAAAGAACATCATGATTAAGTCACATGAATGGATGTAAGGATTTGTGATTCGAATATCTTAAATGCGCATCCATATATGTTGTAAAACAAAATACAAAAATCTTTTTGAATTTTAAAAAAAAATTATCAAAAAAATAAAATTATTTTGAAAATAATGGAAAAAAATTTTAAAAGAAAAGAAAATATTTTGGGGTTTTTCAAGATACACACATAAGAATATAATCTAGTTATAGGGATAATTTGTAGTAACATGAAAATCACCCTAAACTAAAGCCAGTACCCGAACTCAATCAATGGAATAAATAACCAAAGACTTCCTTAGATCCTCAAATCTAAGTGCATCTAAAGTTTTAGTGAAAATGTCGACCAATTGACGTTCGGTACTCACGAAGCTCAAGGAAATGATATTTTCCTCAACAAGATCACGAATAAAATACTCAACAATTATAATATTCTTCGTACGAGAATGTTATACGGGATTACAAGAAATGTGGATTGCACTCGTATTATCGGAAGAAATTATTATTGTGCCTTAAGTAATCCCATAATCTTCCAATATTTGCTTCATCTGTAAGAGTTGTGTTCAACAACTCCCCCGACTTTGTAATCAGCATCTTTCATGGACAAAGAAATGGAGTTTTGCATCTTGCTCAACCAATATACAAGATCACTCTTAAAGTAAAATCATCCACCCAATGTGCTATTACAACCCTCAACATCCCCAACCTAATCACCATTTGAATAAGCCGATAAACAGTCATCGATATCAATGAAATACCAAACTCCATTAGTAAGAGTACCACTCATGTATCTGATGATATGTTTAAGTACAAAAAAGTGTGGCTCATGTAGGGAGGCTTGGTAACGTGAACAAACTTCAACACTAAAAGAGATATCGAGGCGGACAGCGGTCAAGTAACTCATATAGAGTCCTTACCTTACATCCTTACTATTGATGCAAAAAACTAGACTAGGCTAATTAGTTGATCACAGATAAATAGAAATAAAAGAGACAAGAGATTTTCAAAATGGTTCGTCTTGATGGAAGAGCCTACGTCCACTATTATGCATTGCTTTGTGATTGTTCAATTGCCTCTCTTTTTGTGCGTCCCTGTATGTAGGGTTTACAATTTACTAATAGCCCCCATGGGGTTTACAAGAGCTGGAATATCAAAGGATGGTTTGTCTTTATATCGTAGACATTTACATTTGAATAGTTATTAATGTATACAACTGTTGGCATTTGCCTATCATTGTTGGTCGGCATCCCTACTGTTGGTCAGTATTCTTACGGTTGGTCGGTATTTCATCCTTAATGACTATGATTAATCCTCCACTGTATAACACTTGGCAGTATCTGAATGGTCCATGTAGATAAATAATTTTACCATCAATAGAAGCCCCTAATGTTTCATGCTTGAAGTTTTTACAAGAGTATGGAGCATTTGGCTCTTAAAGTTGCTCAGGCAATAATTTTAGGCTTGGTCGGTTGTCGACTTCCCCTACTTGTAAAAATTTATGGTTTAATTATAGGAATATAATGCGCGTGACATTTTTGAAGTTATCCACCACTTTAACGAATCGTTTTTGGCAAATCCGTCTTTTCTATCTTTTAGCCGCCACCAGTTCAATCGACACTGCTTTTTAATCATTACTTTTCCAGTTTTTGAGGTAACTTATAAAGATAGGGAAAAGACGCGAACTTTTTCTATCTCAAATCTTTTGAGTGTTTCTGGGCTACAGTATATTCAAGCTTTCTTTTTCTTCCTCGAACGATCATTTTTTGTTCTTCAGTTCGTGTTGAATCCTTAATTCCGGTAAGAATTCTTTCTTTTCTCCTATATTCTTCATCATGGTTTATTCTGTTTATTCTCTTGATGAATTCAAAAATTAATTTAAAATTCCATCTTAGGTTGTTTTGGAACACGCTATTTTACCTGTTGATTTTTTCTCACTTGCTACGGGTCACTAGTTTCTATCTATTTTTATAGCTGAGTGTAGTTTTTCATTTCCTCCCAACCCACTGTGCCTTGAATTTTGTCAATACTTTGACATTGTCCCAGCTAGGGTAGCCCCCAATACTTGGAGGGTTGTGAATGGAGTGTATAGGTTAAATCAAATTCATGAAACCTATCTGGGGATTCCAGAAATAATGTTTTGTGACAAGTGGGTGACTAGTGACACCACCATTTATTTAAAGATTAGGGTTGTAAATAAAGTGTTAGTAGTTAATCTTCCAGACTCCAATAGGGACTATTTTGAGCATGGGGTTGTTGTAAAAAACTAGTAATACGCCCCTTTGAAAGGAAATACTAAGTACTAGGGGCATAGGTGCCCTCTTTTTGGCAATGGGATAGGTTATTCCTCATTTAACTGTTTCGTCTTGTATATATCTGTTTAAATGTTACACTAATTATTGCTCTGTAAATTCTTATTGCAGTTGATCATAAAAGAAGGTGCCCTAAGGAAAGTGAAGTAAATTTGAGGCGGTTGAAGTTTATTTGGGGACTTCATCAAAGGATTGGCGAGGAGAACGTCAGGTCTGCATCTTATTTACTGCAGTACAAGAACACAAAATTTTCCTTTGTTTCTCGTCCTACTCCTTCCCTCGTAATTGACCTTGAATAAGAACCTCCTTTTACTTCCTCAGCCACTACATCTGGAAGTGGTGATCTTGCTGCCCTTTCCCCTTCCTCCTTAGATTCAAATTTTCCCCTTGCTGTATCCATGGGGAAGAGGAAGATTCCTAACATTTTGGGAGATATAGCTATCAATCCCCCTTCCAAACGAGCTGATACAGGGGTGAAGAATAAAAATGAGACAGGGAAGAAGCCCCCAACCAAGCAAACTAAAGAGAACTTCCTAATTAGAATAAAGAAAGGGTTGCCTTCTAAGTTAGCAGAAGGTTCTTCTGTTCATCCCGACCAATGTGAGTTGGTCAACATACCTTCTTCTACCCCTCCAGTGGTCCTTTGCCCTGGATTGGCAAGATAATTAATAAATCTGGGACTTCGCCAGACCACATGAGTGCTGCTGCTGTATTTCCTCGCTCCAAGAGTTCTGGCAGGGTTGCTCAAAGGCTTGCTTTGGTATATTCTTTTTACCTTCTTTAATTACTATCTCTTGATTTATTCTTCATAATACTGACTTTTATTATTATTCTTGTACAGTTCCTCATTAACTTCAATAATATGTTGGAGAAAGATGAGGCTTTGAGAGCTTCTTCCTCTAGTGAAGTTGGAGAATCTTTCAATGAGTTAAAAAAGTCTCTGCTTGATTCCCAACAAGCATTAGCTATTGAACAAAATAAATGGGAGAAGATGATGAAAACTATTAAAAAAGCTCTTGAGACTTCTCGAGGTTTGGCTGAAAAGTTGCAGAAGGACTTAGATGCTGCGAAAGTTAAGTCTGCCCAGCTACAAAAAGACCTGGGTGCTGAGAAGGTGAAGAGGGATAAAGCCAGAGAGGTTGTCTTCAACAAAGGCTGGGATAAGGCCTTTGGTGCATATTCTTTGCAAATTGAGTTTGCGAAGAAAAAATGCTTCAAGGATGGCTAGTTTGCTACTCTAGTGGAGGTCGGCACTCGAAAGGATTTCGAGCTATTCCCGCGACATGATCCTAGGATCCCTCTAAATCTGAATGAGGATGTTGATGATGGGGGTTCCTGTGAATCTTTGATAATGCTGGATTGTTCCAATCAACACCAAGATGTTGATTCTACTGCGCCCTCTGAAGTTAAATTCCCTCTTCCTTTAGCTCATGCTTCTTCTTTAGTTAATCTCGAGGAAGATAAGAAAAAGGTGTAAAACTAAGCAACTTTTGTTTTCTTTTTTGAAGATGAATCTGTACTTCCCTTTTTATGAATGAAAAGTGAAATATTTTTGTTCCTCTGCTTGTATTTTTCAATACTCTGTATCTTATTGATTGATGACTTTCTTTTTTTGAATAGTTTATGGATAAATTGGAATACTTCTTATCTACTGACTTCGAGCTACCCCAGAGGTGTAAAGATTTTTTCAAAGCTGGTCACTTATCTCTGACTGATGCTGAACTATTGTAGTTGCTCAGGGAACGGGTATTCGAGCAAGCCAAAGAGGCCTATGTTCATCTGAAATGTCTTCTTGATTGTGTAGTGGCCAACAACGTTGCCTACTTTGAAATGATTGAAGAGCTGCAAGAGGAACAAAATGAAGCTAGGGTATTTTTAGATGAAGATTATGAGAACAAATTCTAGGCACTTAGTCAAGGATGGGGCTTTGAGCAAAAGTTGGATAAGTTTGCTTCTCATTTTCGAAGATAAGAAGTCTTGTTGAAACGTGAGGCGGATAAAGCAAGGGATATTGCCAAGATTCTAGAGGAATAAAATAATAACTTGAGAGGTGAACTTGATGCTCTGAATTCATCCACTGCTGTTGTTTCTATACAGATGAGGGTCATTTCTTCTTAGAGGATGAAAATACAAAGTTGAGTAAGGAGTTGGAGGCTCTAAAAAAAATAAAACATGCTTCTTCATCTTCCTGAGCTAGAGTCAAACCTGGAAGATGTACTGGCTGAGGTACTACAGAGGAAGTCAGGACCCAAAAGGCCCTTGCCAATCAAGCTGCGTAATTAAAAGCTAAAGATCAAGCTATTACTGAGATGTCCCAGAAGCTACAAACCTTGTCTGAACAATTATCCACTCAATCTTCTCAATTACAAGCTAAGGATGGAGTGTTGAAGAAACTGCATTCTCAGGTTGATAAATTAACCTTTCCATTCCATAAGCAGCCAAGGAAAGTCGGGATGGATGGGTATAATGAATCTCTGGGACATCTTGATGATAAGATTCAACAAGCTAAGAATAAGAGCTACAAATGGGGTTGGATAAATGCTTTAACAGTGATGAAAGTCGATCAAAACAGCTCATTATGGGACTAGTATGATCTAGGCTTCCTTGAGATTGATAATCCTCATTTTAAATTAGATGTCAAATGGATTCCTATTCATCATATTCCTCAATGCTTGATTTCAAAATACTTGGGAGATTATGAGCTTCATGATGAACTAGAGATCACCCTACCTCCTCACCTGCTTGATCATCCTAGTAGCAGCAATACCAGAATGCTTCAGGATTTTAACTTCATCAACTTTCCTTATACTTTAGA
Source organism: Sambucus nigra (assembly GCA_949130495.1). Classification (NCBI taxonomy): domain Eukaryota; kingdom Viridiplantae; phylum Streptophyta; class Magnoliopsida; order Dipsacales; family Adoxaceae; genus Sambucus; species Sambucus nigra. The sequence goes on along the minus strand of OX422220.1, from coordinate 442,703,415 downwards.
TGATCCTCCTCCTGGAATGAATCCTATTTCAAAAGATGAATGGAAACGTCCTGCAGAATAAAGATTTTTACTTTGTTTTGTTAACGTAGTCATGTAATTACTTTGATTGAATGAAATGGAAATTTAACTAACTTATCTTATTTTGAATGTTAATCATTTCTTTATCTTTAATTCTATTGATACACTTTGTTTAAGTTGAGTATCAAGGATCAATGAGTGCACATATTATATTCGCATACTTAGATTAAAATCTAAATTTAGAGCTAATTCGATGAATACATAGGTTTTACTAGCATACTTAGAATAAAATCTAAATTTAGAGCTAGTTACCCATATGTATCCAAAGGTTTTACTAATGCACCCAAGTATTGGATTTTTGCATTAAATACCAGTGGTGTGACCAGGCGTTTGTGGAATATGTGCCTATGTTCCTCTTGAGGAACCTTTGCAACGTTATTCTTGTACTTTTCCCAGTAGGATAAAGATCTTGCTCTATCCTTATGTTTGCGGACCAAGTTTCTTGAGGATTTAACATCCTGTTGACTTGGACTTCGTGTATCAACGATCAAGTTTGTGGCTGCTCCGAGAAACTTATTGCTTCTGTCGAGCAACTTTCGAAGCAATATTTGCTAAGCCGAGCAATAATTTTCTGAACTGAGAAATAATTTATAACATTTTATTAAGCTAGTGTAGTGCATAGAATAAGTACTCCCAAAAAAATGAACAACAAAAATGGAAAGAAACTAAAGATTTTATTAATATTGCAAGTTGAAAATTGATTACAACGTCATTGATAATAGTTTCCAAGATGCTCTCCATGCCATGGGTTTTTGATTTCTTCACCTTCTAAGGTTTCAATTCGATAGGTTCCAAGTCGGATTACTGCTAAAACACGATAGGGTCCATGCCAATTGGCTTCAAACTTGTTATTTTTCTATAGCACTTTCTTCAACACATAATCTCCTTCCTATAAGTTGTTCGATTTCATCCTTTTATTTAAAAATGGGTTGTTCTTTACTAATAAGACGCATTGCACAGGACATCATCTTCTCTTACTTCTTCCAGTATATCTAGATCCAACCTTCTCATTAGGTCACTTACAAGAGAGTTAAAATTTAAAACTCTATGGGATGGTAAGCCTAGCTCGGCAGGAATGACAGCTTTAGTTCCAAATGCTAACATATATGGGGATTCTCTAGTTGCTGTTCACAGTGTTGTTCTATACGCCCACAAGACAGAGTGTAGCTCGTTTATCCAATTTACCTTGTCATCATCAATCCTTTTCTTCAACCCATTAAGCAAGGTTTTATTCCTAACTTCAGTTTGTCCATTACTCTAAGGATGTCCTGGAGCATAATAAAATCTTTGAACATTGGATTGAGAACAGTAATTTGCGAACTCGTCATTATCAAACTGTGTTCCATGGTCAGTAATGAAAGAGTAGGGCAACCCATACCTACAAACAATGTTTTTCCATATGAATTGATAGGCCTTTTCATAAGGAATATCTATCAAAGGCTCTGCCTCCACCCATTTTGTAAAATAATCCTCGGCGACCACCAAGTATTTAAATCTTCCTATGGTGGTTAGCAGTGGCCCGACCAAGTCTATACCCCATATGGCAAATGGCCCTGGTGAAGTGATTGGAGTAAGAACAGCCTGTGGAGTTTTGCGAATTGTGGAAAATTGTTGACATTTATCACACTTCTTGGCAAAAGTTGCACAGTCTGCTTGCATTGTTGGCCAGTAATACCCTTGAGTACTGATTCTTTGTAAAAGTGTTCTCCCTGCTATGTGGGCCCCATATGATCCTTCATGCACCTCCTGAATTAGATCTTGGACCTCCGATGGATGCACACAGCACTGCAAATTGACTGTTAGTCCTCTCATGTATTGAACACCCTTATCTAATACATACCGAGTTTCTTTGTATTTTAACTTCTTTACCTCCATTGTATTTATTGGTAGAGTTCCTTCTTCAATGTATGCTCTTATGGGATCCATCCAGGAAGGCCCGATATCTACAGCAATGAAATTAATCATCAAATCTTCATCTATGCTCCTATTGGCCAAAATCTCAATAGGGATAATTTATTGAAGTTCAATTCAGGTAGCAGAAGCTAGCAGAGTAAGGGCATCAGCTCGGGCATTTTCCAACCTTGGGATTCTTTCCATCTGAACAACTGGTAATTTTGTAATGACTTTCATCGCCTTTGATAAATAACAGGTTGTCAATTCTCCTTTTATTCCATATAAATTCAGTGTTTGGTTTACTACCAAATGAGAGTCACTATGTGCCACAACTTGCTCGACACTCAATGAGTGGGCTAAACTTTGGCCTACAATAAGTGCTTCGTACTCTACTTCATTATATAAAGCCTGGAATTGAAAACGTAGTGCATACTCAGTATTAATACCATCAGGAGTATTAAGTATTATACCTGCTCCACTACCGGTTGAACAAGATGAGCCATCAACATATAAGTTCCATATGGGAAAACTCCCATAGTGGAATATTTTTCTCTTTGATTCTTCATTCTTCCTGGTCATCTCCTGCGTTCGGGAAGAGGAGTCTGCTAATTTTTCACTCGCTTCTTCTGAAGAAAGTTCTTTGGGAGCTTTCTTAGTAACATTACTTTCTCCTGATTCTTGTTCTGTCTAATCACTTTGTTGCTTGGAGACCTCAGAGTAGGTGAACTCCGCTATGAAATCTGTCACTGCTTGTCCTTTTAAAGAAGACCATGGTTAATATATGATATCATACTCCCCCAATTCCATAGCCCAGTACATTAATCTACCAGATTTCTCTAGTTTATGCAAAGCCTGCCTTAGGGGCATATTAGTGTAAACTATGATTGTATGGGCTTGGAAATAGGGTTTTATGCATCTAGATGCTTCAACCAATGCCAATGCCAATTTCTCAAAATGAGGGAATTTGATTTCTACTCCTCAGAAAGCCTTACTGGTATAGTAAACATGTTTTAAACTCCCTTATCTTCTTGAATCAGTGCGAAACTTACTACCGATTTAGAAATAGCTAAGTATAGGTACAACTTTTCACCTGTGATTTGTCGGGAGAGCAATGGAGGTGACCCCATATAATTCTTCAACTCCCAAAAAGATTTTTCACATTCTTCATTCCATTCAAAGATTTTTTTTAGCAGCTTGAAGAACGAAAAGCATCTATCTGTAGCTCGAGACACGAATTTATTCAAGGCTGCTACTCATCCAGTTAGTCTATACACATCCTTCTTGCAAGTCGGAGATTGCATTTCAATTAGTGCCTTGATCTTGTCTGGATTTTCTTTAATTACCCTTTGATTTACTATGTACCCAAGGAACATTCCCTCTTGCACTCCAAAAACACATTTGGTTAGATTCAGATTCATCTGGTGCTTCTTAAGTTGATAAAAAATCTGGTTGAGGTCGACAATGTGATCACATGCCTTTTTTCTTTTTGTAAGCATATCATCTACGTAAACTTCCATATTATTACCTATATGTTCCTCAAACACCTTGTTGACTATCCTTTGATATGTAGCACTTGCATTTTTCAAACCAAAAGGCATAACATTATAACAGTATATTCCTTGGGCAGTGATGAAAGAAGTGTTTTCCCTGTCATCATGTTCATTTTTATCTGGTTATAACCAGAATAAGCATCCATAAAGCTAAGAAGCTCATGTCCTGATGTAGCATCCACGAGTTGATCTATTCGGGGCAAAGGAAAGTGATCCTTTGGGCATGCTTTATTTAAATTCGTGAAGTCTACACACATTCTCCACTTGTTATTTTTCTTTTTTATGATAACTACATTAGCCAACCAGTCTGGGTATTTCACTTCATTAATAAAAACTACTTTCTGAAGCTTTTCAACCTCTTCTTGTATGGATTGGTTCTTTTCAGGGACGAACACTCTTCGTCGTTGTTTGACTGGTTTAACTTCTTTATTTATGTTGAGCTCATGACAAAGGAAATTAGGATCTCTCCCAAGCATGTCTTCATGACTCCAGGCAAATAGATGTTTTCTCTGTTTAAGGAAGCTCACTAGTTCCTGTTTAAGAGTAGGATCCAATGCTGTCCCTATTTGAGTGGCGTGTTTCGATTCATCATCATCTAACACAATGCTTTCAGTTTCTTCCACAATCTGTCCCTCTACCAGCTATGTTTCCTCTCTTGGATCTAAGGTTTCAACCTCAGACATTTCATCAAGTTTAAGAGTATCCAATTGGTAGGTAGTGGTTTTCTTGTTTATTTCTTCCAAGTATTCCTGATCGGCAGAAGAATAATAACACTCCTGAGCTACTTTATGATCACCTTTCATAATTCCCACACCGAAATTAGTAGGGAATTTTAGACACTGTTAAACAGTGGATGGTACTGCTTCGAACTTCTTTAGACCTTTTCTTCCCATGATTATATTATAAACTGAATAAACGTTTTTTTTAATTACAATGAAACAAATCTTCTCTGTTCGGCTAGCTGGCCAGGTGCCTGTCATCACCTCCATTTTAATGGTTCCCAAAGGGAAGACTTTCTCACCTGCAAAGCCTATTAGTGGTCAATGATAAGGCTCTAATTGGCTAAGTTTAAATACAAGTTGATGAAACAAGGATAGAACATGATATCCGTCGAGCTACCATTATCTACTAATACTCTAGAGACAATAACTTCTTCTTTTCTGACTTTGATTACCAGTGGGTCGTTATTAGGATACAGTACTCTTAAAGTTGATTTTTAGAGAAACCAATTACTAGTTTGTCTTTATTAACCTTCCTTGGTTGATCCTCCTCTGCAAGGTTGATTCACTGTATATACGAGCAAGCTTGTGCCTCATGGAGGTAAGATTTTTTCTTTTCTGTATGATCTCCTCCTCCTACGTCTCCACCTATAGTAATTTAGAAATCAAAAGAACCAAAATTGATACATAATACCTCACGTTCTAGTTATCGGGGTTTTTATGTAGATCGACATCATCATCTTAATCATCTTTATGAGTTCTTTTCTTGTCCTCTCTGGGCTTGCAAGGAGATTTTGATCTATGCCAACCTCCTGCGTTGTTCTACCGATCAACGTACTGATTCAGTTTTCCTCTTTGGATGAGAGTTTTAATCTCAATTTGAAGACCTATGCAATGTTCCATCGTGTGACCATGATCTTTATAAAATTCGTAGTACTTAGTTTTATCTCTCTTGGTAGGAGAACTTCTCAACTAATCAGGCCAATGCACATCTTTATTATGCTTGATTTCCTCCAAAACATGGTGAATTCCCATAGTTAGCAGAGTGTAGTCGTTGTACTTCTTAAGTCGCTCCAAAACTCCTTTTTGTCTTGATTTCCTGTGTTTTCTGGGTTCTTTATGATCTTTCTTATCATTTTTGCCATCAACTTTTTTGCCCGAGCTATGCTTGGCTTCCATTACTTCCTCGACATTCATAATATTTACTGCTTTAGACATTAATTCTGTCATGGTCTTCAGAGGATCCTTAGCAAGGGTGTAATACAGTTTTTCGGGAAGAAATCCACTCACGAGGGTAGTTAGTGCAGTCTTCTCCTCATAATCTACTACTTCTATTTTCTCGTTATTAAAATGAGTGATGTAATCTCTAGCGTTCTCTCCTTCATTCTGTCTCACACTAAATGTGCCAACCTTTTCACAGGCTTTGCTCAAAAGCAAAAGTTATTCATAAATAGCATGACCAGTTGGTTGAATCTAGAAATTTGACCCCGAGGAAGACCATTGTACCAAATTTGGGCAGATTCGGTAATGGTTCCAGAAAACACTCTACACCTCATTGCGTCGAGTACGGCATAACTATCAGCATCTTCCTGGTATTATTCTATATGGAGGACTGGATTAATTTTTCCATCAAATCTGATCATTACTATTGGAGCCTTGAACTTTGCTGGAGTAGGGAAATCCACAATTGCTTGCACAAATGGATACCTTTTTACAAAACTTATTTGTAGTGGGTTTCTTATCTTCGTCATTTCTCCCAATTTGTCTTCCATTCTCTGTATTGATCCTTTCCATGCATCATTGGCAGCACCGGATTTATGCGTTGTAATTTTATTAGTTGCTGAGCTTTCTTCCTGAAACCATTGCTCTGTTCGTGCAACATTTCATCGAGCATTTGATCTAGATTGAGTTGTGCTTTCCCTTTGATCAGATGGTCATCTAGAATTACCAGATATTGCCCTAGGAACATTTATGTTCCCCCTGGGTCCTAAACGATTAAGGGGAGATGCTCGACTTAATCTTTCTATGGCGTTTGGCCTTTAGAGAGAATAAGACTGCGTATGAAAATATTTTGATATCCTGAGTAATGAAGATGACCTTAGATGGTAGGAGACATCTCTTGCTGATATCGAGTGGCTGCGCCAACCACCTCTTGGTGGGGGTAGTGGCATATTTCCTTGAGCATATAAATCAAGTTCTCTAGCTTGGAGGGTTTGTGCAAGTTGCCTTATAGTATCTTTCATGGCCTCCTGCAAGATTGGCCAGAATCCCAGTTAAATCATTTACAGATGGAGGAGGCAGAATACCTTCATTCCTGAGAATTGATTCAGGAATTTCAGCCATTTAGGTGTTTGATTGAGTGAGATCGATTAGAAATATTGTTCCCACAAACAGCGCCAATTTTTTTATACGAAAAACTAGACTAGGCTAATTAGTTTATCAGAGATAAATAGAAATAAAAGAAACAAGAGATTTTTAAAGTGGTTCGGGTTGATGAAAGAGCTTACGTCCACTATTATGTATTGCTTTGGGATTGTCCAATTGCCTCTCTTGTTGTGTATCCCTATATGTAGGGTTTACAATGTATTTATAGCCCGCATGGGGTGTACAAGAGCTAGAATATCAAAGGATGGAATGTTTTTATATCGTAGACATTTACATCTGTAGAGTTATTAATGAATACAATTGTTAGCGTTTGCCTGTCATCGTTGGTCGGCATCCCTAGTGTTGGTCGGTATTTCATCCTTAATGACTAAGATTAATCCTCCACTGTATAACACGTGTCAGTATCTTAATTGTCCATGTAGATAAATAATTTTTGGTATCAACACTTACCTAAAGTGTCTTTGCTAAGCTTTTTTCTGGAACTCATGAGTGTGAAAGAGTGCTTAACAGAGTCTAAACCAAACTTCTTCAATCGATCCCTAGCATATTTAGATTGTGATATAAATATCCCATTCTCGAGCTGATGCACTTGGAGACCTAGGAAGAAAGTAAGTTCACTAACCATACACATCTCATATTCACTCTTCATCTCTTCCTCAAAAGTGAGAGCATGTTGATATAATGTGGATCCAAAGACTATGTTATCCACATAGACTTGGGAAACCAAGATAACAGCACCCTCTTCCCTAATAAATAATTGCATATCAACTAACCCTCTCTTGAAGCTACAATCTAAAAGATAATAAGTTAGCCTTTCTTACCAAGAATGAGGTGCTTGCTTCAAACCATACAGGGCCTTCTTTAGATAAAAGACGTGTTCCAAATGCATTGGGTCTTCAAACCCCTTTGGTTATTCCACATAAACCTTCTCATGAATAATTTCATTAAGAAAAACACTCTTAACATACATTTGGTAATGATTAAACCGTAGATGACATGCTATGGTGAGTAGTAAGCGGGCGTACTCAAACCTAGCAACAGGAGTGAATGTCTCGTCAAAGTCTACACCCTTAATTTGTGTGTATCCTCGAGATACCAAACGAACAATTGTACCACTCTCATCCATCTTATTTTTGTACACCCACTTAGTACCAATCACATTAGTCTCCCTAGGTCGGGGGACTAATTTCCAAATTAGAAGATCAATTTCCAAACATCACTATTTCGAAATTGAAGCAATTCATCTTACATAGCATATATCCAATACTTATTTTTGAGTTCTTCCTTAACATTCTTGGGATCTATTATGGAATTGTATCAAAAGTAGATAACCACATTCCCTAGTTGAGCGCAAGTATTGACACCTATTGTGGGATCACCAAGTATGTCGGTAAGGCCATGAATCTTTTGAACCCAAGAGGGTGGATCCTCTATGTCAAGAACGGGGTCCATCGTGGTGGTGTGGGAAATAATGAGATCGTCACCCGGGGCGCATTATTTTCACAAGCAAGGCTATGATGAATAAAAGTAATCGGTTCATCATCTCTAATCGTAACCTTTATCGATTCCATGAGCTTAGAGATTTTAAGGTAATACACCCTATAAGCTCTACTGATCGATGAAAATCTTACAAATATTCCCTCATCACTTCTAGAGTTGAATTTCTCTAATTCTCTCTATCTCTAAGGATATATCAAGGACCCTTAAAAACTCGTAAATACGAAAGATTGAGTTTCTTATCCATCCACAACTCATATGGAGTGTGAAGTGTGTGTGTGTGTGTGTGTGTGTGTATGTGTGTGTGTGTGTGTTAAGATAAATCCTATTCATCGTGTAGCACACGGTGTTAACCGCCTCTGCCCAAAAATGTATAGTCATGTTCCAACCAAGGAGCATGGACCTAGCCATCTCTTGAATTGTTTGATTCTTCCTCTTAACAATCCCATTTTGCTAAGGAGTACGAACGGCCAAAAATTCATTTTTAAAGTCAACTTCATCACAACATCCATCAATGCTAGCTTCTTTAAGTTCAGTGTCATTATCACTACAAATATAATTTATAGTGACACCATGTTTATTTTTAAGAACATGAAACTTGACTGTTAGAAAATCAACATCATCGAACTTTTCTTTAAGAAATCCAACGATTGAATATCTCGAAAAGACATCAATCATCAATAGAATATACTTCTTACCACTAATATTCTCTGTACGCGTGGGATACTTAAGATCCATATGTATCAACTCTAATATGCGGGAGGTGGTAATGGTATTTAATTTCCTATCGAGACTCTTAATTTGTTTCCCTTATTGGCAAGGACCACAAACCCAGGATGTTGGTTCCCCAAGTGATGGTAAGTTACGAACTAGGTCTTTCTTAACTAACATCACAAGATATTTAAAATTGACGTCACCTAGTTATTGACGTGGCATTATTGCACATTAAAAAGGACTTGGGAATGATACCGTAGCAATTGTCGAAAGTCCTCACACCTTGTAGCAAAAGTTTACCGGGTTGATAAAAAACATTACATTCTTACCGATCAAACTTCACCATAAAGTTGGCTTATGCTTATTAATTTTCCCTTCTAGCCTTAAATATACAACACCTTTTCTATATTTGGAAGGACAAAAATATCCATGTAAACTCGTCCTATTATGCTAGTCCTACTCCCACCCCAAAGTGACTTTTCCTTCTTTATGGTCTATAAAGTTAGTAAAATATGACCTGCCAATTGTCATATGCCTAGAGGACCTACTATCAAAATACCATTGAGAAGTATCTTGAACCTTAAGATCAAAATAAACAATAAGTCCTTTTTCGTCACTTTAAGTTACCCAAGACGTGGTAACCTTTTATTTTCCCTTATCACCATTAGCACGAGTCATTGTGTTGGAAGTGTTGTCAAAAGGCATCGTCGTCCTTTGATTTTCTTCCATTAAACTTTTAGGCGTAATGACTCGAAAGTTAACTTGATCTCTAAGACTATCAAAGTCGCTATAGTGGTGTGAGGGAGCATGTGTCTGATAGACTCTTCCTAGCTTATATAAAAACTTGCTAAGGATACCTCTTCGTTTGCGGTGGGTACAAATATAAATTTTTTTGAGTCTACCTTGGTTAAAACACCTAGGATGAGTTATCCTTAGTGGGTTAGATCGAGGTCCATATGGGTCCATCAAAAACATTAAAACTAGTCCGAGTGTGATATTGGAAGTGGATGCACCTTCATAACTTATCTATTTTCTTTTTTTAAAACCTAAAGTGGGACCTAGGAACATGATTCCAACCTTCTTATATGGGTCCTCTAAAGTGACTTTGACCTCCCGAGAACGTTCGATATCTTTCTTGAGTTGGGAAACATGGGTTTCAAGTTTCTCATGAGTCTCAAATGATGCTTAAAGATCACTCGTAAGACCATCTACTTTGTTGGCCAAGTCATTATTTTCCCTTACCACCAAAATAATTTGACATGCAAAGGGATTATCTCTCTTAAAGCCTTCAAATCGTTCTCTAAAGACAACAACCTAAGAGCCTAATTTTTATTTTGCTTTTGGGTTTTTAATGACTCAGTGTAAATTTCAGAGTAGGCCTGTTGGAGGCCACGTTCTCCCTCACTCAAATTATCATCATCACCCTAAAACTCTTTAGAACAATTCAACTCATTGGCGAGGTTATCACGTTTAGAAACGTCCTCATCAGTTTGAGATATACTTGAAGTGCTAAGGTGACTAGCCTTGAAAGCAATGAAGTTATGTCCATATTGTGATTCATCCTCGAAATCCATAGACTCAACATCACTATCGCTTAGACTGACATTATAGGTATCTTTGCCTTTACCCTATCTCTTAAGCCTAGTGGGACACTCATGGGGTTTGTGAGATTTTCCCTCACACTCATAACATCTCTCTGATTCATCTTTCTTAGAATACTCACCTCTAGCTTTCTTGTGATCATTCTAAAAAAATTTCTTACCCAATTTGTAATTTTTATTTTTCTTAAAACTTTTATTTTTCAAAATTTGAGTCAGAAACCTCTTTTTCATTAGATTTAGTTTTTAAATCTATTCCTTTTTCTTTTTTTTTGGGGGGGGGGGGGGGTGTTTGGGGAACATGTCTATTTCGTAAGTTTGAATATCATCTATGATCTCTTCTAGACTAAATGTGTCTATAATTCCAAAAGACTTAAGGATGGTAACTTTCGCAATAAAACGAGATGAGAAAGACCACAGAATTTTCTTAACAACTCTTATTCTTAGAATTTTCTCACCCAAATTAGAACTATAATTCACAATATCAAACAAACGTGCATAAAAGTCATCAAAATTTTCAGTTTCAAGGAAACTTATAGTCTCAAATTATGTGGTGAGGTTTTGAAGCTTATAAGCTTTGACAACATTGGTTCCATCATGTGTGATTTCGAGGATATCCCAAGCTTCTCTAGACGTAGTACACATTATGATACGACTAAATTCGTCGGGTGTGAGAACACCAAAAATAACATTCTAGCCACGAGAGTGTGACACCCCGACTAATTAAATACCGGGTAGCTACTCCTTTATAAAATTAATTCAAAATGCCAAGTTGGCTCAGTTAATAGCATCACTGTCGAAAACATTTTATTATTTCTAACCACCTAGTATTTAAAAAGCAAGCTGCCAAATTTTAATTGAAGTCTGATTAACATGCAACAAAAGTAATGAAGAAGTAAATAACACCATTCACCATGCTGAAGTACAATGAATAACCATCACATAATAGTAATTAAAGTCTGGAGGAAAACTCCTCACTACAGTCCCATAACTGAAAAGAATAACTAAATACTGGAACCATAAATGCTAAAGTCTGAAAACTGAAATATAAAAGATGCTCTAAATAGAAATGGGCAACATGCCCTACAAATGATAGATGGCGACTCTGGAATCCAAAAGATAGAAGCGTCTACATGCAAATCCCTGTAGCTTCCACAAGCAGCTACAGCTCGTCACCTGAATGAGTATCCTATGCTTGGTGTCCTTGTGGCTGGGCACCTAAAATGGTTTTACAAAGAAAAAGAGATTTGAAAAGCAAACGGGTCAGAGCCCGAATGTGGAGTTATATTTTAAAAACCTGCAAGTGCTTTAAAAACATTTAAAACATTAAATGCAAAGTACATGTTAGGACGTACACTCAAATGATATTCTCACCTCTCGTCTAACTGTGCACTCCTAACGTAAGTACCCATCTATAACAACCCATACTACTAGCTAACTGACAACATAACTAGCTAGACTGCCAAAGGTTCTACCCATATTACTCGCTTCCATTTAACATAACAACGCTCGTAATTTAATAGAGATTTAACGTAAACTCAGTTACTAAATATGCCATTGATATAACTATCAGCTAACTCATTATATATCTCGAAACAATACCGTAATATTTTCACAACATTAACATGAGGATTCCCATTAATACAATGTATATTATTCATATCATAAATATACAATACAAGAACCCCGCACCTAAGCTGTAGTGCACACATACTCTGCTATCCATCCCGGTACATCACGTACATAAGGATTACATATTCCGAATCTCTCAGGAATAGTTTACCGATAACAACATCACAAATAATGGAGGCGAACACAGTCACCATCACATGGGTCACGCACATACCTACGCTCCCATGATCAGCGGACTTATTAATATCACAATAAGTCTTTCTATGACCTATGTTCATCAAGGTACCAGTCTATATCCCCCCCGTAGGCACACAAGGAATAGAGGGTCCTAAGCGAACGCAACCTCCCGTGATAGCAAGTATGGTAGGTATGTCATACACACAATCCATATACCAATACTAAGTAAACACACATCTTAGTAATACCGTATTTTAATCGTAGTACATATCGCATACTCGTACTAGTTGATACTTATCATGATTAATACTATTCTGGTTTGTAATTATACGCGTCGTAATTATCTCACGTCGTACTAGACACTCACGTCTCAACCCAAACCGTCCATGTAACACACTCCCGTATGTAAATTCCTTCTCATAAATACCCAAATGTCCCAAACCTATCACTACACCATCGTTGGAAGGTTAACTATATCCTCGAACAAGTTTACGGAACTCCAAAAGTTAAAACAGTCCAAAAAGTACCAAACTGCCAGCTCGTTAGAAGTCTCGTTCGAACGAGGCTTCGAACGAGTTTGGACTGTCAGGTCGTTAGAAGTCTCGTTCGAACGAGGTTGTTCGAACGAGATCACAGTTCGTTCGAACGAACTGACAATTCTAACGATATCTCGTTCGAACGAGATATCGAACGAAACCCCTACTCGTTAATAACGACTGGTCAACTCGTTAGAAGCTCGTTCGAACGAGTTCGTTCGAACGAGTTCGTTCGAACGACCTGGGGCTGCTTCTAACGAGCTACCAGTTTCGGCCCAGATTTTTCCCAAATCGTTTTTCATCCATTTTTATCACTTCAATCCTTCTCCAAAGTTCGTCCTAACAATGATTTAAGTCCTCTAATCATACTAAAACATGCTTAGGTTATAAACTAACGTCTTTTAAGGTAATAAGGCATCCTAAACATCATTAAATCCCAAGATTTTATACGTTTCCCCAATATCATCAAGAACATGAACCCTAGATATATATCAACATCAAATCCAGATTTTAATTCGTTTTTCTTTCACCCAAACATGTATTAACATCAGATTAATTGTCTCCAAACTATTCTACATGCAATCCTTCTCAAATTCCTCAAGTTTTTTTATGATCTAAACTACATGGGTTTTCATCTTTTATCAAGAACAACCATAAATCCGAATTTTCTAACATGGAAAAGACATTCTCAGAATTTAAATGGAATAAAGTCACTTGCCTTGTTTGTCTCTGAATTTGGTGTAGATTCGGTGTAGAATTTCTGCAGAATTCCTCTCTCTCTCTCTCCTTCTCCAAAAAGCTATGGTGGCTAGGGTTTGCTTTGGGGAACTAATGAAAACCTAATTTAATAAACCTCCGTAGCTTGTTGGTTTAATAAGGGTTGGTTGGGTTAATTCCTTATCAGATTACAACTCTCAATTTTCGTCACTTTTAATTACCTAAAAATACCAAATTACTAAAATACCCTTTAAGTTACCGGTATGGCCTAAAAACACCCCGGGACCCAAACTATACCCCCGGCTAGTGTTTTCTGACTATCTCGACCCTTCTGGACGCGTTGGCGCACTCAAAACGACCATACGGATTATAGATTTTAAATTCACTTTTTATTAACAAAGTGTTATATCGTGACGCGGCGGTCACACGCGTCCCAACAAAATTTCTAAAATGCCGTATATAAATCCCACGACAAATTTTATAATACCAAATACATATATAATCATATATGCACATAATCAAATACCAATTCGCATCTCATTAGTATTTATAACCCGGATTAATTTCCAATTAATACGCATTTAATTAATTAATCCCAAAAATAAATATAGCCAAAAGTACGGGGTATTACATACTTCCCCCCTAATAACTGAATTTCGTCCCGAAATTCGAAACTAGAAAGTACCTGCTAAAAATAGCTCTGGATAACGTTCGCGCATCTCATCCTCGCGCTCCCATGTGGACTCCTCAACATTGTGATGTCGCCACTGAACACGCACTAACGGGACTATCTTTGACCGCAGTTTCCTCTCGCTTCGGTCCAAAATAGCAATCGGCCCCTCCTCATAAGAGCTATCCGGCTGGAGATCGATGTCCTCCACAGCAATGTGAGAATGATCCAAATTATCTCTAAGGTATTTCCTCAGTGAGGAAATATGGAACACGTCGTGAATCCGATGCAAATGTTCCGGTAACCCGAGTCTATACGCAACCGGTCCGATCCGCTCAATAATAGGAAACGACCCCACATACCTCGGTGCCAACTTCCCCTTCTTCCCGAAACGCATAATCCCCTTCATAGGAGATACCCTGAGCAAAACCTGGTCCCCTACTTGGAACTCTCTGAAAAACCTCTTCGCATCAGCATAACTCTTCTGCCTGTCTTGAGCTACCCGAATGCGACTCCGAATCAACTCAATCCTTGCCGAAGTATCCTGAATCACTTCCGGCCCAAGTAGTTTGTTGTCCCCCACTTCTAGCCAACATGCTGGGGAACGGCAAGGCCTACCGTACAATGCCTCAAACGGAGCCATGCCAATCGTGAACTGATAGGAGTTGTTGTAAGAAAACTCCACCAGTGGAAGGTACTGCTCCCATCCACCTCCAAAGTCAATAATGCACATGCGTAGCATGTCCTCCAACATCTGATTGGTGCGCTCTGTCTGCCCATCAGTCTGCGGATGATAAGCCGTACTCAACCGCAATTCCGTGCCCATGGCCTCCTGGAAACTCTCCCAAAACCTCGAAACAAATATCTTGTCTCTGTCAGACACGATATTTAGGGGCACACCGTGGAGTCTCACAATCTCTGAAATGAAGAGCTGGGCATACTGTCCCGAAGTGTAATCAGTCCTTACGGGTAAGAAGTGAGCGACCTTGGACAACCTGTCCACAATTACCCAAACGGAGTCGTGACCCCTCTGTGACGTAGGCAACCCCGTAATAAAGTCCATGGATATGCTCTCCCACATCCACACTGGGACCTCCAACGGCTGTAGCAATCCTGCTGGTCTCTGATGATCCACTTTTACAAGCTGGCAAGTGGCGCATTTCGAGACAAACTCAGCGATATCTCTCTTCATACCGCTCCACCAATACTGCCGTCTCATATCTTGGTACATTTTATCCCCTCCAGGATATATCGCGAACCGTGAGCCGTGCGACTCTGCCATCACATCGTGCCGCAATTCTTCCCCTTCCGGAACTACCAACCTCCCATTGAAGCGTAATCCCCCGTCTGAGCTAACGGTATAGGACTCGGCTCCCTCTGCTAGCAATCGAACTATCTGCTCCTGACAGAACGAGTCATTTGCCTGTGCCCGTACTACCTTCGTGATAATCTGCGGGGTAACGGTCATCACAGACATGAAAGATCGGGCCACTGCATCCTGGTGTCCCAATTCCTTCCACTTAGCTTTCCACACCTCTGCCACCTCATCTGCTGGCCTGCGGCTCAACGCGTCTGCTACCACGTTAGCCTTACCCGGGTGGTACTGGATGTCGAACTGGTAGTCTTTCACAAATTCAAGCCACCTACGCTGCCGCATGTTCAACTCCTTCTGTGTGAACAGATACTGTAGTGACTTGTGATCCGTGAACGGCTGAAACTTCTCCCCCAAAAGATAGTGCCTCCAAATCCGTAAGGCAAATACCACTGCCGCCAACTCCAAATCATGTGTGGGGTAATTCTTCTCATGAGGTTTAAGCTTACGGGAAGCATAAGCTATGGCCTGTCTCTCCTGCTGCAATACACCTCCCAGTCCTTGCAAAGACGCATCGGTGTAAACCAAATACTCAACTCCCGGTCTCGACAATGCTAACACAGGTGCTGAGGTTAATTTGTCCTTCAACTCATCGAATGCCAACTGACAGGCATCACTCCAGATATATGTCACACCTTTACGAGTAAGATGTTTCAAAGGACCTGCTATCTCCGAGAAACCCCGAATAAACCTCCTGTAGTATCCTGCTAAACCCAAGAAACTACGAATCTCAGTCGGTGTCGTGGGCTGTCCCCACTCCCTCACCGCTGATACCTTCCCCGGATCGACAGATATTCCCTGGTCGGAAATAATGTGACCCAAGAACTGGACTTCCTTCAGCCAAAACCCGCACTTCTCATATTTTGCATACAGCTCGTTCTGACGAAGTGTCTGCAAAACCTACCTCAAATGCTCGGCGTGCTCCTCCTCTGTCTGAGAGTAAACCAGAATGTCATCAATGAAGACAATGACAAACTGATCTAGGAAATCCCTGAATACTCTGTTCATCAAGTCCATAAACACTGCTGGAGCGTTGGTCAAGCCGAAAGGCATAACCCGAAACTCGTAAGAACCATATCTCGACAAGAATGCAGTCTTCGAGACATCCTCCTCCCTGATACGCAACTGATGGTATCCTGACCTCAAGTCAATCTTCGAGAAGAAAGAAGCTCCTCTCAACTGGTCGAATAAGTCATCGATACGAGGCAACGGATACTTATTCCGTATCGTGACCTTATTCAACTCTCGATAGTCCACGCACAATCTCAGTGAACCATCCCTCTTCTTCACAAACAAAACTGGAGCGCCCCAAGGTGAGGTACTCCTGCGAATAAAGCCCTGCCCTAACAGCTGCTCTATCTGATCCCGTAACTCTCGCATCTCAGCTGGAGCCATACGGTACGGTGCACGTGCTATAGGTCTCGTACCCGGTAGCAAATCAATAACGAAATCTATCTCTCGACTGGGTGGTAAGCCTGGTATCTCCTGAAACACATCTGAATACTCCCTGACAACCGGGATCGAATCTAAAGGAATCACAACCTCCTTAGAGGTATCCTCCTCAATGTAATACAGATGAGCGGTCGATCCTCCCTCTGGGCGAGGCATCGCCACTATAAACATCTTTTGCCCCGGAATGGCAAAAACAATGCTCCCGCTGAAGCAATCAATCATGGCCCTATATGCTACGAGCCAATTCATACCGATGATCACATCGTGAACATGCATGTCTAACACTAACATGCCCGCAGGTAATACCAAACCACCAACTTCTACCCCCACTCCCCGGCATATAAAGAAAATAAGTGACCCACTCCCTAATGGTGAGTCGACACACGTCACTGTGCTCTCTGCCGTAGCTAACAATCCTAAAGCTTTCGCGAAGTGTGTAGCAATAAAACAGTGTGTAGCACCCGTATCAAATAACACCCGACCCATAGTGCCATGGATAGGAAACGTACCCTCTATCGCGGGCGGTGCCTGTGGAACTGCAGCCTGGTGAACGTTGTAGACACGTCCATACTGTAGCTGCCCCTGCTGAACTGGGACTGCTGGAATGGGTGGCAAAGCTGCCATCTGTGGCGGTGCAGGAAGAGCGGCGGGAAACATAGGTCTCTGTGGCTCCTGGCGAGCACCCTGCTGCTGCTGTGGGGCCCTGCCCCTATCAGGACAATCCTGCTTCTTATGGCCAGTCTTGCCACAAGTAAAGCACTTCCCTGGGAAGTTCCCTCCCCTCTGCCCCTGCTGTCCCCGGACCTGGTGGCCGTTACCATTCCTCCCTTGGCCCTGCTGGCCCTGATGAAACTGCTGCCCATTCTGTCCCTGTTGGCCCTGATGGCCCTGGCGGAAGCCTCCCTGTCCCTGCCGGTAGTTCCCTGACCGGAACCTCTTATTGTCCCCTTGCTGGGTACCCTGCTCATTCTGTCTCTGCCCCTGACCGGTTTGTGCCCCGCTGGCACCATGTCCTCCAGTCCTGCCCTAATGGCTAGACTCCCCCGACCGCTTGCCCTCGGCCATATGAAAACGTTGGTCCTGGCAGTGCAATAATGCAGCGTTAACCACATCAGAATACGTGGCCAACGATAGGTTCCCTAGCAGATGCTGACGGATCCTCCAATTCAACCCATCAGTGAACTTTTCTATCTTCTTCTTCTCTGTTGGAATCTCGTCTGGAACGATATTCAACAGGTTAGTAAACTCGGCCTCATACTCGGCCACTGTCTTGCCCTCCTGCCTCAAACTCATCAGCTTCCTCCTCATCTCTGTATGAACTGCGGATGGAAAGTACTTGTGATCGAACCGCACCCAGAACTCCTGAATCGTGAGGGTATCCCTCTCCTCCGCGGTGGTAATAGACTCCCACCACTGTAGTGCAGATCCCACTAGCTTGAAAGTAGCTAGCACCTGTTTCTGAACATCTGTGCACTCATGCATCCTCAAATGCCTCTGTATGTCCTTCCTCCATTGGCTCGAGACTACCACATCTGAGCTACCAGCAAACTCTGGCGGATGCGCTTTCTGAAAAGCGTCACGTACACACTCCCAAGCAGACGGGAATGCATTAACCTGTACTGGCGCAGCAACCGGCGCCGGTGGTGGTGCCTGCTGAATAACGGCAATCGCGGCATTTACCGCTTGAGCTACTATAGCTGCAACCTCAGCGGCGTTCAACATGCCCTGAACTGGAGCGGGCTGGGGTTCGGGCGTTGCATTCCTGGGAACTCATCGTGCACGTCGTGGAGGCATCTGAAATAAGAATGAAGTTTATAAGTTCACGGTTTATAAACTTAAAATAGCTGAAGAACGATGCATACACAAAAAGAATACAATAGTCCTAAAATATAGGGCTCTATATCAAAGAAACGTAGCGGAAACATAATAGACGTACATATCCTAAAGGACACTAGAACCTGATGCTCTGATACCACCTGTGATACCCCGACTAATTAAATACCGGGTAGCTACTCCTTTATAAAATTAATTCAAAATGCCAAGTTGGCTCAGTTAATAGCATCACTGTCGAAAACATTTTATTATTTCTAACCACCTAGTATTTAAAAAGCAAGCTGCCAAATTTTAATTGAAGTCTGATTAACATGCAACAAAAGTAATGAAGAAGTAAATAACACCATTCACCATGCTGAAGTACAATGAATAACCATCACATAATAGTAATTAAAGTCTGGAGGAAAACTCCTCACTACAGTCCCATAACTGAAAAGAATAACTAAATACTGGAACCATAAATGCTAAAGTCTGAAAACTGAAATATAAAAGATGCTCTAAATAGAAATGGGCAACATGCCCTACAAATGATAGATGGCGACTCTGGAATCCAAAAGATAGAAGCGTCTACATGCAAATCCCTGTAGCTTCCACAAGCAGCTACAGCTCGTCACCTGAATGAGTATCCTATGCTTGGTGTCCTTGTGGCTGGGCACCTAAAATGGTTTTACAAAGAAAAAGAGATTTGAAAAGCAAACGGGTCAGAGCCCGAATGTGGAGTTATATTTTAAAAACCTGCAAGTGCTTTAAAAACATTTAAAACATTAAATGCAAAGTACATGTTAGGACGTACACTCACATGATATTCTCACCTCTCGTCTAACTGTGCACTCCTAACGTAAGTACCCATCTATAACGACCCATACTACTAGCTAACTGACAACATAACTAGCTAGACTGCCAAAGGTTCTACCCATATTACTCGCTTCCATTTAACATAACAACGCTCGTAATTTAATAGAGATTTAACGTAAACTCAGTTACTAAATATGCCATTGATATAACTATCAGCTAACTCATTATATATCTCGAAACAATACCGTAATATTTTCACAACATTAACATGAGGATTCCCATTAATACAATGTATATTATTCATATCATAAATATACAATACAAGCACCCCGCAACCTAAGCTGTAGTGCACACATACTCTGCTATCCATCCCGGTACATCACGTACATAAGGATTACATATTCCGAATCTCTCAGGAATAGTTTATCGATAACAACATCACAAATAATGGAGGCGAACACAGTCACCATCACATGGGTCACGCACATACCTACGCTCCCATGATCAGCGGACTTATTAATATCACAATAAGTCTTTCTATGACCTATGTTCATCAAGGTACCAGTCTATATCCCCCCCGTAGGCACACAAGGAATAGAGGGTCCTAAGCGAACGCAACCTCCCGTGATAGCAAGTATGGTAGGTATGTCATACACACAATCCATATACCAATACTAAGTAAACACGCATCTTAGTAATACCGTATTTTAATCGTAGTACATATCGCATACTCGTACTAGTTGATACTTATCATGATTAATACTATTCCAGTTTGTAATTATACGCGTCGTAATTATCTCACGTCGTACTAGACACTCACGTCTCAACCCAAACCGTCCATGTAACACACTCCCGTATGTAAATTCCTTCTCATAAATACCCAAATGTCCCAAACCTATCACTACACCATCGTTGGAAGGTTAACTATATCCTCGAACAAGTTTACGGAACTCCAAAAGTCAAAACAGTCCAAAAAGTACCAAACTGCCAGCTCGTTAGAAGTCTCGTTCGAACGAGGCTTCGAACGAGTTTGGACTGTCAGGTCGTTAGAAGTCTCGTTCGAACGAGGTTGTTCGAACGAGATCCCAGTTCGTTCGAACGAACTGACACTTCTAACGATATCTCGTTCGAACGAGATATCGAACGAAACCCCTACTCGTTAATAACGACTGGTCAACTCGTTAGAAGCTCGTTCGAACGAGTTCGTTCGAACGACCTGGGGCTGCTTCTAACGAGCTACCAGTTTCGGCCCAGATTTTTCCCAAATCGTTTTTCATCCATTTTTATCACTTCAATCCTTCTCCAAAGTTCGTCCTAACAATGATTTAAGTCCTCTAATCATACTAAAACATGCTTAGGTTATAAACTAACGTCTTTTAAGGTAATAAGGCATCCTAAACATCATTAAATCCCAAGATTTTATACTTTTCCCCAATATCATCAAGAACATGAACCCTAGATATATATCAACATCAAATCCAGATTTTAATTCATTTTTCTTTCACCCAAACATGTATTAACATCAGATTAATTGTCTCCAAACTATTCTACATGCAATCCTTCTCAAATTCCTCAAGTTTTTTTATGATCTAAACTACATGGGTTTTCATCTTTTATCAAGAACAACCATAAATCCGAATTTTCTAACATGGAAAAGACATTCTCAGAATTTAAATGGAATAAAGTCACTTGCCTTGTTTGTCTCTGAATTTGGTGTAGATTCGGTGTAGAATTTCTGCAGAATTCCTCTCTCTCTCTCTCTTTCTCCAAAAAGCTATGGTGGCTAGGGTTTGCTTTGGGGAACTAATGAAAACCTAATTTAATAAACCTCCGTAGCTTGTTGGTTTAATAAGGGTTGGTTGGGTTAATTCCTTATCAGATTACAACTCTCAATTTTCGTCACTTTTAATTACCTAAAAATACCAAATTACTAAAATACCCTTTAAGTTACCGGTATGGCCTAAAAATACCCCGGGACCCAAACTATACCCCCGGCTAGTGTTTTCTGACTATCTCGACCCTTCCGGACGCGTTGGCGCACTCAAAACGACCATACGGATTATAGATTTTAAATTCACTTTTTATTAACAAAGTGTTATATCGTGACGCGGCGGTCCCACGCGTCCCAACAAAATTTCTAAAATGCTGTATATAAATCCCACGACAAATTTTATAATACCAAATACATATATAATCATATATGCACATAATCAAATACCAATTCGCATCTCATTAGTATTTATAACCCGGATTAATTTCCAATTAATACGCATTTAATTAATTAATCCCAAAAATAAATATAGCCAAAAGTACGGGGTATTACAGAGAGTTAAAATTATTCAGTCTACACTCTTCTTCATTCCAAATTACGACTTGATTGAGACTAAAGATATTTTCATTAGTCAAAATAGGAGGAGTCAACTCCGTTTCAAAAATAAACCAAATGCGCTCGTCGATCAATTTTATAAATGATCTCATTCGAGCTTTCTAATAGGTATAATTTGAGCAATTAAACAAATGTTGCCTGTTTTACACATTCTCCATATAACCACCAAGATTCATCTAAATAACTTGTAGAAAAATGATCTAATACCTATTTTAAAACGCTTTATAGAGTGGCTGGTTATATAGGCAAATGTATAGTTCGTAGATTAGGTCACACAAAGGCCAAATTAAATTTAATCCAAATTTTATATCGATTAATTAGGTGAACCTAAACATGTAAGATATATGAGTCTAAATTGAATCAAAACCAACCACAAACCAAAATACAAGATATGAGGAAATAAACCCTTTCGAGTAAAACCATTTTTCAGCAATATTACATCTAGGTATTACAAAATGACACAGACAGACTTACAGACTTATTCTGCACTAAGTATGGCAGTTATGTCTTCCTTCCTTGTTGTTGACAAAAAGCGATGCAAATATAACAATGCTCCACAGCAAGCTCCATTGCCACGGCGTCCTCTGATTAGCCTCGGGAAACTCTTTTCCTTATCTTCAATAATGGAGAATGAACTCCACAAGGATATGAACAAGGTATTTGTTCTTATAGGTTTGATTAAGTGTTTCATGAATCATCCAATGGGTTTCCATTTGGAAAATAAATTATTAAAAGAAACAAGGGTTGGATACCTTTTGGAAATGTATGGGAAACATTTTTCACCAGAAGTCCAACTAAAAGAAAATGCCAACACTCCTATTTATAGAAAACACAATTTTTGGGGCGACACAAATTTTGAAAAAGCTCGTTCGAATCAA
This sequence comes from Sambucus nigra, assembly GCA_949130495.1. Taxonomy (NCBI): domain Eukaryota; kingdom Viridiplantae; phylum Streptophyta; class Magnoliopsida; order Dipsacales; family Adoxaceae; genus Sambucus; species Sambucus nigra. The sequence goes on along the minus strand of OX422220.1, from coordinate 442,680,533 downwards.
AATGGGAGTTTATTCAAACAAAACTAGATAACTCATTCGAACTAAAAATAAACTCGTTCAAACGAATAACTCATCTCGTTCAAACCAATATATAATGAGCTTCAAATGAAATGTGTCCTACAAATAGAGAAATCTTATTCGATTTTCATTTGAAGTTTATTTGAACGAACAGTTTTAACTTTTTCGAACGAAGACCATATAGTCGTTATAACGATTTCAAAACAGAAAAATATTTTTCGTTGAAAAACTTTTAAAAACAGCCCTCAAATATTTTTAAAATACCCCTGAAAAAATTGTTCACGCAAAATCAATCTCATATACCTTCTCCTATAAATGTAGTGACGATTAATCTTTGATTGTTGCGTTCAGTCATTAGCTTATTTTTTCTTGAATTCTTGAGAACGTATATGTTGGTGAAATGAGGTGTAACGAAAAATGCCAAACTAAAATCTAATGAGCAATCATAAAACTTTCTCTTACAGAGATATTAATGAGTTTGTATATTCATAAATGGGTGTCTCAATGATGAAGAGTTTTCATTTCCTAGCACACGTTGTAGAAATGATAAAGTGTTTAAGTGAAATTCTGAATTGGGTGAAGAGTTTGCACCACAAAGAGAATACACTTACAAATAACAATTTGAGTATGAAGAAAAGTTTGAAAGGTGTAGGAATAAAGTATAAATCAATTCATGCTTTTTAGTACGATTGTATACTATACGGGAAGGAGTACAAAAATCTTGATCATTGTCTAGTATAAGGGGAACCTAGATATGTGCCAAAGTATGGTTATAATGATAAGAGAGCACACTTTCAAAAATGCCTCAAAAAGTATTGAAGTATTTCCCCATTGGTACCATGTTCAAGGGATTTTTCACAATACCATGGGTAGCCGAGATAATGACTTGTCACACTGGGGAATAAGTAGGGGATAAATTCGTGCATCATCCTATTGACTCAACTATTTTGAAAATCATAAATTTCAATTACCCAGATTTTTCCAATGGCAATATCAACAGATGGATTTAATCTATTTGGCTATTTAATCACCAATTAAAATGTATAGTTGTTGATCTTAGCACCCCTAAATCCACATCCTTCATTGTGCCTAAGAACATAATTTTTGATATTGTCTTTGTTGATACCTAGGCCAAAGGAACCAAGTGAAGACATTAATGTCTACTTGGCATTGTTGATAGAAGAATTGAATGAGTTATGGGTAGTGAGCGTGAAAGAATTTAACTTTAGTAAATAGGAAGAGTTCGTGTTAAAAGCTATTTTGATCTGGGAATTTCATGATTTCCGAGCTTATTGAACTTTGTCGGGATGTAATGTTCATGGTTACTTTGGGTGTCCCATTTATGGAGAGGAAACTGGATCTTAAAATCTCAATAATAGTGGAAAAATTATATATCCTTCTCATAGGTTTAGATTTAATAAAGGTTCAATTTTTTGTTGGGTAGGATCGAATATAGGCTACTTTCGAGAAAGCTTTCAAGTTCATAAACTGAAAGGAGGTCTTCAAAATGTGGAGCTAATGTGCTGATAAAGAAATTTAAATTCAAGAATGTCAATTATAAAATTACTCCTCCTGCGAATGAAGTTGGGAAAAGGAAGGCGTGGTTTAAAAGGTCAATATTATTTCATTTATCGTATTGGAAAGGTAACCCCATGCTCCATGTATTAGATATCATAAATTATTAGAAGAACATCATTTAACATCTTGTTAACACATGCCTAGGTGGAAGTCATTAGAAAAATGGAGAAAAGGCATGGCGTGATCTTAAAATGTTAAAAATTAAGCCGCAATTATAACTGAAAGAAGACAGTAGTGGGATGAATAGAATTACCCTGGGGGAATATACTTTCACAAGCGAAGAAAGAAAGGTATTTTTAGACACACTATATAATTTGAAATTTCTCTCTAATTTTTCATCAAACTAATAGATGATTATGAGCTATGCCAAACATGATCTGCAAAAGTGTAAGTCTTGCGATTGGCATGTGATCATGCAATTAGTCTTTTTATTATTTTAACACTGCTTCTCTAACAATAAAGATCTGAGAGAGGCTATTATATAGATTATCCTTTGCTTTACACTTTTATGGGCAAAAATGGTCAATCAAAAGCACATCATGACTGCAAAAGCAACTTGTGAGTTGAAGAAGTACTTCCCCCTAGCATTCTTCAACATGGGTATTCACTTGTTGGTGCACTTCTACGATGAGGCACATCTTTACGGTCCAGTAAGATATCGATGGATGTACCCATTTGAAAGAGTATGTTAATAATATGAGGTACATAGAAGGATCCATCATAAAGGAATATATTACTGTGGAGGCATCCATTCTAACCCTAACATTATAGATGATGGAGATGAGTTTACAAATAAGGGTTGTTGATTCAAGGTCAATCGAGTTAAACTTACAAGTTTACAATATATGCAAGTGACTCGTTATATATTTGAAACCCATGAAGATGTTGATGAATGGAGGGAGTAAGTTCATGTTGTAATTTTACTTCGTGTTGATATCTTATATACTTTATCACTTTCTTGATAGATTTTTTCATTCAATGCAGAAAATATAATGTGTTCGGTCACAACAAAAAAAGAAGGACAGTTTCACATTCAGACAGTGAATTTAGACTTTCAGTGTTACAATAGGTAAGTATTACGTCAAACTTCCCTTATTAAATGATAAATAATTTCAAGCTTTAAAACTTATCTAATCAACTTATGTAATCCATAATTTCAATTGTTAAACATGGGTGATGTCACGTCAAGGTTTACGCATCTCTCCACTAGACTTAATTTCAGGGCATGCAAGTATAAGAAGTATTGGCTGAACAGTTATGTATTCTCTTCGAGGTTGTTTGATCAAAATACATTGTAACCAAACACCGGAATTTCATATAACGCTCTTATATAGTTTAAAGTGAGTGTCAAAGTCAAAAACCCCTCTTTGAATCTTAAATGACTCATTATGGTGTAATTTAAAATATTTTATAATTGGACTATATATATTTAAAAGAGGTTATGTTTTACTATAATTAGGTAAGAGTTGAGAACAAAAATACTTGTAAAGCCAATTCATGTACCAATTTGATAATGGAAGACTTGTCCAAGACTAAAATTAAGGAGCATATGAATGATAAGCCATTTGTTTGTGATTTTAACAAGATCAATCAAGTATTTTACTCGGATTACATCAATAATGAACCATGGTCAGTCATCTTACACACTCCAAAGCATCTAACTGGTAGTGTGGATTACCTGGTTGCTCGTACCTAATATCAATCGATTTTGGATGACAACTCGAACTTGAAATTATTTATAGATACTTTACATGAGTAGAGTTATTTGGGCTGTAAAATATATTGAGGATTCCAATTTTTAATTTATTATATGTAATTTATAATACGTAGTTTGAAACAACATTAAACATTAATTTATTGTTCGTTGTTATATTAAAACAATGGTGTGATTATGTCCATTTGATTCTTATATCCTGATTAAGTATTTATGTTTGATTCACTAATGAAAACAAGTGGGTGGAATAGTTTTATGTTATTTAAATTCTTATATCCCAAACTTGAGTATTTCCATTTTTTATGTCATATATTAATCCACTAAATCCTATTTTTTTGCAGAATATGTCTCCATCAGGCCAGTGGACCCATGGAAAAAGCGAGGGTGACGAGGGATCATTTATTCTAAGCCCATAAAGTTCAATAAGTATGGGATCACAGTTGAAAACAATACTAGTATACATATGAGGGCAGTAAGGTTGTTGAAATCAGTAATTGGTCTCGGGTATGAAGATTGGAGGAACGTGTCCGTGCAGCTGAAGATGGTCATTTGGGGGACCTTAGAGGTATGAAAATCTCAATATTGATATTAAATATTAGACTTTCATATGAGATTTTATTATTAGGTTTTTTAATGTTAATTCACTATATCTCATATTATTTGTTTGTTGGACAACAACAATTCAATTTGACCTCGGAAGTACAGGATAGTGTATTGGCGGGTATAGGCAGGCAATAGAAGACATGGAAGAAAAACATGCACACACACCCACTATTTTGAGAAGGATCGAGGGTCCGTACTACGGCGTAGGTACACTGTGTGGGAGAAGGATCAATCATGTCGGCCAACTGGCAAATATATAAGGACAACGAGGCATCCGAGATACATTTATCCTCCCATGGCTCAGGGATGACTAATCAATTAAATAAGGGGGATATGCACTACTCCGGGAAAACATCTTATGCGGAGGTGGATCATAGTAAGTAAATTGCTTTAAATTATATTTTGTCTAAGTAAGTAAATTACTATCATTTGGACACATTTTCCTTTAATTTGGTTGCATTTTCCTTTAATTTGGTTGCATTTTCTAGGAGTATGGGAGTGGCCAGGGGGAAGACACATAGTATCGACTCCAATATAAACAGTCGGACGAAGAAGTGCGAGCCTACTAATTTTTAAGTCACCGAGACCATCATACGTTATAATTAAAATTACATTGTCAATATCAAATAGTTTATTAATATTATTATTCAGAGTTAACAACGTAATTTTATATTTTTTTTGAAGAAGCTAAAGGCAGTGTACAACACCCAGAGTAATGCCGACAAGGCATATCTAAGTATGGATGCACTTAGTCAAGTGTTGGACCCAGATAAAAAAGTTCGTACTCGAGGTGTCAGCTCTCGAATAGGAAAGTCGAAGCTAATGGGCGTTGCTTACAGTAACAATGGGTTTTCCTCTAAGGTCGACATATATAAAGAAGACACATAATCTAAACTGGAAAATCTTTTATAATCGATGAACCACAAGTTTGAATGGATCAAAGACGCAGTCACAAATAAAAGAAATGGGAAGGCGAAGGCAAAGGCAAAGGATGAAGGGATGGGAAAAGAGAATGTAGGTAAGGGGACCACTACTCCATCCTCCTCACTGAATCCGACCGACTCAAAATCTCCGTATGAAATTCACTCTACCCCCAAATCAAGTATCCCGACTCCATTTAATCTAGCTTAGGCGAGAGTATATATCCTTGACATGCGTGAAGGTGACCGAATTACCACGGGAGTCAAGGACAGGAGCATCACTCCGGGTATCATGGTGCACAACCGAGCACTACATCATTTTGAATCCTGAGTTCAAGTTATTGAGATTTTGATGAGCAAGGAGAATAAGGTATTGTGATTAGACCAGCAAGTCGGAGTCCGGTATATTGATGGCACATTGGGGGCATACATCATTTGGCCAACTTTTCTCCTCAAGCCTTATTAAGATTTGTAGGATGTTACATTTGATAACACTTGGTTGATGTAATTAAACTTACGATGTTTTCATGTAATTAACTAGAAAAATATTTAATTTGGTTTGATATATGGAATTGTCGTATTTTGGTTTTGATTTCATTATTATATCGTATTATATTGTTGATCATGTTGATGTTGGTTTGAAAAAAAACAGGACTATTTTTAAACAGGTTTATTGTTAGGCAGTAATACTACCCAGCTAAATTTCTTTCATATTCTATATTTTTGTTACGGTCAAGGACAGTGACAACAATAGGGGTCATTCGCATGGACTTAATTTGTACTGGTGCGCATGGATGGTCTCACATTTCCCCATGGTGGAAATTATGTGCACAACAAATTGACCCCATGCGCACAGACAAGTATTCACTTGTCATGATCATATACCGTGACAAAACCATGATAGAGGAAGCCTTGTCACAATTTATGACCATGACAAATTAGCTATTGTCACGGTCAAAGACCGTGACAAGGCTAGGGAACCCCATTTTTTTCCTGATTCCTTAGTATAAAAAGGACTGTGATAAAGGGGTGTTATTAGGGTCCTTGATCGTGACACAATTTGTTGCCTCACCCAAAGTTGTCACGATCCTTAACTGTGACAACTCTCATTTTTCACGGTTCAGGATCGTGAAAATTCAAGTGAAATAGTGTAGTGTGGATACCTATCGTGTGATACAACTTTTTGTGGACACCTCCCGTGTGTTAGAACTTTTACACATAGACCTCACGTGCCCAATGTGTATGGAGAGAATAGGTGGTACGAGCTATGCCCTTGTGATTGTAGACGACTTTTCTACTATCATTTTTGTAGAATCTTTGAGTATTAATTCATATGTTAAGGACTTATTTATTTCCAAGTGCAAACAACTTAAAAAATAAAGGCATGTGTGATTATTAGAGTTTGTAGTGATCATGGGACAGCTTGAAAGAATCGATATTTTGGAGTGGTGGAGTGAAGTTAAAATACACAATGAGTTTTCTGCTCACAAAATACCCTAAAAACGGGATTGCTAAAAGGAAGAATTGAACCATCTAAGATATGGATAGATCCATGTTAATAGGCAAGGGTGTGACTAAAAGGTTTTGGCCGGAGGCGTTTAACACGGCATGTTACAACGTGAAACAATTCTATAGGAGGTATGTAACCAATCAAAACCCTTATGAGATTAATGATTTGGCATAAATATTCCATATTTATCGCCATAAATTAGGTAGTTTTATAATCTCATGAGGTGTAAATAGGATGGACTTATCTCATATTCATGAAACTGACCCTATTCGACAAGTATTTCTTATTTCGTCCATTTTTCGTGTATTTTAAGGGTATTTCGTGCAACTGAATGTAGAAGAGAAACTAGAACAACGAAAGAAAAGAAGGATAAAAATTCCAAGGGAAGAATAAATTTTGAAACCCGAACCTGAAAGCGGAGCCTGAAGAAGAATTGAAGGGCTTGATTCAACGAGCACACTCGAAAGAACGGCACCGAATTCCAAGTTACGATTGAGAAATTACAAGCAATTGAAGTTCAGGAGAATCCAGAGGCATTGTTGTAATTATCCAGCATTCGAACCGGTTTGGAGGAGCATAGATTCAGTTTGGAAAGTGAACTGATTCGGGCATCAAGCGAACCGGTTCGAAATGCCTATACGCGAAAATTATTTTTAATCCTATTTTTAATTAAAGTTTGATATGATTTAAACACTTGTAAACTTTGTATCCAAATTAGTTAGTTCATGATTAGGGATATGTAAGAAAGTTTTAGGCCTAGTTTTGAGGGAAAAAAGGAGGCAAGAAACATTAGAGGCAAAATTCTTCATCAAGATGTGACACCCCGCCTAATTAAACGCCGGGTGATCAATCATTTATTAAATTATAATCAAGGTGAACGGTTGGTTCATTCTTAGCATCACTGTCGTAAAAATAACTTTTCCAATTAAACACCCTAAATAATTAAGCTAAGTGTCAAAACCATTTTTAGACATCAATTTCCAAATCTCATTTTTTTTTTTTTAAAAAAACTACATTTAAAACTTTACATAATTCATAGTTAAAGAATCACACAACAACTATACTGGATCATATAATCCAAACAATTAAACATCCAACTAATTAATTCCAACTTTAAAACTTAAAGGAAAACATCCTGACAATAATAAATCCCAAAGTGTAAATACTGGAAATAAACGAATCGCAATATCCGTTAAAACAACTGAATAATGGAAAAGGGCGACACATGCCCAACTGGATAAAATAGTGCAAGGAGTGGAATTAAAAATGAGGTTGTCTAAGCAAGAGGCCTGCAACTCCCACCTAAGCTGTAGCGCGTTCCTTCCGAAGGATCCTATGCAAGATGCCCCTTTGACTGGGCACCTGTAATATATAAAGATATACAAGAGAGAAAAGAAAATAGGAAACGGGTCAGAGCCCGATTGTAAAACAGTTTAAAATTAGTTTAGCAAGTATTTAAAATGCTTACCGGCTAATGCAACCAACATATTAGTGCGGTACTCCCTTGAGAAATTATCACCTCTCTTCTAATGTGCACATTTATCGCACTAATACTCCAAACAGTTTAAATTATTTTATCTTAAGTTACTCGTAAGGTTTCAAGCCGACGATTTCCAATGTTAAGGAGGTTAATCTTATTTAGCAGCACAATTCTCACATAAGCCTTATTTGATAATAAAGTTTCTCAGTAATATCTCATACTTTTCAAACGCTTATTCCCAAGTTGAAATAATTATTCCTTTCTTACATACCATAGTTACAACAGGTAGTTCCCAAATTCCAGATTTAAATATATATATATATATATATATATATATATATATATTAAATACTCATATAATATATATATTCAAACAGCACCCCACATAAAATCTATGGTGCGGGCATACTCTGCTATCCAGTCACCGTATCACTCGTACTACGAGAAATACTAGTTCGGAATCACTCTTGAACTGTATTAACACAAAACACATACAAAATGAGGCGAAACATAGTTCCAAGTCACTAAGAGGTCAGCACATACCCTCACGTCTCTTAGGACCGTCTGACTGTCGATCCGATAGCCTGTACCAAGGATTCCTATGTTCTAGGGTACAAGTCAATATCCCCCATAAAGGTCCCATCGAGATAAGACTGTCCCGGCGCTATAACCTCAGGGATAGCGAGTAGCGCGGTCATGATTTTTACACGTATATAATATATGCATAAACATAGTCATATATGTATACTACTATTCCCATATCAAATTTAGGTACACTCTCACGACCCATAATTATGATATTTATCCTTATTACTCATTATTTAGTTATCATGTATAGCGGTTTGTCTCTTATTTTAATTTGTGGGATCATTCCAACTTATTAAGTGACACTCGTGGATTCCTATCTTCCCAAGTGTAATTTCAGTAGGTACTCATTTATTTTACAACCTAACTTTCTTACGAGTCTCACCCTTTAACACATATTCCCATTGTCCCTTATATGTAAAACATCCCCGTGAAATGTTAATCTCGTCTTACATTAAAGGTTCCATATTTTTAATAAGTTCTACCGGTCTTCTTTATATCCCAAAATTCTTTAACATTAATATCCAAGAATGTCTAATCATTTAAGTTGGAACAACCTATAAAAAGGGGAATGCGAGTTATGCAGGAGGGGTCGATCGATCTATGGCAGGTGTTCGATCGATCGAAGCATCGATCGATCGATGCTCTAAGGTCGATCGATCGCTCAAGCAGGTATGGCAAATCTGCAGAATTTCCAGTTACGGGTTTTCTCTTCCAACATTATCCAAAGCGATATATTTGACAACCAAACTCCCAATAATTCATACTACAAGTATTATAACCTCAAATAAGTGATTTCCTACGTCAAGCATGCGGATTTTCATCATGAATAACGGATTAAAAGGGCATAATCCATAAAAACATCAAGAACCCTAATATTTCTTTTGTTTGGTTTCTTCCCATCCTTTTACCAGATTTCATACTCTTTAATTACTGTAATTTTGTGGTTCAACCCCTACATATGAATTGGGTTTCCAGAATACATCTATTACTCATACAACATGCAAATTCAAATCTCCAAAATGGGTTTTTCTTTCACAAACACTAGTTCTAATCAATCGTAGGCTAATAATATTGAAGCATTAACTGAAATAGAGCAAGATAGATACTTGCCTGAAAATTTTCGATTGTGGAGATTTTGGTGTGGTAGTGATCCTCATTGTACGATCTAACGTTTGGCGGCGACGGCGAAGCAAACGGTGGAGTTCTTGGCCTAGAACTCCTTGGAAAACCTCTCCTCTTCCTCTCCAATGGCCGTCTTTGGTTTTTGGTGTTTCTAACCCCAGAAGGTGGCTCTAACCATCTTATATTCCCTTAGAATTTTCGTGGGTTTTCAGGCCCAAAAATGTAAAATGTCCCAAACGCCCTCCCGGGGTGTTAATTAGGCCTAAAAATGCCCCGAGACCCAAACTAAACCCCCGGGTACATTATTTTGACTATCTCGACCTTTCCGGACACATTGACGCACTCAAAATGACCATACGGGTGACTTATAATTTATTTACTTTTAATAGTCCAAATTTAATCCCGAGACGACGCAAGTGCGTCCCGATAAATTTCTAAAATTATCAAATTAGATTCTCGTGATAATTTTTACTAATCGTAATTACACCACTTACTTTACCCATAAGTAACTTATAACAAAATAATTACTAACTCTCATCACGCTAGTAAGTATTTAAATGATTTTCTGGATTATTATTAATTTAATATCTCTAATTAAATTTAATAAATCCCTAAAATTAAAAGGAATAAAAATACGTGGTATTACATACTTCCCCCCTAATAATGGAATTTCGTCCCGAAATTCAAAAAATAAGGTGTACCTAGTAAGAATAATTTTGGGTACTTCTCACGCATGTCCTCCTCACGCTCCCAATTGGATTCCTCCACATTATAATGCTCCCACTAGACTCGGACAAGTGGGACTACCTTTGACCTCAATCTCCTTTCGCTATGGTCTAGGATAGCCATTGGCCTCTCCTCGTAAGAGCTGTCGAGCTGTAAGTCAATCTCTTCAATATCGATATGGGTATGGGACATGTCATCCCGAAGGTATCATCTCAACGACGAGATATGGAATACATCGTGAATGCGATGTAAATGCTCTGGAAGTCCCAATCTGTATGCTACCGGTCCAATCCTCTCGATAATGGGAAATGGTCCCACGTACCTCGGGGCCAATTTCCCTTTCTTCCCGAACCTCATCACTCCTTTCATAGGAGATACACGTAGTAATACTTGATCCCCCACATTAAACTCTCGGAAGAACCGTTTTGCATCGACGTAGCTTTTCTGCCTGTCCTGGGCTACCCGAATGCGACTCCTGATAATCTCAATCCTAGCGGAGGTTTCCTAAATCACCTTTGATCTGAGCAACTTGTTATCCCCCACCTCTAGCTAACACATTGGGGAATGACAAGGCCTGCCATACAAAGCCTCGAATGGAGCCATGTCAATTGTGAACTGATAAGAGTTATTATAAGCGAACTCTACCAGTGGAAGATGTGGCTCCCAAACTCCTCTAAAATCAAGGACACGCATGCGTAGCATATCCTCCAACATCTGATTAGTACGCTTTGTTTGTCCATCTGTCTGTGGGTGATAAGCTAAACACAACCTCAACTCTGTACCCATGGCCTCCTGAAAGCTCTCCCAGAAACGCGACACGAAGATCCTATCTCTATCTGACACAATATTCAGGGGCACCCCATCTAATCTAACAATCTCTGAAATAAACAACTTAGCATACTGGCCTGTGGTATAGTCTGTCCATACTGGCAGAAAATGAGCCACCTTGGTCAAACGGTCCATAATCACCCAGATGGAGTCGTGGCCCCGCTGTGATGTAGGGAACCCAGTAGTAAAATCCATACAAATACTCTCCCACTTCCACGCGGGTATTTCCAATGGCTGAAGCAACCTCGATGGTTTCTGGTGGTCCACCTTTACCAGCTGGCAGGTAGAACACTTGGACACGAACTCCGCAATGTCCTTTTTCATCCCACTCCACCAGTATTATCGCCTCATATCCTGGTACATCTTATCTCCCCCAGGATGCACCGCAAATCGGGACCCGTGAGACTGGGTCATCACTGCATGACGTAAGTCTGCTCCTTCTGGGACCACCAATCTCCCATTAAACCTCAAACCTCCATCAAAACTAACAGAATAGGACTCAGCACCCTCAGCTAAAAGTTATACAATCTGCTCCTGGCAAAATGGGTCTGTGGTCTGTGTCTGTATTACCCTCGTAACAATCTCGGGTGTCACTGTCATGACAGATATGAAGGAACGGGCTACTGCGTCCTGGTGACCCAACTCTTTCCACTTTGCTTTCCATATGTCTGCTACATCGTCTACCGATCTACGGCTCAACGCATCGACAACTACGTTGGCCTTCCCTGGATGGTACTATATGTCGAACTGATAGTCCTTCACAAACTCTAACCACCTGCGCTGACGCATATTCATCTCTTGCTGAGTGAGCAGGTACTGCAGTAACTTATAGTCTATGAACAAGAAAAATTTCTCCCCCAATAAATAGTGTCTCCATATCTTCAATGCAAAGACGACCGCTGCTAACTCTAGGTCGTGTGTGGGGTAATTCTTCTCGTATGGCTTAAGCTTGCGGGAGGCAAAAGCTATAGCCTTCTCCTCCTGCTGAAGTACTCCCCCAAGTCCCCGTAAAGAGGCGTCGGTGTAAACTAGATACTCCACGCCCGACTTAGGTAAAGCAAGGACCGGTGCTAAAGTAAGCTTGTCTTTCAGCTCTTCGAAAGCCAATTGACAAGCATCGTACCAAGCATATGGTACCCCTTTGCAAGTCAGGTTCGTCAATGGACCCACTATTTTGGAGAACCCTCGAATGAATCTCCTGTAGTATCCGGCTAATCCTAAGAAACTACGTACTTCCGTCGGTGTCGTGGGTTGTCCCCACTCCCTCACCCCTGACACTTTACTTGGGTCAACTACTACCCCCTGTTTAGAAACAACATTCCCCAAGAACTTCACTTTCCGTAACCAGAACCCGCACTTCTCGTACTTAGCATACAACTGATGCTCTCGTAGAGTCTGAAGAACCTACCTCAAGTGCTCGACATGCTCTTCCTCAGAGTGTGAATATATCAAGATGTCATCTATGAAGACGATGACAAACTGATCCAAGAACTGTTTGAACACTCGATTCATCAAGTCGATGAATATGGCTGGAGCATTTGTTAGTCCAAATGGCATCACTCTGAACTCATAGGACCCATATCTCATCAAGAAAGCAGTCTTTGAAACATCCTTCTCCCTAATACGTAGCTGATGGTACCCAGCCCTCAGATCTATCTTCGAAAAGAAAGTTGCTCCCCTCAGCTGGTCGAACAGAACATCGATTCGAGGCAACGAATATTTGTTCCGTATCGTGACCTTGTTCAGTTCCCAGTAGTCCACACATAGCCTCAGTGAACCATCTCTCTTTTTCATAAAAAAAATGGGAGCGCCCCAAGGTGAGGTACTCCTGTGAATGAAGCCCTGACCTAGCAGCTGCTCTATCTGATCTCGTAACTCTCGCATCTTCGCTGGAGCCAAACGGTATGGAGCGCGTGCTATAGGTCGAGTATCCGGTAAAAAATCTATGACAAAATCTATTTATCGACTGGGGGGTAGGCCTGGTATCTCTTGAAATACATCAGAATACTCACTAACAACTGGGATCGAGTCTAAGGGAATCACGACCTCCTTAGAGGTATCCTCCTCTATGTAATACAAATGAGCGGTCGAGCCTCCCTCTGGGCGAGGCATCGCCACTACAAACATCTCTTGCCCCGGAATGGCAAAGACAATACTCCCACCGAAATAATCTATCATGGCTCTGTAAGTTGCGAGCCAATCCATATCAATAATAATGTCGTGCTCATGTATATCTAAGACTAACATGTTTGCTGGTAATACCAAGCTACCAATATCTACTCCCACACCCCGGCATATAAAGAAAATTAGCGATCCATTTCCCAGTGGTGAGTCTACACACGTTACAGTGCTCTCTGCTGTGGCTAATAACCCTAAGTCCTTCGCAAAATGAGTAGCTATAAAATAGTGAGTCGCCCCAGTATCAAATAAAACCCGACCCATAGTACCATGGATAGGAAACATACCCTCAATCGTGGGTGGCGCCTGTGGGCCTACTGCCTGGTGGACGTTATAGACACGTCTGTACTATAACTGCCACTGCTGCACTGGAGCGGCTGGAATGGCTGGTAGGGCTGGTGCTGGGAGGGCGACTGGAAAAGTGGCCTCTGTGGATCATTACGGGCATCCTGCTGCTGTGGGGCCCTATCACCCTCTGGACAATCCTGGCGCTTGTGGCCATTTTTACCACAGCCGAAGCATCGGCCCCTGAAATTTCCTCCCCTCTAGACAATCCTAGTGCTTGTGGCCATTTTTACCACAACCGAAGCATCCTGCTGCTGATTACGGCCCTGCTGGCCATTACCACCCCGCCATTGGCCCTGCTGAAAATGATGTTGTCCCTGATGGCCCTGCTGCTGTCCCTTCGGCTGACGATGTTGGCCCTGCTAATTAGGCTGGCCCTGCTGACCCTGCCTAAATCCCCCAAATCCCTATCTGTAATCACCTGATCGAAACCGCTTGGCAGGGTCCCCCTGATGGGAACTCTGCACCAACTGACGAGTCTGTCCCTGAGATGTCGGTGCTCCACTAGCACCACTATCCCCTGTCCTGCCCTTCTGGCCAGACTCTCCTGCTCGCTTGCTTCCCTGCAGATGGAAGCGGTGATCCTGGCAGTGTAGCAAAGCAGCATTGAGTACATCTGTGTAGGTACTCAGAGATAGATTTCCTATAAGGTGCTGACGGATCCTCCAAGCTAACCCGTCCACAAATAATAGTATCTTCTTGCCCTCAGTGGGTGCCTTATCTGGCACTATGGTGAGAAGTCTTGTGAACTCCTCTTCATACTCAGCAACAATAGAATTCTCCTACTTCAGACTCAGTAATTTCCTCCTCATCTCAGTCTGCACGACGGATGGGAAGTATTTTCTGTCAAACCGTGCCCAAAATAACTGAATAGTAATAACCTCCCTCTCCTCCAAGGTGGTAGTGGATTCCCACCAATGCAAAGTGGCCCCCACAAGCTTAAAGGAAGCCAACAGCTATTTATGCACGTCCATGCACTCGTACATACGCAGATGCCTCTGGATATCTTTCTTCCATTGGCTGACTACAATAATATCTGAACCACCCGCAAACTCTGGGGGATGCGCCTTATGAAAGGCATCCCTAACTCGCTCTCATGCAGATGGAAGTTGTGCCGGTACTGGCGCCACTGCCTGAACTTGGGGTGGAACCTGCTGTACTACCGCTAGCGCGGCATTCACCGCCTGAGAAACGATAGCGGCTACCTCATTTGCGTTCATCGTTCCCTGAGCCTGAGCTACAGGCTACTCGATTTGGGCACGCCTATCCTTTGGTGCACATCTCGGAGGCATCTGAAACGGGAGGAAATTTATTAGTCTACAGTTATTATCAAATCTCAAATAGCTGAAGACGTAATCGTAAAAGCAAGAATACAACAATCCTAAAATAGGGATCTATAACAAGAATGCTAAGCTGAAAGCGAAATAAGCCGTACAGATCCTAAGGACACTAGAACCAGATGATCTGATACCACCTGTGACACCCCGCCTAATTAAATACCGAGTGATCAGCCATTTATTAAATTATAATCAAGGTGAACGGTTGGTTCATTCTTAGCATCACTATCGTAAAAATAACTTTTCCAATTAAACACCCTAAATAATTAAGCGCTGTGTCAAAACCATTTTTAGACATCAATTTCCAAATCTCATTTTTTTTTAAAACAAGATTTAAAACTTTACATAATTCATAGTTAAAGAATCACACAACAACTATACTGAATCATATAATCCAAACAATTAAACATCCAACTAATTAATTCCAACTTTAAAACTTAAAGGAAAACATCCTGACAATAATAAATCCCAAAGTGTAAATACTGGAAATAAACGAATCGCAATATCCGATAAAAAAACTGAATAATGGAAAAGGGCGACACATGCCCAACTGGATAAAATAGTGCTAGGAGTGGAATAAAAAATGAGGTTGTCTAAGAAAGAGGCCTGCAACTCCCACCTAAGCTGCAGCTCGTTCCTTCCAAAGGATCCTATGCAAGACGCCTCTGTGGCTGGGCACCTGTAATATATACATATATACAAGAGAGAAAAGAAAATAGGAAACGGGTCAGAGCCCGATTGTAAAACAGTTTAAAATTAGTTTAGCAAGTATTTAAAATGCTTACCGGCTAATGCAACCAACATATTAGTGTGTCACTCCCTTGAGAAATTCTCACCTCTCTTCTAATGTGCACATTTATCGCACTAATACTCCAAACAGTTTAAATTATTTTATCTTAAGTTACTCGTAAGGTTTCAAGCCGACGATTTCCAATGTTAAGGAGGTTAATCTTATTTAGCAGTACAATTCTCACATAAGCCTTATTTGATAATAAAGTTTCTCAGTAATATCTCATACTTTTCAAACACTTATTCCCAAGTTGAAATAATTATTCCTTTCTTACATACCATAGTTACAACAGGTAGTTCCCAAATTCCAGATTTAAATATATATATATATATATATATATATATATATATATATATATATATATATATATATTAAATACTCATATAATATATATATTCAAACAGCACCCCACATAAAATCTATGGTGCGGGCATACTCTGCTATCCAGTCACCGTATCACTCGTACTACGAGAAATACTAGTTCGGAATCACTCTCGAACTGTATTAACACAAAACATATACAAAATGAGGCGAAGCATAGTTCCAAATCACTAAGAGGTCAGCACATACCCTCACGTCTCTTAGGACTGTCTGACTATCGATCCGATAGCCTGTACCAAGGATTCCTATGTTCTAGGGTACAAGTCAAGATCCCCCATAAAGGTCCCATCGAGATAAGACTGTCCCAGCGCGGTAACCTTAGGGATAGCAAGTAGCGCGGGCATGATTTTTACACGTATATAATATATGCATAAACACAGTCATATATGTATACTACTATTCCCATATCAAATTTAGGTACACTCTCACGACCCATAATTATGATATTTATCCTTATTACTCATTATTTAGTTATCACGTATAGCGGTTTGCCTCTTATTTTAATTTGTGGGATTATTCCAACTTATTAAGTGACACTCGTGGATTCCTATCTTCCCAAGTGTAATTTCAGTAGGTACTCATTTATTTTACAACGTAACTTTCTTACGAGTCTCACCCTTTAACACATATTCCCATTGTCCCTTATATGTAAAACATCCCCGTGAAATGTTAATCTCGTCTTACATTAAAGGTTCCATATTTTTAATAAGTTTTACCGGTCTTCTTTATATCCCAAAATGCTTTAACATTAATATCCAAGAATGTCTAATCATTTAAGTTGGAACAACCTATAAAAAGGGGAATGTGAGTTATGCAGGAGGGGTCGATCGATCTATGGCAGGTTTTCGATCGATCGAAGCATCAATCGATCGATGCTCTAAGGTCGATCGATCGATCAAGCAGGTATGGAAAATCTGCAGAATTTCCAGTTACGATTTTCTCTTCCAACATCATCCAAAGCGATATATTTGACTACCAAACTCCCAATAATTCATACTACAAGTATTATAACCTCAAATAAGTGATTTCCTACGTCAAGCATGCGAATTTTCTGTAATACCCCATACTTCTGAGGATATTTAATTAAATCAAATTGGTGATCTATGATTTAATTAAATTGATGATTTGGAATTTATTTGATTCGGTGATTTGGAATTTATTTAATTTAGAGAAATTATATAATTCAGTGATAGAGAGTAAATCAGTTCAATTTAAGTTTAATTTCACGCGTCCGATATTTTGAGGTGGAATTAAAATAATTTTTTTAAAGTGACTCAGATGGTGATTTTGAGGTTACGGTTGGTTCCGAAAGGGTCAAAATAGTCGAAAAAGTGTACTCGGGTGTACAGTTTGGGTCCCGAGATGATTTTGGACCAACCCGGCATCGTTTAAGGGTATTTCGATCATTCGGGAGTTGGAAGTTCAGATAACTCTAAAAATAATAAGTGTATATCTTCGATTAGAGAGAAGGGGCTAGGGTTAACACAATCACAATAGAAGAGAGGCCATTGAAGAGGAAGAGAAAGCCAAAGCTTCCTACACAGTTTTTCGTCCCGAACGCAACGGAATCGAGATCGGAGCGAGGGGAGAACAACCACACCATCATATTAATGAAATTCAGACCTGCTATTGAGAGTCAAGTATTTAAATATCAATTTATATTAAGCATGTTATACTACCCATGTAGATTAGGGTTTGATTTCATGCTTTTGGAAGTTTTATATGAATTTGGGAGGGTTTAATTCATAAACTAAAGTGGGAATGCATGTAGAGATGTTCCTTAATGATGATAATATGAAATTAGTGGGTTTGGGTTGATTAATAAGAGAGAAATCCTAGTTCTTGATTTATAAAGTTGATGAATATGAGAAAAAAATTGGGGTTTTATATTAATTAAAGGAGAATTTGATTCTTGGGTTGTATCTTTGATGTTTTGTGTAAATTTTTATTGGAAATTTATCTCTATACGAATATAAACCGATATTAGAGTATATTTGATGATTAATATTGAATCTTGATGGGTTCTTGATTGAAGAACATGAATCTTGAATGACTTGGGGTTAAATTGATGAACACAAGATGTCAATCTGCTAGAATTTTTGATGTAACTTTAAAACGTATGCCATTTTCGTTTTACTTATAATTAAAGTGAGATACATACATTTTTGGAAATTTCTATGTCTTGTCTTTCTAATGAGCTTTGAATCAGGTCAATCGGAGTCCCGTAGAGGGAGAAATCGATGTTTTACTGTAGGGTGTTTGATCTGCCAGCATAGTAACTGTCAGAATTTTTGACGTAACTTTAAACGTATGTCATTTAAATTATACTTAGAATTAGAGTGATATCCATACATTCTTGGGAATATCCATGTCTTATATTTCAAATGAGCTTTGAATCAGGTCAATCGGAGTTCTGTAGAGGGAGTAATCGATATTTTACTACAGGGTGTTTAATCTGCCAGAAAATTTTCTAATCGATTCGGTTGCTCAGTTTTGGCAAAAAATTTCCTTTTCTTTAGGACCTTTGGAAATCGTTTGGAATTAATTTGTGGGATTTAATTTCTAATATAAGGGAATTATATTGAAACACCAGTAGTCCTAGTTTGGGTTTTAGGCGTGGCCTACGAGGGAAGTTTAAGGGCTAAATTAATTTGGATTAATAGAGAGGAAAAATCTAAATTGAAGGATAGTTCAAGTTAAGAGAATTCGAGAGGAACGAGGAATTAGACCATTAGGGGGTAGAGAGTTTACCTTCCGATATTGTATGTGGAACAAAGGATACCCTTCGAGTGGTGAGAAATACTCAGGAATGTATGGTAATAAACGAAGTTATAAATTATGGAATACGTAGAATATTCGGGATATAAATATACGATATATGAGGCTTGTGATATGGGATGTGTGTGTGCCCTATTGTTATTATAAATATATATATAGGTGTAGTGAATACCTATCATTATTATATGGTTGTGTGAATACCTCGCTGATGTTATATTTATATAAGTGGAAGGTGTACCTATATTATTGTTTATTATGTGTATGACATACCTACCATACTTGCTATCACGGGAGGTTGGCGTTCAAAAGAGGACAATCTTATCTTGTGTTGCCTTCGGGGGGATTTTAGATTTGGTACCTCAAGAACATAGGACTGTGAATGGCTTATCTGTGAGTCGATAAGTCTGCTGACTGTGGGAGCGTAGGTATGTGCGTGACCCATGGATATGTGAACTATGTTCGCCTCCAATATGTGTGATTTGATATATATGGAGAGAAGACGAACCAATAGTCCCTTGTACAACGAGAGATGTACCCAGACATAATAGCAGAGTATGCATGCACCGCAGCTGTGCCTAGGGGTGCCTTACTAGTATAGATATAATGGATGATAAATATATATACCTTTGAGATGTTTTACAGTATGCACCGCAGCTAGGTCTGGGAGGTGCCCTGTTATATATATATATATTAAAAACCGTGAATATATATATATATATACTTGTTATGTTATCTACTGTGTAAAATTAATGGACGAGAAAGATAGTGAAATTTTATTTGACTTAAGTATGTGAACACTAAATCCTAAAATTTGAAAAGCCTTGCCCATATTAAAGAGAAATGGATATATATTTAATAAATGTATTTGCCTGGAAATACGGGTAGACGCTATGAGTTATGGGTAGCAGACTTATGATTTCAAACCAGTTAGTTGTGTGTATCTAAACTATAAGTAATCTGAATATTGGGGTCGAGGTAACATTCCGGACCAATACATATGGAATAACTATTGGGGTCGGGGTAACATTACGAACCAATAGCCCTTGATCTGTGATACAAGGATATAATAGCAGAGCGTGTACTTACATTATATATGGTGTGTAAAATATATACTACACGAATAATCTACTTATGTGTGCTAGTAGAGAGACGAGATAGTATGTATCTAAAGAACGATTAATCTACTAAAGAGTAATTAGTAGGGAGTTTAGATAGGGTATATCTATATAATGATGAAGCTACTAATGTGTGAATAGTAGGAAGATAGTTAGTGAATATCCAAAATAAAGTTTAAGTATAGAAACTTAATGGTAGAGTTTGAACAATAACCTACGTAGAAAGGGTAACTGGGGTTTAATAATAACATAAGAAAGATGCTAATTATTAAGGGTATTCGATAGCGTACTGTATGGGCGGTACGGAGGAGCTATATTGATTTGGGTTGATTAGATAATGGTTGCCTAGTTAGATTGGCTAGAATTGACTAGGTGGGGTTAAGTAGAAAACGTTAGGTGCGCATTATAGATGAGAGATGAGGAACTCAAGGGAGTGTTCGCAACCTAACATGTGTATCTAATAACTGTTCATTTAAACTGTTATTTAAGTACTTGCTAAATGTTTTTAAATGATTTTTACTTTAGCTCTGACCCGTACTTCAAAACCTTTTTCCAAAACCTTTTAGGTGTCCAGCCACAGGGGCGCCAAGCAGGATGATCTATTCTAGGGATGCGTAGCTGCAGCACTTGTGGATGCTTGCAGGATTTCAACTTAAACGATTCAGTTACTTCACTTCTAGTGTAGGGTGCAGGGTAGTACTTTATTCGGGCATGTTACCCACAGTTATTTCATTTATGACTTTAGACCTTGTATTCAGATTATTTGGGCATGTTGCCCACAGTTATTTCATTTATGACAATCAGACCTTGTATTCAGACTCTTATTCAGGTTGGACTTTATGTTGGATTTTGTAACCGATGGTTTATTCAGTATTATTTCATTCCATTCTTTTATATTGTGGATGGATTTATATTACTTTTTCATGGGATGTATTTATGTAATAATGTTTTGTTGTTGATTGTTTAATAAAAAGATTAAAATTTTGACATCGGCTTTTTGAATACTAGGTGGTTAGTAATGTTTTAAAAAGTTTTCGACAGTGATGCTAAGAATGAACCAAATGAGAAACCTGTTTTAATTGGATATAGGACTGATCACCCGGTATTAAATTAGGCTGGGTGTAACATTTTCATCGTGAATAACGGATTAAAAGGGCATAATCCATAAAAACATCAAGAACCCTAATATTTATTTTGTTTGTTTTCTTCCCATCCTTTTACTAGATTTCACACTCTTTAATTACTGTAATATCGTGATTCAATCCCTACATATGAATTGGGTTTCCAGAATACATCTATTACTCATACAACATGCGAATTCAAATCTCCAAAATGGGTTTTTCTTTCACAAACACTAGTTCAAATCAATCCTAGGCTAATAATATTGGAGCATTAACTGAAATAGAGTAAGATAGATACTTGCCTGAGAATTTTTGGTTCATATTTGTGGAGATTTTTGTGTGGTTATGATCCTCGTTGTACGATCTAACGTTTGGCGGCGACGGCGGTGTAAACGGTGGAGTTCTTGGCCTAGAACTCCTTGGAAAACCTCTCCTCTTCCTCTCCAAATCCGTCTTTGGTTTTTGGTGTTTCTAACCCTAGAAGGTGGCTCTTACCATCTGATATTACCTTAGAATTTTCGTGGGTTTTCAGGCCCAAAAATGTAAAATGTCCAAAACGCCCTCCCGGAGTGTTAATTAGGCCTAAAAATGCCCCGAGACCCAAACTAAACCCCCGGGTACATTATTTTGACTATCTTGACCCTTCCGGACACATTGACGCACTCAAAATGACCATACCGGTGACTTATAATTTATTTACTTTTAATAGTCTGAATTTAATCCCGACACGACACAAGCGCGTCCCGATAAATTTCCAACATTATCAAATTAGATTCTCGTGATAATTTTTACTAATCATAATTACACCACTTACTTTACCCATAAGTAACTTATAACAAAATAATTACTAACTCTCATCACGCTAGTAAGTATTTAAATGATTTTCCGGATTATTATTAATTTAATATCTCTAATTAAATTTAATAAATCCCCAAAATTAAAAGGCATAAAAATACGGGGTATTACACAAGATTTCATGATTTTTCATTATTTTACATGTAAATATTCAATATAAGTATTCTTCTCCTTATTGCTTTCAAGAATCTTTGATTTATAGGCTATAGTTATTGTTTCTCTTGTTGTACAGATTCCATATATGTTTATTTGCATTCTTTGCATTAAAATGAATCCATGCAACGTAAAATCCTTGTTTAATTGCAGTTTCACCATGTTTTCTTAGTATTTTAGCGGGTTGGGATACGTGAACTCAACTTAGGTGTTATGTAGGGATATAAAATCATAACTAAATTAAATAATTGATTGGAGGCTTGATATTTTGATGGTATAAGTGTTGTAGCCCTTTTAACTTTGTTTGCCCTAGGTAACCAGAGTATTCATTGATTCGATATGCGTGTCAAAAATTTTGTCTCTCACTTTGAAATGATTTTTTGATTATGTATTGTGAGGAGAGAAATCGCCATATATATAATGCTTAGATGAAATCAAAGTCTTCTTCCAATTAAACATTAAATTTTGTGAAAGTTTTATACCCGACATAATTACCGAAGATTAAGGTGACTGTATTCCAAATCTCATTTTCGCAGATAGTTTAAATAAAAAAACTTTTCACCCTTGCATGTGTTATTGGTTCAGATTTATTAATTAGGTTGCATTAGTTCATTAGAAATTTCCTTCAAACAATCATCACCTTTTCTTTTCTTTTCTTTTTGTTGGTCGATAGTTAGGTCTAGTCGCCTTCCTTAGTAGTCGTTACGTTTTACGTCTTAGTCCCTGAGTTCGATACCCGACTTGTTTGGATTATTACTTACTCGATCGGCTTACACTTGAGCCGTATTCACATACACTAGAGACACTTTTTGAGTCGCGTCAAGTTTTTGGCATTGTTGCTGAGGATTAAGTATACACTAGGTTGGGTCGAATTAATGTAATAATTTGACTCCAATCCTTATAAAAAAATTCAAAAAAATCCAAAAGTTATAAAAATTCAAAAAGCCAAAAATCAGAAGAAAAAAAATCAGAAAAATTCAAAAAAAAAATTAAAAATATTCTTTTATGCTTTAAATGCAAAATACTTCATCCAACCCTGCTCCTACTCCTCATGCGGCACACGAAAATCCCATAGTCGAATTCAATCCCGATATTCCACACACTCCAAACGCTTTATATTTCCAAGTTCCACCTCCTACACGACACAACTCCACCATGAGTCACACGTTTAGGGCGTCCGGTGAGGATATTGAGTCATTAAGTGAGAGTATCATGTCTGACAACGCTACTTTCGGGACGGGTGAGGGAGTGATGTCGTATCACCCCATAAGAGACCTCTTATACCCCGAGCGAATCGTCGCTTAGGGTTATATTATATTCCCTTATAATGCGGGGCAGATTCATTTTTGGAATAGGATGATTCAGATTCTCCCTGCATTCCATGGAATGGAGCCAAAAAAAAGACCTACATCCAAATTAAAGAGTTCGAGGAGGCATGAAATACTTTCAATGACTACAAGTGAACCCAAAATATAGTGCATCTCAAGCTTTTCCCCTTCTCCCTGAAGGATAAGGCCAAGATGTGACTTTGGTCACTAGCATCGAACTCAATAGACACTTGGAGGGATATGAAAGCTAAGTTTCTCCAAAAATTCTTTCCCGCACATAGGACCAATTCTATTAGGGCTCAAATTCAGACTGTTAGGCAAAACGAGAATGAGCCTTTCGATATATGTCGGGAGAGGTTTAATGAGTTAATCAACACGTGCCCACACCACGGTTTTGAGAAGTGGAGACTCATCTCCTACTTCCATCATGGGTTAAGCTTAAGTTACAAACAACTCATTGAAACTATGTGCCCAGGAGAGTTATTAGGGTTAGACATTGATGATGTGGAGGCCCACTTTAACTATGTCGACGAGACTACTCAAGCGTGGAACATAATGGATCCAAATACCGAACCCAAAGCTAGACACACGTCCACGGATCCTTTAGCATTCAGCCTTTATCTTTTGGATAAGGAAGCCTAATTAAAACTTAAAATTAATCAACTAGACAAGACGTTAGAAGACGTGGTCGAAGCAAGGGGTAGAAACATATCCGGATCCACTCGAGCATTGAGAGAGGAGGTGTGCGCTATTTGTGAGGCAGGACATTCAACAAAAGAATTTTCGGCGATACCCATATACAAAATGATGCTCCAAGAGCAAGTTGAGGCGGTGGGAACCTATAAGGGTAATTTAAACGCCCCTCAGGGGAATTTATACCACCGATCGTGGCGAAACCATCCCAGTTTTAGTACTGGCAATCGAGCGCAGCGATGAATCCGAATCCACATGTTTCCCAACAACCACCACCACCTCCACCTTACTAACAAGCTCCACCTATGCAAGTTCTCCCTCATACGTCGTATACAATACCCATTGTTCTAAAAAAATGCCTAGGCTTGAGGCTTGAGAGAAACGCCCCACCTTAAGCTTTTTACGCCTTATTCTTGGTAAAACCCTTAAAGCGCACTTTTTTCTAAAAACAACAATGCTTTAATGAAACGATATCGCACTTTAAAGAATTTTTTACAAACCAGACCATTATCTTATCCAAAATAATTAGATAGTATTTTAATTTGCAAATATTCAGACATATTTTTATGATATGTACAATTTTAGTATTTTAATAACCTTGTTATGGTTAAAAATATTAAAATATATTAAGAAGGCCTAAACGCTTTTTACGCCTAAGGCCCGCCTAGGCTTCTAAGGCTTAAGTCTTGGCCTCCACGCCTCGATCACACCCCCACATTTTTTAGAACCACAGTAGAAGAGTCTCGAGGACGCTTTAACCCAATTTATACAAACTCAGTTAATGATAAACGCCCAAAATTTTACCAACTTAAAGGCGTCATTGTCTAACTTGTAATCTTCCTTAAGTGTCCAAGATAAGGGAAAGTTTTCCACCCAAGGACAAAGACCTCCCCAAGGTCAAAATTTTGTTATCTCTAATATCGATGAGAATAAAGAGCATTGTCAAGCGATTACCACTCTAGGTAGTGGGAGGGTTGTTGACTTGTCACCTCCCTCGCACAACAAACAAAATGACAAGGAGGTTTCGCCCGACACAAAAGAGGACGAAGATACACCCTTATAGGAGAGTGATAAAGAGGACACAAATAGTCCCGAGGTGATAGTGAAACCCCCTAATGCCACTCCTTACCCTCAACTGTCGGTCCCTCCCCCTAAAGGGTCCACCCGTGATGACATCTTAGAAGTTCTTAAGTAATTAATGTTTAATTTACCTTTTCTCGAGGCAATAAAGAAAATTCCCATCTATGGAAAGTTTATTAAGGACTTGATAATGGTGAAACATAGACTAAAGGTAAAGAAGAATGTGTTTTTTTAGCACGAAATGTAAGTTCGGTACTTTTGAGCGACCTCCTGCCGAAGTATAAAGATTCAGGTGCACCCACCATTTCGTGCACCATTGGAGAGAATAAAATTGAGAGAGCGCTATTAGATTTAGGGGTGAGTGTTAATATTTTCCCTTACTCCATCTATAGAAAGCTTGATTTGGGGGACCCTAAGACCACAAAAATTACTCTCCAACTCGAGGATCATTTTATGAAGATACCTCAAGAGAAAATTGAGGATGTGATTGTCCAAGTTGACACTTTCTACTTCCCGATGGATTTTTTCCTTTGGGACACAGAGTCATCCTCTTTCTCGAGCCATCATGTTCCCGTGATCCTTGTCTGCCCATTCTTAGCTACGACTAATGCTTTGATTAACATGCAAAATGGGCAAATAAAACTTACATTCGGGAATGTAACACTCAAGACTAATATCTTCAACATCACAAAGAAAATGGGTGATGAGGGCTAGTTGTTCAAGACGGATCTTATCAAGGAGGTAGTACACGAACACTTTGAGGGTAATCACTCTAAGTATCCGTTAGAGGCGTCTTATGTTACGATAAGTGAGAGCAATAGTGTGTACACCAAGTTCAAGAGAGAGGTGAAGGAGATAGTAAAGTTGTTAGAAGCGAGTGAGAGGAATGAGGACGTGAGAGATATTAGTTGGGTTTTTCTATTCGAGGAACTACCACTAAGGGATTCGCGCATAGTTCCCTCCGGTAAGAAATTTCCTACCCCATAATTGAAAAATCTTCCTTCGAACGTCAAATATGCTTACTTGGGACTAGATGAGACATTTCCTGTTGTCGTCTCCTCAAGCCTAAGTGAAGAGCAAGAGGGAAAGCTTGTGGCCATTTTGAGGAAGCACCGAAGTGATTTTGGTTGGAGCATTGCAGATTTGAATGGTATAATTCCTTTAATTTGTACCCATAAAATTCATCTCGAGGGGGACATGAGACCCTCGAGAGAGATGCAAAAGCGTCTAACCTCGACGATGAAAAACATCGTGAGAGCGAAGATAATTATATTATTGGATGCAGGCATTATCTATCCCGTCTCGGATAGCAAATGGGTGAGTCCTAATTAATTCGTCCCGAAGAAGTCGGTAATACCCGTGGTCGAAAATGCGAAGGGGGTACTTATTTAAAAACGTACCACCACCGGGTGGTGAGTTTGCATTGACTACAAAAAGCTCAATGCCAGGACTAGAAAAGATTACTTCCCTTTGTTGTGTATGGACTAAATTCTTGAGAAAGTCTCGGGCCACCCTTTTAATTGCTTTTTAGATGGTTATTCCGGATATAATGAAATCGAGGTTGATGTGGTAAGAGAAGACTATGTTCACATGTCCTTTTGGCAAGTTTACCTACAAACGTATGCCATTTGGATTGTGTAATGCACCCGTGACCTTTCAACGATGCATGCTTAGTCTATTTAGAGACATGGTCGAGAAGGGCCTTGAGGTATTTATGGACAATTTTAGTTTCTTCGGTTCCCCTTTTGACTATTGCCTTGCTAATCTAGAGAAGGTGTTAGCCCGATGTGTGGAAAAGAACTTGGTACTAAATTGGGACAAGTGCCATTTTATGGTTACCGAAGGCGTAGTTCTTGACCACAATGTGTCATCCAAAGGTATAGAGGTCAATAGGGGAAATTTGACGTTATAGTCGATCTTCCCCCACCTAAGTCACTAAAGGACGCTCTGTCTTGGGCCACGTAGGGTTTTATCATAGGTTTATTAATGACTTTAGTACCATAACCTTAAGTTACCTACTTATGAAGGATGCTCCTTTTGATTGGAGTGAAGCATGCCAAGCCACTTTTGACAATTCGAAAAGCATGATAGACTTCGCTCCCATCATGCAAGCTACGGATTGGACCCTTCCGTTAGAGCTTATGTATAATGCGAGTGTCTTTATGGTAGGGGCTATTTTAGGGCAACAAAGAGACAAGAAATCCCACGTCATTTACTGTGTTAGCCGAACCTTAATTGAACTACTCCACCACGGAGAAAGAGTTACTAGTGGTAGTGTTCGCCCTTGACAAATTCTGTTCCTATCTTTTCGGGTCACCCATTATATGCTTTACCAACCACGTAACATTCAAATATCCCCTTTCTAAGAAGAATGCGAAGTCGTGCCTCATTAGGTGGATCTTACTACTCCAAAAGTTTGTCCTTTCCATTAAAGACAATAAAGGAGTAGAAAACATCATAGTCGACCATTTG
Source organism: Sambucus nigra (assembly GCA_949130495.1). Classification (NCBI taxonomy): domain Eukaryota; kingdom Viridiplantae; phylum Streptophyta; class Magnoliopsida; order Dipsacales; family Adoxaceae; genus Sambucus; species Sambucus nigra. Next base: position 442,652,820 of record OX422220.1, on the reverse strand, counting down.
TCGAGGCTCTCGTCCGACGTACCTCAAGATTCTTTACCTATAAATGAGTACTTTTAGAAAGAGAAATTATTTTCCACTTCCTCTCTTCCCCGATTTGCGGATATCTTTAATTATCTTGTCACGGAGACATCCCCTCCGATTGGACACCGCAAGAGAAGAGGAAGTTTCTTACATGGTCCCGCATGTTTTTTATGACGATCCATACTTATTTAAGTATTGCGCCGACCAAATAATCCAGAGGTGTGTACCGGATGATGAGATTCCTAGTGTAATTTAGTCCTGTAATTTGAAAGCTTGTGGAGGCCATTTTTTTACAAAAAGTCCATCTCTAAAATTCTTCAAAGTGGTCTCTATTGGCCCATTATTTTTCGGGATATAAATGCCCATTGAAAATCTTCCTCTGGGTGCCAAATAATGGGAGTTATTACTCAATGAGCCATGATGTCGTTGACCCCTATTCTTGTCATCGAGATATTCGATTATTAGGGCATCGATTTTATGGGTTATTTCCCTCCCTTATTTGGTTTCCTATACATCCTCATCATGGTAGACTATGTGTCAAAATGGGTTGAAGCCATAACTAGGAGGACGAATGACAATAAGATGGTGATAAAGTTCCTTCATGAACACATACTCTCTCCCTTCGGTGCTCAGAAGGCAATTATTAGTGATAACGGCATACACTTTTACAATAGGTTGTTTGAAAAATTAATGAGAAAGTATGGAGTCATCCAAAAGAATGGGATGACTTATTACCCCCAAACAAACGGGTAAGCCGAGCTAACAAATTAAGAGATCAAATAAATTATCGAAAAGACCGTCGATCCTAATCGAAACGATTGATCTACTCGATTAATCGATGCGCTCTGTGCTTATCGGATCGCATATAAGAACCCCCATGAAATGTCCCCATTCCGCTTTATCTATGGAAAACCTTACCATATCCTGGTCGAGTTAGAGCACAAAGCATATTGGGACATTAAGAGGTTGAACTACAACTTAGATAAAGCCAGTGAACTGAAAAAACTTCAATTGCACGAGTTGTAAGAAATATGCAAAGATGAGTATGAGATCTCCCAAATATCGAAAGAAAGGATGAAACTCACACACGAGCAAACTATCCATCAGAAGGAGCTTCGTCCAGGTCAAAAGGTTCTTTTTTGCAACTCACGGCTACACTTATTTCCCGGCAAGTTACGTTCACTGTCATAAAGGAAGTATTTCCCCACGGAGCGATAGATCTTGAAAATATGAAGGGTCGGGATATGTTTAAGGTTAACGGGTAACACCTAAAGTCATATCTCAAGGTGCGTGTTGAGTAAGCCGACACGATTTAGTTGTCAGACCTCGTCTACAGGGATGCTTGAGTTGAAAAAGAGGTCGTCGCACCCCCGATGCGTATGGGGTGATTTTGTGTTGTATACTAGTGAGAAGAATTTTTTTCAGGGTATGTTAGAGATCCGCAGAGGTCGGGATTTAGGAAGAATAAGAGCACCACATTGAGTTTTCACACACGGGAGAGCGTACACTCGTTACGAGAGAGGGGGTTAAGATGTTTCGGGGTACCAAAGTGTTTGGGAGTCTTAGGATGCAGTAGAGAGGAGAAAAATAGGGTATAACACTTAGCCTATGGAAATCATGAAGAAAAGGGGCATTGAGGCAGAGCCCAAGGTGCAAACTGCAGACCGAACTTATTTGGAAAGCGAATCGGTTCACCCCAGGCCTGATCCGATTCGGATCACCTACAACCAGATTCTCCCCACCTTTTTTCCCACCAAATACATTCCTCTTACCTTCGAAATTACCCCACCAAAAACATCCCTCCAACTAAAACTTTCACCCATTTCACACCTTCTACCACCGGTAGTGGAAGAAGAAGAGTTGATAGAAGAAGATGCCCCAATGCACGAAGCGGGTGGACAATCTGAGGAGGAAGGGGATGAATCGAATTACGAGCTCGAAGCTGATTTTGATGAGGGAAGCTATAATACGGCGGTTATCAACCATCACATTGATGATCTAGAGAACCGCTTCGACGGGTTCATTTTCGATTACCGGGAGGATCGTCGCAATTATGAGCGGGATACTATCATGATAGTGCGCCTCTAATCGGAGATGTATCTTCTCCAAATGGGTCCAAATGCACAAATTTATAATTACTTCTATGACCATAACGCCCGTGACACATTTGCGCCAGGACCATCATCGTGAAGCTCTCATGTTGGTGTTACCTTTTGATGTACTTATTTAGTTTGCATTGTACTTCATCCTCAAAAGAACTATGTCAATCTATCCTTCTTTTATCGCATTATAATTTGTAGTGTTGATTCTTAGTACAAGAAGTTGCATTTTGTTAATTTGCTTTATTTTATTATACACCTATCTTTCTATTTAGATTTTCGCCCTTTTGCATGAGGACATTGCAAAAGTCTAAGTTGGGGGCGGGGGGGGGGGGGGGGGGGGGTACACGTGCGTTTTCAAAATTTCACAAATTTCAAAAGGCCCCAAAAAAATTGAAAATTGTCAAAAAAGTCCATAAAAATTCCATACATTTCCCAAAAAAAATGAAAAAATTTGAACGTTGAGTTAACTATTAACTCGGATTGATTTAAATACTCGCAAAAATCGATAGGCTCGAAATTTCATCGAGTTAATAAATCTCCAAACTTATTCGTAAAGTCGTCAATTTTTGCTCAATTTCCATCTTTAGTCAATTGCGGCAGTGCATTTGATTTTTACAAATTGATACTTTAAACAAAAACTTTAGTGACATTTCTGAAAAATTTAAATTCCAATTTTTATTTATTTTGAAAAAATGTTTGCAAAAATGCCCAAAAAAGTGCCAAAGGACATCATAAGCAAAATTTTCCAACTCCAAAATCTCTAACCATTACTATTTTACCCTATACACCTTATAACTCGAAAAATTCCTAACCGAGTATAAAAAATAAAATTAATAAAACATGAAAAGATAATATGATAGGTTAATCGGTGAGAATAAAAGATGATGGTTTTCGTTTTCCAGTGACCGTAACCCGTTGATGAAATATTTTCACCATAAAAATTCCATCTCCTAAATTGTGTGCTTGAACTTGTGTCCATTATATTTACTCTTTATATCACGCACACCGAGAAAAAATAGCCACATTTTGAGACGTTCATTTTTTAGAGCATTCCATGAGAATTTGAATCAAAGCGAATTTTCGAAAAAATAACGTAATGATAGATCGATGGATATTAGCAGTTTAATTTTCGACTTCACACACACACTTATGAGTTGAGATTCTTGAATAAAAATTTAAAGTGATTATTTTTAAGGAATTTAAATTTAAATGTTTTAATTATTTTGATATTTTTCTTGAGCAAAAAAATGAATTTTGTGGGTAAATTCACTGCAAACCCTCACGAGACACCACTCATCCTACTAGGGTAGCCTAGGGGTTAAACGGCTTGTTGCATACGCTAAATACGATCGCTTGCCCGCGAAAAAAGGTTTTATATCCCAATAAATTACTTTAGAAGTGTTTAACTCATACTCTCATTCTTTTACATTGCTCGGGATGAGTAACGTCCCAAGTTAAGGGGGGTTTGATTCGGTGTAAATATTTCATATTTATCCCTATAAATTAGGTAGTTTTATACTCCCGTGTAGTGTAAATCGTATGGACTTATCTCAAATTCATTCTATTAACCCTATTTGGCAAGTATTTCTTATTTCATGTAATTCTCGTATATTTTACAGGTATTTCATGCAAGTGAATGCGAGAGAGAAAACGGAATAAAGAAAAAAATGAAGGAGAAAAAGTTCAAGGGAAGAAATATAATTTCGAAGCCCGAAACCGAAAGAGGAGTCTAATGAAGAGTTAAAGAGCTTGATTCCACGAGCACACTAGAAGAAACGACACTAGATTTCAAGTTACGGTTGAGAACTTACAAGCAATTAAAGTTGAGAAGAATCCAGGGGCATTGTTATAACTATTCAGCATTCTAACCGGTTTAGAGGAGCATAGATTTGTTTGGAAAGCGAACCGGTTCGGGCATCAGGAGAACCGGTTCGAAATGCCTGTGTGCGAAAATTATTATTAATCCTATTTTTAATAAGAGTTTGATATGATTAAAACACTTGTAAACTTTATATCCAACCTAGTTAGTTCATTATTAGGGATTAGTAAGAAACTTTTAGACCTAGTTTTAAGGGGGGGAAAGGAGGCAAGGCCAAAATTCTTCATCAAGATTTCACGATTTTCCATTATTTTGCATGAAAATATTCAATATAAGTATTCTTATCCTTATTTCTTTCAAAAGTCTTTGAATTTTAGGTTATAGTTAGTGTTTCTCTTGTTGTAGAGATTCGATATATGTTTGTCTGCCTTCTTTACGTTAATATGAATCCATGCAAAGTAAAATCCATATTTGATTGTAGTTTCACCATATCCGGCTAGATTTTTAGCGAGTTGGGATACATGAACCCAACTTAGGTGTTATGTAGGAATATAAAATCGTAACTAAATTAAATAACTAATTGCAGGCTTGATATTTTGTCGGTATAAGTGTCATAGCCCTTTTAACTTTGTTTACCCTAGGTAACCGGAGTATTTAAGGATGCGATATGCATGTGTGTCGATAATTTTGTCTCGCACTTCGAAATGGTTTTTTGATTATGTATTGTTAAAAGTGAAATTCCCATATATATAATGCTTAGATGAAATCAAAGTCTTATCCTAATTAAATATTAAATTTTTTGAGATTTTTATAGTCATATAATTATCAAAGGTTCGGGTGAGTGTATTCCAATCCCATTTTTTGTATATAGTTTAAATCAAAAAGTTTTCATCCTTGCATGCATAGTTAGTTCACATTTATTAATTAGGTTGCATTAGTTCATTAGAAATTTCCTTCAAACAATCATCATCTTTAGTTTTCTTTTTGTGAGTCGATCGTTAGGTTTAGTCGTCTTCGTTAGTAGTCGTTTCGTTTTACTTCTTAGTCCCTGAGTCCGATACCCGACTTTCTCAGATTATTAATTACGTGATTGTCTTATACTTGAGTCATATTCACACGCACTAGAGACGCTTTTTGAGTCGCGTCAATTTAAAAAGGAAAAAATATCACACTCAAATTTTCAAGGTCTTTGTAATCTAGTGTTATAAATTCATGGATGGCGAGTACTGTAACACCCCGTATTTTTTAGTATTTAAAATTAAATTAATTCAATTGTTTTAAATTAGACGGGTGACGTAATTTAATTAAATTAAATATTATGTGTTTACTAAAATATTAATCGGGAGAGATAAAGATTAATATTTAGGAAATATAATTTCTGAGTGAATAGTAAATAATTATTTTACGCCATAATGAGTGATAGTGACGTGATAGTGTTATATCTCAACCGGAAGTCAAGTGTAGACTATATGAGGTCAAGATAGGAAATTTGTATAAAGTGACTCGAATGGTGATTTCGAGGTCATAGTTGATTCCGAATGGATCAAAATAGTCAAAATAGTGTACCTGGGTGTGTTGATTGGCTCCCGGGGAAATTTTAGACCAACTCGGCACCACGTAAGGGATTTTCGATCATTTAGGGGTCTAGGGTAGAGAGAACTCCGAAAATTAGAGTGTTATATCAGCCAATTTGAGTGTGAGTCTAGTGTTATAACACTTTGGAGAGAGGAGAGGCCATAGGAGAGGAAGAAGAGGAAAACTTAGGCCATTCCACACCGTTTCGCACCATGAACATCGTCGGAATCGACACCAGAGCAAGAAAAGGACATCCTCACCTTCTGAGAATGAAAATCAGACCTGAAAAATAAGGCAAGTGTTTACCTTGCATTACTTTGAGCATGTTATAATACCCATGTAGTGTAGGCATTTAAAGTTATGATTTTTATGATAATTATTGAAATTTAGGTGGGTAGAACTCATGATTTGGAGTAGGAATTCATATAGAACAAATCCTTGTATGTAGATTACACGAAATCAGTGAATATGGGATGATTAATATGAAAACAATCTGGGTAAATAAATGATAAATATTCATGCATAAACTAGGGTTTTTGGTGAATTATGGATTTTGATCCGTTCTTGGGTATATTTCTTGTCATCTTGATGTGTTATTTACATTAATTATTGTCCCTACACGTGTATTTAATGTTTGGGTATTTGGATGGGAGATTGGAGAAGTATTATGGAGTTTTGTATAACTTTAAATGGTGAAAACTCGTAACTAAAACGAAGAGACGATATTATCAAGTCCTAATCAATTCGGCTTGAAGACTGAATCGATTTGCTGGGCAAATCGATTCAAAAACCCTACCAAATCGATTCGGTTGTGCGAATTCGATGAAATTTTGCTTTTAGGATATACTTCCTCATGAAAGTACCTGTGGGAAAACTTTGGGGATAATTTAATAATTGTACAAGGACCTAGAGAAGGTCAGTATGTATATAAATAAGGCTCGGGTAATCTTAATGAGGGTAAAATTGGGATATGGGCCAACGATGCTTAACCGATTGGGAGGCATATTGGAAATTCACGATTTGGATTACGATAAGCGTGAATGATAACCTAAGACTTATACCAGTAGTATAGTGATATATGAATTATTGAAATAACTTAAGGATAGTTGGGACCCTTCAGGTAATAAGTGATACTCGAAAAACACAAAATAAACATTATGTGAGAATCATTGGTACTTTGGGTATTCTAGAGAGATAAATACTACATACGAGTTTATATGATGGGTTTTGCGAATACATATACTAAATATATGTATATATAGGTTATGTGAATACCTATTATGTGATTGATTATGTGTGTGAACATACCTACGCTGCCTGCTATCACGGAAGGTTTAGCGCAGAGGGTGATCCAACCTTGACGATTCCAGCATTGGTTGGATGTGTGCCCCAAAACATAAAACTTAGAGCGGCTCACTATGTGTTGTGTATTGGTGTAGCTGACAGGTCATTTGGGTACATTAGGTATGTGTGTATCCCAAAGTCTTAGAACTATGTTCGCCTCCATTGTGTGTCATTTAATTTATGGTTCAAGGAGACATTCTGAATCAGTAGTCCCTGATTTGGTATAAGAGGTACACGAACTTGATAGCAGAGAATGCCTACATCACGGTGGTCATTTTGGGAGATGTTGTAGTTGTATATATATTATAGTGTGACAAATATATACAAGTGTGGTTATTCTACTTTTGTATAATAGCAGAAAAAATAAATAGTGTATATCTAAAAGTAATTTAAGTATGAGAAAACTTAGATAGATGATGCAATAATAATAATTCGATTGAAATGAATTATCAGATTAACGGTAGCGTATCGTATGGGTGATACGGTAGAGTTCAACCTAGTTTGGTTAGTTAGATACTTAGTCCTAGTTAAGCGGTGTAGTATGGCTAGGTGGGTAAAATAGGGGATGTTAGGTGTGCATTATAGATGAGAGGAGAGGAACTCGAGGGAGTATATACTGGACTAACGAGTGTCTCTAATAACTGCTTTTATAACTGCAATTTAAATACTTGATAAATATTTTTCAAATTATTTTGGGTCTTGATCTGTGTCAAAATATTTTTCAAAACATTTTAGGTGTCCAGCCATAGGAGCGCCAAGCTTGATGACTCATTCCAGGGATGTGTAGATACAGAATTATAGAGGCTTGTAGTATTTTGTGTATACGCTTCAATTATTCATTCTTAGATTAGGATTTACATTTATGTATTTCATTTGGGCATGTTTCCCCTTCAGCTGATACAGTCTTTGTAGTGTATTTATTAGACTATGTTTTGGATTCAGTTTTATTTCCTTTAAGATTCATGGTTGAATCTCGTTTTAGGAACCGATGGTGTATTCGGTACTATTTATTTATCTATTTAACGTGTGGTTGATTTGGACTATTTTAATTGTGTGGAGGGTTTGGTTATTGTATTTATATTCCGCATGTTATTATATGTTAATGAATGATAAAATTTGGCACTGCCTTAACTTAACATAGGTGGGTAGTAATTTAAAAAGTTTTCGACGGTGATGCTAAGAATGAACCAAACGAGATTCCTGATTATTTTGATAAATGACTGATCACCCGTGGTTAAAATAAGAGGGGTGTCACAAGTACTTGACCAAGCTTGATTTTAAGAGTGTTATTAGAATTTTACTAGGTCGTGCCTGTCGCGTGTACAGTTGTGTCTCTTAAAAACTAATGGATTCTTTTAATATCGTCATTGATGAAAACTAATCTTTCAATTTTAATGAGGTATTTTTTTAGCATACGTTTACCATTTTTCCCCAAGTTAAAGAAGAGAGGGAAAAGGAATAAGAGGATGCTTTTGAAAAGGTGTCACCGCCACCTAAAGAAATCGTTGAGGTACCTGATATACCTCATTGGATTCAAAAGGACCATGATATGTCAAAAATCATTGATATTCCTAGTGTTGGAGTAAAGACACGTTCTATACTCCAAACATAAGTTGACTTTCTTTGTTACGCTTCCATTATTGAACCTAAGAATGTGAAAGAAGCCTTGTTGGATGAATTTAGGGTCAATGTGATGCAAGATGACTTAGACCAATTCATCAAATAAGAAGTTCGAGAATTAATTCCTTTGCCAAATGGCATTAATGTCATCGGTACTAAGTGGGTCTTCAAGAACAGGTGTGATGAAGATATTATCATTTTTAGAAAAAAAATCAAGGATACACGAAAGTTAAAGGTGTAAACTTTGATGAGTCTTTTTCCCTCGTTGTCAGGATTGAGTCTATTCATTTACTCCTTGACATAACATGTTCCGAAGATTTCAAGCTCCATCAAATGGATGTGAAGAGTGATTTTTTAAATGGAAATCTCTACGAAGAATTCTATGTGTCATAACCCAAGGCTTTGAGGATCCCAAATTCCCAACACTTGTGTACCGCCTCATAAATCCTTTGTATAGCCTACGTCTAGAATCAAGAGCATGGTATAAGAGACTTACCTGATAACTTATGAGGAAAGGTTTCAATCATGTAAGTGTGGACCAAACTTTGTTTTTTTAGTCTTGTGGAAAAAACATATTGGTGGCCTATGTGTATATTGATGATATTGTTTTTGGCCCAATTAATAAAGAGCATACTCAAACATTTCTCTCCCTTATGCAATAAGAATTTGAGATGATCATGGTTAAGGAACTCGCCTTCTTTTTTGTTCTTCATGTGCGTCAAATGGATAATGGAATTTTTATTTCCTAATCTAAATATGCAAATGACATTGTGAAGAAACTTGATATTGGCTCTCTAAGCATAAGCACACTCCCTTGAGTATGTTAATGAAACATGGAAAGGATGTCAATGTGAAGGGCTGGACTAAACTCTTTATCGAATCATGATTGGTAGTTTTTTTACCTTATGGATAGTCGTCGTAATATAACATTTAGTGTAGGAGTTTTTGCTCGCTGCCAATCGTGTCCCAAGGAATCCCACTTGAAATTTGTCAAGTGTATCATTAAGTATGTATGTGGAACGACTAGCTTTGGTAAATGGTATCCGTGGAATACTAATAATTCTTTATTAAATTATTATGATGCCGATTGGGCAAGAAATGTGGAAAGTAAAAAAGATTACCTCTGGTGGTTGCTTCCATCTTGTAAGTTCTTTGTTGCCTTAGCACTCCAAGAAACAAAAAGTGTGTCTCCAACAATGGCTGAGGCAGAATATATTAGAGTGGATAGTTGTTGTACACAATTGTTATGGGTGAAACAAATGTTGAAAGATTATAATATTGAATAAGATTGCATGATCATTTATTATAATAATACTAGTTTTATTGATACTTGCAAAAATCATATTCAATATTGGCACTCTCTATCATTTCATTACAGATCTTGTTAAAGAAAATACGGTGTTTTAAAGTTATGTTTCCATTATATTCAACTATAGGATATCTTAACTAAACCTCTTGACTGTACTAGATTTGAAATTCTAAGAACACTATTAGGTATTTGTGTATTTAATTGAATGGTTTGTAACTTGTCGAGGATTTAATGTTCTTTGTATGATTGGCATATACCATATGACTTGTTTCTTTAATTTGAGAGGTGATTGTGTTTCTTAGCATGAAAATAAAATGGATAATTATGATCATGTTTCCTTTTTATTTGGGTTTATTCCAAGTCTTATAAACTTTGAGAATTTTTTAGAACAACATGCTCATATATTGTTTCACTTTACATAACACTACTTATTGTTTGGATAGCACTTTATGGGGAATAACATATATGTACTGTCTTTTACAAAAATTTCAAAACTTCAAAGACATGTGGAAGCGTGTCCATTTTCCTAAAAATGTGTATACGTGACATGATTGTTTTCAAGATTTGGGGAAAGTGAGATAATTTATATATCAAAATTATGAGAGAAGATGTGGTTAGGGATGCGACATTAGGAAGGGATATATAGCTTTATTAGTAATAGCTCCTTGCCTTTGTTAAGAGCTAAAGCTACCACGTGAAAAATAATTTTGAACAATAGAAGTTTCATAGATTTCTATCTATCCATAATTGTAACGTCAGGGATGTGAAACTGAAGGTTTTAACGAAATCACTCGTTGAGAGGGAAAGTGGTAGTTGGAAATATCTAAGCGGATGTTGGAAAATTCAATTAAGTTGAAGCATTGAGTCCTTTGTTAATTGATTAATTATTCTTAATTGAACTTGAGCTTGGTTTAAATCCTTTAATGGTGTTTTTTGTTTTTATTTTGCACAAATGAGATGTGATTTTATGTTCTTAGTTGATAAATCTCATCATATTATTAGCCCTTAAGATATTCTTTTCTTAATTATGGACATATGTCATAAAGTATGATAATATGTCTTATAGTTTTGCTTATCAAAAATTGGTTAGAAGTTGATTATTTAATTGTATATTTATATGACTATCTTCTTTTAATCCATTTGTGTAAAGTAGGTTGTTTTAGATTTTTTTTACCTTATTTTCTATCCAACTATATGCTTTATTTTTTCTTATTCCATATGCTCCATTGATTACTTAAACTTTGTTGACCTCATTAGTTGCCTTAATATCTTATATAACTTATTTCTTTACTTTTTCTATTTTCTTAACAAAAAGGAGAGGAGTTTTATTGTAAGGGTGAAAGATTATGTGAGGAAGATATCATATTTAGGGGGAGTTTGGTGGAATTCTAATTTCATGATAGTTGGAGTAGAGATACGTTTATAATTTTTTATATATATATCTTATTTATTTTCAAACTATTACATATTATGTTCTCTTCACACATTGGTATTTTGATGAGTTTTCTAGTGTGTTTCAGGAAATCATATCACAAGTGCTATTTGCAATCGCCTTGTAGTTTAGAGATTTTGTGATGAATAATTTCTATCTTGTATGTCTTTGGCCGGAATATTGAGTTATAAGCGATAGATTTAATTTTATTTCTTGTAATCTTTTTGGTTTGAGTGTTTTGTCGTGGAATATATGAAGGAGGGGTTGTAAGAATACTAGAATTTTTATTTTTCCCTCCTTAGATTGATTGTCTTTTTCGATTTTCAAAAAAAAAACTAGCATCTTGGTTATCATCTCTCCAGAAAGATTCACCAACACTCACTATCGTGAATTCAAGTATCTCATCCTCAAAAAGTCACATATGATTACAATTTAGTATGAAGGTAATTTTTACTCAATTAATTAAGTTTTATAAAAAATATAATCAAATCTGAGTGTGTATAATAACTTTATTGAACATTTCTTTGAAACCCTATTTAAGACAAGTGAAGAAGTCTTAGTGGCTTCGCTGCACCGGAGCTAGACTTCATTGGGGAGACCTTTGAACTTCTAAGACAAACTACACGGGTTGAGTGTGTGACCTTAGGTTCGTTGTAGGTTGGCTACAACAAATGGCCATCATTGCAGTAAATATGCCTTTTTTTTAACACCTGGACTTCAAGAAAAACTCATTAGAGCCTTATCAATACTCGTGACCTTCTTTGCGATAGGTTCGCTATATGGTAGCATACTTTTTCTACAGTGAAATCACAACGAAGTGTCTGCTAGACAAGTATTCTAAGTGGACCTTGTTGGAGATCTTCTTCGATTTTGTGCAAAAAGTCACCTTTTGTGTGTTAATGGTTGACGGTTGGACTTTAAGGCTCTTAACCAGTCTCTGACACATGATTCGTCCAAGATATGTGACTTTTAAACCTCACTTGATTTTAGGTTAATCCATTAAGATGGTTTTGCCTATTTAAATCATTATTTCTCAATATTTCTAAATAATCCTCTCATATTTTCAAGATCAATCGTTATAGAGAGATAATTTGCGTGTCTTTATCTTTTTCCTTTCTAAAAAGCTAGAACGCGTTTTAGAAAAAATATTGAACCTAAAATCCAATCGTGTTCATCTTTTTCTCTCTTTTCTTCTTTGCATTTGATTGCCTATTTTCTTAAGGTTGATTAATATTAAGGAGGATGAAGATATTTTGTAAGAGAATCTTTCAAAATCACTTAGTTTATATACACTTTTAGGGTATTTCTCCTAAATAGAGTATTATGATCTTTGTGTCTCAATTATGTTCCATACACTTAAAATCACAAGATTTCTTCATCTCAAAATAATAGTATACTTTAAATAGTTTTGAAAAAACTTTATTGGGTTGACCAAGACATAAGAGATGTTGAGTTTTTTTATCGGCGTGTAATGATCTCCTACTTGCTAAGGATTGGTGGAAAATGGTGAGGTGTGAGTTAGTGCTTAAGGAGTGTTAATTGTTAGTCGCCTCTCTGAGTATTTACTAAGTTTTTAGTAAGATTATTGCTTTGGCCCGAGGTTTTTCCCCTTAGTGGGTTCAGTGTTATGTTTTCATTTACTTTTTCGTATGTTTTATTTTTCAAATATATAAGTAAAGATTAAAATTTGGATTTCTTCGTAAAACATTTGTAAATTTTATCACATATACCTTTAGGTGTGCTACAAAACTTTTAGCACGATTAAGATTTTGAAGATAATTTTAATTAGCGGTTCTTAATTATGGTATCCATAACACACTCTCAATGTACTTGCTTAAACAAAGAAGATTCTAGGATACATTTCCTTGTGCCTTTCTTCCTACACATTTTGGATTCCCTGGCAGAGTTTACGACCAGCAAACAGGCTACACCGCACACGCGATTAAATGACTTTGTAATCAAGAAATCTTTTAGAATGAGTTAAGTTGCTTTTTCGAACCCACTTCACAACTTTACCGATTTTTACCCAAAATGATATACTTCTTCACCTTTTTGTCTTCCTACCAGATCCTTACCTTGAAATATTAGGTCATCATTCTCCTACATCTAGGTGGTTATTAATCTTGTTAGTAAGTATTCTTCCTAGGTTTTTATGAATTTCATCTTTTTAAGATGTTAGGGTTTAGTGTTGTAGTTTTTAGTTTGTGGTAGAATTTTTGTCTACGATTGGTAAATTTATTTTTCTTAAGATGAGATTCATTATCTTATTAGAGTATTTGTTCTTGTGTTTTGCATTGTAATTTCCTACATTGATTTACATATATTAGACTTGGTTACTCTAATGTCAAGTATAAGTGAGAGTTTATGATTGTTTGACACATTGGCTTACATAAAACTCTTTCACATATATTTTTAGTGTAGGATCCTTGGTTTATATTTGATATAAATTTTCTCATAGGATTTATGTTCTTTGCCTTCGTTCATGATTTTTAGACAATTTTTATCTCACCCAAATCGAGCTCAAGTGCCTCGACATCCACCAACGCCCGCACCAGATTTTCTAAACTATTCTCTCAGTGCTCAATGCATTAGGAATATTTAGTAGAATTGGAATCTCTATCTGAGGTTCGTGTTCCTCGATTTATGGATATTCTTTATTGTCTTGGTATTTATTCTCAAATTGGTAAATTTTATCCTAACTTGGCGAGAGAATTTTACGCCAATGTAGAAGAAGGGGAGGACTAGGTGGGATACCCAGTCCTTAATGCCCGTGTCCATGGTGTGAATATATATATTATTCCTAAGATTATTACACATCACTAAAATCCTAAGGAAGAAGCTAGATCCACATATCCCTTTTAGTCGTTTTACACCTCGTCCTTTGAAACGAGAGGTGTTCTCATATTTGAATGATGGCCATTATGGAATTTGGCCAAGGAAGAATTTCTCACAATATTTTTGGCCAAGGACTACTATATTCTCAATATGGTGGTGTACTCATATTTTTCCTATTAAACGCCCTCACGAGATCACTTGTGAGCATGCATATATGTTGTATGTGGTTGGATATAGTGTAGATTTGAAGAGCATGAAATTTAATCATATTGTGGCTTATTCTAAGATGGTAAAGCTCATACTTTTCCCTTTGATCATCTTATTGGGCATTTGCTTTAGGTTTTAGGGGTTTCAATTCTTCCAAATGAGTTACGGGACAACCTGAGAAAATATCACAATGATGTCATACTACCGATCGATTTATCAATTAAGGATCTACAATGGTCTTCATATGCCACCACATGTTGTGCCTCCCTGTGCTCCTCGTTATTCTCATACATTTATTGAGCCTAACATTCATTATAATGCTTATAAAGAGTTAGATAAGCTATCTTTATATATCCGTTATTGATGAGTGCATTATTTTGTATGAATTATGTCCAAATCTAGGCCTTGTTAGACCCACTGTATCTTAAATAATGAGTTTTTAGAGTCGTTTTCGAAAAATAAAAGAAAAATGCAGGTTTGAATAAAATCCGAGTTAAAAAATACAATTTTAATAACTCCGGGGGTAAAATTTTAATTTCAAAAAATTTATGGGCCTGAAAATAATTTTTAAATATTTATCTAGGCAAAATAAAGTTCCCTCTGAAATTTGGTTGAATTTGGAGTTAAAATGGAAAAGTTATGAATTCCGGGGTCAAAAATATAAATAAGGGTAAATTCATAATTTTCTAAACTTTCTGGGGCTGAAATTGAATTAATATAAGTTATTTTATATTTTTTCAGGTACCCCTGAAGTTTGGTGAAGATCCGAGGTGATTTAGTGAAGATATGAAGATTGTGGGAATAATTTAAAGAAGTACAAAGTTAAGGGGCCAAAGTGGAAGAATGCAATTTCTGGAAATTGGAATGGGTTATACATTATTGAAGCAGTCATTATTGTAAGAACGCTGCTTGGTTCAGTGGTCTCGCGCGCGCGTCGAAAGGAGAAGGTCAGGGGTTCGATTCTTCCCCCTGACCTTAAGTTGTTGGTAAAAATTCTCAAGCCCAAACTGCAACCCAAACGCAGCCTTAAAGAGATAAGGTTTGACAGCTTCTTAGTCCGAAAATCAAGGGATTTTGGACCTAACCATTACGTGATTTTTAAGATATTTCATGGGACTCTTTTTTTTGGTTGATTTTTAGGAATTTATAATTCATATAAATCAATTAAAAGGGTGTTTTACACCCATTCAAATACCCTCACCCTAAGCCTATAAATAGGATCCTTGGGTTCATTATTTTGGAGAGTTTTTTAGAGAGAGCTTTAGAGAGGGCCAATAATTATTTTGTGAGTGGAATTTTTGTCAAGATTATTTGTGACACATCAATTGTAAGTTTGTTTATTTAATGAAATTGAGTATTCATTCTTGCAATTTTATTATGTCTACAATTATGCTAGCTTAATTTCCTCACTAGGACTAGGTGAAATTTATCATGTGTGATTAATATTGTGTGTGATTTAATTTCGTCTTTATTTCCCGATATGTGCTAAAAGTTTTAAAAATTCGGTATTCATTTAAAACGACACGAGAGTGCGTTTTAAACCTTCGGCATTATTTGAAAAAGAAAATCATTTTTATATTTTAAGTATGAGTACTTTTTGATGGGTTATACTTTTATTAAATTGATTGATAGTCCATGCTTAAAGACTATATTTTAAAATTTAAAAGTGAACTTTTTAAGGGAATAGGGATTTTAAGCGTCTAAATTTAGAGACGTTAAATTTTATTTTGGACTTCTCACGTATTATTTTTCCGAATTAAATACGACGAGAATCGGTTTGATTTGAGTTATAAAATCGGGAATGACGAAAATAAATTATTGCACAGTGTTAGTTTAACGTGATAAATGAATCCAATGTCCTAGTTTTCACGCTACCTTGATTATATCTCTCGTACTCCTATTTCTTGTTTGTGTTCCTTAGTTTAATATTACATCTCATATCTAACCCAATTTAGTCTAGTTGGACAGTCACAATTATTTTTAAAGAAAAAAATCGATAAATCTCTGTGGGTTCGACCCGTAGTTACACTCGCTATTCTATAATAGCCCGTGCACTTGCGGTATTTTATAAAATTGACAACAAGTTTTTGGCGCCGTTGCCGGGGATTTGTTCAATTTTTTTTTTACAAAAAAAAAGTTGTGATTTTCGGACTAGTTTTTTTTTTTTACTTTTCGCATCTTTGTTAGTAAAAATTCATTAAAAAAATATGTATGTATTGTTTTATAATTGTTTTTTTTCTTGTTAAACACATCACTAGTGCGTGAGTCGTTTTTTTTTCCCTCTCTTTTCGTTATTTTTTTTTATGCATGTGTCGCACTTTACGTTTGGTGTAGTTTCTTTCGTTCTTTTTTTTTTCAGGAGCATATTAAAAAAAAAAAATTGACGAAAAATTCGAAAAAGTGTCCAACGGTGCGCGAACGCGAAGAAAAAAAAATTGTGCAATCTTGCCACGGGCACAAGGAACTCTCGGGGACGACTGAAACGTAGGCGGCGTTTCCCTCCGATCGACGTCAAGTTAAACTTCGACCCGGTGTAAACAAGTGACTGTAAAAAGTTCACGCCGGAGGTACATTTTTTTTTTGGGTGCTCCTACGTGGTTTAATTTCGCATTTAATTTAGCACGTTGCATAAATTGACTTAAGGGCAAAACCTGTGTGAAAGATAAGGTGGGGATTTCATCACCTCTCCTTGGACCGAAAATCACTAATTATCCAAGCATTTGCATATCCCGAGCCATCACATTTAATTTAAAATCAATTAGACATTGGCCTTAGGATATCACATAGCTCATAGGAAACCTCTTAACAAGGCTAGAGTTAAAAGCTACTCCAACGCGAACTTGTCAAATCAATTCCGTTTCACCTTGTCTAGGATTGGTGGTTTTTAAAGTGTCTTCGTACCGAACACCTACCTGGAGGAATAAACGGGTTTTGAGGCGATAACCGTAGTTGGTCGTCTTTTAAATTCTCCCTTGTCAAAGAGTAGGAGCTGTCTAATTAGGGAGATTAATTTGGAGACCCTTGTTGTCGTCAATTAATCTCGGGAAAACTAGATTTTAAAATTGAAATTCCCCTCACCTAAATTAGATAATTCAATTTGCTGTGTGTTAGCTAGGAATTACGTGGTTTGAGTCAAATATTATTTTTCATCATTCTAAAAAAAAAAAAAAAATCGAGTGAGCTGAGTGCATGCGAAGTTGGTTTCGAAATCATACCGGTCGTTTGTCAAGTGTGGAGTCTAGCATTCCCGATACCTACGTAGGTAGATTTTCGATATTCACCGAGATGGGAGACGAGTTAGCACCATGTGCCCATAAAGACTACATTTATCCAACTAGGTCTAGTCAGCGTTCATGCATACTTCTCCCCGATCACAATGCAAATAATTTCCAATTCCATTCGGTAACAATCCAACTGTTGCCCGTGTTTCGGGGTACTGAAAAAGAGGATCCGTACCTTCACGTGCATGAATTCGAGGAGATATGTGGGACCATTAAGTACCAACAACTCTCCGATGAGATTGTTAAGCTTAAATTGTTCCCGTTCTCGTTGAAAGACAAAGCTAAGAGTTGGTTTAACTCGTTAAAACCTGAATCCATCACCACTTGGAACCAAATGAGTGTCACCTTCCTACAACAATTCTTTCCTAACCAAAAGACGGTGTCGATACGTCACGCCATCAACACATTTAGCCAAAAGGAGGGAGAAGCATTGTGGATGTATTTGGAGAGATTCAAGGACTTGCTGCTGCAATGTCCGCACCATGGGATTGAGATGGGACGCCAAGTCCAAATTTTATATGAGGGATTCGATTGTAACACCCGAACTATGCTCGAGTCACTATGTAATGGTGATTTTACCGAGAAGAGTGAGGTCGATGCGTGGGTATTTCTAGAAGCCATAGACAAAAAGTCCCAGCGATGGGCACCCAATAGAGAATCTAGATCCACCACCTCGAATGAGGGGTTCGCTCACCAAGTTGAACAAATTTATGATTTAAATGCCAAAGTGGCCACATTGGCCCGACGTTTAGAAGCTTTAGAGACAAGCAATGAGGGAAATCGAACCGCATCTGCGGCCGTTCAACATGTAGGTTCCCCTATGTGTATACTTTGTGATGCATTCGACCACTTAGTCGAGAATTGCCCTGCCCTTCCGGCCCATAAGGCACTCACCGAGCAAGCCAATGCCCTCTACCAAAATAGGCCAAAGTATGACCCATATTCCAATACATACAATTCGGGATGGCGAGACCACCCCAATCTTTCATGGTCCAAGGGTCAATACCAAGGAAGTGGAGGTCAATCTTCCGATAACCCACCCCCGGGTTTCCAAAAGAATGCCACTGCACTCTCGAATCCCTCATCCCAAAAGATTCAATCTTTAGAGGATTCGATGAACCTTATTACCCAAAGTACCCTTCAATTCCAGAAAACTCTCAAAATGTCCTCCAATCTACCCAGCAAAGCATGCACGCGAATACGCAAGCCATTACCAAACTCGAGGTCCAAATGAGCCAACCAGCTAATGCATTGAGTGAGAGGAATAAGGGAACATTCCCGAGTCAGCCCAAACCCAATCCAAAGGGTAACATAACAAGGGGTCAATTTCTTATTCAAGGCGACACGAGCGCATCACACTCCCAAGAGCATGCAAAAGCCATTATCACGCTTAGGTCTGGCAAGGAAGTAGAGACAAATATTTCACCACCTACCGAGAGTGAATCCGATAAAGGTAAGGCGAAGGAAGATCCACCCGTGTCTCCAACTTCATCCTCACCTTTACCTTCCGAGCCATCTGTAGAGACCTATGTACCAAAAGCTCCATTTCCACAGCGTTTGGTGCCACAAAAGAAAAAGGCGCAAGTTGATAAGATGTTGGAAGTATTCAAGCAAGTACAAATCAATATCCCACTGCTTGATGCTATTCAACAAGTCCAATCCTATGCGAAATTTCTAAAGGACCTTTGTACCTTCAAGAGAAGCACCAACGTACCCAAGAAAGCTTTTCTCGCCGAGCAAGAAAGCTCGATCATTTCATATCGAACTCCCGTCAAGTATAAGGATCCGGGTACTCCGACGATTTCTATCAAGATAGGGGAGTACCTCATCGAGAAGGCACTTCTAGATTTAGGAGCAAGCGTGAATCTTCTGTCGTACACCGTATACGAGAAACTAGGTTTGGGGGAGTTGAAACCAACTAGGATTACCTTGTCCTTAGCCGACCGTTCTGTGAAAATCCCGAGAGGTATTGTTGAGGACGTCCTAATTAAAGTGGGTGACTTTATATTTCCTGTCGACTTTGTTGTCTTGGACACCCAACAAGTGCAAAATCCTATTGCACAAATCCTTGTTATTTTGGGTCGTCCTTTCCTCGCCACATCTGATGCTGTCATTAGGTGTCGGAGCGGCCAATTGAACCTATCCTTTGGGAACATGACTATGGACCTTAATGTGTTCAATTTGTCCAAACAGCCACCCGATGACGATGAACCCATGGATGTCGACATGATTGACAGTATTGTCCAAAAGACTTTCGAGCAAACTTATAATGACGACCCTTTAGCATCTTGTCTTGCCTTTTTTGGGTCCGAATTTGATGTCGAACAGTCCATCGAAGAAGTCCATGCCCTCCTCGACTCTGCCCCTATCATGGAAGTAGGAAATTGGAAGTCTAAACCCGAGCCCCTCTCACTTTCCTCATCACATATTCCACCCTCAATTGAGAAAGCTCCCGAGCTTGAATTGAAGCCACTGCCTGAAACGCTCAAGTATAGGTTCTTAGGACCTTCTGAATCCTTACCTGTTATCATCGCATCTAACTTAGACAAAGAACAGGAAGATAAACTGTTGCGTGTTCTCAACGAACACAAGGAAGCCATAGGATGGACCATAGCCGACATTAAGGGGATAAGTCCCTCGGTGTGCATGCATAGGATACACTTAGAAGACAATGCTAAAAATTCCCGTGAAGCACAACGTAGACTTAATCCCAATATGAAAGACGTCGTCCGAGCCGAGGTGCTAAAATTACTCGATGCGGTTATCATTTACCCCATCTCTGATAGCCAATGGGTCCATCCCGTTCAAGTGGTCCCTAAGAAATCCGGTGTTACGGTGATGAAAAATAACGATGATGAGTTAGTACCCACTAGGATTCAAACCGGTTGGCGAGTGTGTATTGATTATAGGAAGTTGAACGTTGTTACAAGGAAGGATCACTTTCCCCTTCCTTTCATAGACCAAATGCTAGAGAGATTATCCGGCTATCCATATTACTGTTTTCTCGACGGTTACTCCGGCTACAATCAAATTCCCATGGCTCCTGAGGATCAAGAGAAAACCACCTTCACTTGTCCATTTGGTACTTTTGCCTACCGACGCATGCCCTTTGGGTTATGCAATGCACCCGCCACCTTTCAGCGGTGCATGATGAGTATCTTTTCGGATATGGTGGAGCGGTTTCTCGAAGTCTTTATGGATGATTTTTCTGTATTTGGGTCTAGTTTTGATGAGTGCCTCCATCACCTCACCCTCGTTTTGAAGAGGTGCAAGGAAAAGAACCTTGTGCTTAATTGGGAGAAGTGTCACTTTAATGTCAAACAAGGCATAGTGCTAGGTCACATCATTTCTGAAAAGGGTATCGAGGTAGATAAAGCTAAAATAGATCTCATTGCTAATCTCCCACCCCCTAAAACTGTGCGTGAAGTTCGATCATTCTTAGGACACGCCGGTTTTTATCGGAGATTTATTAAGGATTTTAGCAAAATCTCTCGACCCTTGTACAATCTTCTTGCCAAGGACACACCCTTCGATTTCACTAACGAATGCATTCATGCCTTTGAAAGGCTAAAGACGGAATTGACCTCTGCACCTATTATGAGACCTCCCGACTGGAATCAGCCGTTTGAGATCATGTGTGACGCTTCCGACTATGCCATAGGTGCGGTTCTAGGTCAGCATAATGAGAAACTTCCTCACGTCATCTATTATGCCAGTAGAACTCTTAATGATGCCCAATTGAACTATTCCACGACTGAAAAAGAGTTCCTCGCTGTTGTTTTTGCTCTTGAGAAGTTTAGGTCTTACTTGATAGGATCCAAAGTTGTCATTTTCACCGATCACTCGGCCCTGCGATACCTTTTGTCTAAAAAGGATGCTAAGGCTCGTCTCATTAGGTGGGTCCTATTACTGCAAGAGTTTGACCTTGAAATTCGGGATAAGAAAGTGTGTGAGAATGTAGTGGCGGATCATTTGTCTAGGTTAACCATTGAATCTTTTGATAACCTGCTGCCACTAAATGAGTCCTTTCCCGATGAGCAACTGATGCTTGTTTCTCAGCTTCCATGGTTCACCGATATTGTGAACTATCTTGTGACAGGTGAAATGCCATTGCATTGGTCTAAGCAAGATTGTTCCAAATTTTTAAAGGAAGTTAAACATTTCTTTTGGGATGACCCGTATCTTTTCAAGTATTGTCCCAATCAAATCATTCGAAAGTGTGTCCCCGATCACGAGATTCAAAGCGTAATCCCTTTCTGCCGTGACCAAGCCTGTGGAGGTCATTTCAGTGCTAAAAAGACCGCTGTAAAAATCTTGCAGTGTGGATTCTATTGGCCCACCATTTTTCGTGACTCGAATGATTACAGTAGGAGTTGTGACCGTTGCCAACGGTTAGGAAAGATCACACGTAGGAATATGATGCCCTTAAATCCCATTCTGATTATCGAGGTTTTTTACTGTTGGGGCATTGATTTTATGGGTCCATTTCCAAATTCCTACGGAAATCTCTACATTCTTTTGGCAGTTGATTATGTGTCTAAGTGGGTAGAAGCCATACCATGTAGGACGAATGATCGCCACGTGGTGGTCAAATTCATTCAAGAAAATATTTTCTCCCGTTTCGGCACGCCTCGAGCCATCATTAGCGATCAGGGAACCCATTTCTGTAATCGATCCTTCGAAAGTCTTATGAAAAATTACTCGGTCACGCACAAAGTAGGGTGTTCTTATCACCCTCAAACCTGTGGTCAAGTTGAAGTTTCCAATAGGCAAATCAAGCAAATCATCGAGAAGACAGTGAATCCAAACCGAAAGGATTGGTCCTTAAGGTTATTGGATGCATTGTGGGCTTATCGCACTGCCTACAAAACACCACTTGGTATGTCCCCGTATAGGCTTGTCTATGGAAAAGCCTGTCACCTTCCGGTAGAGTTAGAACACAAGGCCTATTGGGCCATTAAGACCTTCAATTTCGATTTACTTGCTGCGGGAGAGGTCTGAAAACTATAACTTAATGAGTTGGAAGAGATTAGGAATGATGCGTACGAAAATGCAAAATTGTATAAAGAGAAAATGAAAATGTTCCATGACAAGTCCATCATACGAAAGTCATTCGAGACTGGACAGAAAGTTCTCTTGTACAATTCTAGACTGCATCTCTTTCCCAGTAAGTTGAGGTCTAGATGGTCCGGTCCCTTTATTGTTAGGACAGTCTACCCACATGGGGCGGTTGAGATAGAGAATCCTAAAAATGGTGAAATTTTCAAAGTTAATGGTCAAAGGTTGAAGCCATATCTGGAATTGCGAGATCGAAAAGTGGAGGATATTCTCCTCCAAGACCCTGTGTACCACGAGTGAACATGAAATTGGGTCATTGTTGTTGTATCATACTTTTTATTTTACAGGAATTGTGCGTTGGAAAAAGTCCCTCATTACGGTAATATCCTTCATATCTTTCCCGCCTTTTAAATTTTTGTCGTGAACATTGAGGACAATGTAGAAATTAGGTTTGGGGGTATTGAGGTCATTTTTCTCCGCTTTGTAAAAAAAAAAAAAATCCAAAAAGATTTTCAATATAATTGAGTTTTGAAACAATTTCTTAATATAGAATTAATTCATGGATCTCTCATCTTATGAAATTTTTACACATTAGCCATATAATATGATCGACAATGGATATTGAGGCGAAAGTTAATATGCTTAACGAATAAATGTGGAGATTTTAACCCGATGAGATTTTGTGCCATTCATCGTTTTCGAGAGATTTAAATCAATCCGAGTTAAAATTACTCAATCTTTCCTTCAGTGATAAATTCGTTGATGATCTTAAATTCTTTTGTTTTGTTCGATTACTGAAAACAAAAAGTCAAAATGTGAATCTTAAGCACTAGAAGTCTTAGTAAGTCGTCTTGAGACACAAATCAGATTAACAAAACTTGAGAAATGAGATTAGGCCATCGTTTGAAAGCCCAAAAATAAGCTTAAATTCCAACCTTTTTATAATATTCCATTGCAAGCCCAATTGAGCCAAAAAGAAAATAAGCCTTTTGTTGAAAACCCATTATCCTACCCAACTCCAACTGGGAGTTTAAAGCCTATAAAGACAAGCCATACCTATTTTCTGAGAATACTAGGGTAAAATTACGGTAGGAAAAAGGCCAAAAGAAAAAGAGGTTGCACGAATGTGAGTATGAAAAAAAAAGAAAGAAAAAAAGAAAGAAAAAAAAAGTGTGAGCTTGAAAAGAAAAAGACAAATGGAGGTTAGAAGAAAAAGTGCTTAAAGTCAAAATATAGAAAAATCTCTATATTCTCAGAAAATTTTGAACTCCAAAGCCATTTATCTAAAATCCGAGCCTACAATACAACCAAAGAAAGTCCTAATCGATCTCAAGTGAAGTTAGTTAAAGTGTGGAGAGAAGTCGAATAAGATCTATGGTGTGATTCAATGTTTTTCAACAAGTAATCGATTTTCTGTTCATGAGATCATATTCATCCATTGTATAAATATCCATTTTTGATTATGTATATGTGAAATTTGTTCATATAAATTTACTCTTTTATTCACATATACCGAGAGAAAATAACCCATTTTCGAGTGTTCGATTGTGAGTGCATTCTGTGAGATTTTGAAATCAAAACGAACTTTCGGATAAGAAATGCAACGATCAAATCTTTTGAAATTGACGGTTATATTGGCTATGCACACACACACACACACAATAAGTTGAGATTGAGAAATGAAGTTCTACTATATTTATGAAGTTTGCATTCAAACTTGGTTATATTTCTTTTTTGTCATTTGTATTGAGTCAAGCTTTTGAATTTTGTGGGTATATTCACTGAAAACCCTCACGAGACAAAACTCGTCCACTAGGGTAACCTAGAGGTTTAACGTCTTGTTGCACATGCTAAGTGCAATCGTGAATCCTACGAAAGTGAGTTAGATTTTAAAATTTTAGTTTTGCTCGAGGACTAGCAAAGTTTAGGTTTGGGGGTATTTGATGAGTGCATTATTTTGTATGAATTATGTCCAAATCTAGGCCTTGTTAGACCCATTGTATCTTAAATAATGAGTTTTTAGAGTCGTTTTCGAAAAATAAAAGAAAAATGCAGGTTTGAATAAAATCCGAGTTAAAAAATACAATTTTAATAACTCCGGGGGTAAAATTGTAATTTCAAAAAATTTATGGGCCTGAAAATAATTTTTAAATATTTATCTAGGCAAAATAAAGTTCTCTCTGAAATTTGGTTGAATTTGGAGTTAAAATGGAAAAGTTATGAATTCCGGGGTCAAAAATATAAATAAGGGTAAATTCATAATTTTCTAAACTTTCTGGGGCTAAAATTGAATTAATATAAGTTATTTTATATTTTTCCAGGTACCCCTGAAGTTTGGTGAAGATCCGAGGTGATTTAGTGAAGATATGAAGATTGTGGGAATAATTTAAAGAAGTACAAAGTTAAGGGGCCAAAGTGGAAGAATGCAATTTCTGGAAATTGGAATGGGTTATATATTATTGAAGCAGTCATTATTGTAAGAACGCTGCATGGTTCAGTAGTCTCGCGCGCGCGTGGAAAGGAGAAGGTCGGGGGTTCGATTCTTCCCCCTGACCTTAAGTTTTTGGTAAAAATTTTTAAGCCCAAATTGCAACCCAAACGCAGCCTTAAAGAGATAAGGTTTGACAGCTTCTTAGTCTGAAAATCAAGGGATTTTGGACTTAACCATTACGTGATTTTTAAGATATTTCGTGGGACTCTTTTTTTTGGTTGATTTTTAGGAATTTATAATTCATATAAATCAATTAAAAGGGTGTTTTACACCCATTCAAATACCCTCACCCTAAGCCTATAAATAGGATCCTTGGGTTCATTATTTTGGGGAGTTTTTTAGAGAGAGCTTTAGAGAGGGCCAATAATTATTTTGTGAGTGGAATTTTTGTCAAGATTATTTGTGACACATCAATTGTAAGTTTGTTTATTTAATGAAATTGAGTATTCATTCTTGCAATTTTATTATGTCTACAATTATGCTAGCTTAATTTCCTCACTAGGACTAGGTGAAATTTATCATGTGTGATTAATATTGTGTGTGATTTAATTTCGTCTTTATTTCCCGATATGTGCTAAAAGTTTTAAAATTTCAGTATTCATTTAAAACGATACGAGAGTGCGTTTTAAACCTTCGGCATTATTTGAAAAAAAAAATCATTTTTATATTTTAAGTATGAGTACTTTTTGATGGGTTATACTTTTATTAAATTGATTGATAATCCATGCTTAAAGACTATATTTTAAAATTTAAAAGTGAACTTTTTAAGGGAATAGGGATTTTAAGCGTCTAAATTTAGATACGTTAAATTTTATTTTGGACTTCTCACGTATTATTTTTCCGAATTAAATACGACGAGAGTCGGTTTAATTTGAGTTATAAAATCGGGAATGACGAATTTAAATTATTGCACAGTGTTAGTTTAACGTGATAAATGGATCCAATGTCCTAGTTTTCACGCTACCTTGATTACATCTCTCGTACTCCTATTTCTTGTTTGTGTTCCTTAGTTTAATATTACATCTCATATCCAACCCAATTTAGTCTAATTGGACAGTCACAATTATTTTTAAAGAAAAAAAAATGATAAATCTCTGTGGGTTCAACCTGTACTTACACTCGCTATTCTATAATAGCCCGTGCACTGGCGGTATTTTATAAAATTGACAACAAGTTTTTGATCTCTTAGCTCTCGTCTTTCACCCACCTTTGAATCAGACTGTGCTTTCGTCTTTCATATATTCATCTATGAAGTCTTTGGATGAGTATCAATAAAACACTAACACCCAAGTTGATCATGTTCGGAACACCATTCGAGGGTTGGGGATATTGAAGCTCTAATGGATATTAGAATTAGAGAGTAGGATGTATCTTTGGTAAGGCTTTGTAGTTTGAGAGTTACGATTATTCTTCATTTGTTATATTATATATAAATCATTTACATATATTTTATTTTCAATGCTTATTACATTTTAGCATGAGTTTATTATATATTTTTGCATTTATATATTCTGTATTTTCATATGTAGTTGTTAATATGTTTATCTTAGGCATGTTTATCACATTTTACATATTACCTAAATATCGTATTAATTTCTCACTCGTTATATTGTTTACTCTTGTTTTTTATTTGATTGGCATTTTACTTTCCTTAAATTGCTTTGTTCAATTTATCTCATTATATTCTTATTTATTTTCTCTGTACTTTTCGTGGCAGAAAATGGGAGAAGTTTATAGATAGGGGGAGTACATAGTCTTTAATCATGTTAGATTAGGGAGAATGTTTGTGTGATATATCTTATGTATTGAGATGAATGGCATAGTTTAGGGGAAGATACTTTAGTTGTTTTATATTCTCATGTACACAATGTTATATTCCCATATTTCCTCTTATTACTCTCATATGTTTTTTCATTATATTGCACATTGGTATTTGATGTTCTTGAGCATCTTTGATTTGCATCACTTGTAATTGTTCTTAGTCTCTCTTATATGCCTTTAGTCAGGCAGTCTTATGTGATAGATTTGATTAAGTTGCTTGTAATTTTTGATTTTGTGTATTTTGTCACGAAATAGATAAAGGGGGAAATTGTAAGAGTGTGTCTATACTCATATGCCCCACCCCACTTGGATTATTCGTTTTACATAAGAACTTTGAGTCTTAACCAAGAGGTATCTCGAAAGATTCATCAAATACATACTGAATCATGCATGTCGCTACCCCGAGTTAATCACTTAGGATAAAGGTATATCGACTAAAAGACTTTTATTCTCTCCCTTGGTTAAATATATTTTCTTCTTAAATTAAAAATGCTTTAATTTAACTTATTGATTTTTTTTAAGAATTGGAAAATACATGATGTTATATATTCTTCCTACATAAACTCGCGTTTGAAATGCATCATTTATATTTATAATTTTCTTGGTCATAGATTAGACAATTAAATTTTGAGCTTTGTGAAAATCTGCAAAATTGGCAAACTCTGACTCTATCCGCAACCTTGCTTGCTGATTGTTCACCTCTGCGAAGAAGGATTTCGCGTTAGCAAAAAATCTCCTTCATTGGTCACGATCTTTTGGAAGACCCCGTGAAAAATATTTCGTTTGTGTCATGGAGCCTTCACGTACGCTAATCATCGGCAAGTCTGTAGATTTTTTCTTTTCAAAATATTGTTTTAGTAGTTGTGCGAAGAAAAAATCTTGGTTAGACGGTCAAATTGATCTTGTCTTGACCTATTGAATTTCTAACACTTGGTTGTATCCAACTTGTCTTTATACACTTGTGTATATAATTAAGAGTTTCTCCATTGCTCTAATATACGATAAGAAAAGAATTTACAGAAGAGAAAATATTCTATCTTTCAAGATAAACTTTCTTTCATATTCTCATTATGTTCTTCAAGTTTATTTTGGTGTATTCTTGAATCAAAGAGACTTAGGCTTTCATATTCAAGTTTTTTATTTTTGGACAAATCCTTAGGAAAAAAAACATTTTGTGAGTTTTTTGAGAAGCCAAACCTTGCACCATAAGTTTTCAACCACTTGTTACACGGTGGTTCCATTGCCTTGGAACAAAAATGCTCTTCCACTTGAAGAAGATTTATCTGGCCGAATATTTGAAGATATTAGTCGAGACAATCATGGTTGTGTAGCGTACTCCAGTTGTTGGGGCTCTCCTCAGAGAATATGGTATGAAAGAGTTGATAAGGAGTTAGTGCATTGTGTGATTGTAAATCATTCTTCTATTTGTGTGAAATGTTGTCATATTACATTTGCCATTCATTCAACCACGGATTTTTTTCCCATTAATGAATTTTTTTCCTATACATTCGGTGTTATGTGATTGTTTTAACTTTTCACATTATTAAAGTCACTTTTCTTAATAAGATGATAAAATTGATTAGAATATAATCTTAGGAAATTATTGTCCCATAGACGTTTTGTATGATTTATATGCTTTTAATTTTAAAAAATAATTATCTTTTAATTTGGTAATTAATTTGTAATTGGGTAGTTACCTTCGAGGGATCATGTTCTCACTACAGACTAGAAGAGCATAAAGGGTGTCGAACACCTTCCCTCTCTGTAACTTAGTTTTTTATCCCGTTTATCTTTGGCTTCTTATTAAACGTTTGGCTTATAGCGCAGCGTGTGTGAACTTCCTTATATATTCAACCACATGTTGCAAGTGGGTGTGGTTTCCATTTGATTAGCAATCCCCTTTTTCTAGTTACTCGGTTGATGGTCGGATATGAAAGAACTAATCTACCTTCTACTAATAGAAAGTTGTTGCTTTCGGATTCACAGCTTGAGTAAGTAGGTAACCTAAGTCCAGTCTGATCTGAGGGAAGCAGTCGCAAATCAGTAGCGAGTACA
Source organism: Sambucus nigra (assembly GCA_949130495.1). Lineage (NCBI taxonomy): Eukaryota > Viridiplantae > Streptophyta > Magnoliopsida > Dipsacales > Adoxaceae > Sambucus > Sambucus nigra. The sequence continues at coordinate 442,623,850 of OX422220.1, read as the reverse complement.
CCACTCTTAGAGCCCAGAAACAAAGATCCCATCTCGTACCTGTAAAGCATAAGAAAAAAGTCTTCTCCTTTTAGTTTTTATCTTTTCCATTTTTTTGTTTTTCGTTGTATTCTCTATTTCGCTGATATACTTTTCGTTTTCTATTTTTTTTTTCAACCCATGTAGGCCTATTCATGCTTTCTTGCTATTAATATTGAAAAAATATAAGAAAGGGAAATGACGACTAGGAAAAATACCTAAAATATAAAAAACCTCTCAGTGGAAGATCCAACGAACACGTATTTGACCACCTTCTTGTCCAACTTTCCTTTGGACGGTTCAGGCGGGTGAACATAACAGACACATCCAAATATACGCAAGTGAGTGCCCAACATCTGGTACCTTCTTGTGTAGCATATCATATAGCGTCTTGTTGGAAATTGCCGAAGACGGAGTTTTGTTATGCAAAAAGGCTGTAAAGTTCTTTTAGGTTCTTAGTAATAAGAGTCGGCGACCTTTACTTCACCTAGTTTTTCGTCTCCTTGATAGCTGAAAGTTCTCCAAAAGTATGAAAAGCTTATGTAGATCAAAAATGATGAATGGGATTGTGGCACTCCACTCGTCGCCAATGCGGAAGGAAGCCGCCGAAAAGAATGGAACGCTGTTTCGCTCTGCTGGATTCGTCGGATCCCGTATAACAAGCGAGCTCTTTACCCTCAAATTTAAACATGTGGGCGCAAAATTCTATCCTGCTCTATTGTTACCCCACTTTGGGGTTATTTGTTTAATTTTTCTTAATTTGGATAAAATAGGTTGACGACTCCGGACTTTATATTATCAAAAATATCACTAGCCCAATTACGAGATATCCTATTTCATCCTCATCCTCACCCTCACCCTCATAGATGAATGAATTTCACCACGCCACTGTGGTGCACGTCACACCCGTCATGCGGGTCGGGATGTCCACATATGGCATAGAAGCAAGCAACGACGTAATTAGACATCCAATAAACAAGGAGAACATATAAGTACCTCTCATAATCTGCCCACTAGTTATCATAATCCATGTATAGATTTACCTAACAAATGGCATTGGTCCATAGATTAGGCTCTCGGTGGTAAGTTATCTACTTAGGGCATATGTGTTAGCATACCATGTCGAGATGTGGCGGGAATGGAATACAATCCAACTGCGAATTTGGAGGGGTTATGACGCCAGTTGTCACAGCAATTGGTGTGGCATTCCAAGTGCCATAAGAAAGTTCCTTATGTGTAATGCGTTAGAGCAGTATTTGAAAATGGTTGAGAAAAATAGCATCCGAGTGTTTTTCTTAACCAAAAATCACCCCAATGCTAAGGAAATGGTCTTAAAAATTTAGGAACAATTATTCTCCCACTAGCACAAAGAGGTTGGATAAACCATAAGAAGAAGCAACGACCATGGGGACTGTAGAAAAGGAACAAAAGAACACTAGTATAAGAATGAAAAAGCAAAAACAAATTGGGAAAGTGAACATAAAAATATTTGGTAGCCTCGATCTTATGCCTGGATTTCGATCCATCCACGATGTGTAAAATATTTGAAAACACTTTACATAATAGGTTAGGCATACATCGGTTAACAGTAATGCTAGACTGACACAGAGAATTGATACAGAATGGTGCGACACAGTGACGTGTCGCACCGGTATTGACTATTGTCTTATGAGTTTGGATCCGCGCCAGCGGCACTAGCCAATAAAAATAAAAATAAAAAGTATTTTCAATAGTAATTGTTTATTTTACATCCAGCTCACTCTCATATTCGCATGATCGAATAAATTTATATTGTCACTCTCTCTGCAACAATTATACAAAAAATTTGGGGAAATCTAGAACTGTCTATATTTTAACATAAACTTTAAAAAAAATCAACTCAAGATACATTTTTTTACTATTTTAAAAAAATAATCAAAATATATCAATTTTTAAGCGGTTAAAATCGGACATATATTTGAATTCAAGATTCATCTCCCTATAGAGCCCTAACACGAAAATTTAAGGAATTCATACAAAGAGGAATTGAACCCCTCCCCACCCCCACCCCCTTCTTCCCTTTTTCGTGTTGTTTTTTTTTTTTCAATTTTTTGCAGATGATTCAATATTGTCCGTTAGAGTTGATAAAGAAGAATGCAAAAAAGTTATGAAGATGCTGAATGTGTATGGAGAAGCCTTAGGTTAGGGGGCCGTAGAGGAGTAGAAGGCGGAGCTACTCAACTTGCTCTAACCTCTAGGTGAAGCAAATAGACCCCAAATCCAATTTTTTGGGATTCTCTATCATGTGGGTGAATTCGAAGACGGGAGACTTCACCTTCATCATCGAGAGACTTGCATAGAAACGCCAAAAAATAAAAGTAGTGCGGGGGTAGAGTAGAGAGATTCTGATCAAGGCACTTTAACCAAGCTTTTATATGTCATGCATGTCGTTCCAAAAAACCCTGTGCAAAATAATAAACAACTTGTTCATAAGGTTTTGGTGGGGAGGGGAGACGGTTGGAAAAATTCATTAGAATATGCTTCCCTTGCGTGTGCTTGTGGAAAAAAAGCTGAAAGGTGCGGTAGGGTGAGGTTTGGAGAAAAGCAAATATGTAACATGAGTTCAAACAAGCTAAAAACTCTTGTCTTATGTTGGTGGACAAACATGATAGGTAAAGCTGCATCTGTTGGGTGGAAAAGGGCAACGAGTTTATGGAGATGGACCAGAGCTTTTTAAATTTCGGCTGGAAATGGTTGCATAAACCGTTGTAAGGTGAGAGGAACGGCAGATTTGGGGGGGATTTAGATTTTACACAACCGTTTCTGCACCCATTTCCAACCCAACCCATTTCCAACCCAAATTTAAAAAGCTATGGTCCATCTCCGAACAGAAGTTGGCTTTAACTAAAATTGGGAGGAAATTTACACAACCGATGCATACCGAGGGTAAAGTACAAATATAGCAATTTTGGTGGGAGAATTGTCCACTAAAGTAGAATACCCAGTTCATTCAACTTCAGTCCCGGACAGATAAATATAACTTAAATTTGTCAAGCCTCACTAATAGAGGCTAACAAGTTAACCCTCCTCGATTGTTATGCATCGACGACTCATTAAAAATTAAAATTTAAATAACTATTTTTAAGTCGTTAATGGTTCAATCCAATTACATACTCGATGAATTTGCAGCCGCAAATTGTAATGTGTTCTTTGTCAATACTTCGTTAGATTATTTCTTCCGTTCTTTCAAATACTACACTTGTTAATTTTGTATATACTAAGGCGCCATTTGGTTGTCCCAAAATTATAAATTGACCCATCTATAAATTGATCCGTTTACAAATTAATTGTGTTTAATTTCATTAATGAAATGATTCATTAATTGTCCCATTTTAGAGCATGTATAAAACCTGAAATTAAACCATTTCACAAAAAATATAAAATGCATCCATTTGAAAAAATAGTCACATATAGTACATGCTCCTCTCTTTCTTTCCCTCCCTTCCCCCTTCCCCCTCTCTTATTTTGTTTTTATTCATTTTTTCTCATAGAACCTTAACATCAATTTCGGATTACCAAACATTACATAAAATTGAATTTAAACTCATTTCAAATTCACTCATTCATAATGAATCAATTTACATAATCAAATAATTTGTGCAACCAAACAGGATCTAATTCATCTTCTATTGCTTTTATTTTTTTTAATTTAATGGTATATCAGGAAAATCCTAGATCCAAATGAGAGAGAGAGAGAGAGAGAGAGAGAGAGAGAGAGAGAGAGAGAGAGAGAGAGGCGAGGCAAATATAAACATCAAAAGATGCTTTTGATTTTCCATCTTTACAACAACAGCTGAAGCACAAACTGGACTCCAACATTTACATCCCCTATCAATTGAATACCGAGTAAAAAATGACAATACCACACCAACCTGGCACTCCCAGGATATTATTTTTTCCCACAAGAGAAGAAAATAATAATAAATTAACATCAATTTGCTGTCTGGTGCAGGGCCCAGAAATCGAAGTATTGGTAAGTCTTCTCGAGTTCCACATTCATGAATGAAGCCTCTATGATGCAGTCTCTCTATTTCTCATCTCTAATCCAAAGAGAGTAAAATTAAATAATTGAAGTCCGTGGAATTAGTGACCTATCCAACACAAACAATCACGATGGACCAAGACTGGGCTGTCTTCAATAAACAAGATGTCATGTCAGCGACGGAAAATGATGTATAAGATACAAGGAAATAATTAGAGTACTACAGTCTACAAAGCAAGGAAAAAACTATGGGAGTCTTTCTTACAAGCTTTTAACGTGTGTCCAATGTAAAGAGATCAATTTGGAAAACTCATTCTCATCATAACCCATCCACGTCAAACAAGTATTTACCATAATTTTAAGTGGACTTTAAGAAATGTTGGGCGCAATCCAAAAGATAATCTGACTTTAGAATAAAATATCTCTACCCATGTGACTATCATTTTGCATAATATAAATATAAAAAAAGGAAAACCCAGTGCACGAGGCTCCCGCCACTACGGGGTACCGGACCCCACATATATTACTTAATGTTTGTATATACCGTTCTACCACTGTACTACGAGACGCCAACAATAGTTACTCTGCGCACAATCACATCATTGTCAGGGATTGTACTCGACGCAAACACCCCCAGGGATACATCCCCTCCCCTCTGGTTTTAAATATTACACAAACCTCCTCTTTATTTTAAATAGTATACATGTTTCCCCTCTTCTATCAAATTTTGCTCTCACTACTCATCATTGTCCATGTGGCCAACGAGTGTTAGAAAAACAAAACAAGAAGGGAGCCAGTTGTAACAGATAAAAACAGGAGAAGTATCTGAAAATGCCTAACGAATCCTTGTAACTTACCCATTTCATATCTATCTACCACAATGTATGTGTTGTGTGCGTGTTGGTGAATGGGTTTTGGGTGGGGGGTGGGGGTGGGGGTGGGGGTGGGGGTGGGGGGAGGGGGGAATATTAAAACAGTGGGACCCCCAAGCAACTAATTATTTGTTATTTAAAGTTTTTTAATATTTATCAAAAAATATGAGAGGGTCAGCATGCAGAGAATATTATCATTTTTACCTCAAAAATGATGAGAACTTTATGGCCGCCTGCCAGGATGATAAGAAGATGCTGAGGCTGAGGGAAGTGGTCTGTTCACAAATGGATGTTGTAAGAGCTGAGCTGCAGTGGCTCGAGCATTTGGGACAACCTGTAGGCATTGGGAGATAAAATCTCGTGCGTCTCTGGAGAGAGACTCAGGAACAGGTGGTGGTATGGACCTTCCAATCCTAAACAATGCCTGCATCTGTTGTGTCACAGGGAGAAGCTGTTAAGCGGCTAACAAATACATCTGTAATATTGGGAGCAAGACATTGAACTAATCATAGCATTGATTATGTGAGGAAAGAAAGTTTAAAGATTGCATACAAAGATTGGCATCTCATTGGTATACATGTTTCTTTTACATTATTGCCCGAGGTCAAGTAAAAACCCTCCGATTTGCACACATTTGGGGCAAACTATGGGAGGTGACCCACAGCGATACCACATGTGAAAATTCGAACATTTGGCCTACGCTTTATGAGCCGCTAATAAAGGGTTGTCCATCCACTGGACTAACACTCAGGAGTTAATGGCAATGTTTTAAAAGGCGTTTTGGGGCGCGCCTTGAAACGAGGCGCAAGAAAACTCCCTCAAGACTAAGCCTCACAGGCAAAAAACGAGGCTTAAGCCTCAAGGCTTGTCGCCTCGAGGCTCATGAAGCGTAGGCCTCATATTATGGTGTTGGTCTGCTTAAAAGAAAAAGAAAAAAAAGGTGAAAGATGTAAAATAAAAGGTAAAACCCTAGTCTATCATTTCTCCCAAAAGAAAACCCACCGCTATATGAGTTCTAACAAAAAAAAAAAACGCAACAATATTTCTCTCAAAAAAAACCACCGCTACATCATTTCTTCTCCGTTTACTCCTTCCCTTGTAAATCTGTATTCCCTGTAAATCTATATTTCTCCAACTTTTTTCTTTCCTTTTCCTTTTTCTGTTTTTCCCCCTGTTTCTTGTTGTGTGTATATATATATATATATATATAGAGAGAGAGAGAGAGAACCAGGCTCCTATACATACCAAGTTTACATACCGATTTTTTTTAAATAGTAAAAAAATTATTTTTAAGTTGAATATTTTTTATATGGTATTTAAACATTTCAAGGGACCCATATAAAAAAATCAGCTCAACATAACTTTTTTTGCTATTTTTAAAAAATCAGTCGAACTTTCACAGCTTTTAAAGTGCTTTAAAAACTAAGAAAGTTTGACCGATTTTTAAAAATAGCAAACAAAGTTATTTTGATTTTTTTTATATGGGTCCCTTGAAATATTTAAATATCACATAACAAAATTCAACTAATATATTTTTTTTAATATTTTATTAAAATAGATTTGCGCCAGCAAGTATGTAAACTTGATATGTATGAGAGCCTGCCTCTCTCTCTCTCTCTCTCTCTCTATCTCTCTCTCTCTCTCTCTCTCTATATATATATATATATATATATGTTTTTAATTTCTTCCACTATTAGAGTTTGTAAACATTAAACAAAACGTATTTTTCCCTTTTCTATTCATTCGTCCAATTTATTACGAGAGGTTTTATGTGTACAGATTCTTTCGGTTAATATTTATATTATTTCTATGTCAACTTAAATTCAGTTAATATAATTTCTATTTAGTCTACTAATTTTTATACAATATATATTATGTTATTTTTCTGTTTAGCCAATTAATTTTTATTCGATATATATTTTGATTGTTGAGTTATCCCGATGGTGAATAGAAAGGACCCAGCTTAGAGATGATTCATCACTAGATATACCTTTATGTGATGGTTTGAGGAAGATGCTTACGTATATTGTGTTGGTTGTTTTGATTATGTAGTTTTTGTTTGATGATGTTGCACTACTTATTATGTTAGTGACGTGGACTGTGGTATTTATTTGTAACGATGTGATGAATTTACATATATTTTATTGGTAAAATGGATTGTGGGCCTTTTTTTAGTTATAATCATAGATCATTGTTTTCTTTTTTTACGTCACTAGGTATTATTTTTTCATGATATTTTTTTCTTCTCAATTAAGACTTGCACCTCAATCGCCTTGAGGCTTATGCCTCGCCTCATCGGCCTCAATCCTGCCTCTCGCCTTTTAAAACAGTTGTTAATGTGGCACTAGAAAATATTTAACCATTGAATCCTAAGATTTGTATTAATATCAATGATTCATTCAGATGCCTTGGATTGTAATGAGTCATCAGAAAGCACCGGGACAGGACGACAAAGTTACGAAAATCAATGTACCAAAACCGTTGAATGTACCTATATATCCATGATATCAATTAAACTCGAAGTGAGTTGCTGAGTTTTTTCCCGAGTAAAATTTGTATCCTCTTCAACCATCAAAAGTCGTGGCTTAAGGAATAGCTTAAGGAACAAAGTTGTTTCCCCGTTTTTTCTAGTGTATTTTAAATAAACAACTTTGTTCCTCCATGGAATAGTCAAGGGGCAACTTTGTTTCAAGAACAATCCAGAATATAACAGCCGGGCACACAAAAGGTGTGCTTGCGTAACCCTTCTTTGCAACTGTGAATTCTTCGGAGAATAACTCAACCGCTGTGGATGGTCCTAGTGATAAAAGATGATAACAAAAAATCAAAAATACAAAGCATCAGTAGGTGACTTTGTACATCACTTCATCCATAAATTCCCAATGACAAGTGTATATCCAGAGACAAATTCAAAAAGATTGAGAATGCCGCAGGATTTTTTAGCAATTAATACAAATATTTCGCAACTACTGAGAAAGGAGACGATAGAACTCCCCAAGTTATAATATTAAACTCAATGGAGCAATTCAACAATATTGTTGGTAACTTTAAAACAAATTGAAATATCATTTTTCTGTTAACAAGATGTGCTGATATTGACGCATCTTTTCAACCATGTCAGCGATATGTCACCATATGTCAAAACCTAATTAGTTTCCAATTTTAAAAACGGTGGCTTTATGTACTAAGGTCAAAGATAGAATTATGAAGCAAAATGATCTAAATAGAGTTTTATGAACATTTCACTGTATAAAAAGTTGCAAGATAAACCATCTGTATAGACACATCCTGGTACTTGTAAATCTACCTGGTATTTTTTCATCATCACCTTTCAAGATCTAAATCCAATGCAATGTACATAATGGCCTACTGAAGCAATTTGACTTTGGAGTAGAATAAGATAATGGGAAGCACGAACAGAATACATAGCTCAGAAATAGTAATTATTTATTTTACAGCCCTGTTTTGTGACCCTGTTTAGTTGGAAAACAGGGCTGTTTTCTTGAAAACAATTTCTTATAAAAAATTAAAAATTGATAACGTGTTCACATGTATATTTTTTCCAAATAAAAAAACTATTTTCCAGTTTTCCAATTTTCCAGAAAATTAGAAAAACACAAATAGGATGTTTTCCAAAAAAATTCCTTTGAACTGAAAAATTATTTTTACTCACTGCCACGACCTCCACCACCACTGCCGCCACCCCACTCTCCCCACCGCCGTCGTGACAACCATGGTGAGGTTGGAATGGTGGTGTTTTTTGTGAGGGAAAAAAAAGGAGATGAAATGGACTTTAGTTTCAATACTTGAACAAGTATTCTAATTTTCTACAATTCTCCATGGAAAATGAAAAGAAGAAATGGAGATGAAAAATGGAAATAGAAATATGAAAAATGTTTTCTACAACTAAACATGCCCTAAGGGCTTGTAGAAATGCAACGACAAGGCGGGGGGGGCTTATGTTGGGAGAGGATATTTCTAGATATCTTGGCGTTTGTGAATAGTAAATAGGAATGTTACTTCGGATTTTTGTGGGTTAAGGGAGGGTGAGGCTTGAAGGTTTGTTGAGGGATTGATCGGGTTATTAACTAGAGACTTTTAGGCTGTAAAAAGATATTTAGATTTAATTGAATACTTAAAGGTGAAGAAAAGTATAAACTAGGCATCAAAGCTAGAGTAAAAATTACATCATACAATCCCAAAAGGGAACATAGTGGTTGAAACACTTCTCTATTTTCAGCTTTGCTATATTGAAAGCATAAAATAGCTATATATAGAATCTTATGCAATCCTAACTTGGTCTTTGAGTTGCTGTTTGGAGAGTAAAATACTAAAAAATTAAAAAAGTACCATACATAAGGACCCAATAATTATTTCAACTGCACCATAAATCCTAAGCACTACAAGGCCAACCAAGAAAATGTAAAATTACCAAAATACTATTGATCCTTGCACACGGAACCTAGCAGCAAATTAAGTTATAGGCTTCCAGAAATAAGACTCAAAATCAACTGTGCAAGGTCTTCAATGAGCAATGCTTTTGAAATTTCCCCTTCATAAATTTGCTTTTCCTCTGGACCTACACTATTTATTAGTATTCACTCAATGTAATCCAGTACCCATTTTTGTTTTGCCAAATGTCACTGACAACTTGCATTTCCACCACAATAGATATATCATATATATAACACATAACCAAACTTCAGAGGTAGAAAAAATTTAGATCCATTTTAGATCATTTAACTAGGTATACATGCAAAACTACGAATTTTCAATCACTAGGAGAACTAAAGCACAAAAACAAGTCATTCGGAAAAGGCAGCAGTCGGTTTATCCAAGGATTAATACAGATAAAACCGTCAAGGGAAGGAGACCTTCGACACATTATGTATCTAACTTGGTGCAAGATTTCTATACAAAAAAAACATAGCCATGCTCATAATTTGTAAGCAGAAGATGAAGAAGTAGAAGAAAGGAACTTTAGTAAGTATCACGTACACATTCCAAAGGGGCGTACGGAAGTTGACGGGTCAACATCTCCAAGACAGTGCAACCGAGGCTCCATATATCTGCAGGAAGCCCATACCCCTGATTCTTCCTATTAACAACCTGCAGTGGCAAAGCTTGATCATTAGAAACAAATTTTGTGGATCTAGAACACAGTTTTATCACCAACAAAACAATAAACTTCATCAAGTGACATAACAAACCTAACAGAGAAAGAATCCTAAAAAAAAAACTACTTAAAAACAAAATAATGATCCCAGAAATAGCTATAGTTATATACAGTAAATTAACGACCATGATCAGCCATTAAAACTGCATATCCTATAATAATAAGAACTTAAAAACAACTGTGAGTAGAAATAAAATTAATATGATCCCAGTAACTTCAAGTTTAACCAAAATCCAGACTCCCCCTGCAGTAACGAAGTAAAATCAATTCCTAAATGCTTAAAACAATGATGAGTCAACTACACATTATCTTTGTCTTTTCAGTATCTACGTTAGTGAGTGATCATGTCTTCAGATCACTTCAACCCACCCTGTCTTTGAATTTCATTTTGTGATCGTAACACCTTGACCTAGTCTAGAATGCAATCACTCGATGATATAGTTGACAAAAAAGGAGGGAAACGAAAAGGAAAATGAAAAATCAGTTTTCAACTATCATTTTGTATTTCCTAGTAGGTAATCCCATGCTCCTTTCCATCTTTCTCTTCGATAAAATTCGGGAAATGAGTTGCTATATTCAATCCCCAAAATGCAATATACCTCCACCCCCATAATTCTCTCCCATCGAAATCTTAAAAAATGAACGGTTGTCTATGTCGCACACAAGTCAAAGACTTGTACTAAGCTACTAGTTGCTGAATGCGTGCACTTGATTTGGCAACTTCCTGCTGTCCAATGCACAACATATAATTGGCAACAAGTTCCCAAATACACGTTGTGGCTCCCACAGATGAATGGGAAGCCCTAAAACTAGATAATGGATTTAACTCCTTCAAAATGCAATTACCCTCCTTCCTCCATAACTTGAACATAAACTTGGCAATCTTAAATAACCAAGTTTTAGAATCTATAAATATAACAGCATCCTCAGCTGAAGAAGACTCGGACAAAAAGTATGGCCCATACATGCCAAACACCTTGAGTACCTACCACCCACCAAGACTTTCTTTAGACCCCCTATATTTTGAGAACGCCCCTTAAATGAGATTTGAAAGACCAACCTTTGGGGCGTTTCCCCATAACAGAACCCTCTTTCTGGCTAAAAAAATTCTACACTTGCACTTCCCAAACGAACCTGAGAACTTCCCACAACAGGAAAAGAAGTTATGTCAAAGGCTTTTAGTCTCAGCAAACAAACACCAACCTCCAAGTATCATCAGAAGCATGTTCACAAAGTCTGATACCAAGAACTTTTCCCATGAGCTACTGACTCCACTAAGATGAAACTACCCAGATTATTTTACCCAAGTACAAACCTGGTCTACCTACAACTAGTTCTCCCCTGCTCCCGGAGAAATTCCTATAGGAATATCATTCGAACAAGATTATGGGTCGACTCCCCCTCACAGTGTAGCTCGGAAGACTTCCATCCTACTTAGAAAAGATTACGCTTAAGCCTAACCACCACCACCACCACCACACCGACAGAGAGAAAACTCAGGCATACAAGCGCTATTAAGACATCAAATGAAAGAAGGGCAATCTTGATAAACAGCAAAAGAATACAGACACAAAAAAGGAAAAGCTGACAAGGGCCAAATATTATCCTCATCAATAAATAAATAAATTTCAGAAAATACTTCTATTTGCATGTATTCTTGACCGAAACCAGTATTAACAATATAATTGTACCAGTCATCAATTTTAGATACTCAAGTAAGCTCCTTAGGGTATCAAAAATTGAAGTAATTTAAACAGAAAAATATATTTAATTTTATTTTGTTAGGAATATAAACTTATTTGAGCCATCCAAATTAATTGCTTTGGAAAACAAAGGATTACACAACATAAGATTGCAGTTAATTTTGAAATTTTTGTGATAAAGATAGTAGAAATTCAAATAAAATTGAACTTCACAGTAGAAGACACTATTGTTTACACCTAAAAGGCTCAATCTAGAAATTCAGGCCAAAGTTAACAGCTTATGACGTTTCAACTAACTGCAAATATGATCATTATCTCTCGCTACTTTATGATGGATAGCCTCGCATCATTTGTGGAATGACATAGCAGCTGACACACATTCATATAAATTAGGAATAATTAAATGCTAGTCCCATTTATTGAGTCAAAGACGCATTAAATCTCATTAACTTTTTTTTAATGTACCAAGTCCTTTTTCATTATAAACTACATATATTTAGACAAATATACCCTCACATATACCCATTTTAAACCCATTTACTTTCTCTCTCTAAAAACAAATACATAATTCCACTCTCTCTTTCTAGCAGCCCCACCCCTACCCTTCCCACCCCATCGGAAACTCGCCGGAAAATCTCACCGGAGGCCGCCGGAGTGTTTCTCTCTCCTCGTCTCTTTCTCTCTCTTCATTTATTTCTTAGTTTTTTTCGGTCCGCGCCAACGGCACCATAGCCCGAGCAGGAGAGTTTTCGCCGGAAAAAATAAAAGTTTTACAGACCCAGTAAATTTATTTGTTTCAATTTTTCGTCAAAAAATATCGAATATGGGTGTTGTTTGATAGATCTTGACGAGTAGATTCCAAATATATAAATTTTGTGAATTTTGGATTTGTAGATTTGAAATTATAGACTTTTACATATTTGGTGGGGTTTTTTTTTAAACGACGTAAGAATTGTGAGGGTGTATTTGCCATTTTAATGTGCTTGAGTTGGCAAAATAGGACCTTTGACACCATTAATTCAGTCAAAGGATCTCTTGCCTCGTTGACCAAGTGCATGGGACTTGATAATTAATACCCCTATAAATTAACCTTCACGCTCATATCAGGAAAGAAGGGATTGAGACAAACCTCAGGAGCCATCCAAAATGCAGTACCCTTACAAGATTGAACATCATTCAACCTAGTGGCCTGCACAACACAGCAAGTATTAGACAGAAAAGAAATCTCAATCGCGTGAAAAACCATAGAAAATACGATTGTCAAAATCAGGGGGTGGGGAGGGGGGTAAATGGAAGTGGAACCTTTGCCAACCCAAAATCCGCAAGTTTTACGGATCCACTAGCATCCACCAATATATTTGCACACTTGATATCCCTGAAAGACAAACAAGGAAAAAGTGAGACTTCGGAAACCTCATTATCCGTATTTTTTTTATAGCCAAGTACTCTTAGGTCCCTCGCAAACAAATTTTAAACGCTAAAGGAATTTTGATAAATTTTAAACACTTAGGTCCACTAATTCTCTTCTTGTAGAAGTCCACGCTAATGGCATAACAAGTGGACCTAATAGTAAATTGTCCTTAAATGTTTAAAAATTATCAACAAGGGACCTAATTGTAAATTGCCTCTTTTTTTATTAATCCTGAGCATATATGGAAGCTCACAACTGCTTATCCATGATCAAACAAAATTAACTCGTGCATTACTCTAATTGGGGCCAAGGGAAAAGGAAAATTTCACTGGCCCAACTAAACAAACTATCACAAGTTAAATGAGCTTAAGGTATAAAGAAGTAAAAGATATATTTTCACAAATATTCAAGTATTTTTGTCCTTTTTATTTCCTCTTTAAATGGCAAAATTTATGAAGAAATTTCATTTCAAATAACAGATTTTTCAAAAGGAGCACAGAAGGCCACATCAATGCAAGAGTACAGCTCAACAGAGCCTTGTCCTAGACTACCAAACTACTTGGAAATGGCTATGTGAATTTTTTTTCCATACTTCCCTACCTAGAATACTAGCACAATATCTTCAGTCCAATCACAAGCTACCATGTCCTATACCTGCCCAAGAATTCTTCCCTTAAAAAATTATTCATTTCATCTATTCTTCGATAAATGTTCAATGATTGGGAATAGAAACCCTTCTTTTGGAGTAAAACAATTTTATTGTTAAATTCTCACACTTAGTTCCTCCTTTCACTAACCTGCACAGTTTTAATCATCAATGTGGTCAACAAGTTTCCTTTCATTAAAAGCAATTTACAAATTTTTCAGAGATGATCTTTATTCACAAGTAGGAATCATCTAAACTCCTTTCCCAGTATAAGCATCCTTTGATCTAAAATTCATGGTCAAGATTATAATGCCCATTTTTTCCAAATATTAATTCATATGGCCCTAGCTTCTCCATTTTTCCCCCAAATCGCGTGGTATTTCATACGAGGGGAGAATGAGTAATGGGCTGTGGCACATGACGATGAACGAGACAAAATGGCATACACGAGCAAGCAGGGCAGAATGAATAGAATTTTCACTTTCTTTTCTATATGATATCCCTGAATGGATGAAAACATCTCTTATACGTAGGGAAGTCAGCACCTAGGGAATCAACACGGGGGAACTAGACATATCTAGAACCAACCCTTTACAAGATAGGGCTTACATAAACACTTGCTAATGTGAAACGCGGCGAAATTGACACACACGAATAAAAAATAATAATCAAACCATATTTTCTCTCAAATCTCATTAATAAATAAAGTCCCCAAAATAATTCTGATTACAAGAGAGGGCCAAGGATCTTATTTATAGATAATCCTAATCTTGGGGAGCAAGTCTCCTAATTAAAAAGGGACCTAAATAACTTGATTAGAATAGATAACTAATTATAAGATACATCCCAATAATAATCTAAACAACTAAAATAATAATAATATTTATATTTTTTATAAAAATCCGGATGCATCACTCCCCCTTTCTTTGAAAAGCTCGTCCCGAGCGCTATAGCCTTGAATTGAACACGTCCAAGCCATCATCACAGTCCAACAAACCTCTCGAACTGACACAACAACTAAATCCGGCCATGCCAAGTAAATAAATATTTGAAATAAATCGGAATTTTAATTTGGCACCCAAAATATTTTTCTTCAATTTTTCGAGGCCCAAATAAAATATTTTTCAACATTTTAAACTTTGTGGCTATCGCAATATTCACACCAAAAAAAAAATTAATTTTTGGACCATTAACCTCCAACCCAAGTGGTTTGTTTCTTAAAATTGGTCCAAAATCAAATAGGGACCATTTGGACAGTCCAAACTTTTCCAAGCCCAAATAGTCAATGTAAATATATGGGCACTTCTTTTCTTTAACATCGGCAGGCCCAACCCACACATCAACATTTAAACCCATTATGACAGGCCCAAACCCATTCCCACATGACTCATCCTCTTTGTAAACCCTAACATTCCCTTCTTCTTCTTGCGAATCCTTCCCCCTCACCTGCCACTTCGTCACGGCTGATGCTTCGCCGGATAGGCACACCGGAGGTGGAAACCTCTAGATCGAAGTAGCCCGGAGGTCGAGGAGCGACGGGACTGGGTCGGGTTGCCGGGGGACACCGTTACCGCGAATGGGTGATGATGCAACAGTGGTTCGGAGGGATTCGACGGCAGTGCTAGGGTCATCAGCCTCCTCCTTGGGCCGCCTCCTAAGTTGGTCGACTTCTTGGCAGTCGGAACCCTTCCCTTATAGCTCGTCGTAACCGTCTACACGCCTCCTCCTGCCTCGCGAGCTTTGCCGCTTTCAACCCTTCCCCAAAGGCATCGATATCTGCGACTCGCTTGACCATCCCATGGAGCTTGGCCAACACTTGGGCCGGTGCTACTAGGGTATACCGAAATCGACTTCATCTCCTCAACTTCATCATCCGAATAAACGTCTAAAACGTCATCTGAGTACTGAAATCAATCATAAATCTCGTGTTGGCTAGATTCGAAACATTCATTGTCGTCAAGTACACGTCGCACGATATGTTGTCCCAAGTTCTTGCCATAGCTCGCGACCTTAATACACACACAAATTCTGATACCACATTGATGTGAAACGCAACGGAATTGACACATATAAACACACAGGAACAAAAAATAATAATCAAACCATATTCTCTCAAATCTCATTAATATATAAAGTCCCCATAATATTTATAATTATAAGAGATGGCCAAGGGCCTTATTTATAGATAATCCTAAACTTGAAGAGCAAGTCTCCTAATTAAAAAGGGAACTAAATGACCTAATTAAAATAGATAACTAGTTAAAAGATAAATCTTAATAATAATCTAAATGATATCGATATAAATAATCTAATATCTAAATAACTAAAATAATAATTATTCTTATATCTTTTATTATAATCCAGATGGATCATTTGCACGTCAAACATTGACACCTCTACCCAAAAATATCTCTTGTTAAGCTTGGCCAAAAGCTGCAAGGTTGGACCAAGATGATCAAGTGCAAACTCATCCTCCTCACTCAGATCCTCATCAACACGACCCAATGGACATGCATTCATCCACCCAAGCGATGCATCAAACACCATGCACGGACACTCATCCATCTCTTGCCCCTCTCCCCTCTCCAGAGAAAAAAAAAAGCACTTATCACCAATTCCTCAAACAGAAATTGCTCGGTTCGCCACTCCTCCCTCTCCGGTCTTATGTTATCCTCATGGGATGAACATCGTATGAGCAGTATGGCGTGTGGTTGAATCCATATTGGAGAAATCACCGAACACGATCTTCTACGGGGGTAGCTCAACCCCCTTATGAACTCACCACCCTTGGTTCCTTTTAATAGTACTGAAGGTCCGACGTGGATGAAACGGTGGATCGGGTGTCAATCGGGCCCATGGAAGCTTAATAGGAGCCCTTCCCCTCCACCAAAATCATATCAAAATCAAGTTTTTGTGCGAGCTGACGAGGGTTAGTCTGAGGGGCATAAGAGGTCTAAGCGGTCTGGATGGACGAGTCTTAGGAACGTGCGGTAGTGGCAATGGGACTAAAATGCCATCGAAGTCTATTGCACGGATAGAGTGCACCGCCCTGCCCACATCTAGAATGCGACATTAACAAACAAGTCCTTAAACTTATCGCGCATGGACCCTAGCTGAAACTGGAGGTTTGAGAGCCCCTCTGTGGTGCGAAGGTGTGCGATGGTCATAGTGGTATAGGTAGGGTGAATCTCTAATTCTGGGTCAAGATGGGTCGGTCTTGGTGGGGCCGAGGGGTGTTATTAGTGAAGCACGTAAGGCCGATAAAGGTTGCACGAGGTTGGAGATTTTGGTTGTCACGCGTCAATCCATTCCACCTTGGTTGGATTTCTTGGGCGACATGTTCAATGTCGTCACAATTTACAACAAAAACAATAATGGGGGTGAATTATGGCTAGGGAATCACCATAGTTGTTAAAAGCGCGCCTAGGCTCCAAGCACGACTCAAGCACGCCTCATTAAATTTTTTTGGATAACACCCCCAAAACCAGAATGGACCAATTGATATGCTGATTTTACATATTTTCCAATAAATTATGGAAGTTTAGACAATTCCCCAACCCAAAACTAATCAAAGCAAGTCTTTGATTCCTAACGAAGCTTTATCTTTCCCAGTAATCCCCTTTCTCACTAGTCCCTACTTAGGCAATTGAACAATTTATATGTTGATTTTGATTTTTCTTTTCACATATTGGAGTATCTTTTTTTTCATATATATCAATATATTTTCTTTTGTTGATTATTGGAAAATTAAATTGTTAAATAAATTTGATATTTAAAATATATTTTTCATAAGGTGGTATAAGCTCTATCCTCTACTGATGTGTCTCTTCATAACCGTGTATAATACTAATATATGCCATATATTTCAAATTTTAGATCATAAATGATCTTTCTATTATAAATATTAAATATAAAACTTTTCATGATTTTATAGACTTTGCCCCACACTTCGATCAGGCGCGCGCCTCACTTTGCGCCTTGCGCCTAGGCTCCGCGATGACATTGGCGCCTTGGTGCACCTTTCGCCTCTGACAACTATAGGCATCACATTAACATTAAAAGGGAAAAAGACCAAAAATAACAACTAGAAATATCTAGAAGTAACGATTTATAAAATGAGGCTTACATAAACATATGAACATTAACATAAAGCAAAATAATAAACATGAAAAATATTAATATAGAATAGCAAAAATCTTGAAGATAGAAATACCCCTTAAAGGTCAAAAGTAAAAATTGTCCCTCCCCATAGGGTACACATCACATCACATGAAGTGGGTCCAAGAAAAGCCATTTATAGTTGTCAATTCAATTGCACTTTATTTCAAACTTATTACCAGTTGTGTAGTGGGGGGTTATTCCGATTAACGCCCCACCAAGGAAGTTGAGGACAAGCTTACTCTCACAAATACTTGGTGCTAAGTCTTAATTGGCTCTAACAACGACAGGCACTTGGTGCTAAGTCTTAAGTACTAATGGGTTACGCCTCACGCTTCTCTAGGAATATTCCCCATTAGTTTAAGGGTATTTAGGACAACTTTGCAATTAGGGCTTCTTTCTTCATGCCCAAGTTTAGGGACACCTATAAATGTGATGCATTCTCTCATTTGTACTCAACTTTGATATATTGAATATGAGAATTAGATAGAGAGAAACCCCCTTCAAGTGGAAGTACAAATGTTTTTATTGTTCGATTCCTCTAATTTACACCACCTAGTTAGTCATGACTTGCTAAAAAACATTCATATATGAGATTAAGAGATTAAGCCCTAATTTTCTCATTTTATGTGTATGGATCCACTAATTTACGTCATAAACAATGAGGGACTACAACACAGCCCAAAAGACCATCCCAAAAGAGATAAAAACAAGACAATATTCAGTCGAAAATGGAAAAAGATTCAAAAGGGAAAAGAATTCCCTTTATTGCCCCAATGAATACAAGCATGGTTCAAAGTCTCGATCTCGATCCTCGTATCGGATACCCAATTTACAACTCGGTATCGGGCAATACGCATCGACACGCTACTTAGAGATCTCAAAAAATTCCGAAAAAAAATATATAAATTTTTATAAAAAATTAAGATTAACAATGAGATAAGTTCAAAAGCATCATTTATTATGCATAGCATTGTAAATTTGATTACACTGGCGCGTGTTGGACTTGACAGATTCAATATTCCATAAAAAATCAATATTAACATAGAAAATGACACATAAAAAATCAATATTAATACCATCAATAAGAACTTTTTTTAATCAAAATTGATATCTTTCGGGGTACATGATGCCATTGTTCCACATTCCTTTAAACGCTTGCAAAGTGTTCTTTCAATATGGCAATACCACCACTAACGATCTCGGTACAATAATTCCAAACAACATTCTTATTTCCAGCCAAGGAGCTTCCATGTTCCCAACCAAAATCTATATTAGGAGCCATTTTACAAAAAAAAAACTTATTTTTATGAAGTTTTACAATTTTTTAATATGTTTTTAGCAATTTTTAATTTTTTTTATAAGGTTTTTTATAAGGTTTTTGTAATTTTTAATAATTTTTAGCAAGTTTTCAAGAGCTTTTAATTAATTTTAAATATTATTTTAACAATTTTTAAGAAGTTCTCAAGACTTTTAATATTTTTTAGAAATTTGATCAAAAACAATTTACCCCTTTTTTTCTTATAATCTAGTTTACTATTTTGCTGTTAAAAAACAATTTGACTTTTTTTTATTTTAAAAATGACGTTTTATAATTGTCTATACAAAACAGTTTTATTTTTTTTTTAAAAACATATACATGCCCCGATTAACTTAAAAAACCCAAAAACATAAACATACATCATGTACTTTAGAAACCTTTGCGCGAAGAAAAATACGTGAGCCCTAAATCTCACCCAAACGTAAGATTCTCCTGTTCTCTCTTTCTTGACTTTTGGTTATTCCTCTAGAGAATAAATCATGGCCGATATAGCAGCGATAACTCGTCAAACTGACTCGGTATGGCCAATATCTCAGCGATATTTAACGATTCCATAATATTTTTGAATCGTCTTTCGGATTCAAATCATCAGCCTATGATTCCGAGTCAACTCGACCAATGCCAAGTTGACTCGGCCGAGACTTTGAGCCATGAACACAAGGCACTTAGTGTACTCTGAAAAGAAAATGTGCCTTCATGGATTGTTTAGGGTAAGAATATGAAATAGACAATAGTTGATGCAAAGTTTTGTAAATCCACGTCTCATAATTTAGAAGCCACCTAGCACAAGAAAAGCAAATTTATTAATATGAATCATTTCACTCATTAATGTGAGTCCATGTTACCTAGAACATAGATCGCTTCAGTACAGCATGTGGTACATTGTAACCAGCACGCGGCGATTTGGGGATAGGCATGATTGGGGCTAATGTTTAAAAAGGCGGACGAGGCGTACGCCTCGCCTCGAGGGGCTAAAAAAAAGCCTCAAGGTTGAATTTGAGGCTTACGCCTCAATGCGCCTTGATGCGCCTCACGCCTTTTTGCTGAGGAAAATAAAATAAAAATAAAAATAAAAAATAAAACCTTTTTTTCTTTATTTATCACAAAGCCTGTTTTTTTAAATGTTCAAGTTCTTCATTTTTCTAAAAAATTGTACTTTAACTTTAAAAAAAGTTGTTTTATTCTACTAACTCTTATTCTTTTTTTATTTTATTTTTGTTTTAAAGTTGAACTTAATTTTGTTTTTCTTTACTAATTTGTTTGAAATACGTGTATAAATTTGTTTGAAACTATATTTTGTTACAAATATATAGTTTGTTTGAAATAAATGTACTAAATTAACTTCAATATGACTTTTTTTTAAAAGGTTTTTGTTTTTTTAAGAGGTTTTTATTTTTTGGTTTTCAACGTAGATTAATATGTTTTCTTTAACTTATACTAACATATTTTAAAGGTTGCTGTTTTTTTTAATAAACTTAGGCTAATATGTTTTATTATTTTTTTAATCTTAGCTTGAAAATCAATGTTTTTTTTAATAAATTTTCTTGTTAAGTTGCATTGATTAATTTATTGTCATATTATAAAATAACCAATATGTGAATGAAGCTAAAAAAATGATTTTGCCAATACGATTTTGCATTGATTAATTTATTGTCATATTGTAATATAACCAATATGTTAAAATTGAATTTTTTTCTCTAAAAAGTTATCTCGGGGGAACAAAAAAATGTAAAACTATGTGAGAAAGCCCTCAAGGATGTTTTTTTGTAGTTTTATTTTATATTTCTTTGTTATTTTATTTTTATGGTTTTATTCATATTTTTTAATATTATTTTGCTCTTTTTTTTTTCTTTTCGGTGAGGCTTACGCCTCAAACGCCTTTTTAAACATTGATTGGGGCGTCATTTTGTTTTCATGGTTGGCTTGAAACTATTATATGAATCATTATGGGGTACCATATAAAGTGTGTGCATCCACACACATATATAGTACACCGAAACATACAAATAATCAACTTTTTATTCCATTTAAATTCTTCTTTTGAATTAGTCACTCCGTAATACCTAGATTTTGGTAGATTTTTTGGGGAGGGAACAACTTGAGAGAACTTTATAACATATAAGTTTCCTTCTTCCTTGTTATTCTTTTATTTTTGTCAAAACAAAAGAGTGACACTAAATTTGGAGAACTGGAAAGTTCTTTAAAAGAGTATGCGAGATTAGGAACCCCGTATTCAAAGTACTTGGTAACATTGGTATGAATGCATGCAAGATAGTACAGAGAACTTAAAAGGAACATGTACAACATATATAGCCATAGCATGAGTTGCTTAGTTGCACCACCTGTGCACCACATTTCGATCATGCAGATACTTCAAACCAAGCAAAATCTGTCTCGTGTATGCAGAAGCTTGGGAGTCTTGAAGATGATACTTCTGGTAAAGACTCAAAAGAGAGCCTTTGGTAACCAACTCAAGAAAGATATACAGTTTTGATTCATCCTAAAAAGATCAATAGGGAAAAAAAATATGTCAGACAACCAAAATACAATTTAATGATATAATACAAAGAACAAGGCAGAAAATTCATAGGAAAATTAAAAATTTACTGTGCAAGTATCGAATAGTAAGCATATCGTGTCATTGATAAAACACTGGAGCAATGGTAAGAGAACAAATCTTACCTAGGAACGGTGGCTAGCATGGAAATGTAAAAACAGGGTATAAAACAACAATTTTGCAGAGTTTACACGGGGACAAGGCAATAAGTGTTCACGCATGTCTGTTTTTACAGGCACCACCAATGAGCTTTAGCTCACATGGTACAACTACCCACCTTCCACAGGTGGGTAGGGTCCAAATCCTGCTGGGGACAGTTGCACCACACCCCTTTGAGGCTATATTAAATTCCGGAAGGCTATCCCCAATTGTGTAGCCATCTCTTCTTTCTTTAATAAATAAATAGTTCCAGGTGGGAATTATTTCCCATCTAGAGTTTTATATGAAAGAAAAAAATGTGTATTTAAGGAAAATAAGCACATACTCCTGTCCTTGTTTTGGAAAATCACTTAGAAAGATACTTTATATATAAGACAAATTTTCCAAAAAGTTTTGAAACTCAATTTAACTTAACTTCACTCCGAAAATCCCCTATATTCCTATAATACACATTATAGAACAAGAATAATAAGGGGAATCTCGGACAAGACAATCCAAAATTCAGCTTAAAATAATTATTAAGACCGAGCTGGAATGAAATACTCCATTTATTTCAAAAAATCATTTTCCTTATCTTATCAATGTTTGGTACTGATACAAAATTTGGGCCCGTGTTGTTTGAAAATATTTACTCAAGGATGCAATGTGTATCGTCCTCCTCTCCTTTATGCTTTCATTATAGTAATAGAAAAATAATTAAATTCAACATAGTACTCTGAGATTGATATGGGGCATTTTTGGGGCAAAATAAATCAGGCACCCCACCCCCTAAACCCCCATCTTGCAATGCCACCAAGGTGTACAAAGTGCGCTCCCTATTGAAGATGCCCACTAGAGAGTAGGCGAGGAGTAAAGTTGAGCCTTTGTGAGGTTGAAACCTAGGCACGCCTTAAAAAATACCTAGCATGATTTAAAAAATACCTAGCATGATTGAAGTTAATGCCAGCTCACCCATTGCTTTTAAACAAAATTAGTAACAATACTCCATTGAAGCGCAATGAAGGATAGGAAAAATATTTTGATGATCGCACCAGATACAATTGCAATTTATTTACCTATCAAGGATACCAACAAAAATGTAGAAAAGCTAAAATCGAGCTTGTACCTCTTATTAGATGTATTAGATAAATTTTGTAAGTCCTAACAAGAGGCAAAAAGCAGATGACAATCTCTTTTATGTATCTACGAAATTCACTGTTCTAAAAAACTCGCCTAGGCTTAAAGCTTGGGAGAAACGCCTCGCCTTACGCTTTTCACGCCTTATTCTTGGTAAAACCCTTAAGGCGCACTTTTTTCTAAAAACAACAATGATTTAGTGAAACGATGTCGCCTTTTAAAGAATTTGTTTACAAACCGGACCATTATCTCATCCAAAATAATCAAATAGTATTTTAATTTGCATATATTCAGACATATTTTTATGATCTGTGCAATTTTTGTATTTTAATAGCCTTGTTATGGTTAAAAAATATTAAAATACATTAAGAAGGCCTAAACGCCTTTTCACGCCTTTTTACGCCTAGGCCCGCCTAGGCTTCTAAGGCTTAAGGCTTGACCTCCACGCCTCAATCACGCCCCGCGTTTTTTAGAACCTTGACGAAATTTCTTGAGATCTAACAAGAGGCAGAAAAACAATTCACATTAGATAGCGTTGCAATTTATCTTCCCCTCTCAAACAGGCAAAAAAGTGCACAGGTCGAACTCCATGAGTTTTATGAATGATCCAAGAAGGGAAACAAGTTTAATTGTATTCTTTTTTAATTGATTTAGCAAGATTTAAGAATACTCTTTTGAGGGAATAATCCGAGCAGCCTGAACAACTCGGGTCTAATAAATACCGGCCCAGAATCGTTGGGTAGAGGATTGCAATTAGAGATAACCACAAATATGATTTCCACCTGCGTGGATCTAGGGAAGAGATCAACACAATCAAGCGGCGACTTCATCAACAAACAAAGGAAGCCCTTCACGGCTCCATCTCTTCCCCCCCTATAAATGTAACCCTTATCCCGGGGAAATGGGGAATGTAATTTCTTGTTATCAGAAAAAAGGGTATAATAAGAAAAGTGAAACACCTGTGGACGTAGTCCATTGCTGAACCACGTAAATACCATGTTGTGAGATTGGTTTTATTATGTTTGGCATTAATTGTTTAGGATTATTATATGTGGGATAATTGAACCTATAATTCTAGAGTATCTTTAGATAGATACCCAATAAGGGATAGTTAAGGCTTCTTAACTATTAGGGTTGCTTAGGAACCAAGTTCTCATTTCCTCTATATATTTGCATTCCTATTTTGGAGAGGTATTGAATGATATAGAGAATTTCTCCTTTGCTTGTTTGTGAATTCTATCAACTTTTTTCATTGTGTGCTTAGTATTCATCACTATCGTTTTCTTTATCGTCACTTTGAATGGCTAACCCCATCCCTCCCTATTGATACTGTACTAAGACTTCATCAATGTGCTACAACAGCTTTTGCAACTTAAACAAAATGAGGTCCAATCACAATTGCCACTATCTGCAGCCTATAACCCTAACCCTCAATCCTACTGAGATTGCTCCGCACTCCAAGCTAGACTCTACCACCATATATCACAGGGTATAAATTTATATTAAACGAGATATATAACTCACAGAATAATGGAGGTTATTGGTCTGGCTGCATTTCTTGTCTACCATATTATCTAGATCTCTCCAAGTTATCCACAAAAATTCACATTACCTTCTCATTTTATGCTCACCAATATATTCGTGGAAAGATTTTCCCAATTTACTCTGTATATAAGGAACTGAGCAACATTACAAAGACTGGCAAAACTAAAGAACGAGTGTATAAGCCTAGCTAAACTTTCTGAATATCTGTAAGATAAACAAAGCAAATGGTGAACCCAGCGAAAAAGATCTAAAGCCTGCATCTGATCTTCTAACTTACTATTCTCACATTGGTACAACTTCTAACCAGTTTAGATACATACAAGCAAAAGAATGCAGAAATGCATTATACGAACATTTATGTGGAAAAAAAAACACATGTTCATAAAATTAAAACTAAGAAAACCTTATATTTAAAATTACTTTATTGAAATCTATAAGCCCCAAATAACTATTCTACTCTTAAATATTGGAGCACCTAGCTTAAAACCAATTGTTAAATGGTGGAGAGGCTCCGGGATCTTATATTGTTGTGATGCAAGGCTTTAGTTTCACAATTACGAGACTTCATATTCTCAATACTCCTTCTCACGTGTGACGTGGCTTGAGCCAAACACGGGACGGATTTATATTGGGCAGAGTGGCGTAATTGGGCAGCTGGGTCATCTATAGCTTCCTTTGATACCAAATAACCAATTGGCCAATATAAATTTGACGTGGGGCTTTATATTCTCAACATCTACTATAACAAAATTTGAGAAAGCATCAACCAATGTAAACAGTAAAAGCAACAGACAATACCTTATCTGTCCCGTAATACCGAAGTATGTTGTCATGCTCGAACTGACTTAGAAGGGCAATCTCCTGTACAATTACATACAAAATGAGAAAGAAATAAAAATAAAAATAAAAGGAGTCTAAGGAGGGCAAGGGTATCCAAACACTCTAGCAGAGAAATTACAGTTACGCATATCAAGTAAATTACACTTGGACAAGACTTATCCTGTCTGACCTGTTCAAGCTGACATATACTTTGTCTTCCCAGTTCCCCTTGATCAAGTAAAGAAACCTCCTTCACAGCAAAAAAGAATCCACCACTACAAACAAAAGAATAAACAAATGAATGAACAGTGATGTTTAACAAAGTACGTATAATGCCTCAGAAACAGTGAGAACAACAACTTTTGTAAATAAAAGAATAAGGATTGTATCTAAAATAAATACTTAAAATGAATGAATCTGATGAAAATTAGGGTTTATTTTAGAATTTTCTTGCATTTTTTTTATTTCATTGTATTTTTCCTTCTATTAGTTGTTTAGTATTTTTGTTACATTTTTAGTCGCAGCAAGAGTAGAGATGGAAGCTTCTAGAAGGTTCCATTAGTAAGTGTTGTCATGGATGAGTTGTCATCACAACTCACAGCTCATACTTAGCTAATAGCTTCTAAAAGGTTTCATTTTGACATGTGATGTATTTGGGAGTTAGTTATAGCCCGTGTGACATCACAGGGGCTACACACTCTCAACCAATAGTAGTTTAGGAGATCCCTTCTATAATCTTCTCTTACCCCGATATAAAGGACCTTAGTCCCTCATTTGTAGGGATTGGACATTTGAGAGATACAAAGATACTCTAATTTCTCTCTCTAATTGTGTGTTTATTTTAGTTTTGGGCCTTTGACATGTAGTTTACGTCAAATTGGTATCAGAGAGGTGTCGCTCCCCGATCGGTGTATTGGTGAATCAATTATCAAAAAAAAAAAAAAAATCATACAGTACACATTATATGGCCCCAAAGAAATCAAGTCAACATCAAGAGGAAATCAAACAAGAAATGAGGCAGAGTAATCAAGATCTTACCCAACAAGTTAATGAATTAGCCCGACAACAAACCCTATTTTCCCAAGAAATCAACCAAAAATTTAAAGATCTCTTCCGCCTCTTCACCCAACCTCAACCCAAAACACCACCACCTTCCGCCACCACCCCAGCTGCTCCAACACCCTCATTCCCCATTTCACCACCCTAAGCTGCCCCATAAACTCAAAACTCTAACCCCACCAAACCCACCTCCATCAAAACCAAAAAAAAAAAACGAAGAAAGAGAGCTTGAAATCCAATCCTAGGATTAGATTGAGGAGAGGTAAGAGAATAGAGAAGAAAACGACCAAACGGGTGGGGAGAATTGACCTCGAAGGCGAACCATTTTGTGGGTCGGAAGTAAGAAAAGAGAAAAAAATGGAGGAAGATCGTCGTCGGAATGAGAATATGGCCAAGTCTTCTCAGGAAATGGTCTAGCCAGCACATTTTTAGGAACTTTTCACATGAATCTCCAATTTTAAAAGCTCGAGGACAAGCTTGATTTCAAGTGGGGACGAGTGATGAAAATTAGGGTTTATTTTAGTACTTTCTTGCAATTTTTTTATTTCATTGTGTTTTTCCTTTTATTAGTTGTTTAGCATTTTTGTCAAATTTTTAGTTGTAGCAAGGGTTGTGATGGAAATTTCTAGAAGGTTCCATTAGTTAGTGTTGTCATGGATGAGTTGTCATGGCAACTCATGCTTAAATAATAGCTTCTAAAAAGTTTCATTTTGACATGTGATGTATTTGAGAATTAGCTACAACATGTGACATCACATGGACTTTACACCCTCTCTCAACCAATAGGAGCTTAAAAAGTGGTCGTACCTTGGTGCGATGGCAAGTGCCCTCGCCCAAGCTACTGTTGATCACGGGATCAAGACATGGGAGCAGCCTCTCCATATATGGAGGTAAGGCAGCCGACATCCACCTCTCCCAGAACCTGCAGTTAAGCGAGAGCACAAGGGTACGACCTTTTTTTATTCATTAAAAAAAAGTAGAAAATGATTTAGAAAACAATAAACAAGTAACATGCCCTACACTGAAGTTTAAAAAAAAATAACATAAGAAATAATATAGATGTATTTGGGAAAAATCAAAACGCGACTGTAGAGTTGAGCTATTCAATTGGCAAGGTGATAGCCTCAAAATTTGTAAATTCAAGATTTGAGCCGTAACAATGAATTCAAGTATAGGCAAAAACTGAACCATTGCGTACAATATGTATAGGTTTCAAGGCTCGTCGAATCACATCAGAGCCTTCACAAACAAAAAAATAAAATAATCTATAGCAAAACATTTTACATAATTGAAAAAAGAACTAGACTTGTATTCAATTCCATATTGTGTATATTACTACATGCGTATGTTCTAAGCTTCATATATTTATTATGCAAATTTTATTTTAAATGGATTAATTATATTTATTTTATCAAAAATTCAAAATTAATTTTATGTTCGCATAAACCCGTTCAAATGCAAATAACCAATTGAGTGAGTAACCATAACATTTCATTTCTATATTTCCTATTCACCACCTCTCTCTCTCTCTCTCTCTCTCTCTCTCTCTCTCTCTCTCTCTCAAGGTTCTAAAAGGCGCTACCTGTGCTTAGGCAATTGCTTAGGAGGTCACCTAAGCGTTTTCCTTTTTAAAATATATTATTATAGAAACTCAACTATTGGCATAAACTCAACAATCTAACGACATCTAAATAAACACATAAATGTATCAACAATACATGAAACAAAATAGTAGCCACGTATATGTTGCGAGACAACATAGAACCACTGAGCGCCTAAGCACCGGACAATGTGGCGGAGCAGCAGGCTACCTGATGGAAATGGGTTTATTTTAAGGTTTACTTGTCATTTTAATATTTGACATTAGTTTTCCTTTTATTTTAGTTCTTTTATTTCCTTTTGTCTTTTAATTGGTCTCCAAGCATGCTTGGAACTAATTAGGTTTATTTTTGTTAATGATGGTCCTTTTTAGTCATATAGGTAATTACTTTGCTAGCAAGTAATATCCCACCTATAAATACCCATGTACTTCTCATTTGAGGATAGCTTTTACCTTGAATATAAGAAATTCTTAATTTCTCTCTCATATTGATGTTTGTTTTAAGTTTTTAGCCATTAACGTGTAGTTTACGTCAAATTGGTATCAAAGTAGGTGTCGCTCTAATATTGGTGAATCAGTGTAAATAATCAAATCTGTACACTACTTTTTCAATGGCTCTAAAAAAATCCAAACAACAAAAAGAAGGGATTCAAGAATTGAAAGAAAGTATTCAAGAATTAAGGCACAAGATGGATCAACAAACCCTAGAATTCAACAAAAAAAATTGATATTCTCTTCCAACTCCTCTCTTCTAAATTTCAACCGACCACAAATGACCCACCGGAATCAATTTCCCGAAAACCCGAAAAGGAAGCCATTCCCGAAAATTTGGCACATAATGGACAAAAAGTTTATGCCTACCCTGGTCGGAAATTCCACCCTCGGCTCTGGCGCAATTACCGCCTCCATCGGCCAAAATCCAAAAACCCTCGAGTCCCTCGGCAACGAAAGAAAATCAAGAAAACCAACCCCTTGCATTTCTTGCCTAATTTTTTTTGGGTTTCTTGAATATAGAAACGCGAGTCACGTACGAGAACGCCTCCCATTTCAAATTGAAGAATTCTTGGAAGGAGGCCTAGCCACGTTGACCGCTTACCCTTCAAATTCGAGAACGAACTTTTTTTAAGCCGGGGATGACGTAAATGACGTCAAATGGGAGCAAGAAAAGATAATTCTCTCTCAAGCTCTCTCTAATCAAATCTCATAATATGGAAGAATGCCTCAAATGAGGCTACAAAAGGGTATTTATAAGGAGGTTGCTTGGCCACTTAGCTAATAATCTAATTACATTTATGTCCCTAAGAGCCAATAACCTTTCTTCTTCTAAATACAAAATACAAGGAAAAATACAATGAATTCTAAAAATAAAAGCAATACTAAAAATAGCCCCAATTCTTCATTCACATCATCCTCTCCGCCTTCGAAAAAGTTCGTCCTCGAACTTTAAAATTGAGGTCGAATGCAAAAAATTCCAAAATGTGCAAAGGAGACAAAACTAGAGGGGTCGAAATTGAATTTCTGAAAATGTTGAGGAAGATTCTTCAATTCTTGCATCAATCTTCATTTTCTTCCTCTTGCCACTTGTGCCAATCATCAAAAATATATACCACCGAGGTCAAAAATCAAGGTTTTGATGCCAAACCTAGTTCTTGCACAAGAAGGTGGGTTCCAATTATGACAGAAGATTGTTTGGCTGGCATAAGAGGTGTTTGGACAAAAATGGATCGAAACCCTAATGTTTCCTGACCACCGGCATGTCCAGGGTGGATTCCGGCCACCGGAGTAGGGGTTTGATTCAGACACAGGGGTGCGGTGGGGCTAGTGACACTTCCGGCCAGATCTAGAAGGGTTTGGGTCAGATCGGGGTCAGAGGAGATGGATCGATGGGTGGAGAGGGTTTTCGATCTCTATTAAGGGGTGATGGTGGATGGTTTAGACTAAGGTCTGCCTCTGGTGGTTTGCGACCCCCACCAGAGCAAAATCCTAGTGGTTCCGTGTTGGTTTTAGGGGTAGGAGGTAGTCCGGCGAGTTGGAGTTGGTTTTCGGTGGTCTAGGGATGACTAGGATTCGGGACGGTGGGGTTTTGGATCAGGTATTGTTCAGAATGGGGTTTCGGTATTGGTTGGGATAGTTTTGGACAGTGGCGGCTGGATTTGGGTTGGTTTTGTGTAGGACAGGCAGTGGTTTGAGGTGGTGGGGTGTTTTTTGATGTGGTGGTGGTGGTTTGGAGATAAATGGAGCTAGGGCTAGGAGTTTTGGGGGTAGAAGGGTGGAAATGGCGGTGGATGCGTGGGTAGATGGATTTTGGGGGCTAGGGTTAGTGTTTTAAGGTATTACCGGGGCAGTGTGTGGGCGGTTTGTGGTGGTTGCCGGTGATGGAAGTCGTGCATTCATCACATCCATTTGAACCTTCAATTGGTTGAGGGCTTCCATGATTTGCTCAAAAGGGTTTGCCGCGGACGTGTTCATCCTTTCTTGAACCAACCTTGACATTGTTTACAAGTTTTTGTTTTTTTTACAACAACCGGTGGAGCGAACTAGGCTCTGATACCAATTGACGTAAATGGCGTCAAATGGGAGCAAGAAAAGATAATTCTCTCTCAAACTCTCTCTAATCAAATCTCATAAAATGGAAGAATGCCTCAAATGAGGCTACAAAATGGTAATTATAGGAAGGAGGTTGCTTGGCCTCTAAGCTAAGAATCTAATTACATTTGTCCCCAAGAGCCAATAACCTTTCTTCTTCTAAATACAAAATAAAAGGAAAAATCAAGGGAGAATGATGGAAATGGGTTTATTTTAGGGTTTTACTTGTCATTTTAATATTTGGCATTAGTTTTCCTTTTATTTTAGTTCTTTTATGTCTTTTTATGTCTTTTAATTGGTCTAACAAGAGCAATTCTTGGTCCCACCAAACCATGCCATGAACAGTCGACTCAACAAGAGCAGGGGATATTGAAACTAAGACTCATTTCGTCTATTGCTCTAATGCCCTTCCTCCAACAGATTCAATTGCATCGTTCAGTGATCATGGCTTGAAGCGGGTTCAAAAGATCAATTGTATCGGGTTTTTACTATCTATTCTATTACCATAAATGTATTACCCTAACGGAGGATTAGCAAAAATGAGTGGATAGTTAGGAACACCAAGGCACACAAAGGATTCGTAATAGAGATTAGAAAAAAATGGGTCTGGATCTCCTGCGGGAATGATTTGGAAGATCCAAAACCAAAAATAGTGGTATTTGCTAGCAACAACATAATGGAGGCAATCAATCAATATAAATTGATCCGAAATTTGATTCAAATCATAAGTTAAGTGCTAAAAAAATCGACTCTATATTGATATTGTTTTTGATTTTTAAGGCTTTATCTCAGCGAAAAGATCAAATACCGAATCCAAGTAGTTTTCTGGTATTCAAGCAGATTGGAATATGTCATATCATAATAATGGTAGAAATGGAATCCGTTTTGTTTTGATATTCTATACAGAATCCCATAACCTAGTAAGCCTAAGTGGCAGAAATCTGTTCTAGTAAATATTTTATCAACCTTGGGACTAATTAGGTATATTTTTGTTAATGATTATCCTTTTTTTTCATTTAAGTAATTACTTGACTAGCAAGTAATATCCCACCTATAAATATTCATGTACTCCTCATTTGTGGATAGCTTTGATCTTGAATATAAGAAATTCGTAGTTTCTCTCTCTAGAATTAGTGTTTGTTTTAGTTTTTGGCTATTGACGTGTAGTTTACGTCAATAACCTTAGGCGGACTAGACGGGGATTTTAAGAACACTGTGTATCTCACAACCTTAGGTCTGGGGCCACCTCCAACGGTTTGTCCAACTGTAGAAATTGGAGGGCATAAGCATACCTGGTTTAGTCCAGAGTTCTAATTCAGGGTTCAGATTCAAAGAGGACTGGACAACCCAACATGTACAAAAAGAAATGTAGAAGACTTTGGCTACATTTATAGGTTGATGGCAAACCTAACACATAGGATTACTGATAATTAATTGACCAGACAACCAACTGTAAGCAAAATATCCTAAATACCTAAAATCCCAACTTCAATGTAATTCCTAATGCTATATCAATTACACTCGATATACACCCCAAGTAATGATACATTAAAAAGTAAAAGTAAAAATCAACGTAAATTCCCAATCATCTTCATTATGTGTTCCAC
Source organism: Sambucus nigra (assembly GCA_949130495.1). NCBI lineage: Eukaryota > Viridiplantae > Streptophyta > Magnoliopsida > Dipsacales > Adoxaceae > Sambucus > Sambucus nigra. The sequence goes on along the minus strand of OX422220.1, from coordinate 442,591,476 downwards.
GTGAAGTAAGGTTGATTCTTATCATTCTAGATTTATATTTACTACCTGATCACCGGCAAAAATTATCTCGAAGAGGCTGATATTATAAGCTTCTTGAAGATATGAAGCTAACAAAGAAAACCCTTACATATCAGATAACCATACTAAAATATCATACAGACCTAGAGAAGACAAAACACGGTAGTTTCACCACGATCTCTCCACCATACAACCAAATCATAACAGGGTGACCAACATACAATCTATCATAATAAGCTTGAAAAGATTCAAGGCAACCAACAACACTTGATGCTTCTAGAAATGGGATACTATAGTACAATGCTCCATTAGCAAAAACTGGATACCTCTGAACCTTAATATAACTAGGGGAAAATGCAAATTTAACCCTTTGGGTCAATTTGATATCCAGATCTTTAATTTCAAAAGTTGCAAAACTAACCCTGGCCCATAGTTGTCAAATCGTGAATCAAATCATGAATCGGAAACCCTATGAATCGCGAATCGTGAATCGAATCGTAAAAAGCTGTATAAATGTAAAATATGTAGGAAACAATACATAAATGCAGTAAGAATAAGTAATAAAACATATTATGACCTAAAACCAATTATAAGACATGATTTCATTAAAATATAACTAACAAAATGAACTTCGATGTCCAAATTATGATCCATTTTAACAATACCACCACCTACAATGTCCAAATTTAAATACAACAATGTATTATACAAGACAATAATACAAATAAAGATTAAACATAACACTATAAAAAATATGTTATAATAACAATACCATATAGTATAACTTATAAATACCTTGCATAAGATTTGTTGGCTTCAATTGAACGCAAAGCTACCTCCCTCTCTCGATCAACTTCAAGCAAGTTAGGAGAGAAGAAAAAAGTGATCGCAACACAAAATAGAGGAAATTGTAGCTTTGAACAGGTTAGAAGAGAAGAAGAAAAGTGATCGCAGTTTAGGTTTCGTTCTAGTATGTGTTTCAGTCACTCTCTTTTGCAAAGGGTAACTTAAGTTTGTACAAACTTCTTGTTATTATTTTAATAATAAAATATTTTTTAGACTTATTTTAAAAGGAACAAAAAACGAGCACGAGCTTTAAGTTGGTTGAAAATACCCAATATCCCCGAGAAACATGAATCGCACCTGAATCATGAATCGGTGTGATTCGTGATTCAGCTCGATTTTTGAAACCCCTCCGATGCTATTCCCGATTCGTATCGATTCGCATGTGACTCGAATTGAATCGTACGAATCGAATCGCAAATCGTAAGATTCTGAAGCGTTGTAATGTTAACCCTTCATCAATTTGTCGTTTGACCAACAAACGGAAGCCAACACTATATAATGTATCCAATATACACCTCAACGCACCAATGTGTTGGGTATGAGCTCCAGCCTTTGTGGATCTAGTAGGGGCTTAAGTCCCGGCCCGTCCCGGCCCGAACAGATGAAATAATCGAAGTCTTTTCCTGCGTCAGCGGGAGGATGTTAGTGGGCAAAGATCTCAGAGTTTGAAACTGACACGAACTGCTAATGTAGGGGTTTGGGGAATAATAAATATCACCGCCTGCACACTAATCCTCTAAATAAGTTCTGACCTGCAAAGTGAGCTTAGAAAATTGGCAACCTATGACCGCTCAAAATTAGGCACAGTAATTGATAGAGCAGAACACATAACTCAACTCAATAAAGTATTTTCCCAATTATTTGGGGTCGGCATAGGGTAGAACACACAACAGTATATATATATATATCAGTGTTCTAAAAAAAGCCTTGGGGCTTTTTAGATACCTCAAGTTTTGGCCCTAGCGTGGTCAACAATGGTCAACGTTTTTTGAGATACGACGTGAAAAAGCGCGCATTTTTGGGGGGTAAGGCGTGAAAAAACGCGAGTTTTTTTTAAGTAATGTGTTAAAAAATGCGAGTATTTTTTTAATATATTAAAAAAATAGTATTTTAATTTACAAATATTCAGACATTTTTAAGCTATGTACCATTTTAGTATTTTTAATAGCCTTGTCATAGTTAAAAGATATTAAAATATATTAAAAAAAACCTAACACCTAAGGTCCGCCTAAGCTTCTAAGGCTTAAGGCTTGGCTTCCACCCCCCGCGTTTTTTAGAACCTTGATATATATATATATATATATATATATATATATATATATATATATATATATATATATATATATATATATACATATACATATATGTATGTGTGTGAGACCCATCATTTCTCTCTCATCCACAATACTATAAACTCTACACACTAACCCACGTATAATACATACATGAGTATAGTATTATAAGTGAAGAGACCCATCATTTATATGAGTATCTATGAAGTACAGACTCGACACGTAATTCGAAATATAACACGACACGCGACACGTGGTTAGCATTTTTTTCAAAAACTAGGATACGACACGCTGAGATACGTACAATATTATATTATTTTATATACTTAATTACATGTAAAACATAATTTTTTTCATATACTCTAATTTTTTAGTATTTATTGTAAAATATTTTAATAATTTTTAATAACAACTTAACAAATATTTTAATAATTTTTAGTTGCAAAAAAATTGATTCCCAATTATTCTAAATTTGTATTCCACATATTGTAGGTTGGACAACATTGTCTTAATGTCACGTCTAGAGTAGTAAAGTTTGACAGTTGTTTGCAACTGTGACAAGCTATATTTTGCCAACAAACTGCTTTGAAAAGGGACTTTGACTAAATATAAGAGGAGACACCAAAGTATAGCGAATCTCGAGTCCAAACGCCTCCCCCCCCCCCCCAAAAAAAAAAAAGAAAGAAATACCGTGAGAGCTTGTCATTGGAGTCTAGTACACTTCTCTTCTTCCATTTCTTTTATTGTTTTTCTTCACACTCTTAGCCGGTGTGATTGGTTTGTGAAAAACCTAGGGTTAGTTCATGTGTTGCACAAGTTTTGTTCGTAGGTTGGTTTTGTTTTCTTCTTTTCTTTTTTCTTGTACAATAAGAGTTTCGGATCTGTTTTTGAGTTTTGACCCCATTGTAACTTTCTAAATTACGAAAAAATACTCTGACATGTGCCATTAACGTATCATGAGCGTTTCAGCAACGTGTCCTTGAGGGTCCATCTTTAAAAAATTTTAAAAAAAATAGGATACTTTCGTACACGCTTGTCCCCAACGTGTATGGGCGTCCGACTCAAGTAAAAGCCGACTAGTATACTTCAGGAGAGTGTCCGTGCTTCATAGATGCGTATTATATGTGTTCGGTATATATATAGGTATTATATATGTTGGGTATGTGTATACACACACAACACTATATATGTGTATTCATTATACATATATGGGTATTATATGTCAGACCCATCACTTCTCTCTCATCCATAATAGACTAAGCTCTGCACACTAACCCATCTATAAGACATACATATAGGGGTATTATATATGACAAAAAAAATGAAACAATTAACAACTTTAGCTTCATTTGAGGAGAGAAGAGTGGATGAAGCTATGGGGTTTGGGGGTTCAAATGGGAGTTGAAATTAGTGAACTGGAACATAGTTGGATGATATATAATGTGTTGAGGCGGCAGTGGTGGTGGGTTGTGTTCGGGGAAGAGACAGTGGGAGCGATTGGGTTGGAGTGACATGTTGAGTTGGGCTGACGGGTCGAAATGGTGGGATGGTGGTGGGTGATGGTGCATTAGTTTTGTGTTTGTGTGTGTGTGTGTGTGTGTGAGAGAGAGAGAGAGAGAGAGAGAGGGGTCAAAATTAATATGTTCTCTTTAAATGACATCATTCAACTTTTCATTAATTGCCCAAACAACAAACTGATGGAGGGTTAACATTGCAACACTAAATCTACCCGAGAGTTAGTTTTGCAACTTTCGAAAGTAAAGGCTTGAACATCAAACTGACCAAACCACAGAATTAAATTTGCAATTTTCCCTTGTAACTAATATTAACTTTATACCACGTCATTCAAACGTAAATTTGAAATGAATATTCACTTTAGACACTTTATATATACCCAACAAATATCAAATGCCTAAGCAAAATTGTGTACGAATTCAAAGTGACAAACATTATGTTCATGGTTCAAGTTCTCGACCGAGTCAACTCGGTATCAGCCGAGTTAACTCGGTATCACAGGGTGCCGTTACGATTCCGAGTCACGAGTTGATTTTTGGATGAAATCGTTGGATATCGGCTATAGCTCGACGCTATCTCGGGTGTTCCGTAAAATATCGGTGATATCTCGTCCGAGTCAAACGATATCACGCCGAGTTGGAGAGAGGGTTGAAGGGAGAGATGGGCATACCTCACAAGCTTACTGATCCGATTCCAAAAGCAGCGGATGGGGTTTGCAAAGATTAGCAGCTTGGGTTTTAATATCTCTCATATTTTGAACTATCTCTCTCTCTCCAACAACAGCTGCTAGGGTTTGCAAAGGAGTCATGAGTTAATTTGGGGGATGTGAGGGTGTTTTGAGGTTACGGCTGTGAGGATTTTGTTAAGTGGTGGGTTATTTAGATAGTTGGTTGTGAAGGCCATTCGGTAGGTTAGGGTTGTGGTGTTATTTGGTAGCTTATGGCTGCTGTTAGGTTTTGTTGTTATTTCATTTAAAAGGAAGCGTACAAATTAAAAAAAAAAAAAAAAAAAGACCATTGTATCCTGTTTTTAAAATAATTTGTATCATGTCTTTAAAAGTAGCATACTTGAAAAACATGTCTATAATACGTACCCTGTTTTAAAATAATTTGTATCATGTCTTTAAAAGTAACATACTTGAAAAACATGTCTATAATAGGTACCCTGTTTTAAAATAATTTGTATCCTGTTTTATTAAAAGTAACATTTGTATCATGTTTTTAACAAAAATAACATACTTGAAAAACATGTCTATAATATAAAAAAAAATAACATACTAAATTAACATTTCCTCTTTTTGAAAAAATAACACTTGTATTTTTTTTGTAAAAAAATAGCATTTGCATCCTTTTTATAAAATACAACCTAAATCAAAAAGATATAAATGTTATTTTTTTAGTAGGTTATTTTTTTACAAAAAGGACGAATATCCTTTTTGTAAAATACAACATTTGTATCTTTTTTGTAAAAAAATAACATTTGCATCATTTTTTTTCAAAAAAAAGTAACTCAAAAAAGACATATATGTTATTTTTTTAGTAGATTATTTTTTACAAAAAGGATCCTTTTTTGTAAAAAAATAACATTTGTATCTTTTTTTGTTAAAAAAATAACATTTGTATCTTTTTTTGTAAAAAAATAGCATTTGCATCCTTTTTATAAAAAACAACCAAAGATATAAATGTTATTTTTTTATTCGGTATTTTTTTTACAGAAAGGATGAATATCCTTTCTGTAAAAAAAATAACATTTGCATCTTTTTTATAAAAATAATATTTTTTTAGTAGGTTATTTTTTTTTACAAAAAGGATGAAAGAAAAATTTCATCCTTTTTGTAAAAAAAAATAACCTACTAAAAAAATAACATTTGTATCATTTTTGTAAAAAAACTACCTACTAAAAAAATAACATGCTGCATCTTTTTTGAGTGGGTTCATATTTCTTCCCTTACCCTACTGAAGGAAATTACCCTTTCCACATCCTTATGATTGATATCTCAACTAGATAAGGAGATGAATATGACGAAACATTATAATCATTTCTATTTATCTTCTATGTAATTTTTTAATCAAGCTATATGTGTCATTAGATTGTTTTTCTATATTAAAATTGGTTTATTATGGAATATTGAATCTGACAAGTACGCTGCGCTTCAGTACAACCAATTGTACAATGCATATTAAAGGATGGTTTTGAACGTGTCTGATTGGTCCACATTATTAATCTTATTTTTTTTCAATTTTCTATATTTTTTCTGGATTTTTTTTAGCTCTCTAAATAGCGTATCTCTGCGTATCGCCCGATACCGCGACCGAGTTGAAAATCGAGTGTCCGATACCGGAACCGATACCAAGACTTTGAACCATGTTATGTTTGTCACTTGAAATTGTCGATTAAGTCCTAATGGAAAAGGCAACAAGCAACAGGCAGAGCAGTTAATACTCACCATCACCAACACATATCCAGAAGACAAAAACAAAAACAAAAATACATGAAGTATGGACAACAATCACGTATCCTCATATCTTGACTTTCTTTATATACATGCTGTGAGCAAGACAAATCAAGAAATGTCATGAACCTAAATTCTAAAACTTTCAATAATGATCTTAGCAAGGCTCCAAATAAGAATAGTGGGCCTAAATTTTCCTCAACTTCAACAATCCTTTGATCATCAAAATAAAAGATATGTGCTTCGGTAATGAGTTTAGCACATTGCTGGAACATAAACCTCAGTAACCCGGACAATAAAGCAAGGTCGTGATCAATAAAACAATCCAGAACAGAGCCTTGCAATCAAAATATCTAGACGACAGCCCTAGTCAACAATAATAACAGGCATCTGTTCTATCTAATACACAGATTCTAACAAAGACGTGGATAGCATAAGATCAGAGTAGCTCAGTATGATGTTGTTGAGTAGTTCAGTTCAGTACGATTTTGTTAATTCTCACAAGGTCCTTGAAAAATATAGGAGCATCCAAACAAACCCAATTGACAATGGGTAAAGGTGGGCAATAATCTTATTATAATACTATGGTTGAGGGCTTTAATTTTTTATTTTCTCATGTGAACTTTAAATTCTCAACACGCCCACTCACTCTGAGCCTAACATGTGAACAAATTTATATTGGGTTACGAAGAGCAGTTGACCCATTAGATCAAACCTTGGATAGATATCCAACGCAAAATCAATTGGCAATAGCAAGGCTTTAAAACTTCTCCATGTAGACTTCATATTCTCAAAAACCCTCAATCATCTCCTCGCTTGTGAATTCAGAAAGAGAAGAACTTCCTCCTCCAAGACTAATCCTAATTGGGCCAGTTGAAGTCGAAGCATCAGATTAAAAATCTATTGACTATGAATTGAGAGCCCCTTGGTTGATATATTTTAGTTGCGAGACTCGGAATATTCCAAATAAAATGTATACTACCAAAAGACATCGCCTTTTAAAAGTGGCGTGGCTGAGCCAAAACACGTGGGAAAAATTTATATTGAGTGACCTGGAACACATTCTGGATTTAGAGCCTAATAGGCTGCAATTCGATGCCTAAACCTCAAATTTAAGCATAAACCCCCTGCAATGTGATGACCATATCTCAAATTTAAGCATGGAAAGCATAAGCGAGGCTTAAGATAATTAAAAATGTGGGGGGACAGCAAGTCAACAATAAGTATCAGTCAGATGTAATCCAGTTTCCGTCAAAAGCATGGGACAGTTAACTGGTCTCCGTTCGGGTTAGAAAACTTTTCAATAATGGGCAGCATTGAGAGGGAAAGTCCTTTTTTATATTATATATAATAAAACCAAATGGCTAAGGATCTCCGTCTGGTATTTATAAATCCAGACGGCAAATAAATTTCCATTTGGATAGCTTATACTTCAGCAATACCTTCTTACGGACATCAAAACATTGCAAGATGCTCTAAGAGCCAAAAAAATGTTCCAACTAAATATGCTGAAAATGGACCAAAACAGAGTTAAGATTTTTATATCAGCGCAACCAAAAAATTAAATGAACAGCACTTACTCGGCAATTCCTTCGTATACTGATCCGAATGAACCTCGTCCCAGAAGATCGCCCTTTTGCCAGTACGTTATACTGCGTATGAATCTGCCATTTGGCGATATATGCTCAGTCGTAGTACTAGAAGAATCATCATCATTTGATGTCGTGGTAAACGAGCAAGACTCAGAAAGAGCAGCCATCTCTCCTAGCCTCAACCCTCTAACCTGTTCTCGCTCAACAATCTCCCCATCGCCGCCGTCTTCATCATCTTCTTCTTCATTATCATCGGAAGAACTATATCCTCCACGAAGTACAAAAGACGAACCACCTCTATCATCATCCGGAGCAAAAGACCTCATAATATCCCAAGTCGAAATAGCGACATCAACTACTGGTACTGCCATAGATGGTGGAGGAGCTAGAACACAAGGCCGGACCTGAAACTTATAAAAAACTATAAGGCGCTGTGTAGAATTTGCAAATAGGCCCCTTTATAGGTATTAGGGACTGTCAGTGAATTTTGAATGCTGGAATGTATATTTGATGGAAATGGGTCCTTTTTAGGGATTAATTGTCATTTTTATATTTATTTTGTATTTTCTTTTATTTTGTTATTATATTTTCCTTTGTTTTGCTTTATTATTTAGAGGTAAGGAGTAATAATGGCATTTTTGTAATTATGACCTTAGCTTGGAGCCTAAGCTACTCCTACCCTTTAAATACCCACTTGTAGTCTTCAATTGGGGACACTCTCCATTTTGAATATAAGAAATCTTTTGATTCTCTCTCTAAAGTTAAGGTTTGGTGTATTTCTTTTAGCCATTGACATGTACTTTACGTTAAATTGGTATCACGGCGAGTTCAAACATTAGTGTATTCGTGTGTTAGTGTGTACTGGTGTATGTAGATAATCAAAATCGTACGCTACATACAATGGCTCCAAGATGATCTGAACAACAATACGAAGAGATTCAAAAACGAACGGGAGAGCGGGTATAATCACAACAACAACAAATCTATACCCTCTTTCAACCCATTTCCAAAACCCTAGTCCTAACCCTAGAACTCCCAACCCACAACTTCTACCCTGTCAAACTCTCTGTCCCGAACCCTATTGTCACCGGGTCTGCCCCAAAACGGGTGCCCGGGTCGGGCACCCCTGCCAAATAAAGGCAATGTGGCATTTTCGCCTCCGACGGGACCCCCCCCCCCTCCATCCCATTTGACCCCCCTTCACCTCTCCTGCCCTATTCCGTCCACCCCCACTATCCTTCGCTACCCCCACCGACCAAAACCCTTCCCCCGCCCCAAGCCATAGCCATAGCCATAGCCATAGCCATAGCCATAGCTGTCGCGACTGCCCAAACCGGACAGTCCCAACCTGATTTTCCAACACATTTTAGCACCAAATGAGACCCTAAATCTGCCCCCATCCAACTTTCACTCCAAATCCTCAACCCGTGGGCTCCCACCCGAACCATTCTTCAGCCCACACGCATCAAAGAAATTACGTCCTCGAGGCTCAATTCAAGATTATCGGCGTCTAGTTCAAGATTGGTTGCTTCACCAAGCATTCCTCTTCCCTCATTCATCCAATCGGGTCAAATCAACGATGGAAAACCTCCCTCCCAAGTCGGTTGATTGCAAGAAAGACTGAAACGACGAAATTGCGCTGTGTATTGGAGATTTTTATTGACATTTCTTATGAGGATGGTTGGGTGACTCGCACGCACTTTCGCGAGCCGGAAACATTTGATTTGGGAGATTTTTAATCTTTCAAAGAGGGGACGATGATTTTGATGAGGTTGGATCGGAGGTTATCTCTCTTGGGGTTGATTTGGAGATTGGAAGTGATGTGTTTGGTGGTTGGTATGTGACCCATTCATGATAGCGTTTGATCGGCGCTCAGAGGAAAATTTTCGCAACATGGCATTAAGGAGGTTCATCACGGGAATCTTGGGTCGCGATTTTGTTGGTCGGCCACGTTTGGATTGTGTTCCTATTCTCCCGGAATTTATGGGCATTTCCAATGATGGCTCTTATTCCTAGTGAGGAGCTATTTAATGGTTGCCTTACTTTCTTACCGTTCATCTCCTACGCTCGAGAACGAGCTTTTCGAATCCGAGAAGAGTGATGGAAACGAGCCCTTTTTAGGGATTATTTGTCATTTTTATTTTTATTTTGTATTTTTTTATTTTGTTATTGTATTTTCCTTTATGTTGCTTTATTATTTAGAGGTAATGAGTAGTAATGGTATTTTTGTAATTAGAACCTTAGCTTGGAGCCTAAGCTAAGCCTACCCTTTAAATACTCACTTGTAGTATTCATTTAGGGACATTCTCCATTTTTAATATAAGAAATCTTTTGATTCTCTCTCTAAAGTTAAGGTTTAGTGTATTTCTTTTAGCCATTGACGTGTAGTTTATTAGTCATATGTTTACTGACAACAAGTTATATTGACCCATTTAAGCAATTTAACTGTTTAGCCAAATTGTGAGTGCTACTTTTTAATAAGAAAGGTTGCACATGGAAGTTGTAGGACATGAGGTAGTTGCATGATACAAATCGTCCGTTGTTAAAGCTATATTTAAAGAAATTTGGCATTCAAATTCTAGTGTGGATTGGAAGAATGTAAATTGTCAGGATAAAGCTCCTATCAGATGCAACCCTTTATAGTAAATGTGATGTGACAACAAAGTATAAGATCATGTCCACAATGTGAATTAAATGCCACATGGAATCCATAAACATTAAACTCAAAATCACTTCTTCCAATGCAACTACAAATATGCATCTTTCATTCCACCTAAGATAAAAGAGTTAGGATATAAATTTTAGCACTCCCCTTTAGTACTTCAACACTCCACTAAGTATCATCCAAAATCTCACAAGGGTCCCAAAAAGCCATTACAAAGTGTCATACAAAGTAATGTTGGAGTGCTCAAGTATCAAAGTAGATTGCTAACCCTCGTTCCCTCAAAGCTAAAAGATTTAAATGTTTGCATTAGAAAAATAACTTTTTAAAAGGCAACGTTTAAATTCCTATTACTGCCACAAAAGATTGGCAAAGCTTGACATTGTTCTTTGCAAAACAAACAAAAATATTACCCCAATTCAACATTACACCATCTAACATAAGAATAAAGTTTTTTTTTAAACTTTGCCCAATGTCGTAATTAGACATAACCCCCCATTTTTCAAAAAATTAGACTTAACCCCCGCATGAGCATCATCTTGCTTGCACCTCGTGCATGCGGTGGGTTAAGTCTAGTTTTTTTAAATGCGATGATCATGTCTAATTACGGCATTTTATTATTATGTCTAATTATGACATTATTTCACGAATAAAGTCAAAAAATACTAAAAATTAAAATAAAAAATTATAAAATCATCCCGTTTTACCACATTTACAAAAAAAAAAGACCTCAATAAAGATTTTCCAAATTGATCCAAAAAAAAATCAAGAAACTCGAGGCACTTAAAGTAGGATGTGAAAGTTAACGTAAAAGATGTTCCCAATGGCCCATACATTTGATACATTATTTTATAGTATAACTTATTGTTACGTTCAGGAAAACATGTTGTGCAACAATTATTTCGACATTGTCCCTGAAAATGAAAGTAATGCTATGGGTACAAAGAAATTACACAAAAAAGTGAAAAAAGTTACACAAATTGATGTGGCACTGCTATGGAGTATGGTGCATCAGGTGCACAAATGCCACATTTCTTTGTACCCAAAGCATTTTTCTATATTAAAACTCCTTTCGTCCCAAATTAAGAATACCTATTCATTTTTTTTTTTTGGTATAAATTAAGCATATGCCAAATCAGTAGCCATAATCAACACTTATTCACTATCGTGAGTAGAACAAAAGGAGTCATCATAGGTACAAGCGAAATAATGCACATGCCGGGGATTAAGTCTACTTTTTTAAAAAGCGATGGTTATGTCTAATTAGGACATTATTTCACGGATAAATTCAAAAAATACTAAAAATAAAAAATAAAATATTACAAAATCATCCCGTTATACCACATTTAAAAAAAAGGCCTCCATAAAGATTTTCCAAATTGATCCAAAAAACAATCGAGGAACTTGAGGCACTTAAAGAAGAATGTGAAAGTTAACGTAAAAGATGTTCCCAATGACCGATACATTTGGTACATTCTTTTATAGTGGGACTTATTTAGTATGTTTTGTAAAAACATGTTGTGAGTAATGCTATAGACACAAGGAAATATACAAAAAAATGGAAAAAGTTAAAAAAAAATGATGTGGCATTGCGATGGAGTATTGTACATCACTCGCTCAAATGCCACACTTCTTTTTACCCATAGAATTTTCCTACAAGAATAATACTTCTTCCGTCCCAAATTAAGAACCCCTATTCATTTTTTTGTATAAATTAACGATACACCAAATCAGTAGCTATAATCAACACTTGTTATCGTGAGTAGAAGAAAAGGAGTTATCATAAACATAAAAGTAATACCTCGGATAGATGCGGCGGCCGAATGCCATTAATTCCTCTCCCACCGCTTCTATTCCACTTCAAACTCGAACCACTTGAGGTATCCAGTAATTCACTAGCATTCAACTCCACAGCCTGAATTTTCTCCTCAACAGCATCACTAACCCCAACACTACCAGCAAACCTATCCTCCAACTCAACCTTAGGGTTTTCCAACCTATTCAACCTCGATCTGGGTAAAAGATCCGACGAAGACCTAACCTTTCTAGCCTCCCAGGCCTCTAAAGGAATCGCAAAATCCTCAGGTCCCGAAAGCCCTAAATTACGACAAATTATGTCGATTTCGCCCTCTGTCCCTTCAATTCTAAAACTAGTCCGATCACAAAGCGGTATTATATCGAGCGATCTAGTTCGGAGAGACGGCGATTCTTGTGAGGATGTTGATGGCTCGTAGTTTATATTCTTTTTCGCGTATCTGCGTTCAAGCTTTGGTTTGTTTTGGTTTTGGTTTTGGCTTTGGCTTTGGCTTTGTTTAGAGTCCATGCGGTTAGTTTTGTCGGAGCGAGTGAATAATCGAGGTAAGCGATGCATTGAGAACTCGTCCCATCTAAAGTTGAGAGATATTTGGGAAAGTTGTACAAGTTTGATTTTTTTTGTGTGTGGATGTTTGAGTTTTGATTGGGTTAGGGTTTAGTTGGATGAGAGGCGAGGAGACTGGGGGGAGACTTGTAAACGGTAGTGAAGAGAGAAGAAACGCGGTATCAAAACCAACATGAGGTAATTGAGACTGGTGTGCTGATGATGACTAGGATTCATACTTTAAGGACTCCTCTGTATGCCACGCTTTGCATTCTAATAACCTCGCTTTCAACCTGGGAGACTCGTACGGAACTTTTCGCGTTTTGATACCATGCACTTTGGCGACCGGTTCTATTCTATGCATCTTGTAGTACCATTATGATTGTCCGTAACATATCCCCTTAACATGGTTTCCAAATATCAAATACTTCACAATGACACGAATAATTCCTCACCCACACATCATTTGTATGCGTGCAAATACCATTAATAACATTAATTGCAGGGATGGTAGGGGTTGTTGGAATTCGAAAACGGACACTTTCATCGGCGCCTCCCTTGTTTATCTTATCCTCGCAACGTTCTTTGTCGCACAGTGGCAACAATCCGATGAGTATGCGATGTAGACGTTAAGGTGTTTGGTTTTTATTTCGAATAATATCGATGTTATTGTAATTTGTAATTAAAGATTTGATTTTAATACCATTTGTGTTTTGATTGGGTTAATTTGTACATAGTGAATCGATTCTTAATTCGATTTGTGTGACATTCTTCTTCTTTGGTAAATAGATTTTTGGAAACTTTGATTTCCATAAATAATTCTAATTTGATCAATTTTTTGAATACTGATTGCAAATACACTGTAAATTTCATCGATTGTGTTTTCAATTTGTTTTTCATTAATTTTTTCAGTTTCGTTGGTGGTGCTAGTGAGAAATATTATGATTTGTATATTCAACTAAACTAGTTATATAATTTAAGATTAATAAATTTTAGTTAATGTATGAATTAATCAAATAAAAGGGTATTGTAGTCTTTTTATACTCTTAACGGTCATGTGATACTCATGAGACTTAATTCTGTTAATTTGGATGGAAAGTTAACCCGTTTCGGACAAAATGAAAGGGGTTAAAAGTACAAAGGGCGAGTTGTTGGGTAAAAAAAATAGGCGAGTGGTCCAAAAATACGAAAATAGTATAGGGGTTTTATTATAATTTACCCTTGAAAATAATATTATTGTAGTATATATATTATATACTAGTTTTTCAACCTCCCCAATGTCTGGACATGGTTTGGTTTTATTGAGATTGTTATGATGATGAGTATGATTTATATATTAAGGACTCCTGTGAATGCCACGTTTTGCATTGCATTGGTGGTGTTGTGTTAACCTCGTTTTCAACTGGGCGCACTCGTACGAAAATTTTCATGTTTTAATACCTTACATTTTTTATTTGATGACCGGTTCTTTATATTTTTTACCCTAGTTTATGAGTTAACATTTTCATGTTTAGAGTCCAAAATAAACTAGACTATGATTTTGTATAACATATCCAAGATAAATATATTCATAATTTGTGGCCAAACATGAAATATTTTACAACCACTTTAATTAGTTATGACCTCTCTCTCACCTAAGTGCCAAAACCCATGGCGTCGTTATCTCTATGTCTCTCTCTCTCTTAGAGACTCATAAATTCATGTGCATGCATTGACAAAAGTCAAGATGATATGGTTGAGGGACCTTCCTAACAAAGCTATATAACATTAATTGTAGTGATGGTAAAGGTTGTTGGAAATCGAACACTTTCGTCGGCGCCGCCTCCATTGATTATCTCATCCTCGCAATGTTCTTTGTCACGCAGTGATAACCATCCGATGGGAAAGCAATGTGGATGTTAAGATGTTTGATTCTTATTTTTACTAATATCATTGTCATTTAAATTTTAAATTAAAGGTTCGATTGTAATACCATTTGTGTTTTAATTGGGTTTATTAGAATATCAAACCCTTACCCTAGTTTAAATTCTATCACACGTCATCAATCGATTCTTAATTTAATTCGTGTGATCTTATTCTTCTTTGGTATATCGATTTTAAGAATCTTGGATTTCCATAATTAAATCTAGTTTAACCAATTTTTTGTTTATCGGTTTCAAAGAGTATGCAAATTTCACCAATTGTGCTTCAGTTTTGTTTTTCATTGGATTTTTTTAGTTTTGTGGGCGGTGGTGGTGAGGATTATTATGATTTGCATATTCATTGATGAGATACGGTGCTGGTAAGTGCAAAATGTAATATAAATTGATTATAAAATTAACTTGTTAAACTAAACTAATAGTAGGATTTAAGATGAACTAATTTTAGTTAAAATATTAATTAATCAAATATAAGGGTAGCGTAGTCATTTTATACTCTTAATTATCACGTGTTACTCACGCAACTTAATTACGTCAATTTGGACGGAAAGTTAATTAACTTGGGCCAAAATAAAATAGGTCAACAGTACAAAGAGCGGGTTGTTGGGTAAAAAAATAAGTTACTGACCCAAAAACATGAAATAGTACAAAAGGTTTACTATATTTTACCCTTAAAAATAATATTATTGCAGTATAATATATTATATATTAGTTTTTTAACCTGCCCGATGTGTGGATGTTGTTTAAATTTTTTGTAGGATAAATTATAATGTTGTCCTTATGGCTTTCAGGGTTTTGTAATGGTAGACAAATTCTTCTAATTTTTACAATGTTGTCACTCAAGTACTTTCGTTATAGAATTCACACCAGTCGGCAAGCCCAATTAACACACTTGGTAATAATTTGATAAGTCGCTGCACATATGTGGCATTTATGGGGCCCTTACTATGTGGTTTTGGTAATGAATTCTTTATATAAGTTGATCAGACTTTTTTGGCCCGAAAATATACCCAATAAGGGGGTAAATTAGATATTTATAAAATTAATTGCAATTTTAAAACATTTAAAAACATTCTTTTAAGATTAACTGAAATAGATTATAAAAGTGTAATCAATTACTCAAGCAATAAAAATAAACTAATAATATATATGCTTTATAGAAACTTTGCAAATATATGTTTTGACGTAGTTTGGCCTTTCCCATGTCCATGCTCAAGACGGTAATCGAGAATGTTCACTACCTCCGATTTACTTAGGTGAAACCAAAACCTTACAAGGAATTATAACACCTTGCGAGTTGCAACCAATAATGGAATTACCTCATTCCTTGCCCAATCGAATACAAACGAGCCCAAGATCTTATCATGCCTCGACTCCTCACAACAATGACACTATCTTCCCTGAAGATACAATGAAGTTCAATCATAAGGTCTGAAATAAGTTGTGTAACCAAAATATTTCTTAAAAATAAACGTTAGTGAAACGAGTTTACTTTCTCTCTCTATAAATGTAAACTCTGTATCAATCGTAAATATTGAGCTCAAATCGAATTTGGTTAGATTCTTTAACAAAAATGTGTTTTGGGGTTGGGAAATTGGATAAAGAGGATTTACGTTTAGAAATGGAGACTTTGGGTCTAAATATCAAAAATGGGCTTTGGGTATTAGATTTTTTCTTCAATGGAGAATTTGGGTTTATATCTCACAAATGAGGTTGGGGTATTGGAGTTTTTCTTCAATTGAGGTTGGAGTTTAAAACTCACACTCTTGGAAATGATTCTCGAATTTGGTTTCTCTATCTAGAAAATTCAAGTATGGAGGACGAAAGGTTTGAAAGTTAATTTTGCTCTATTTATTATGGTGTTGCAAGCTTGTGTGATCTGGAAAAAATTAGAATGGTTTATTTGTTGGCTTGGTGAGAAACTAGTCGTTCGAGGGTAGTCGAGTAATTTTATGGAACTTTGAATCTGGATTTTGAACACTAGATGTTAGAAATATAGCCACTTGAGAACTTTTAGCCAATTTAAAGTGGTTTTAGTCGACTCAAAGTTCTAAACTTTGTTATTTCAAAAGTTTTAAATTGGCTTGAGGTGAGTTTGATCTAAATGCATTATTTAAGGCGCCTCAACCCACTTTGAAGGGACTCAAACTGTGAATTTCAGTGACTTTAGTTTTCTAGGATGAGTAATTGGTATAGGGATGTTTGAATAGGTTTTTGATCCAATACTTGATCATGCATGATCATTTACATCATTAAAATCATTATAAAATCACTCAATATTTTGGGATGCATTTATAGAGCATTGATCATTTGTTTTAATTCATAGAGATTTTGAACCTTTTTCTATTTGATTGATTCAAAAGCTTTAGAGTATTGACTTACTTTTGTTAATGGTAAAAAATCATTTAAGCTTGAAGATCAAATGCTTGTTTGAAAATGCACTAACTAAGTTGGTTAGTTGCGTTAACATGTGTTGTTTTGAGTTAATTAGCTTAGTTCATGTATCCGTGATTATGTTGACTTTATTTTTTAGATATATTTTTTCATTGTGGTTATGAACACATAAGTATGTCTTGGATTATGAACTTGTATTACTTTATCTGATTATGATATCTTCCTTATGAAACTCTCATATGTATGGCTTGATTTACTTGATACATGATCTCTGAATTATGAACTTATGATTTTGATTATGAAGATCTCACGAAGATGGATTATTTTCTTTGTATTGGGTTATTTTTCTTGCACTAATACTTGATTTCTTTGTTTTCTCTGGTATGCGTTAGTGTTCTCTCTCGATACTCGATTACATCACTTGCTTAAAAATGTGTCCTTGGGGGAGTAAAATGTTAGCTTTAAATTCTGAACGAATGTTCATTTTTATAAAGTTTTGAGCTATCATAATCCCTAAGAAACATTGAATGTTCAGTCGCTATTTGCCTAACATGTCGAATGCATTAAATGTGGTGGAAATATCGATATAGCTACCACGCTACTTCTTATCACCAGTGTGCCAGGCGATGGGGAAAAGTTACCAGTCGTAAATCCACGGTATATAACAAATTTAACATTTCATGTTGCGTCATATTTCTTATTGGACGTAAACCCAAACATTATTTGTCTTGCCACCAAAAGTGTACTATTGGAAATGCCCATAAGGTGAATCGAATTAATTTCCATCGTGGAGTTATTTGATATATTTTGATGATTTATACTTTTGTGCTAATATTGGTTAAGTCTATAATGTAACATTGCATGTCTCCTTATCCTCCAATCTAATTCCCTCGTGAGATCCCTTTTTTTATATCCTTTGACATAACTCATTAAAGAGCTCTACCAAGTTCTTCAAAAGTTGGTTCATTAGTGATAACAAAGGATCTCTTACTAATAGTAATTTTTTATGCTCTAACAATGCTCTTGACTACTAGATCTTCTTATGTACTCCTTAATCACAATTATCTTAAATAATAATCTAGGGTTAGAAGTTCGTCGTTAGATCCCTAATACATTTTCCTACTCGCAAAAAAATTATTGTGTTAATGACTTTGTATATAAAACACATGACTTCAAAATATTTGGGTCGATGCCACTATTTTATCTCATCATTTCATGTTCCCACGTATATTTGGGAAAATCAATTCTTATTTATTTTTAACCATCGTGTTAATCATCGTTTACCCTTTTTTTATCTATTTCAACTGCCACGTATGATAATTGAACATCTCATTGCAAGGATGTTTTATCAATGACGTCATTGTACCATTTACCAATGATTTAGGTTGGCATGTAAACAAGTTATCCCATTACTTCGTCCTCTAGACTATATAAACTGAACTCCTCTTTACTTTTATTTTTTGCTATAACCGAGAGGGAGAAAGAGTTTCATATTTAGTAAGAGAGAGAAATAATCAATTTTTATGTCATCTTCTTCCTTGTGTTCTGTGTCCTTCCTTCTTTTATCCTCTATTCTAATGGCTTCCTACTATTCCTCCATTATAACTTGCTCAAATGGCACCATAACGACAGAGATGGAGGAAAATAGGCCCGTTGAAGCATTATCACCGTGCTCCTTTCTTTGGCGATGAATATTGATCTTATAAGAATGCTCAGTTGTTTGAGTCCATGAAGAAATCCTTTAACCACCCTATATTGGACCTGAAGGAGCCAATAAATCAAACCAACGACGCCATGGTGGATGCCTCCAACCTCATTTTCTTCTGGATCGAGAAGGGATACTTCCCTTCTATGTGGGTGGACTTTGAAGGACTAAGTGCTTCCCCATATGGTTTCCTTGTTTGATCTGAGTTCATCATAGGTTAATGTTTTAACACTTTGATGAAGGTATGACTCGTGAGGGTCGTCAAATGGTCTTGTGACTTCTTTTTATCAAATAATAATGGTGCACTCCAGTTGTTTGTGTCACGATAGAGCACTTTCACTCATACTTTGTTACTTTACCAAGTTAATTCACAATTACTCTTGAAAACACATGTGAACTGATGGGTATGGAACCTTGTGGTCATGTTGCTTAATATTATGTTCCACTTGTTGTAAAGGAGAAGCAATATGACATTTATCTAGATCAGTGGGTGAGATACATTATTTGAGGGTTCATTAAATGAAAATTTCCCTGAAATTATCAAATTCTTTTACAAGACTTCCACTAAACTCATAAAATATTCGAAAATTAGGCAGTTTTCATTGAAGATGCTTATGGGAGAGGATGTGAGTCATCTTCAGAATTATCAACAAGCATTTTAGTAATAATTTTTTATTTCTTTTTAGTTGTATGCCCAACGATCAACCTCATCGTGATTTAGTTAACACCTCGCACGGGTCCAAACGGGCCCTTGGGGGGTAAAACCCCTTAGCGCCCCCCAAACGTCCCCGTGAGTTGCACCAATGCCTCGCACGGGTCCAATGTAACTTGTAGGAGCAGACCACGTGGGCACGAAACCTATTGTTTCATAGCATGGCCCAAAACAGATAAAATCTGCACTTAGGCTTGAAAATGTGTCATTGAGGGGTGAAACCCTTTAGCTCCCCCCCCCCCCCCCCCCCCCCGGTGAGCGGCGCCAACAAATGTAACTCGTATGAGCTGACCGCGTAGGCACGGGACCCTCGATTTGAGAGCACGACCCAAAATAGAGAAAATCTACACTTAGGCTTGAAAACATGCCATTGGGGGGGCGAAACCCCTTAGCGCCCCCCATACGGCCCCATTACGGCGCCAACACCTCGCACACATCCAATGTAACTCGTACGAGCCGATCGCGTGGCCACGGGACCCTCGGTTTGAGAGCACGACCCAAAATAGAGAAAATCCTGTCCTTTTTTTTAATATAGCTAAAACTAGTCACGGCTAAAGGTCGTGACCATATTTATTTTTTGTCACGCATATTAAGGGTCACGGACTATAGCCTTGACCAGTGGTGTGATCGTCCAACAATATATAAGAGGGAGTCACGGCCTTGGACCCTGACCAGTGATGTGACTATCCAACTATAATTGAGGTTAGGTCACGGCCTAAGGTCGTGCCTAGTGTAGTGGCCAACCAACTAAATTTAAGGGTGGGTCATGGCCTAGAATCGTGACCAGCATGATAAATGGGTTAGGTCTTCATCTGCGACTAGGTTCTGTTACCCAATAAGATCCGTGATCATCAGATGATCAGGAACATGGGCCGTGACCACAGGAAATGGTCACGCCCAATTTGGTCACGGACCAAATTCGCAACTCACAGCTTTGGTCAGGGACAAAATCCATGACCAATCGCCCAGTTTGGTGTAGTGTTTATTAGTCAGGTTGGCTCATGGTGTCAACATTACCACTGTTGTGATCATGCTAAGGTCCTTATCTTTTTGGTTGGATCGTACTCAGTTTGACATTAAAAGGTCTATTGGGAGGTTTGGCATCAGTAGATTCTCCAATTCTATCTTATTTTTAGGTTTTATGTAAGCCTACTTTTTTACCTTATCTCCTAAAGCCACCCAGTGAGCAACTTCCTTATGCACCATCTATGTATCTACTATTGAAACAATTGACAGAGTAATAAGTCTATCTTCTCGTTAATTTATGACATCAATGCTTTTGTCTTTCAAACCTACCAAGCAACACAGTACCATATTTTGTTATTTTTCAAGTCGCAATAAAGGATTATTCAAGTTATTGCTTTTGGAGACTATGGTTGAAGGAGATATTTTGACAGCGATCATCTTCATCCTTAATCCTAATCATTTGCCTACTTACACACAATGGGAAACATAAAGCGAGACTTAGAACCCTCAATATCGCACAAGGTTGTTTAGATTTGATCAGGGTGTACCCAATCATGCTCTAGCGGTAAAAAAACCAGGTTTTATGATCGATATTGCTTTGACAGAGTATACCACAAACTTTATCGTTCAATTCACCACTAAAGTATTTAGCCTATTAACCATACCTAAAAACATAAGGGTGGGCAATGTATTGTTAGGATTGTATTAAAATTGGTCGTCTCAGCTTCGAGCTTCGAAAATTTCATTATGACTGATTATGCGTTCCCTTTGGTTGAACGTCTTATATTAGGAGAGCTTGGTCTCAAAGGTCGTTCTATCGTCAATGTAGATTATCCTTTGAGTGAAACGATAAAGTCTAAGATCACTAGGTTAACCCTTAATATTCGAGACTTCCTCTATATAAGGGTGGTTTGTCACTACTGAAGATGTTATCGTTGGGCTCAAATGTGACCATCCTCATGATGCAATAAAATATATTTATTACGTACTAGTTGTTCCATCACCTGTTGTTCAACAAGTGGCTTCTTGTGGTGGATGTAAGAAGCATCTTGTGAAAAACCCCTAATTTGGTCTAGTCATTCTTTTAGTGAACACCGTGAAGATAATATTGGTGTTCACACTATAGATACATCTTCTCCACCTCCATATATTCACGTTAATAAAATGATAAGAATTATCTCATTTTTTTTAGATTAATCATTATTTTTATTCAATAAGTATCAAGTTAATTCTTAAAAAATAATTTCTTTCTTCGATACGATATTAATTTAGGTGTTTATATTGATCTAATCTTATTGTCCAGTTATTTTGTTTTGTCATCCTATAGTGAATTGTCAATGTTAGTACTTCCTCCCCCTTCATCACAAACATTAGTTGTGAGACTATCTTTTATGATGAATGGGTGGATGCTTCAACTGATTATGGTATACTTTGTCCCCCATCTTCCAATGAGGTAGGTCATGGTGAATCATCACTGCCTTTGGCATCAATGGTGCAAGTATTGTTATTATCTACAATACTTTTGGATATTTATTTTCCCTTTTTCTTACAATCAATTAATCTCCATTTTTCTTGAAAGGTTGGTGGTGTATTACCAGGGTTTTTAGTGGGGGTGATAACTCATATTGTTGTTAAGATAGACCTATAACTTCCCAATTAGCTTATCAGTTTTAACTTTCTATTTCACTATCGTCTTCCTTGTTTCGTCCCAATACCTTAGTTATTTTGTATTATGTTCTAGTTGGGTAATTCTCGTCAAAGAACTTTGTTTATAATTACGCACATTGGATCATGATGTTAATGTTTTTTTTTCTTATTCCATCATGTTGGAATCATATCAACTGAATGCCCAATTGGTGTTGTTGTAACCTATATGACTGTGATTGATCTTAATAAAAAGGCATGAGGAGAAAGTTATCACATCTCTATTCCACAAGTATGATTGATATGTCAACTTATTTTAATATTTCACCAATTGGTAGGTATAGTGTCATCCATGTGCCATTTTCTCAATCAGTATGAAAGAATATTAAAGCATTCTTTCATCTTAGTGATAATATATTTATTTATGTGATTCACATGTTTGTTAGGTTTAACATAATTCACACGTCATTTTCTTAATCATCCTGGGAAAATATCAAAGCATATTGCATCAATTTATGTGATGAAATATTATCCACATGTTTTTATGTGTAATAATGTAACACATGCATCATTTTCTCAATCAGTATGAAAAGCATTGTAGTATATTTTATTAATCAATATGATGAAATATTATCCACGTGTTTCATCTATCTTTTAGGCCTAATCTAGGGACATAATTTCCATAGCACTTATTTTGCATTAGTATGTCGTATACCGTTAAAACCATCGAAGGAATCTCACAATTACTTGTTCAAGACGACGGATCCGAATATCAAGTTTCTTCAACAACGAACATCTACGAGATTGATTTTGGTAAGAGTTGTGTTTAAGTTTCGAATTTGGTTTATGATAGTATTGGGATATTTTTCAAAACTGTTTTTTCATAAAAAATGAGGCATTTTCTAAGTCAAAATAATTTTTGAAAAATCGGTAGGCGAGCTTTTTAAAATAATATTTTTCACTTCTATCGTTCAAACAACAAAGCAATGTCGTTCAAACGACATTGACAAGTCGTTCAAACGACCCCTTTAAATTATATCACATGTCATGTCATAGGTCGCGAGATATGTCATTTCTTTTATGCTTCAAACGACCACGTATAGTTTTGAATTTTATCAGGCCTTTTCTTAGGTCGCTTATAACAACATCTAATGTCGTTCAAACGACATCAAGAAGCCGTTCGAACGATCTCCGCCGCCTCAAGCGTTTTATTTTGTTGTAAATACCTGTTTTAGAAGACTTTTTTATTAAGACTTTGCCAAACAAAACTGTAAATCTGCTGATTTTTAGTCTTCACTTTTAGGGCACAAAACTTTGTTTTTTATTCACAAAATCATCTCATATACTTTGGTGAATCATTTTGGAACCTAAAACACTTATTGTCAAAGTTTCTCTTGTATATAAGGGTATCTATACTACTGGATTGATAGTTCTTGTAGGATCTATTTATTGATGATTGCGATCAATGGAAATACTCGAGGGTACTCACTACTGAAGAGGAGATGCGGTTCTTAAGGTTCTCGAAGGAATCTTTGTTGGTGCTAGGTTGCGTTCTATGTGGATTTTTTGCGGGAGATTAATTATAGATTTCATTATGCAATTGTAAGTTGCGATTTACGTTAGATAATGAAATAAAAGGTTTTACCCAAAAGGGGTTTCTTCCTGCATCTTGTTTGTCGCTTGATTTGTGATTGCATATTTATTTTATCCACATAGATGCATGATTAGGGTTTAATAAAATTTGGATTGAAGATTGCCTCTAATTACATAAGTTTTAAATTACACTTTTCAAATTGGTATCAGAGCTTTAGCTCAGGATATTTTACCTCCTCAAATTAGTATCAGAGCAGGTTTCACCAAACTACAGTGAAATCCCTTTTTCACAAAATTTTTGTGATGTCGATTATTTTGGAAATCTTGATTTTGAAAATTTTCGCAATTTTTTCGATGGATAACTTATATAATCGGATGCCCATCTTTCATGACACAAAGTATGCCTATTGGAAATCCCGCATGCGATCATGTTTAAAAGATATTAGTGAATGTGCTTGTCTAATTTGTGAAAGAGGGTAGACTCCTCCCACTGTCACCGTTTAAAATATCAGCAATCTCAAACCTGTGTCTGACTGGACTGAGGATGATTATAAATGGAGTACCTATAATTTTCGTGGCTTGAGTGTTATTTCTGGAGCAGTCACCCCTGATGAGTTCCACCGTAATATGATGTACACCACGTCTAAAGAGGCATGGGATATCCTCAAATTGACACATGAGGGTACCAATGTTGTTAAGGTGTCTAAGTTACACAATTTAATCACCCGGTTTGAGATTATCACCATGTTGGAGTCCGAGTGTTTTGATGAGTTTTATGCTAGGTTGTCGGAAATAGTTAACACGAGTTTTAATTTAGGTGAGAAAATTGACGATTCAAGAGTTGTTAAAAAGATTTTAAGGTCACTCCCATCTCGTTTTATTCCTAAGGTCACTATTTTAAATTCTTTGGGGATATTAAATACACTTAGGTTAGAAGAACTCATAGGAGACCTTCAAACTTATTAGATCGACATGTTTCCGATAATCGTTAAGCCTAAGGATAGAGATATTGCACTTATGGACCAATCTAGATGTGGCATCCCGCTTAATAAAATACCGGGTGATCAGTCCTATACCAAATTAAACAAAAATCTCATTTGGTTCAAGCATCACTGTCGAAAACTTTTTAATTGCTAACCACCTAGTCTTAAATTAAGCCGGTGTCAAATTTTATCTTATGAATTAAACCAAACTCAACCAACATACTAGAAAAATAAATTAACCACTACAAGAAAGGAAACTAAACATGCCATAAAGTAAGTACAAGAGTTTGTCGAACAACATCAACTACAAGCCATCCCCAAAGTGCAAGTATAAAAGAATACCGATACATGCCAAGACTGAATATAAAAGTACAAACTCAATAGTACAACTAAAAAAGTCCCTATCTAAAGCTAGAATGAGGAAAGCGCCTAAACAAAAATCTCGCAGCAATCCACATAAGTTGCAGCTGCGCACTCTATAGGAAGGAATAAGACTGACACCCCTGTGGTAGGATATGTAAAATGTTTTTGAAAAAGGTTTTATAGCAAGGGTTAGAACCCAAAACATTTGAAAATATTTAGCAAGTGAATTTAAATGCAAGAAATAAATATGCAAATGCTCTCCATATTTAAATTAGTGTCGCGCACTCCCTTGAGTTTACCTCACCCCTCAACTAATGTACTCGCGTAACGAAACTATAATTGACCTACCTATCTAACCACCCCTTAACTAGTCTTGTCACATAAATCCCCGAACTTCCCACTACTCTAACTCTAGTGGGTTTAGTACTTTATGAGTTATCCCTCACATTAACTTATTTAGATCATTTCCCATTTAATGCCATATAACACTTTCACGAGTCATGTCCTTATACAATTCACATCATGTATACGAGTTATAAGTTATAATTCACACTAACTTATTTATATCCATATCCAACTTAATACCATATATCCAATTCACAAGTTATATTATCTATACATTTCACACCATGTATATATATAAATTCCCATATATAATTCTGCACTATATATACGTATCATATCTCAACATTCACACACGTGTCGAATATACAATGCTATCACCGAACACATAGGAGGCGGCCATAGTTCCAACTGAAAGTATACACTCCATACCATAACGGTCCCACCCCTCTAAGTTACAGACGCTATGGCCTGGGGAATATACTCACCCTGCATTCGCTAGCATATATATATATATATATATATATATATATATATATTATTCAGACAAATATATTTATAAATCATATATGTACTACACATCGACATATATAGAAATCCAGGCCATTGGAGTATCATGCCCACACCCAAGCCTAAAACATTTGAGTATACGGTGGTCCGATTTCATTTTAATTAATTGCACATTAATTAATTCCCATTATCGTGGCGTAACCCCTTTCAAGTATACCCGGACTTTCTATCTCTCGATTCGAAATTCAATATTCTCAATTCAATGTTCAATTTCATCCAATTAAGTTTCCCCCACTTAATTAACAAGGTTACAATCACTCAATCATAAACCTTAATCTCTCCAATTTAATTAAGGCATTCAAGCATTTAGTCCTCAAACACGAGATTTATTAGTGTCCGATCCTATGCATTTCACTTTTAGTTGTCAGTCCCATTTAACAGCAGTTAATTAGATCGTGGTTGGTGAGGAGATGTCATTTTGATGAGAATATTTGTGTTGAAACAGCCAAGCCATAAATTGTGGGGTGTTTAAAATGATAAAATCTTTTGAATTCAATAACCACCGGGACTGCTTACTAAACAAATGAGGGATGGGATTGATGACAATAGAAAATTATGAAATGGGACTGGACACAAATAAATTATTTAATTAATCCTCAAATTAATCCAAGGGTAATTAGTCCCACCTATCAATCTAGGCAATCTCCAATGGAATAACAACTAAAAAATATTTCTTAAAATTTGCCCCACGAATCTGCCCAGATTTTTAAAATGTCGTTTTGAGGAATTTTGGAGCCATTTTTGGAGAAAACGTATCAGAGAACAAAAGTTAGAAAACGCTATTTTTTACAAGACAACGCGGATAGAATCACCATTAGAGAAATAAATACCTCAATTCTATACAAAATTCTTCATCAAAACATTTCAAGATTTATCACAAATCCATTCTTTTGTTATCACAAATCTAGCTCTAACAATTTCATTAATTCAACCATTAGTTTCATCAATTCTCAAAGCCCATACATATTTATAACTCTCATTAAAAGGAAATCCAAATTTACTTAAGAACAAACCTAGAATTCAATTGGATTCCACCCTTTTAATATGAAAATGTAGATGCAATTTAATAATCACAATTTAAATCACTTGCCTAAAAAATGAAGATCCAAGGCTTGAATGAAGGTGTTGAATTGGAATTGAAGAAATCTCTTCAAGATCCCAAAGTTCCTCTTCTCCTTGGATCTCACTTAGCTTTTTACCTCTTTGGTCTTCTAGTGTGATTTAAAATGTTGCCTAGCCCTTACACATTTGGGGTTAAAAATAATATTCACGCCTTGGGTCTATGGGCCTTAATAAAAGGGGTTCATACTCTCTATATGGAACTCACATATGTCTAATTAGGCCTCAATACCCATTATATGCATGTAACCATTCATCTTAGACTAATTCGACCACATCGGACTCAACCGCGCACTTAATATCGCCATCCGGAATAAATTTCTAAACTTAAATCTCACCCGTTAACTTGTTTAAATATATTCACTTTTAAATATTCCCATTAAGTAATTCTCATCAATTTACGACACAAGTGAATTACTAATTACCGAATGAATTAAATAAAAATAATAACCCAGAAATTACGAGGTGTTACACTAGAAAGGGTGATAGTGTCTAGGAAGAAAGAAAAGAAAAGGAAATAGAGAGTTTATGAGTTCGAGTCAGAGGGAGAGTTTGATTTTGATGATGTCGCCTTGTTTGCTAAAAAATTTAAAAATTTTCTCAAATTTTTCAAAGAAAATTCTTCTAATAAAAAGATGTTTGTGAAAAATAAAAAAGAAAGAAGAGGCCAAAGAGAGCGATGAAAAAGAGGAAGAGGAGAGATGTTTTGAGTGTGAGGGCAAAGGGCACAAAGCGTTTGAATGTCCCATTATGCTAAAGAGAAAGGGCAAGAAAATTACTATGCCAACCACTCTTAGCAATGGTGACATCAAAATGAATGATTTAGAGGATGAATCATTACATGGTATGTGTGTTGTCTTTATGGATAGTTATGTGAGCACATCTAGTTTGTCACACAATGATGAGGACACTTGTATACGTGGTATCCCCAATGATGATTTGAGTGTTTACAGTGAGTGTAGGAGTGAGATTGAAAGTAAGGGTGAAAGCGATATCCAAAACGCGTTTAGAGATTTATACGTTGACACCTTGAAGACGAAGAAGTAAAATAAGGAGTTAGGTCTTAAGGTGTTAAACTTGGAGAAAGAGATGTGTGTTTTGAGAGAGTACGAGGCGTCGACGAGTCAACTCGAGAAGGTGAAGGTTTATTTAAGTGAGCAGTTGATCGTCTTAGGTTGGGAAAAGAGTGAACTTGAATCTCGTGTGTCCCAACTCGAGAGAGATCTCAAAGGTGACCGAGAGGTCAAGGCTACTTTAGAGGACACATCTAAGAAGATTGAAAAGATTCTTCTCGGTCCCACTTTGGGTAATGTTGAGAGACTAGGAATTGGTTATAACGGTGCGTCTACTTCCAATGTTGCACCCAAGACGATTCCCGAGTTTGTGATAGATCCATATGGCTTTCGACCTAACCCTCATAGGCATCTGTTACCACGTAGGAGAGCGCGTCCTAATTGTTTTGAAAGAGGTGTTCCTAGACCCGTTTACGTTTGTTCTCATTGTAAGAAAAGAGGACACCTTAGTGTGACACCCCGCCTAATTAAATACCGGGCGATCACTCCTTTATTAAATTAAAATCAAGGTGAACAGTTGGTTCATTCTTAGCATTACTGTCGCAAAAATAACTTTTTCAATTAAACACCCTGATTAATTAAGCTAAGTGTCAAAACCATTTAAAACCTTATTTCCATTTTATTAAACCCAATTATAAAAACTTTAACCATTAACATTTTAAGATTCACACATTAAGTATAAGAATAAAAATGAACATTCAAGAGTTTAACTATCAATAACAAATCCCCACATTTAAACACTAAAGGAAAACATCTCGACAGTAAATAAATCTCGAAATATAGATGCTGAAAGTAAAAGAATTACAGTCACTGACAAAACCAACTAAATAATGGAAAAAGGGCGACACATGCCCCCACTGGATAAAGTTGAACTAGAAGTAGAGTCAACAATGAGATCATCTAAGCAATGGCCTGTAACTCCCACAAAAGTTACAGCGCGTTCCATCCAAAGAATCCTAAGTATGACTCCCCTGCGGCTGGGCACCTGTAATACATATATATATATATACACAAGAGAGAAGAGATAACAACAAACGGGTCAGAGCCCGAATGTAAAACAGTTTTAAAAATAGTTTAGCAAGTATTTAAAATGCTTACCGGCTAATGCAACAATCATATTAGTATGCGACACTCTCTTGAGAATTCTCACCTCTCATCTAGTGTGCACGTCTACCGTACTAATGAATCCCATATATCTTTCTAACTTATTCTCCATAAGTCTTAACACGTGAAATTAAGGTTATGATATTCACTACAGTAAAATCTATCTCTTCAAGATTTCTTAGGTTAATTAGAATAATTCTGTATCGTTATAATGTTTCCGAATACTTATAGTGAAGTTGAAGAATTTCATACTTTACTTAATTACTATTTCACTCAGTAGAAAGTTCTCATATAGATATACGAATATATATTTGTCACACATATAATATATATACAAACGGCACCCCACATAAAATCTATGGTGCCACGTTTCCATAAATAAGTATATATATACCAATCACTCATATAATATATATACACTAACGGCACCCCACATAAAAACTATGGTGCAAGCATACTCTACTATCCAGTCCCTGTATCACTCGTACTAAGGGAAATGCAAGTTCGGAATCACTCTCGAACTGTACCAACACAAACACAAACAATATTGAGGCGAAGCATAGATTCCAAGTCTCTAAGAGGTCAGCACATGCCCTCACATCTCTTAGGACTATCTGAAGTATCGATTCGATAGCCTGTACCAAGGATTTCTATCTTCTAGGGTACGAGTCAATATCCCCCATAAAGGCTCATCAAGATAAGATTGTCCCAGCGCGATAACCTCAGGGATAGAAAGTAGTGCGGGCATGATTTTTACACAGAAGTAATATATGCACAATCACACTGTCATATATAAATATGTATTCACATCCACATTATTAGATTAGGTACTCTCACGACCCATACTTATCAATATCTTGTTATTACACGTTTTACTCAGTTATTTCGTATAACGGACTCATTCCTTTTATTTTCGAAATTAAGTTATTCTAAACCCACTTCTCGTTACTCTTTAATCAAGTACAATTTCAGTAGGCCCTCACTCGCCTTCTAATCCAACTTCTTAGACATTTCGATTATTCAATCAACGCGCGTATGATTTCTTAAGTATGGATGTTTCCCGTTTACCCCTTTATTTTCCTTCACATTAAAGTTCCACTTAACGGGGTCTATCTTGACCCTACTGGTCCTTTTTATGTTCCATTATGTTCTAGCAACCCTAATCAAGGTTTTCTACGTATAAAAATCGGATTAAGCTAACACGAGCAAAAAGTGCAGTTTTCCAAGAGGGGTCGATCGATCGATGAAAAGGGGTCGATCGATCGATCCATCGATGCTCTGGGCTCGATTGATCAATCAAGCAGTTATGGCGAAACTGCAGAAAACCCAGCTACAGAATTCTTACCCCAAACCCATCCAAATTGTCATGTTTCAGTCCCAAACTCTCAATAACTCATACTACAAGTGTTGTATACCCATATAAACAATATCCAATGTAAAACATGTGAGTTTTCATCAAGTATAATCAAAAGAAGAGGATAAAATCTATATAATCCTCAAAAACCCTAATATTTTCTTTAACTTAGTTTCTTCCATTCTTTTTTCAGATTTTCTATTACTAACACATGGAAATTCGTGGTTCAACCTCTACATATGAAATGGATTTCCAGAATATAATCTTTTACCTCTACAACATGAAATCTTTGTCTCCAATTAATGTTTTTCTTCAAGACACTAATTCTAGTCAACTCTAGACTAATATAAAAGGATGCATTAACTTGATTAAAGCAAGATAGATACTTGCCTAGAAATTTTTAATCTCTGATTTGTGGAAGAAAAAGGTGTGGTTGTGATCCCCTTCGCGCGATCTACGAATTGGCGGTGACAGCGGTGCAACCGGAGGAGTTCTTGGCCTAGAACCCTTGGAAAGCTCCTCCCCTTCCTCTCCAATGGCCGTCATTAGTTTTAGGTTGTGTTAACCATAAGAGATAACACTTAACATATGATATAACCCTTGAAAATTCGTGGGTTTAATTATCCATAATTACGAAATGTCCAAAACGCCCTCCCGGGGTACTAATTAGGCCTAAAATGCCCCGAGACCCAAACTAAACTCCCAGGTACACTTTTCTGACTATCTCGACCCTTCCGGACACTTTGACGCACTCAAAATGACCATACGAGCAACTTATAGTTTATTCACTTTTTATAATAATAATTTAGTCCCGACACGACACAGGCGCGTCCCGACCTAAATTTCCATAATTGCCATTTTATTCACACGTGACAATTTTATAAAATAAATCTCATATATTGCTATACTTATCCAGTAACATTCAACGAATTTCAATAATTACTAACTCTCGTCACGCTAGTAAATATTTAAAACAACATTCCGGATTAAAATTAAATTAATTTATCTCAATTAAATTTAATTAATCCCTAAATTTAAAAGTCATAATAATACGGGGTATTACACTTAGGGAATTTCGCTTTAAGTTGGGTAGTGTGTCTCATAGGTTTTTACCTCGTTATGATACTACACGTGTTCACACACCCACACCCACACATGGTACTTCACATGCTCCTGCGCATCACATAAGAGATTTCACTACACCAAAATGGGTAAACTGGCACCCTTCCAGCGGCTAGCCTTGTCACGGTCATTAACCGTGACAACGACTTGTCACGGTCAATGACAGTGACAATCCTTATAATATTGTCACGGTCAAGGACCGTGACACGTCCGTGACAAATGTCCCAGTAAAAAAAATCCTTTCCCCTTCTTTTTTTTTCCCCGTAGATTCTTCCCTCCTTTTTTCTCCCTCTCTCTACTCTGCTCTCCCCCTCTCTCTCTAATTTTAGGTTAGTTTCTTTCTCTCTCTCTCTCCCTCTCTCTCTCTCTTCCATTTATATATATGTTCATGTGTGTATATGTGTGTGTGCATGTGTGGTGGGTGGGGGGTGGGGCTGTGTGTGGGGGGGGGTAGGAGGCAGGGATGGGGGGCTGCATGTGCGTGTGTGTGTGCATGTACGTGTGTGTGTAGTGGGGGTGGGGTTGTTTGTGTGTGTGTGTGGTGGGGGAAGGGTGTGGGGCAGGGTGGGGGAAGGAAGTGGCATAGGGTGGGGGGTATGGGGCAGGGATGGGTGAGTGGGTGGTGGGGTAGGGGTGGGGGGCTGCGTGTGTGTGTATGTGCGCGTGTGTGTATATGTGTGTGTATGTGCTTGTTTGTGCGCAGTGTCCCTTATAAACGAATTGATTGATTATTAATTTTTTTAGTAAATTAATATATGATTGCCCCTCATTGTAAATTAGTAAATTAATATATGATTAATTATGAAAGTAGGATTGCCCCTCATTGTAAATTAGTAAATTAATAATTGTATACTTTAATTGTTAGTTTAATTGATGAAAATAATTAATTGAGTAGATGAATTAGAAGGAGTACGGGATACACATTTGTTGTTGACATTGCTGTTGGATTATAGTGGATCGATGTTGGGTTGGTTAATTTTAACAGTGGCATGACCACTGGATTATTGTCCATATGGGGGTGAGATTTTTCAACTTTTTTTAAAAATTACTTTGTATATCGAACAATATATATACAGTATGATAATTAAATTAAACATACTTGAAATTACATATAGTGCGCTAAACCCAACCAATAAACATTCATATTTACCATCTTTATTTCCATTTATAGGTTGCTTATTACCATTTTAGTACAAAAGATACGACATTCAACTTTTTCCAATTTTCGTTCTTTTTCAAAAGAACGATAATCTAGGAAGGGTAGGTATTAACAAAGAGAAAGAGAGGGTAAATCGGACATTTTGTTTAGTGCACACCACCTTTAAAATGCAAAGTTTGAAATATTAGTAGTACTCCGTTTGGCTTCCTGCGTTTTTCCTCGTCACACTCCCCCACACAATCTTCCAAATACTTGTACTATTTCTCTTTCTTTTTTTGATGAGAGACAAATGTACAGTGTTCATGGTTATGTTGTGTTGTTTAGTGATGTTCTATACTAAATATTTTGTTTTTAGTTTTGAAGATATTGGTAATCTAGTCTTCTCATTTTTTATTAATTTCAGGATCAGACTCCAAACACCAACTAATGTAAACATTACATTTCATTGTGTCACACAAAATTTATGATTATGTGTGTGGCTTGTAGTGTTTTTAAGTTTTTCAATGTTGTGCTTAATATTTGAGCATGTTATTTTGTTTTGATTAGTTGCATCAAAATTATTCCTGATTTGAGGTGTATATGATAATGTCTCTATCAACTTTATTAAATGTAGTTATAGGATTGTTTCTCCTATGCTACTCATGGAACTGCTTTCCAGGTTGTTGTTCTATGTTTGGGCTCGGACTTGTTATCAAGTTATTTAAATCTATAGAATTTGTTGTCTATGTGGGTGTGTGTGTGTGTGTGTGTGTGTGTAATACCCCGTACTTTTGGCTATATTTATTTTGGGGATTAATTAATTAAATGCGTATTAATTGGAAATTAATCCGGGTTATAAATACTAATGTGATGCGAATTGGTATTTGATTATGTGCATATATGATTATATATGTATTTGGTATTATAAATTTGTCGTGAGATTTATATACGGCAATTTGGAAATTTTATTGAGATGCGTGGGACCGCTGCGTCACGGTATAATATTTTGATAATAAAAGTGAATTTAAAATCTATAAACCGTATGGTCATTTTGAGTGCGCCAACGCGTCCGGAAGGGTCGAGATAGTCAGAAAACACTACCCGGGGGTGTAGTTTGGGTCCCGGGGTATTTTTAGGCCATACCGGCAACTTAAAGGGTATTTTGGTAATTTTACATTTTTAGGAATTAAAAGTGACGAAAATTAGAGATGTAAATCTGATGTGGATTTAACTCATTAAGCCCATTAACCAAACCATATTAACCTAGAAAGCTACGTAGGTTATCATTTAGGTTTTCTAAGTTCCCAAATCGCCACCTTAAGCCACCATTGGAAAAGGAGCTTGGAGAAGGAGAGAAAGAGAGAAAATTCTGCAGAGATTCTTCACCAAATCAACACCAAATCCGGAAACAAACAAGGCAAGTGGTTTAATTATGTTTAACTTCAGCAAATGTTCTTTCCATGTTAGAAAATTGAAGATTTATAATTGTTATTGAAAGATGAATGAAAACCCATGATTAACTGGACTTAGGTTCTGAATATTGAGGATAAATTGCATGTAGAATAGTTTGGAGACGATTAATCTGATGTTAATACATGATTGGGTGAAAGAAAAACGAATTAAATTCTGGGATTTGATGATGATATGTAGTTAGGGTTCATGTTCTTGAGATATTTGGAAAAAGTGTAGACAGTTGTAAATTTAATTGGTGTTAGGATGGATTGATCCCTTAAAAACATGTTAGGATGTGACTATATATGTTTAGTATTGATTATAGACCTTTAAACGATTGTTGGGACTTAGTTTAGAAGATTTGAGGTGTTAAAATGGATGAAAAATGATTTGGGGAAAAATCTGGGCCGAAGCTGGTAGCTCGTTAGAGGCAACCCCCAAGTCGTTCGAACGAACTCGTTCGAACGAGCTTCTAACGAGTTGACCAGTCGTTGCTAACGAGTAGGGATTTCGTTCGATATCTCGTTCGAACGAGATATCATTAGAAGGTACAGTTCGTTCGAACGAACTGGGACCTCGTTCGAACAACCTCGTTCGAACGAGTCTTCTAACGAGTTGGCAGAGGAATCTCGTTCGAACAGTCTCGTTCGAACGAGACTTCTAACGAGTTGACAGTTTGGTCCTTTTTGGACTGTTTTGACTTTTGGAGTTCCGTAAACTTGTTCGAGGATATACATATCATTCCGTAGATGTAGTAATGATAGAATTAGGACATTTGGGTATTTATGAGAAGGAATTTACATACGAGAGTGTATTACATGGACGGTTTGGGTTGAGACGTGAGTGTCTACTATGACGTGAGATAATTATGGCGCGTACAATTACAAACCGAAACAGTATGAATTGTGATAATTATAAGTTAGTATGAGAATATGTACTACGATTAAAATACGGTATTACTAAGACGTGTGTTTACTTAGTATTGGTATATGATTGTGTGTATGACATACCTACCATACTTGCTATCACGGGAGGTTGCGTTCGCTTAGGACCCTCTAATCCTTGTGTGCCTACGGGGGGGATATAGACTGGTACCTCGATGAACATAGGTCATAGAAGGACTTATTGTGATATGAATAAGTCTGCTGATCATGGGAGCGTAGGTATGTGCGTGACCCATGTGATGGTGACTGTGTTCGCCTCCACTCTTTGTGATTTGTGTTATCTGAACTATTCCTGAGAGATTCGGAATATGTGATCCTTATGTACGTGATGTACCGGGATGGATAGCAGAGTATGTGTGCACCGCAGCTTAGTTCTCGGGGTACTTGTATTGTATATTTATTATGTGAATAGTATACACTTAATTAATGAGAACCTCCATGTTAATGATGTGAATATAATTACGGTATTGTTTCGATAAATATAATGAGTTAGCTGATAGAGAAATATATTGCATATTGAGCATTTGAGTTTACATTAAATCCCTATCTAATTACGAGCGTTATATGTTAATAGAATCGGGTAATAAGGGTAGGAACTATTACAATCTAGCTAGTTATGATGTCACTTAGCTAGTGGTTTATATCGTAGTGGATGGGTACTTATGTTAGGAGTGCACAGTTAGACGAGAGGTGAGAATATCATGTGAGTGTACGTCCTAACATGTACTTTGCATTTAATATTTTTAAATGTTTTTAAAGCACTTGCAGGTTTTAAAAATATAACCCCAAATTCGGGCTCTGACCCGTTTGCTTTTCAAATCTTTTTCTTGTAAAACCATTTTAGGTGCCCAGCCACAAGGACACCAAGCATAGGTTATTCATTCAGGTGACGAGCTGTAGCGGTTTGTGGAAGCTACAGGGATTTGCATGTAGACGCTTCTATCTTTTGGATTCCAGAGTCACTATCTATCAGTTGTAGGGCATGTTGCCCATCTCTATTTAGAGACATCTTTTACATTTCAGTTTTCAGACTTTAGCATGTATTATTTCAGTTTCGATTATTTATTTCAGTATGGGATTGTAGTGAGGAGTTTTCCCCAGACTTTATTTACTCTATTGTGATGGTTATTCGTTTTACTTCAGTATGGTGAATGGTGTTATTTATTTCTTCATTACACTTGTTGCATGTTAATCAGACTTTAAATAAAATTTGGCACTTACTTTTTAAATATTAGGTGGTTAGTAAAAAAAAAATGTTTTCGACAGTGATGCTATTAACTGAGTCAACTTGGCATTTTGAATTAATTTAATAAAGGAGTAGCTACCCGGTATTTAATTAGTCGGGGTGTCACAGGTGGTATCAGAGCATCAGGTTCTAGAGTCCTTTAGGATCTGTACGGCTATTATGTTTCCGCTACATTTCTTTGATATAGAGCCCTATATTTTAGGACTGTTGTACTCTTTTTGTGTATGCTTCGTTCTTCAGCTATATTAAGTTTATAACCGTGAACTTATAAACCTTGTTCTTATTTCAGATGCCTCCACGACGTGCACGACGAGTTCCCAGGAATGCAATGCCCGAACCCCAGCCCGCTCCAGTTCAGGGCATGATGAACGCCGCTGAGGTTGCAGCTATAGTAGCCCAAGCGGTAAATGTCGCGATTGCCGTGATTCAGCAGGCACCGCCTCAGGCGCCGGTTGCCGCGCCAGCACAGGTTAATGCATTCCCGTCTGCTTGGGAGCGTGTACGAGACGCTTTTCAGAAAGCGCATCCGCCAGAGTTTGCAGGTAGCTCAGATGTGGTAGTCTTGAGCCAATGGAGGAAGGACATACAGAGGCATTTGAGGATGCATGAGTGCACTGATATTCAGAAACATGTGCTAGCTACTTTCAAGCTAGTGGGATCTGCACTATAGTGGTGGGAGTCTATTACCACCGCAGAGGAGAGGGATACTCTCACGATTCAGGAGTTCTGGGTGCGGTTCGACCGCAAGTACTTTCCGTCCGCAGTTCATACGGAGATGAGGAGGAAGTTGATGAGTCTGAGACAGGAAGGCAAGACAGTGGCCGAGTATGAGGCCGAGTTCACTAATCTGCTGAACATCGTTCCAGATTAGATACCAACAGAGAAGAAGAAGATTGAGAAGTTCACCGATGGGTTGAATTGGAGGATCCGTCAGCATCTGCTAGGGAACCTATCGTTGGCCACTTATTCTGATGTGGTTAACGCTGCATTGTTACACTGCCAGGACCACCGTTTTCATATGGCCGAGGGTAAAAGGTCGGGAGAGTCTAGCCATCAGGGCAGGACTGGAGGACATGGTGCCAGCGGGGCACAATCTGGTCAGGGGCAGAGACAGAATGAGCAGGGTACCCAGCAGGGGGATAATAAGAGGTTCCGGTCAGGGAACTTACGGCAGGGACAGGGAGGTTTCCGTCAGGGCCATCAGGGTCCAAACAGGGGCAGAATGGGCAGCAGTTTCACCAGGGCCAGCAGGGCCAAGGGAGGAACGGTAACGGCCACTAGGGTCGGGGACAGCAGGGGCAGAGGGGAGGGAACTTCCCAGGAAAGTGCTTTGTTTGTGGCAAGACTGGCCATAAGAAGCAGGATTGTCCTGATAGTGGCAGGGCCCCACAGCAGCAGCAACAGGGTGCTCGCCAGGAGCCACAGAGGCCTATGTTTCCCGCCGCTCTTCCCGCACCGCCGCAGATGGCAGCATTGGCACCCATTCCAGCAGTCCCAGCTCAGCAGGGGCAGCTACAGTATGGACGTGTCTACAACGTTCACCAGGCTGCAGTTCCACAGGCACCGCCCGCGATCGAGGGTACGTTTCCTATCCATGGCACTATGGGTCGGGTGTTATTTGATACGGGTGCTACACATTGTTTTATAGCTACACACTTCGCGAAAGCTTTAGGATTGTTAGCTACAGCAGAGAGCACAGTGACGTGTGTTGACTCACCATTGGGGAGTGGGTCACTTATTTTCTTTATATGCCGGGGAGTGGGGGTAGAGATTGGTGGTTTGGTATTACCTGCGGACATGTTAGTATTAGACATGCACGTTCACGATGTGATCATCGGTATGGATTGGCTCGTAGCATATAGGGCCATGATTGATTGCTTCAGCGGGAGCATTATTTTTGCCATTCCGGGGCAAGAGATGTTTATAGTGGCGATGCCTCGCCCAGAGGGAGGATCGACCGCTCATCTGTATTACATAGAGGAGGATACCTCTAAGGAGGTTGTGATTCCTTTAGATTCGATCTCGGTTGTCAGGGAGTATTCGGATGTGTTTCAGGAGATACCAGGCTTACCACCCAGTCGAGAGATAGACTTTGTTATAGATTTGCTACCGGGTACGAGACCTATAGCACGCGCACCGTACCGTATGGCTCCAGCTGAGATGAGGGAGTTACGGGATCAGATAGAACAGCTGTTAGGCCAGGGCTTTATTCGCAGGAGTACCTCACCTTGGGGCGCTCCAGTTCTGTTTGTGTAGAAGAGGGATGGTTCACTGAGATTGTGTGTGGACTACCGAGAGTTGAATAAGGTCGCGATACGGAATAAGTATCCGTTGCCTCGAATCGATGACTTATTCGACCAGTTGAGAGGAGCTTCTTTCTTCTCGAAGATTGATTTGAGATCGGGATACCATCAGTTGCGTATCAGGGAGGAGGTCGAGATATGGTTCTTACGAGTTTCGGGTTATGCCTTTCGGCTTGACCAACGCTCCAGCAGTGTTTATGGACTTGATGAACAGAGTGTTCAGGGATTTCCTAGACCAGTTTGTCATTGTCTTCATTGATGATATTCTGGTTTACTCTCAGACAGAGGAGGAGCACGCCGAGCATTTGAGGCAAGTTTTGCAGACACTTCGTCAGAACGAGTTGTATGCAAAATATGAGAAGTGCGGGTTTTGGCTGAAGAAAGTCCAGTTTTTGGGGCATATCATTTCCGACCGGGGAATATCTGTTGATCCGGGGAAGGTGTCAGCGGTGAGGGAGTGGGGACAGCCCACGACACCAACGGAGGTTCGTAGTTTCTTGGGTTTAACAGGATACTACAGGAGGTTTATTCGGGGTTTCTCGGAGATAGCAGGTCCTTTCACACATTTGACTCGTAAGGGTGTGCCCTACATCTGGAGTGATGCCTGTCAGTTGGTATTCGATGAATTGAAGGACAAATTAACCTCAGCACCTGCGTTGGCATTGCCGAGACCGGGAGTTGAGTATTTGGTTTACACCGATGCGTCTTTGCAAGGACTGGGAGGTGTATTGCAGCAGGAGAGATAGGCCATAGCTTATGCTTCCCGTAAGCTTAAGCCTCACGAGAAGAATTACCCCACGCATGATTTGGAGTTGGCAGCAGTGGTATTTTCCTTACGGATTTGGAGGCACTATCTTTTGGGGGAGAAGTTTCAGCTGTTCACGGACCACAAGTCACTACAGTATCTGTTCACGCAGAAGGAATTGAATATGCGACAGCATAGGTGGCTTGAATTTGTGAAGGACTACCAGTTTGACATCCAGTACCACCCGGGTAAGGCTAACATGGTAGCTGACGCGTTGAGCCGTAGGCCAGCAGATGGGGTGGCAGAGGTGTGGAAGGCAAAGTGGAAGGAATTGGGACACCAGGATGCAGTGGCCCGATCTTTCATGTCTGTGATGACCGTTACACCGCAGATTGTCACGAAGGTAGTACGGGCACAGGCTAATGACTCGTTCTGTCAGGAGCAGATAGTTCGATTACTAGCAGAGGGAGCCGAATCCTATACCGTTAGCTCAGACGGGGGATTACGCTTCAATGGGAGATTGGTAGTTCCGAAATGGGAGGAATTGCGACATGAGGTGATGGCAGAGTCGCACGGCTCACGGTTCGCGGTACATCCCGGAGGGGACAAAATGTACCAAGACATGAGACGCCAGTATTGGTGGAGCGGTATGAAGATAGATATCGCTGAGTTTGTTTCGAAATGCGCACTTGTCAGCTTGTAAAAGTGGATCATCAGAGACCGGCAGGATTGCTACAGCCATTGGAGGTCCCGGTGTGGATGTGGGAGAGCATATCCATGGACTTTATCATGGGGTTGCCTACGTCGCAGAGGGGTCACGACTCCGTTTGGGTAATTGTGGACAGGTTGTCCAAGGTCGCTCACTTCTTACCCGTAAGGACTGACTACACTACGGGACAGTATGCCCAGCTCTTCATTTCAGAGATTGTGAGACTTCACGGTGTGCCCCTAAATATCGTGTCTGACAGAGACAAGATATTTGTTTCGCGGTTTTGGGAGAGTTTCCAGGAGGCCATGGGCACAGAATTGCGGTTGAGTACGGCTTATCATCCGCAGACCGATGGGCAGACAGAGCGCACCAATCAGATGTTGGAAGACATGCTACGCATGTGCATTATTGACTTCGGGGGTGGATGGGAGTAGTACCTTCCACTGGTGGAGTTTGCTTACAACAACTCCTATCAGTTCACGATTGGCATGGCTCCGTTTGAGGCGTTGTACGGTAGGCCTTGTCGTTCCCCAGCATGTTGGTTAGAAGTGGGGGACAACAAACTACTTGGGTCGGAAGTGATTCAGGATACTTCGGCAAGGATTGAGTTGATTCGGAGTCGCATTCGGGTAGCTCAAGACAGGCAGAAGAGTTATGCTGATGCGAAGAGGTTTTTCAGGGAGTTCCAAGTGGGGGACCAGGTTTTGCTCAGGGTATCTCCGATGAAGGGGATTATGCGTTTCGGGAAGAAGAGGAAGTTGGCACCGAGGTATGTGGGGCCGTTTCCAATTATTGAGAGGATCGGACCGGTTGCGTATAGACTTGGATTACCGGAGCACTTGCATAGGATTCACGACGTGTTCCATATTTCCTCGCTGAGGAAATACCTTAGAGATAATTTGGCTCATTCTCACATTGCTGTGGAGGACATCGATCTCCAGCCGAATAGCTCCTACGAGGAGGGGCCAATTGCTATTTTGGACCGAAGCGAGAGGAAACTGCGGTAAAAAATAGTCCCGTTAGTGCGTGTTCAGTGGCGACATCACAATGTCGAGGAGTCCACATGGGAGCGCGAGGATGAGATGCGCGAGCGTTATCCAGAGTTGTTTTTAGCAGGTACTTTCTAGTTTCGAATTTCGGGACGAAATTCAGTTATTAGGGGGGAAGTATGTAATACCCCGTACTTTTGGCTATATTTATTTTTGGGATTAATTAATTAAATGCGTATTAATTGGAAATTAATCCGGGTTATAAATACTAATGTGATGCGAATTGGTATTTGATTATGTGCATATATGATTATATATGTATTTGGTATTATAAATTTGTCGTGAGATTTATATACGGCAATTTGGAAATTTTATTGAGACTCGTGGGACCGCCGCGTCACGGTATAATATTTTGATAATAAAAGTGAATTTAAAATCTATAAACCGTATGGTCGTTTTGAGTGCGCCAACGCGTCCGGAAGGGTCGAGATAGTCAGAAAACACTACCCGGGGGTGTAGTTTGGGTCCCGGGGTATTTTTAGGCCATACCGGCAACTTAAAGGGTATTTTGGTAATTTTACATTTTTAGGAATTAAAAGTGACGAAAATTAGAGATGTAAATCTGATGTGGATTTAACCCATTAAGCCCATTAACCAAACCATATTAACCTAGAAAGCTACGTAGGTTATCATTTAGGTTTTCTAAGTTCCCAAATCAAAACCCTAGCCACCTTAAGCCACCATTGGAGAAGGAGCTTGGAGAAGGAGAGAAAGAGAGAAAATTCTGCAGAGATTCTTCACCAAATCAACACCAAATCCGAAAACAAACAAGGCAAGTGGTTTAATTATGTTTAACTTCAGCAAATGTTCTTTCCATGTTAGAAAATTGAAGATTTATAATTGTTATTGGAAGATGAATGAAAACCCATGATTAACTGGACTTAGGTTCTGAATATTGAGGATAAATTGCATGTAGAATAGTTTGGAGACGATTAATCTGATGTTAATACATGATTGGGTGAAAGAAAAACGAATTAAATTCTGGGATTTGATGATGATATGTAGTTAGGGTTCATGTTCTTGAGATATTTGGAAAAAGTGTAGAAAGTTGTAAATTTAATTGGTATTAGGATGGATTGATCCCTTAAAAACATGTTAGGATGTGACTATATATGTTTAGTATTGATTATAGACCTTTAAACGATTGTTGGGACTTAGTTTAGAAGACTTGAGGTGTTAAAATGGATGAAAAACGATTTGGGGAAAAATCTGGGCCGAAGCTGGTAGCTCGTTAGAGGCAACTCCCAGGTCGTTCGAACGAACTCGTTCGAACGAGCTTCTAACGAGTTGACCAGTCGTTGCTAACGAGTAGGGATTTCGTTCGATATCTCGTTCGAACGAGATATCGTTAGAAGGTACAGTTCGTTCGAACGAACTGGGACCTCATTCGAACAGCCTCGTTCGAACAAGTCTTCTAACGAGTTGGCAGAGGAATCTCGTTCGAACAGTCTCGTTCGAACGAGACTTCTAACGAGTTGACAGTTTGGTCCTTTTTGGACTGTTTTGACTTTTGGAGTTCCGTAAACTTGTTCGAGGATATACATATCATTCCGTAGATGTAGTAATGATAGAATTGGGACATTTGGGTATTTATGAGAAGGAATTTACATACGATAGTGTATTACATGGACGGTTTGGGTTGAGACGTGAGTGTCTACTACGACGTGAGATAATTATGGCGCGTACAATTACAAACCGAAACAGTATGAATTGTGATAATTATAAGTTAATATGAGAATGTGTACTACGATTAAAATACGGTATTACTAAGACGTGTGTTTACTTAGTATTGGTATATGATTGTGTGTATGACATACCTACCATACTTGCTATCACGGGAGGTTGCGTTCGCTTAGGACCCTCTAATCCTTGTGTGCCTACGGGGGGGATATAGACTGGTACCTCGATGAACATAGGTCATAGAAGGACTTATTGTGATATGAATAAGTCTGCTGATCATGGGAGCGTAGGTATGTGCGTGACCCATGTGATGGTGACTGTGTTCGCCTCCACTCTTTGTGATTTGTGTTATCTGAACTATTCCTGAGAGATTCGGAATATGTGATCCTTATGTACGTGATGTACCGGGATGGATAGCAGAGTATGTGTGCACCGCAGCTTAGTTCTCGGGGTGCTTGTATTGTATATTTATTATGTGAATAATATACACTTAATTAATGAGAACCTCCATGTTAATGATGTGAATATAATTACGGTATTGTTTCGATAAATATAATGAGTTAGCTGATAGAGAAATATATTGCATATTGAGCATTTGAGTTTACATTAAATCCCTATCTAATTACGAGCGTTATATGTTAATAGAATCGGGTAATAAGGGTAGGAACTATTACAATCTAGCTAGTTATGATGTCACTTAGCTAGTGGTTTATATCGTAGTGGATGGGTACTTACGTTAGGAGTGCACAGTTAGACGAGAGGTGAGAATATCATGTGAGTGTACGTCCTAACATGTACTTTGCATTTAATATTTTAAATGTTTTTAAAGCACTTGCAGGTTTTAAAAATATAACCCCACATTCGGGCTCTGACCCGTTTGCTTTTCAAATCTTTTTCTTGTAAAACCATTTTAGGTGCCCAGCCACAAGGACACCAAGCATAGGTTATTCATTCAGGTGACGAGCTGTAGCTGTTTGTGGAAGCTACAGGGATTTGCATGTAGACGCTTCTATCTTTTGGATTCCAGAGTCACTATCTATCAGTTGTAGGGCATGTTGCCCATTTCTATTTAGAGACATCTTTTTTCATTTCAGTTTTCAGACTTTAGCATGTATTATTTCAGTTTCGGTTATTTATTTCAGTATGGGATTGTAGTGAGGAGTTTTCCCCAGACTTTATTTACTCTATTGTGATGGTTATTCGTTTTACTTCAGTATGGTGAATGGTGTTATTTATTTATTCATTACACTTGTTGCATGTTAATCAGACTTTAAATAAAATTTGGCACTTACTTTTTAAATATTAGGTGGTTAGTAAAAAAAAAAATGTTTTCGAC
Source organism: Sambucus nigra (assembly GCA_949130495.1). Lineage (NCBI taxonomy): Eukaryota > Viridiplantae > Streptophyta > Magnoliopsida > Dipsacales > Adoxaceae > Sambucus > Sambucus nigra. The sequence goes on along the minus strand of OX422220.1, from coordinate 442,547,175 downwards.
AGTGATGCTATTAACTGAGCCAACTTGGCATTTTGAGTTAATTTAATAAAGGAGTAGCTACCCGGTATTTAATTAGTCGGGATGTCAAAGTGTGGTGGGGGAAGGGAGTGGGGCAGGGTGTGTGTGCGTGTGTGGTGGGGGTGGGGAGGGGGGGAGGGTTATTTGTCTGTGTGTGGTGGGGATTCCTGCGTTTTTCCTCGTCACACTCCCCACACAATCTTCCAAATACTTGAACAAGTAGCTCGTTATCTATCACATGCGAATTTAGGCTGTGGTTGACACAAAAGGTAATTATAATGAAAATGGCCGTCATATAACGTTCCATTTTTAATGCTTCTAATTGATTTGCACTTTATCATTTTCACTCTTGTGTAGTGTGCGTGTGTGTGGGGGTGGGGATGTTTCAGATTTTTAGTAATTGTACATATTATGAGCTAGATGTTGTTATTTTGGAATTCAGAATTGAGGTGTTTAACAGTACAATTCATTTTTATTTGTAGTAATTGTACATATTTGCATGTCTTCTTCTAATTCATTTTGATTTGTACAATAACATTTATTTACAGCAAATGTCTCCTTCTGGTATTAAGGCGAGGATGATGATGCTGGTTATGATGATGTCGTTTAGGCTCGGTTGTAGCGGAGGCGACGAGGGCTCCTAAGCCCCTAGGCTCCCCAAATATGAAAAATTTGGGATGGCCATCGAGAACAATTCGGGGCTATTAGCGAGATCCCTCGAGCTAGTAAAGACGATCATCGCCCCGGGGTACATTAGTTGGAAGAATGTGCCATATGAGCTCAAGTTAGCTGTTTAGGTGGCACTACATGTAATGTATTTATATTTATATGAAAATTTCGATTTTGATTTCGATTTTAATTTCATTTTATATTTATGTTTATATTTATTCGCAACTAACATTGTATTTGTTGGACAGGAACAATTCACCCTAGATCCCAAGCTACGCGATTCCGTCTTGGAGCAGTTGAGGGAGCAACACAATACGTGGAAGAAAAATATGCGGACCCGGTACTTTGGGAAGACACGAGAGTCCATTATCCGAATGCGTGAATCCATCCCGCCGAAGGAGACGATCTCATTGGAAAAATGGCAACAATTTGTTGACAATGAGATCGGGGAGCGACAATTGGCATATCGCCAAACGGGGAGGGAAAATCGGGCAAAAAAGACGGACGTGCACTACTCCGTCCAGACGTCTTACGCCGAGGTGGAGCATAGGATGATGGTAAGATTTAATTTTTCTATAACTACAGAAATATATTATTTTGCATTATTTTACTTTGCGGGGCCGATACTAATTTTACTTTATTTTATTTTATTTCAGGGGACAGGGAGTGACCGTGTGGGTAGGACACATAGGCTCGATACTTATGTGGCTCTTCGGACGAAGAAGGGGAAGGACAAGGAGGTGTCCCCGAGCGTCGCGGACATGATTGTAAGTTATCCGACAGTTTACTTTTTTTTTTTTAATTACGTTATAATTTTTTATTTACTTATTTTACTATTCATGTGCTTTTTGTCGTTTCAGGCAAAACTTAAGAAAGTGCATGAGTCGTAATCTGATGCCGACAAGGCATCTTTGTCTACAGACGCACTCAACCAAGTGCTTGGCTCTGATCGCAAGGGGAGGACAAGGGGTGAATCGCGGGTGGCCAAATCTAGGATCATGGGATTGGAGACAAGCGACACCGAATTGGCTCAAATGGTAGACTCACATAACGCGAAGCTATCTCGTTTAGAGGCGAAGGTTCAAGATATGTTCTCATTCATGAAGCGTTCGTTGGGCGGAAAACACAAGGGGAAAGGGAAGAAGAAGTTGGTGGAAGAGGAGGTGCGGGAGGATGAGGTGCAGGATGACGAGGATGTGGACCTCGCTGTTTCATCGCCGACATGTGCGGACTTTGATGATCCACTTCCCTATTTAGCTCCCTTCGACCGACTAATGTCGATACTTGGTTGGCCGAGCGTGTTTATACTGAACGTATTTGATGTCCAACGAATAGGTCGGGGTTTGAGGAACCCGAATATCATCCAGGGTGGACTAGTTCATAGACGTGAGCTTCAAGACATTGAGTCCAAGGTGCTCGTCACGCATGTGATACCCGAGAAGGAGAACTCCCTATTGTGGTTGCGCGAACAATACGGTACGATATATATCAGTGGGTGTGTCAATTCGTATATCGTGTGGCCTACTCACCTCCTAAGAGTTAACCTTACCCAAGACATATAGTGACATTATTTGAATTGAATTGTATTATTTTTAAGTTGGTACATTTGAATTGTTTTTAAGTTGGTACATTTGAATTATATTTGGATTATATCGTGATGCATATTGTCTCTATTTTGAATGTATATTTGAACTATCTCTATTTTATTTGGGTATATAATGTTTGAACAAGTACAACGTTGCTATAATAGGTACAAATATACTGCTGGGCAGTGGCAGTGGCCATACTGCCCAGCAGATTTTTTATCAATTTTGCCCAGAATTATCACGATAATTGATCGTGATAATTTTTTTTTATTAAATGTCACGAGTTTGTCACAGTCCTTAACTGTGACAAAGCTTGTCACGATCAAGGACCGTGACATGACGGTGACAATTCTAATAAACTTGTCACGGTAAATGACCGTGATAAGTCCGTGACAAAAAAATTTTCACCCCCAGAATTGTCACGATCATTGACCTTGATAAGTCCACCTTGTTAAGGTCAATGACCGTGATAATTCGAAAGATTTGGTGTGGTGTTTTGAGCACTATAGAGACTAAGTTGAGTATTTAGTCAAGACTTCACATGATTTGATGGATGTTTTTCATAGGATGTCATCACCTTTGGAAAGCACCTACGGACCTAATGGTTGAGGTTGAGACTTGTTTGCTAGCATATGATGATTTGCATGATGATATTTTATGTCTGTTACTAGTGTGTACCACTTTTGTATATATTTTTTCCATTTTGATATATTTTTTTAAACAACCCAAAAAGATTTTGTTTTTGAAAATTTTTGGAAAAATACAAAAAGATTTTCTGTTTTATGAGGAAAAATTGAAAAATCCAAAAAGATTTGATTTTGATCATTTTTTTTTGAAAACGCAAAAAGATTTTTGTATTTCCTTTTACACCGTTTATGGATGGACATTTAGGATGACCAATTCACAACGTCATTCCATTCCCATGTGATTATTTGATAGTGTTTTGAGACGATACATCATTTCATGCTTTATAATATTTGGAGTCATTAAGATGAGATTTGTGATTACTTTCTACATATTTGGCTCTTAGTCTCCTTTAATGCACAAGTGCACAAATTTATTTGATTATTGTACTTGTCTATGACATGTTGGTCAAAGTGTTTTCATCTCAATTATGTCTTTAAAACGAACCAAATGCGATAAAACTTGACAATAAAACTAGTGCATGTAAGACCCGTTGCCCGTGAGAAATTTGTTTAATATTAAAAAAAATGATGAGTGAACACAGAAAAGGGCTATGAAAGGATCAAATAACCTTTACATGAAAGCTGCCGTTTGAAAAGAGCAAAACAAAAAAGTGTGGCACTGTAAAAAGTAGCCAAGGCCAAAATAGTTTAGTTTGATATGATCATTCAAAAGGAAAGAATAGAATGAAAAAATATGATCATTATTATATCTGAGGGAGTTTGGATGGAAATATATCAACGGGTTTGCATGTCCTGACAAAATCTTTTAAAAACATTACATAGTTTTAGACGCTATTGGTGTTAAATTCATTTATGACTTTGATGTGTTTAGGGGTGCACAACAAAACCGAAAATCCGATAAACCGAACCAAACCGACTGCATCGGTTCGGTTTGGATCGGTTTTTTTGCTCAATGGTTCGGTTCTGGTTTGAAAAAAAATAAAACCGATACATCGGTTCGGTTCTCGGTTCTAGGGTAAAAAAACCCAATCCGATCCGAACCAATCCGGGACCGAACCGATTTATAATTACATATATATATTTATTTAATATATTTAACACTTGTAATTTATATTTTTGTGATTATTTGAGTTTCTAACTTAAGTTATTGAGGTCAAAATTAATTTTGACCTTAAAAAAGTTAGTTATGAAACACATTAATCTTAAAAACAATTAGTTATGAAATATGATTTTGGAACCGAAAACCGATCCGATCCGATCCGGGAACCGCTGGTTCGGTTTGGTTCGGTTCTGTATAAATGTCGGTTCGGTTCCGGTTCCAAAAATTTGGAACCGACCCAGGTCGGTTCGGTTCTCGGATTAGTACCAAAACCGATCCAAACCGAACCGTGTGCACCCCTAGATGTGTTGATTAGATTGAGTTGATGTCATTTAAATTCAATATTTTTACACCTAAGGACGAATTTGAATTCATTCGTTAGGACTTTTCATATTCATCGTGCACATATGTTATGTATATTTGAGTTGATTTTACTATCAAATATGTTCACACCCATTCATTTCGCTTTCACGATTTGGTTATCTTAGTGTAAATTCATGATATGTGTTGTTTTTAAAAAGTATATTTGCTTTAAAAATTTGAAAAATCAAAAAGAGTTTGTGGATCATTTTGAGTATATCCTTACATGAGCGTAATTGACAATATTTTCTATGCTTGTCACGACGCTTTGTATCTGTTTATTCTTTTCTTTATCTATTTCAGACAAATAAAAAGGGGGCGAACGAATTATGAATTATGGATGAGTGAGCGTTTGAATTATGGGATAGATTTGAAATTTGACTTTGATTTGATCATCGATTGATTTGGTTTATGCTTTGTCTCATTTCAAACTCGATACGTCATGAATGTATTTATTTTGTTTATTGTGTGTAGGACTCTGATGAGGATTTGGAAAGCACACAAAAATAAGTGCAAGGAAAGCAAAGAGATTTGATTTGGAGAGATTTAAAGTTGAAGATTTTTTGAAGACTTGCATTTTAAGTATCTTTCCACTTTTGGGTTCATGGGAGGGTATTTGATTTATATATGACATACGATTGATAATTTGGATTGTTTTAATTTTGTACCGGATATAGGGGTAGATTTGTAAAGACATAATTTCCATAATTATGATTTTACATTAGTATGTCGTATACCATTACAACCGTCAAAGGAAGCTCGCAATCACTTATTTAAGGGGACGGATCTGAATATCAAGTTTCTTCAACAATAGACATCTACGAGATTGATTTTGGTAAGAATTGTGTTTAAATTTCGAATTTGGTTTACTATAGTATTAGGATATTTTTCAAAACTATTTTTTTTTTATTAAAATGATGCATTTTTCCAAGTCAAAATAAATTTTGGAAGACCTGTATGGGAGCTTTTTAAAATAATATTTTTGACTTCTGTCGTTCAAACCACAAAGAAATGTCGTTCAAATGGCATTGACAAGTCGTTCAAATGACCCTTTCGAACGACATCACATGTTGTTTGATACGTCGCGAGATAGGTTGTTTCTTTTATGCTTCAAATGACCACGTACCGTTTTGCATTTTATCAGGTCTTTTCTTAGGTCTCTTCTAACGACATCTAATGTCGTTCAAATGACATCAAAAAGTCATTTGAACGAGCTGTGTTGCTTCAATAATTTTGTTTTGTTATAAATACCTGTAAGACTTTTGCCAAACAAAAGCTGCAAATCTGCAAAATTTTAGTCTTCACTTTTAGGGCACAAAACTTTGTTTTTTATTCACAAAATCATCCCATATACTTTGGTGAATCGTTTTGGAACCCAAAACACTTCTTATCGAAGTTTCTCTTGTAGAGAATGAGATCTCTACTGGTGGATTGATAGTCTTTGTGGGAGATATTTGTTGACGACTGCAGTCATTGGGGATACAATAAGGTATTCACTGCTGAAGAGGAGTTGCGGTTCTTGAGGTTATCGATGGAATCTTTGCTTGTACTAGGCTGTGGTCTATGTGAATTTTCTACAGGATATTCATTGTGGATTTTATTATGTAACTATAAGTTGCGATTTACGTTAGATAGTGAAGTAAAAGATTTTACCCAAAAGGATTTTTTCCTGAAACTTGTTTGTTGTTATATTTGTGATTGCATGTTTAATTTATCCACATAGATGCATGATTAGGATTTAATAAAATTTGAATTGAAGATTTATTCTAATTAAATAAGTTTTAAACTCGAAATTTGCGAAATAAATAAATAATTTATGTTGCGCACTCTTCAAATTGGTATAAGAGCTTTAGCTCAGGATTTTTTGCCTCCTCATGTCACGTTTTTTATATTGTTTCTAATAATATTATATAATGATTTCTTTGGCATGTTGTTTATCTGTTACCTATGAACGTGGAGGTTTATGATACTTAGAATGCTCAATATGTCCGTGCCAACTCCAATGAGACTTCCCGTAACAAGGGGATAATTTGGAAAAGGTCAACTAGGTTGTTGTTACTTAAGATGGTGCTTAATCGACCAACATATAAGGGTTTGTTGAAGAATCCTCACTCTCATAGGTAAACTTGTTATGGTACACTAATGCCAACCATCTTTCCTGTCGATTAGTGTCGCTAAATACTTCAGGCAAACACTATGTTACCGCATGCTCTTTATATGGTGGTAGATCGACTACTAGATTCTCATACTCATGCTAGATCGACCGAGGAGCACTGTTGTTATTGATGAGTCTGTCTTAGGCACATCCATCACCACTTTGAGAAGGGGCATTGTAAAACAGAATCTTCATTGTCTAAGCAACTTGGTGAGGATGGATTCAACTTCTCGTGGCTAGTTGATCGCCTAAAGTAGCTGAAGGGCCATTCAATGTTATTATTTCGTTATGTTATCTAAAGGACTCTAAAGATGATAGATTTTTCGAGTAGGACCTAGCTTATTTGATGCATGAGCTAGAACAGACAGACTTATAAATCTTTAGATGATTTTGAAGAAGTCTTGGTTAGGGCAATGTAATATTACGAGGCTACTCTTGAAAAGGAATCCAAATTAAATTTTTAACTGGATTCCATCAAAGGTTTTTAACGAGGGGTGTGCTGATATATTTTCCAATTTATGAGAAGGATTCTTCAATATTTAAGATTTATAGTCCTTAGTGGGTTACGAACTCTGAGTTTGTAATTTAGGCTAAGTACCCACTCTTTGTGCAACACAAGTACTTAATGAAAATATATTTCTTCTCTGTCTCTTTTGTGTCCAAATAATTTATGTCAACTCATATATTTATATATGAACCACCATCATATGTCATAATTTATTATGTGAGATAAACACTTGGATTAATAGGAAACAACATGATATATGTTAACACATTCATTTAAAACTGCCTTTCTCAAACAACCAATAATCTAAGTTAAATATGATAATATTTTAGCCATTTGTCATTAACAATTGAAAGGTCTGTCATCCTCAATCCTTGAAATAAAGTATTAACCTGATTCATGTGCTTTAGTAACTACAAATGGACTCTCATAATTTGTTTCATATGGTTGTCAGCATCCTTAAGCACCAAATCACCTCCCATGAAGCATCTTGATTTAACTAAATTTTCATAGGCCCATGGAAGTTGCTTCGTGTATACTTGGAAGTAGGATTGTCCATGGGTCAGGTTTGGATTGGGTGACACCTCAAAATAACACTTTATATGGAGGCCTAATTCCGGTCCAACTCAACCTCAGGTCAAAATTATTTTGCCCAAACCCAACCCATATAAAATTAAGTAGGTCCGGACCCAGCCTATTCTCCTTTTTAAAATATTTTCTTAAAGGTTCGAGTACTATGATTTTTTTGTAAAATGATATAAATATATCAAAAAATCGAAAATGGCTCTAATTAACATAAAGTCTAAACTTATTCATATTTTCACAAAATATACAATGTTTAAAATCACTGACTAAAAAACAAAAGTACGTGACACTACTAAAGATTTGAAACTTTTGTATTATTTCATTGTAGTAAAAAATAATGTTATGGAAAAATTGGACAAGAAATTGAAAGAAAATAAAATGTTTACTTTTATGAGAATTAGGACAAGAATAAAAGAAATATACATTATGGTAGGGGTATTCAGATCGGGTCGGGTTTGACCAAGTAGGAAAGGCCCAAGACCGACCTAGTTTTTAGTTGGGCTTGTTTTCTATCCCGGTCCAGTCCCTCAGGCTTATATCTTTAGTCGAAGCCCTAAGATTTTTGGGCTAGGCAGTTAGGGCAGGTTGCCCGACCGATCAATAAGCTTACTTAGAAGTTTTTTTTTAAAGAAGAGGGACGGTACCCCACAAGTTTTATTGATTAATAGAGAAATAGCCTCTCCAGGTGGTAAAGTAGTAGAACATGCCTCTACTAAATGGATTACAAGACTTAATCTATCTAATAAGCTAAACTTACTTATGCATAAATTAGGCTCTTTATAATGAAGAGATCTTACAAGAATAAAAGAATAAATTGAACAAATCAAAGCTAACTTAAATCCTCAAGTAAAAAAAATTAAACCCCATTTACACTTAGTCATGCTTGAAATTTGGAAGACCCCATGAATCCAATTTTAACAATCCCTTTAATTGTTTTGGAAAATCCCCTATATTTTAAGAGAAAACATCTTCTTTATACTTGCTACCTTTTTTGCCAAGAAATCAACCACTTGATTTACTTCCCTAGGAATATGGATAAGAGTGAACTTAAACTCCTTTAAGAGACTATTGATGAGGTATATTGTCCAAGATATTTTCCAGGGAATTTGTGCTTTTCCTTGAAGAATATCTATAAGAACTTTTGAATCACTCTCTTTTATAATTTCATACTGCTTCAAAATCTTAAAAAACTCCACTCTACTCTTCAATGCTAACGCCTCAGCTTCCATGTTAGATCCTTCCACAATAGGAGCGCTAAAAGCCCACACCATATCACCATATTGGTTTATAAGAATGCCTCCTACTCCACCATGTCCTGGATTCCCAAGAGCACTACCATCTGTACTGAGTTTTAAGATACTTGTTAGTGGGTCAACCATTTAATTTGCAGCCTTGAGTTAGTATGTTGAGGAGCTTTCTTTGGACTATGCAGCTTCTTTAAATGAATAACCTGATACTAGATAGAGTTGGAATTTGGAGAACTATTATCATACTTGCTTTTATTTCTATGCAACTATAAGCACCAACATGTCAGAGCTGGGATTAGATAATTAATCAATGGATCAGCCTTAATGCCACGGGGCCACCATTGAAAAAGTAATCTTCTAACTCCTCCTGTAGTAATTTTTACTCTATATTTTTTAGATAGATAGCCCCATACTCTAGTAACTACCTCTCATCGCACAAAGATATGATCTAAATTTTCTTCTGATGGACTAACATAACAGTTACACTTTGATGGACCCCTAACTCCAATAAATATAATCTTGTCATCTGTAGAAAGAAGGTTATTTAACAGTTTCCAAAAAAAAAATCAACGCTTTTAATGGGATAATTGAATGCCAAATAAACTTTGAACTGATTTGAGAAGTGAATTTAGGCGTGTAAATCTCCCAAGCTGATTTAATATGAAAATCACCTGTTGAAGTTGGTTTCCAGACCAGTTTATCCGGGAGATCATGCTAGATCTCCTTAAACCTATTGATATTAGCAGCTACATCAGTTGGAAATTTAATATCCGATAAGGACCTATCCCAAGTCTGATTAGGACCCCCAAAAACTGTTAATAGGCAGATCTGCTATTGATAGAAGATTCTTGCATTCTTCTGGACCCCAATTATACTTGAATATGCATATATCTCATTTTCCTAGAATCTATAACATGTTTTCTTCTGCAATCTCTCTCACTAAACACAATATATTCCATACACGAGCTCCACTTCTTCTTATAGCTATTGATGGATAAAGAGTCCCACAATATTCTGCATGCATATACTTAGCCCAAATAGACTATTTGGATCTAAATATCTGTAACACCCCGTATTTCTGGTACATTTAATATTTAATTAATTCGGAAATTCAAATTACTAGTGTGTTGTGATTTAATGAATTAATTATGGTAAAAATATAATTTAAATATTAATCGGAGAGTGAATGGTTAATATTACTGAGTGAATAGTAATAATGTAATTATGTCGTCTAGAGTATTAATGACGAGGTATGTACTTATCACATCCGAAAGTCGGTATAAGACTATATGGGGTGGGGGATAAGTATATTTTATAAATTAACTCGGATGCAGATTCTGAGGGTACAGTTGAGTCCGGATGGGCCGAGATAGTTGGAAAAGTGTACCCGGGGGTAGTAAACGGGTCACGGGACGTTTTTAGACATAGTCGGGCCCACTCGGGGACATTTTGGTCACTTGGGCTTGGCCCATTAGTCAAAAAAAGTGAATTGGATTATTAAGTTAATAAAAGGAAGATTTAGGATGGCTGTGCTTAATTAAGAAGAGGCACTAAAGGGTTAGGAAACCTAGCAGCAGCCAAGCCATATTGGGGATCAAAAGAGAGCCAACAAAGGTCATCTTCAACCTTGGGATTTAGCTCCAATTCAGACTCTACGAACCTTAAGGCAAGTGGATAACTTGCAATAGCATTAAATCTGTTTTCGATTCATATTCATGTGTAGTGATTATGTAGAAATCCGTTTTTGGGTATTAACGGAATGAACATGGGATTTTGAAAACAAAAATTCTGATTTACGAAATTTGGGTGATGATTTCTTGTAAAATCTGAAAATGGTGAGTTTTGCATATCTGGTAGAATGTTATCTGCATATTTGGAAACGAAATTGATGATGAAATTTGGGGTATAAATGGACCTAGGGTTTATGATGAGACTTTCCCCAAATTTAGAAATTGGAGTTGATGGTCGAATTATTGATGTTGATGAATATTCTGGAGATCCCTAATGAGTTTCCTAATATGTACAAATGCTAAAAGAGACATAGTTTTAATGTAGAAGGAAATTGGGTTTGCAGATTTTCGCCCATGGCTGTCCGTCTTCGCGAAGAAGACGAGTACCTATTCTATCGATCGATCGACGCCATGAAGTCGATCGATCGACGGTCGGCAGAAACTGACAGTTCGCCCAGTTTTATTTATATAGGAAGAGATTTATATAAAAATTGTTATGTAATTAATTATTGTTGAGAAATTAATGCATGGGGTTACCTAATTAAATGTGAGTGAATTAATTAGGAGATGGGAGGAGAAATTTGGATGACACGTCAAAATTGGTTGAGTGACATCGAGGTAAATTATATTACGTAGTAATGGACTAAGAAATTTAGAGTCGGGATTTAGACTCGGGTGAGGTTAATTCGGGCTATGAGATGGAGTCCAATTAAATGGTGAGGGCAACATCAAAAGTAACTGAAATTATTAATGTGCAAATTAATTAATAATTCGAGTTGGGTAATAACCTCATAATAAAAATGGAATAGGCTTGTGTCACGGGTTTGGTACACGGTGTAGCTAGAACATTTTTATATATGTATATATATATATACGGTGTGTGATAGTATATATATATAGTGTATGCCTTAATATCAGTGGTTAAATATTATTATACTCTAGTGCTATAGGGGGAGGTTACGCGCAGTGGATGAATCCCCTAGCTTGAGGAGTAGGGCGAGTAGATTCCCAGGTCATAGCGTCCGTTACAGGGGGTGAGGGGCATCTCACTTTCCGGGAAGGAATATGACCGCCTCCAATCGTATACTAAACCAAGTTAGTGAGAGATTCTAACTTGGATAACTAGGATATGTGAATATACCTAGTGTACTAGCACTTTAGATAAATTATATCCGGGGAGTACTTTTACTCGGGTTGATATTAGTGGTTTATGTATTCCAGTATGTGTGTGAATGCTGCAATAAATTCTAAGTATATAATAGGGTGATTATTATATACGGACTAAATAAATACAAGCATGTGTTGTTGTATATGTATAACGAGTGGAGTAGTTATATGAATTAAAAAGGGAAATGATTTAATTAAGTTGATGTTACTAATGACTTAAAAATCATAATCACATGTTACTCAGGTTAGAGTAAGGGGGGGGGGGGGGAAGTATAAAGAGACTTTAATAATTATCTAGTCATGAGATAGATAACTAGGTGATAATTAAAGCGTTAGTGGTGCACAATTAGAGGAAGGGTAAGGAAGTTCTCAAGAGAGTGCGACACTAACTAAAATATGAAGAGCATGCATATTTATTATTACTGCAAGTTAATCATTTGCTAAATGTTTTCAAATGTTTTGGGTACTAACCCTTGCTATAAAAACTTTTTAAAAACCTTTTAGGTGTCCAGCCACAGGGACGCCAGACTTAACTCGATTCCAGGAAATCCGTTGCTGCAGCATATGTGGATGTTGCGGGACCTTTGATAGACGCCTCTTTCTATGTAGAGACTCATTATTATTTATTCAAGCATGTCGCTCACTTTCCATTTATTTATTTCTTAGACTTGTTGGGATTTTATTCTTGTCTTTATGGGATTTTTATTTGGACCGATGGTTTATTCGGTTAATAAATCTTACTTGTGGAAATGATTAGTTCAATTATCTGTGATTGTTTTATTGTTGTATTTTCCGCATGGGTTTTTGTTTAATTAATGAAAGATAAAAATTGGCACCAGTCTATTTTTCTCACTTAGGTGGTTAGTAATTTAAATAAAACGACAGTGATGCTAAGAATGGACCAAATGAGAAACCTGTTCTAACTTGATTTAGGACTGATCACCCGGGATTAATTAGGCGGGGTGTCACAGATGGTATCAGAGCATCAGGTTCTAGTTGTCCTTAGGATCTGTACGGATTTCTACGTTTCAGCATAGCGTTCGGTTGTTATAGAGCCCTATTATTAGGACTGTTGATTATATTTTTCCGCTTGTGAGATATCGTATTCCCGCTATTAATTTTTGTATAAATTGTGTACTTATACAATTCAATCTATTTCAGATGCCGCCAAAGAGACAGAGAGCAGAGAGGGCTGAGGCTAGAGATGAGGTGAGGGAGGCTCGCCAGGAGCCACAGGTACCGCCACCACCACCCCCACCCGAGTTGATTTCTACCACTCAGGTGGCAGTGATAGTGGCCCAAGCGGTGGAGACAGCGATGCGAGCTATGGCAGCTCATTTTCCACAGCCCCAGGCACCGCCTCCATTGGCTCCAGCAGTTCAGGCTCCAGTGGGGCCACCATCTTGGCAGCGAGTGAGGGAGACCTTTCAGAAGGGTCACCCACCCGAGTTTCGAGGTAGCACCAATGTGGTTGAGGCTTGTGACTGGAAGAAGAACATTCAGCGCCATCTGCGCATGTTAGAGGGTACAGAGGTGCAGAAACAGATGCTGGCTACCTTTCGTCTGTCAGGGGCAGCCTTACAGTGGTGGGAGTCTGTAACCACCGCTGAGGAGCGGGATTTGATGCCGATTTCTGAATTCTGGGTGCGGTTTGACCGCAAGTACTTCCCTCCAGCAGTAGAGTCTGAGATGAGAAAGAAATTCAGCGAGTTAGTACAGGGTGACAGGTCAGTGGCAGAATATGAGGAGGAGTTCACCCGTTTGGCAAACTTTGTGCCAAACGAGGTGAGCGATGAGGAGCGGAAGAAGTCCAAGTTCATGGATGGTCTGGCTTGGAGAATCAGGCAGCACTTGATTGGAAACCCGGCATTGGTGACCTATACAGATGTCGTTAATGCCGCACTTATACATTGTCAGGATCATCGTTTCCACACTAAGGGGAACAAGAAGGCAGGTGAGCCGAGCCAGCAGGGCAAGGCGGTCACTAGTAGTGAGACGAGTGGCACACAGCAGCAGGTCATCATTCAGCAAGGGAATCAGGCTAAGAAGTTTAAGCCTGGTGGGTTCCGACCGGGAGGACAGGGGTTCAGACAGGGGCAACCAGGCCCTAATCAGCAACAGCAGGTTCCTCAGGGCCGTCAGGGCCAAGGGAACAACGGGGGAGGCCAACCGGGCCAGCAACGTCAGGGCCAGCAGGGCCAACGGCAGGGTGACGACCAGAAACGCTGTTTCTCCTGTGGCCAGCCAAGACACTTCAAGAGGGAGTGCCCGCAGAGGGGCAGAGGCCAGCAGCAGGGTGCCCAGCAAGGGCAACAGGGTCAAATGCCACCAGCAGCACCAGCACCGCCCGCCCCACAGCAGCAGGGGCAGATGCACTACGGACGTGTGTATAACGTTCGGGACGTTCCCAATCCTCCAGCACAGCAGGCGCCGCCCGCGATCGAGGGTACGTTCTCTATCCATGGCACTATGGGTCGGGTATTATTTGATACGGGGGCCACTCATTGCTTTATAGCTACACATTTCGCGAAGGCTTTAGGGTTGTTAGCCACCGCAGAGAGCACTGTTACGTGTGTCGACTCACCTTTGGGAAATGGGTCGCTTATATTCTTTATATGTCGGAGAGTAGGAGTGGAGATTGGCGGTTTAGTTTTACCTGCGGACATGTTGGTATTAGATATGCATGTTCATGACGTGATCATCGGTATGGATTGGCTCGCTGACTATAGAGCCATGATTGATTGCTTCGGTGGGAGCCTTATCTTCGCCATTCCGGGACAGGAGATGTTTGTTGTGATGATGCCTCGCCCAGAGGGAGGCTCGACCACTCATCTATACTATATTGAGGAAGAAACCTCGCAGGAAGCGGCAGTTTCTTTAGACTCTATCCCTGTAGTGAGGGACTTTGAGGATGTATTCCAGGAGATACCAGGATTACCACCCAGCAGAGAAATTGAATTTGTTATAGACTTGGCACCGGGGACGAGGCCTATTGCTCGGGCACCTTACCGAATGGCCCCTTCAGAAATGCGGGAATTGAGGGAGCAGATTCAGCAACTACTGGGTCAGGGTTTTATTCGGCGGAGTACATCGCCGTGGGGTGCGCCGGTGTTGTTTGTGAAGAAACGAGATGGGTCACTCCGATTGTGCGTGGATTATAGGGAGCTGAACAAGGTGACGATACGGAATAAGTATCCGTTGCCTCGGATTGATGATTTATTTGACCAACTGAGAGGGGCGTCTTACTTCTCCAAAGTCGACTTGAGGTCAGGGTATCATCAACTGCGTATCCGAGAAGAGGATGTTCCTAAGACCGCTTTCTTGTCGCGGTATGGATCGTATGAGTTCAGGGTGATGCCCTTCGGGCTCACCAATGCACCAGCAGTGTTTATGGACCTCATGAATAGGGTTTTCAGGGAGTACCTAGATCAGTTTGTCATCGTGTTCATTGATGACATCCTAATCTACTCGCGTACCGAGGAGGAGCACGCAGAGCATTTACGCATGGTTCTACAGACACTGAGGGATCATCAGCTCTATGCCAAATTCGGGAAGTGTGGGTTCTGGCTACGGGAGGTACAGTTCCTTGGTCACGTCGTGTCAGATCAGGGTATTGCAGTGGATCCGGATAAGGTGTCAGCGGTGAGGGAGTGGGGACAGCCCACGACACCGACCGAGGTGCGCAGTTTTCTGGGTTTGGCTGGTTACTACAAGCGATTCATTAAAGGATTCTCTAAGATTGCAGGACCTTTGACGAATCTGACTCAGAAAGGGGTACCTTTTAAGTGGGATGATAGTTGTCAATTAGCGTTCGACGAGCTAAAGGACAAGTTGACATCTGCACCCGTGCTGGCATTGCCAAAGGGAGGGCTAGAGTATCGGGTTTACACAGACGCATCCTTACGGGGTCTTGGGGGTGTGCTCCAGCAGGAAGAAAGGGCTATAGCTTATGCTTCCAGGAAGCTAAAGCCCCACGAAAGGAATTACCCCACTCACGACCTAGAGTTGGCAGCAGTCGTTTTTGCTTTAAGGATATGGAGACATTATCTTCTAGGAGAGCAGTTTACTCTATTCACGGATCACAAGTCGCTTCAGTATCTCTTCACACAGAAGGATCTGAATATGAGGCAGAGGCGGTGGCTAGAATTCATGAAAGACTACCAGTTTGATATTCAATATCATCCTGGTAAGGCCAATGTGGTAGCGGATGCATTGAGCCGAAGGCCGACTGGGGAGATATCGGAGATATGGAAAGCGAAGTGGAAAGAGCTTCAATATGAGGATGACGTAGCCAAGGCTTGCATGTCAGCTCTATCCATCACCCCCGAAATCATTATGCGAGTGGTGAGGGCTCAGGCAGAGGATCAGATTTGCCGGGATAGGGTGGGCCAGTTGTTAGCTGAGGGAGCAGAGGGTTACTCGATTAGCTCAGAAGGAGGCCTACGTTTTAATGGGAGGTTAACGGTACCAGAGGATGAGGATTTGAAGCACGCAGTTATGACAGAATCCCATGGTTCGAAATTTGCGGTACATCCCGGTGGGGATAAAATGTACCAAGATATGAGGAGGCAGTATTGGTGGGCAGGGATGAAACGGGACATAGCGGAGTTTGTTTCGAAGTGTGCCACGTGTCAGCTTGTGAAAGTTGATCACCAGAGGCCATCAGGGATGCTACAGCCGTTGGAAATTCCCGTGTGGAAGTGGGAGAGCATCTCCATGGACTTCATCACAGGGTTACCGGTATCACAGAAGGGTCACAACTCCATATGGGTTATTGTGGATCGGTTGACTAAGGTAGCCCACTTTTTGCCGGTACGCATAGACTTTGAGACGATGCGTTATGCATAGCTATTCATAGCAGAGATTGTTAAGTTGCATGGAGTACTGATAAATATCGTATCCGACCGAGATAAAATCTTTGTTGCTCACTTTTGGCAGAGCTTTCAGGAGGCAATGGGCACGGAGTTGCGCTTGAGTACAGCGTACCACCCACAGACTGACGGACAGACTGAGAGAGTTAATCAGATGCTGGAGGACATGCTCAGAATGTGAATTTTGGACTTCGGGGGAGGGTGGGAGAAATATCTTCCTTTGGTAGAGTTTGCGTATAACAACTCTTACCAATTCACGATTGGGATGGCACCATTTGAGGCACTATACGGGAGACCTTGTCGTTCACCCGCTTGTTGGTTAGAGGTGGGGGACAACAAACTCTTGGGGCCGGAGATTGTCCAGGAGACATCTGCAAAGATAGAGTTGATTCGAGGAAGGATTCGAATAGCTCAGGACAGGCAGAAGAGTTATGCTGATGCTTCTCGAAGACATGTGGAGCTAGAGGTTGGGGACCAGGTTTTAGTCCGGGTATCCCCTATGAAAGGGGTGATGAGATTCGGCAAGAAGGGTAAGTTAGCACCGCGATACGTAGGATCTTTCCCTATTATTGGGAGGGTGGGACCGGTGGCGTATAAACTTGGGTTACCAGAACATCTTCAGCGGATACACGATGTATTCCATGTGGCATCGCTGAAGAAATATAAAAGGAGCGAGAGAGCCTTTTGGCATATTCCACTTGAGGAGATCGACTTACAGCCAGACATCTCGTATGAGGAGAGGCCGGTAGCAATTCTGGATCATAGTGAGCGGAAATTACGATCCAAGGTTGTTCCTTTGGTTAGGGTACAGTGGGGTCATCACAATGTTGACGAGTCTACCTGGGAGCGAGAGGAGGATATGCGGGAACAATATCCAGAACTTTTCAACACAGGTACGATCTAATTTCGGGGACGAAATTCCTTTATAAGGGGGGGAGTATGTAACACCCCGTATTTCTGGTACATTTAATATTTAATTAATTCAGAAATTCAAATTACTAATGTGTTGTGATTTAATGAATTAATTATGGTAAAAATATAATTTAAATATTTATCGGAGAGTGAATGGTTAATATTACTGAGTGAATAGTAATAATGTAATTATGTCGTCTAGAGTATTAATGACGAGGTATGTACTTATCACATCCGAAAGTCGGTATAAGACTATATGGGGTGGGGGATAAGTATTTTTTATAAATTAACTCGGATGCAGATTCTGAGGGTACAGTTGAGTCCGGATGGGCCGAGATAGTCGGAAAAGTGTACCCGGGGGTAGTAAACGGGTCACGGGACGTTTTTAGACATAGTCGGGCCCACTCGGGGACATTTTGGTCACTTGGGCTTGGCCCATTAGTCAAAAAACGTGAATTGGATTATTAAGTTAATAAAAGGAAGATTTAGGATGGCTGTGCTTAATTAAGAAGAGGCACTAAAGGGTTAGGAAACCCTAGCAGCAGCCAAGCCATATTGGGGATCAAAAGAGAGCCAACAAAGGTCATCTTCAACCTTGGGATTTAGCTCCAATTCAGACTCTACGAACCTTAAGGCAAGTGGATAACTTGCAATAGCATTAAATCTGTTTTCGATTCATATTCATGTGTAGTGATTATGTAGAAATCCGTTTTTGGGTATTAACGGAATGAACATGGGATTTTGAAAACAACAATTCTGATTTACGAAATTTGGGTGATGATTTCTTGTAAAATCTTAAAATGGTGAGTTTTGCATATCTGGTAGAATGTTATCTGCATATTTGGAAACGAAATTGATGATGAAATTTGGGGTATAAATGGACCTAGGGTTTATGATGAGACTTTCCCCAAATTTAGAAATTGGAGTTGATGGTCGAATTATTGATGTTGATGAATATTCTGGAGATCCCTAATGAGTTTCCTAATATGTACAAATGCTAAAAGAGACATAGTTTTAATGTAGAAGGAAATTGGGTTTGCAGATTTTCGCCCATGGCTGTCCGTCTTCGCGAAGAAGACGAGTACCTGTTCGATCGATCGATCGACGCCATGAAGTCGATCGATCGACGGTCGGCAGAAACTGACAGTTCGCCCAGTTTTATTTATATAGGAAGAGATTTATATAAAAATTGTTATGTAATTAATTATTGTTGAGAAATTAATGCATGGGGTTACCTAATTAAATGTGAGTGAATTAATTAGGAGATGGGAGGAGAAATTTGGATGACACGTCAAAATTGGTTGAGTGACATCGAGGTAAATTATATTACGTAGTAATGGACTAAGAAATTTAGAGTCGGGATTTAGACTCGGGTGAGGTTAATTCGGGCTATGAGATGGAGTCCAATTAAATGGTGAGGGCAACATCAAAAGTAACTGAAATTATTAATGTGCAAATTAATTAATAATTCGAGTTGGGTAATAACCTCATAATAAAAATGGAATAGGCTTGTGTCACGGGTTTGGTACACGGTGTAGCTAGAACATTTTTATATATGTATATATATATATACGGTGTGTGATAGTATATATATATAGTGTATGCCTTAATATCAGTGGTTAGATATTATTATACTCTAGTGCTATAGGGGGAGGTTACGCGCAGTGGATGAATCCCCTAGCTTGAGGAGTAGGGCGAGTAGATTCCCAGGTCATAGCGTCCGTTACAGGGGGTGAGGGGCATCTCACTTTCCGGGAAGGAATATGACCGCCTCCAATCGTATACTAAACCAAGTTAGTGAGAGATTCTAACTTGGATAACTAGGATATGTGAATATACCTAGTGTACTAGCACTTTAGAGAAATTATATCCGGGGAGTACTTTTACTCGGGTGGATATTAGTGGTTTATGTATTCCAGTATGTGTGTGAATACTGCAATAAATTCTAAGTATATAATAGGGTGATTATTATATACGGACTAAATAAATACAAGCATGTGTTGTTGTATATGTATAACGAGTGGAGTAGTTATATGAATTAAAAAGGGAAATGATTTAATTAAGTTGATGTTACTAATGACTTAAAAATCATAATCACATGTTACTCAGGTTAGAGTAAGGGGGGGGGGGGGGAAGTATAAAGAGACTTTAATAATTATCTAGTCATGAGATAGATAACTAGGTGATAATTAAAGCGTTAGTGGTGCACAATTAGAGGAAGGGTAAGGAAGTTCTCAAGAGAGTGCGACACTAACTAAAATATGAAGAGCATGCATATTTATTATTACTGCAAGTTAATCATTTGCTAAATGTTTTCAAATGTTTTGGGTACTAACCCTTGCTATAAAAACTTTTTAAAAACCTTTTAGGTGTCCAGCCACAGGTACGCCAGACTTAACTCGATTCTAGGAAATCCGTTGCTGCAGCATATGTGGATGTTGCGGGACCTTTGATAGACGCCTCTTTCTTTCATTCATAATGTAGAGACTCATTATTATTTATTCAAGCATGTCGCTCACTTTCCATTTATTTATTTCTTAGACTTGTTGGGATTTTATTCTTGTCTTTATGGGATTTTTATTTGGACCGATGGTTTATTCGGTTAATAAATCTTACTTGTGGAAATGATTAGTTCAATTATCTGTGATTGTTTTATTGTTGTATTTTCCGCATGGGTTTTTGTTTAATTAACGAAAGATAAAAATTGGCACCAGTCTATTTTTCTCACTTAGGTGGTTAGTAATTTAAATAAAACGACAGTGATGCTAAGAATGGACCAAATGAGAAACCTGTTCTAACTTGATTTAGGACTGATCACCCGGGATTAATTAGGCGGGGTGTCACAATATCCAATATTATTTTATACTTAATGATTTAATAATCTCCTGAAGGTCTCTGATCCCCAAACCTCCTTCTTTAACTGGTCTATAAATCAATTCCCACTTGCACCAATGATGTTTATCCTCTCCAAAGCTAGACCCCAGAAGAAATTTGCTAGAGCCTTATTTAGACTGTTGATTATTGCCTTTGGAGGGGATAAATATGAGAGAAGGTATAAGTTCATAGATATTAGCACTGATTTTATAAGCACTGACTTGCTCTTTGTAGATAAACACCTTCCCTTCCAATCAGTTAATTTTTTTTCACCTTATACACCATATTTTCAAAGTAACGTCTCCTTTTTCTCCCAGAATACAAAGGGCACGTCAAAGGGCCTTTTTTTATTTGCATTTGAGTAATCAAATTCAAATTTGAAACTTCTTGAAGTTTGATCTTTTCTGATATTACTATAGAGCTTTTTTCCTTATTGACTAACAGGCTTGAGCCCTGCTCATAAAGATTCGTGACGTCCATAATCTTCTTAACTTCTCTCTTCATACTTGAACCAAAAATGATCAGGTTATCTACAAAAGCTAGATGGTTAAATTTGAGACATGAAATTGGCATTTAAAAACCAACATACCCATTACTTTGAACAAGATTATGCAAGTTTCTAGAAAGCACATCAGCCATTATAACAAAAAGAGATGGGGATAAGGGATCCCCTTGTCTTTTACCCCTTGTAGCATGAAAGAATCCCACATTTTTTCCATTGACCATATTAGTTATCCAATTATTAAATAGTAACCTACAGACTAAATCTAACCATTGTTCACAAAAGCCTATCTTCCTCATGACTTTGATTAGGAACATTTAATTAACTCTGTCATAAGCCTTTGACATGTTGAGTCATAATGATGTTACACTCAACATTCTTTGAATTAATTTGTGGCATACATTCTTGGGCTAATAAAATATTTTCAGTTATGGATCTCCCCCTTTTAAAGCCTGATTGAACTAGGGAAATTATTGAAGTAAGGAATTTGGAGACTCTATCATTTAAAATCCTTGTGAATATATTATTAAGGAAGTTTTGCATACTGATAGGCCTAAAATCAGGAAATGATTTTGGGTTATCTTTTTTAGGAACTAATGCAATTCTAGTTGTTATATATATCTTTAGGAGACAATTACCTACAAAGAAATAATGAACTACCTTCAATAAGTCTTCTTTTACTTCTCCCCAGTAGAATGTGAGGAATTTTCCATCAAGCCCAATAATTCCTAGACAACTATTAGAATTCAGCCCCTTAACTGCATTTTCCAACTCTTACATTAAAGGCCACTGAACTAGAAAATAGTTCATATCCTCTGTGATTTGATGTCGAATTGCTTCCAATAGCTGCTCCCGACCATCTGGATTCAAGTATCCTTCTTTGGAAAACTGCTTTGCAAAAAAAATTAATAGATTCTTCTTCAATTTCAACTGTGGATTCAATCCAATTTCCATCAATCTTTCTAATTCTCTAAATATTTAACCTCTTTTTCTTGCCTCTCACAATATTATGGAGTATATTGAATTTTTGTCTCCCTCTTCAACCCATTTTTCATTTATTTTTTAACTCCATAAATCTGACTCAATTTTAAGCCTTTGGTTACACCTTGTTGTTGCTCTATGTAAATCCTCTCTATTCTACTCTGTAGGATTTTGTTCTTATGAAACCTCTGCATTGACTAGTTCGTCTTCAACATTCTATCTCGTTGAAAGATATCTCCAAAAGTTTATTTACTCCAAACACTTAGAGTCTTTTTAATGGCCTTAAGCTTCAGAGAAATTGCTGTAATAAGACTTTGGGCATATCTCATGGGTCAACGTGTTTTTAACTATTTCTCCATATTCTTCTTTGTTTGTCCAAGAGTAAAGGAATCTAAAACTTCTTAGAGAAACATTGGTCTGAGATTCTCCTCTAAGAAGTAAAGGAGAATGATCAGACATACTTTTGTTTAAATGAGAAACCATCCACTTGTATTTCAGATCCATACAGGCTTGATTCATTATTACTCTATCTAATATGCACTATATACTATGTTTCGCATCCCTTTTATTGTGCCATTTGACCTCTGATAACCCACATCAATTATCCCATTAAACTCGATGCACTCAATAAATCCATACATGGCTCCTATATTTACTTCATTACCACTTGCTTTTTCATTCATGAAAGCCACTATATTGAAGTCCCCACCTATCATCCATGGGTAATTTGTGTTACAAACATTGAGATAATCCCATAACTCCCTTCCATCATTTCTATTACAACTTTCATAAACCATGCTACACTGAACTGGTCTATCATTCAGAGTGAATTTAAAAGTGATAAATTGATTCATGTAAAATATAAGATCCCACTTTATCTCCTCCTTAAAGAAGCACCATATTTTGCTACTCGGGTTTGATACATAGGATCCAAAGCCTAATTTCAAGCAGAAAGAATTTATTTTACTAACATCTAACTTTGGCTCAAGCACTACTATCATTTAGGGATTGTGAATCTTCTGTAATCCTTTAAGTCTCCTTATTGCACCTCTCTTTGATATACCTCTTATATTCCAAATCAAAGCAATGATCATTTACATTTACTAAGAGATGAAGAATTAGAGTTCGATCTTAAAATTCTAATAGAGCCATATGAAAGATCTTTGCTTCTACCTCCTTTGGTGGCCTTTTTCATCCTCGAGACAACTGTGAAACCATCTTCAGGATCAACATCCTTTGAAATGATTGGAATTATAATTTCTGGGCTTTGAGGGCATTGGTCTGGCTCATGTCTTTTGCCATATTCAACCTCCTGTATTGAACCTTCAATTTGACATCCCATTGGAGGGCTATCAACAACTTGATCCATATTACTGTTATCCTCATTTAAACCTCGATTTACTACTGCAACTTCAACCATAGATTTTTTTTTTTGGAAAAAGTATTCTGGGAGAAGGAATTTTTTTTTTTTTGGAACTGTAGAAGAAACTGTGTTGTAAAACTGTGTTTAGAAACGGAGGCTACAACCTCTTTTATGGGGCAAAAAGAAAAGAGACGTTGGTAAACAACGTGGAGAGAAATCTGGACAAAGTGGGCAACTCGGTTGAATAAATCAACACGGAGTAAACCACGTTTTAATTTTTCGGAATTAATTACCGTTAAGAAATTAATTTTTAAAGCCCAAAAACGTTAATTTATTTGTCCAAAAAATTAATTCTTAATGAGCCCAAGCCCAAGACCCAGGACCCGGACCCGGGCACGGGCCGGGCCGGCCGGACGGCGGCGGCGGCGCACGCGCGCGTGTGTGACTTGGCCCATTGGGCCTGCCCCACATACCCATAAAAACTTGAATGCCCAAAGGGCTGAACCTTTGTTCCCAAAAAATTGTAAATATACAAAACACAAATTAATACTCCCACCGATGTGGAACACGGAGAGAGCCAAACTTTGTTTTGCAACTTAAAAATAACTACTGTCTTTGACAGCTGTTTTCCAACAATCCCCCACTTGCAAAACTTGAAAACATTTTATCGAGCAATAATTCATAGAATTGTGCATAAGCAAAGGTATCTTTCGACTTGAACCTTTACGTAGTAAAGATGATTCAGAATATACTAGAGTAACTGTAGTTTTGAACTCTATCTCTGACAACATCCCACACACAACCCTACTTGGGTGTAAGTCTAATAGCTAGCACGTTACGGCCATGTGCTTCTATCCCAGTATAGTGAACGCTTTAGGAGTTTGCCCAAAATATCCATAGGAAGCGGCCACACTTCCACATTCACATAGGTGAGTCTATCAAGAATACTCCTATAGCTAAGTACCCCACTCAAAATAAAGCTATAGATCTCATTAAGAGTTATCATAACTCATCCTTAACTCGCTTCAGGATATCATGCTCCTTAGGGATGGACTCGGAGTAAAAGCCCGTTCTATGTTAATTAATAATCGCATGATTCAACCCATATCACTTGTGACTTGTTATTACCCTTTGAACATATTTCTTGGGATCTCCAGTCTATATGTTGGGTTACCATCACAAATGACTCATTTATCCAAGGGCTTTAGTCCCATCCCTTTCGTGGTGTTCCACACCTTCTCCCTAGCTAGTCCTTTCGTCAAAGGATCAGCTAAGTTCTGTTCAGACCGTATATGATCCACCCTCACAGCACCCGTAGAGATAAATTCTCTAACAGTACTATGCTTACGACGTATTTGTCATTTCTTACCGTTATAATAACGGTTCTCAACTTTTGCAATAGCCGCGGTACTATCACAATGAATCAAAACGGCTGGTATCGGTCTTTCCCATAAAGGGATATCTGACAGGAGGTTTCTTAACCAACCTGCCTCTTCACTAGCAGCAGCTAGCGCTATCATCTCAGACTCCATAGTGGATTGAGCCAAAATAGTTTGTTTCTTAGATTTCCAAGAAACTGCACCACCAGCGATGCTAAATATATATCCACTAGTAGCCTTAGAATCATCAGATAGGGTGTTCCAATCAGCATCACTAAATCCTTAAAGGAAAGCGGGATGCTTATTATAGTATAATCCGAGGTTCATCGTCCTTTTAAGGTACCGCATGACCCTCTCAATAGCATGCCAATGCTCCATACTAGGTCTACTAGTAAATCTACATAGTACTCCCACAGCATAAGCTATGTCAGGTCTAGTGCAATCTGTAGCATAACGTAAGCTACCAATAATGCTTGCATAAGCATTTTGGTTTACACTGTCGCCAGTGTTCTTAACTAACTTTACACTAGGGTCAAATGGAGTACTAGCAGGTTTACAGTCAAAGTAATTATATTTCTTTAGAACTTTCTCAATGTAATGAGATTGATCCAAAGAAAGTTCCTTTTCTGACCTAGTAATATTAATTCCTAATATTACACTAGCTTCACCCAAATCCTTCATATCAAAATTGGCACATAATAATGATTTAACATTTTCTACGGCATGAATATTGAAACCAAATATAAGCAAGTCATCAACATAAAGACATATGATAGTGCAAATGTTCTCAACATATTTATAATAAATGCATTTGTCACTTTCATTAATTTTAAACCCATTAGAGATGACTAAGCTATCAAATTTATCATCCCATTGTTTAGGTGCCTGTTTGAGTCCATAAAGAGATTTATCTAATTTACATACTTTATTTTCTTGACTGTGTATAATAAAACCTTCAGGTTGATCCGTATAAATCTCTTCTTCTAATTCTCCATTTAAAAATGCAGTTTTAACATCCATTTGGTGTACAATTAAATCATTTAAGGCAGCTACAACAAATAGTACACGTATAGACGTTATTCTAGTCACGGGTGAAAATGTGTCAAAAAAGTCTACATTTTCTCTTTGTCTAAAACCTTTAGCAACAAGACGTGCCTTATATTTTTCAACAGTGCCATCAAGTTTTAATTTCTTTTTAAGAATCCATTTACACCCAATTGTTTTACATCCAGGAGGAAGGTCCACTAAATGCCAAGTTTTATTTGTTTCCAAAGAATCCATTTCATCATTAATAGCCTCTTTCCATAAATCGGCATCTAAAGAAGATAAGGCTTCTTGAATAGTGTTAGGATCTTCCTCTAAAGTATAAGCATAAAAGTCGGGACCAAAATCTTTTTCCACACGAGCCCTTTTACTTTTTCGAATTTCTAAAATGGATTCATTATTTTCTTTATTTTTATTTAAAGAAATATTAGTGGATGACTCGCCCCCACTATTCCTCAATTTAAAAGGAAATTTATCTTCATAAAAATCGGCGTCATTTGATTCAATAATTACTTGATTTTTCAAGTCATAAAATCGGTATGCTTTGCTATTAATAGCATAGCCTATAAAAACGCACTCATATGCTCTACTCGCCAATTTAGACTTTTTAGGGTCGGGTATACGTACATAGGCTAAGCACCCCCACGTTCTAAAGTATGACACGTTAGGCTTAATATTTTTCCAAATTTCATAAGGAGATATTTTCATTTTAGTCTTAGGAATTCTATTAAGCACGTGACACACAGTCAAAATAATTTCACCCCACCAATGTGAGGCAGCCCCGGAATTTAATAAAATAGCCACTACTAATTCAGTTAATGTCCTATTTTTTCTTTCGGCTTTACCGTTCATTTCGGGCGAATAAGGGGCAGTTTTTTCGTGAATAATACCGTGGGTTTTATAAAATTCAATAAATGGTCCAGAATCATATTCGGTGCCTCTATCACTACGTAACCTTTTTATTTTCCGATTAAATTGATTTTCAATTTCATTAAGGAAAATTTTAAACATGTCAAACGCTTCACTTTTATTTTTCATTAAATACACAAATGAATAATCGGAACAATCATCAATAAAAGTTATAAAATAACGTTTGCCATTTCTAGTTGTGACACCATCCAATTCACAAATATCCGAATGACTTAAATCAAGTGGTTCAGATTCTCTAAAAACAGATTTATGTGGTGTCTTAGTGGTTTTTGCTTGACTACACCATTCACATTTTTCAAAATCATTTAATGATAATTCGGGAATTAATCCTAAAGTGCTCATATTTTTAACAAGTCGTTTATTAACATGACAAAGTCTAGCATGCCAAATATTAAATGAACAAGCAATATAAGCAGAAGGAGAAATTTTATTCATTGCATCAACATTCAATTTAAACATCCCATCAGTGGCATAACCCTTGCCTACAAAAATTCCATTTTTGGTCAAAGTAAATAAATCAGCACCAATAGTTTGAGTAAAGCCAGCTTTGTTGAGAAGATAACCCGAAACCAAATTTTTCCTTATCTCGGGAGTGTGAAGAACATCTTTGAGGATAATAGTCTTTCCTGAAGTGAACTTCAATTCCACATTTTCAGTATCAGCAACCTCAGTGGAGTGAGAATCACCCAACAACACCTTCTTATCTGCAGTCTCAGAATAAGTCTTAAACAGACTACGGTCATAACAGATATGGCGGGAAGCGCCAGTATCCAACCACCACCCTTCGGCACCGCTAACCATGTTGATTTCTCAAATCATAGCACATAGGTCCTCTTCGGTCAAATTCGCTTGTGCTTGTGGCACATTGCGACATTTGCGAGCCATATGGCCAGGCTTGCCACACTTGAAACAGTGAAACTGTCCCGAGTTGCTAGACTGTCCATTTCCAGGGTTCTTATACTTATTCTGAGTCTGAGTCTGATTTTTAAAATTCTGGTTGTGGCTCTTTTTCTGATTTTTCATATTTTTTCCGTTTGCCTTTAAAACAACTGGAGTGTGGTTCTTTTTCTGATTTTTGTTGTTAGACACAACAAGAATTTCATCTTTATAGTCCTGTTTTCGGGATTCCTCCTCAATTCTCAATTTAGTAATTAATGACTCTAGTGAGAATTCTTTAGACTTATGCCTCAAAATATTTTTAAACTCTT
This sequence comes from Sambucus nigra, assembly GCA_949130495.1. Taxonomy (NCBI): domain Eukaryota; kingdom Viridiplantae; phylum Streptophyta; class Magnoliopsida; order Dipsacales; family Adoxaceae; genus Sambucus; species Sambucus nigra. The sequence continues at coordinate 442,519,343 of OX422220.1, read as the reverse complement.
TGAACAGTGGAGGCAATTTATCAATAATTACAGCCACCTGAAATTGCTCATCTAAAGCCATGCCCTCGGAAATAATTTCATGGGCAATCATTTGCAAATCATGGGTTTGAGCAACAACAGATTTGTCATCCGTCATTTGAAATTTCAAATAACGGCTGACGGCATATTTTTTAGCTCCCGCCTCCTCCGTGTCATATTTTTTAAAAAGTATGTCCCAAACATCTTTCGCAGTTTTATAATTGGCATAATAGTCATAAAGTTCGTCACTTAGAGCATTCAGAATATAGTTCTTGCACAAAAAATCATTTTCCTCCCAATTTCTAATTGTTTTGCTTTCCTCAACAGTAGGTGGATTATTTACTACGGGTTTGTCAAATTGAACACATGATGCGACTTTTTTCGTAGTTAAATAAAATAGCAATTTTTTGTTCCAACGTTTAAAATGAGTGCCTTCATATTTGAAAGGCTTATTTAGGTTACTAGAGTTAATTTCGTCCATGGCAGAATAAGAACACCTTAAAATTGTTGTAGCAACAATTAAACAATTAAATGCAGAATTAAAAACAGGAACGAAATTACCCAATTTTTGGAGCAAATAATTCTGGGGCAGAAAAATATAAGAATTCCCGAATAGGACATTCAAGAACACGGCTGAGTCGCGGACAATGTCGCTCTCTTTAAGGTGTTTCGCGGGTCTGCCCAAAGTGTGCTGACAGTCGAAGCCCCGTCACCCCCAGGATAAAACAGCCTCCAAAATTAAATTACGGATTGATAAAGCACAAGAATCAATCCGGTCTGTATACACCCATTCTGTATTAATGACTCGATTCTATAATTAATCTGTACACGAACGTGATTAATTATTCTGGAAAAAGTATTCTGGGAGAAGGAATTTTTTTTTTTTGGAACTGTAGAAGAAACTGTGTTGTAAAACTGTGTTTAGAAACGGAGGCTACAACCTCTTTTATGGGGCAAAAAGAAAAGAGACGTTGGTAAACAACGTGGAGAGAAATCTGGACAAAGTGGGCAACTCGGTTGAATAAATCAACACGGAGTAAACCACGTTTTAATTTTTCGGAATTAATTACCGTTAAGAAATTAATTTTTAAAACCCAAAAACGTTAATTTATTTGTCCAAAAAATTAATTCTTAATGAGCCCAAGCCCAAGACCCAGGACCCGGACCCGGGCACGGGTCGGGCCGGCCGGACGGCGGCGGCGGCGCGCGCGCGCGTGTGTGACTTGGCCCATTGGGCCTGCCCCACATACCCATAAAAACTTGAATGCCCAAAGGGCTGAACCTTTGTTCCCAAAAAATTGTAAATATACAAAACACAAATTAATACTCCCACCGATGTGGGACACGGAGAGAGCCAAACTTTGTTTTGCAACTTAAAAATAACTGCTGTCTTTGACAGCTGTTTTCCAACAGCTTCCTGCTGCGATATTGGTTTTTTCCCCATGAATGAGGTTATTAAAATTTTCCTTGCCACTTTCTTATGCTTCTTATTTCGGAGTTCCACTTCTTCCAGGTCTGAAGTTTGTTTATCCCCCTCTTTTGTGAAAAAAGTTTTTTGAACCCATATTTTTATTGACTCTTTTGCCTACTGCTCTTCTGTATCTTGTATCTTTGGATTTGTTTCTTCCGACTTCTTAAAAAAAAATTATCTTGTAAATGGCCTTTCTTTCCGCAATGAAAATGTAAGGACATATTTTCATAGGTCCGTTGTTAATTTATTATGTCGTATACCACTACACCGTCGAAGAGCATTCAAGAGACATCTACATCAAATACGGATCCGAATTACTCAAGTTCTTCATCAATCAAGACTTCGCGAAGTTTACTGTGGTAAGGTTATGTTTTAAATACCTTAACCATTCACTTAGAGCTTTTGGGGTAATTTTACATAATATTATCTAAGTGTTGGAGCGGAATTTTTCGTCAAAATTTGAGAATGAGTATTTTTTCTAAGTGTTGAAGTGGACATTAAAATAATAATTTTTTGACGCAACAGTCGTTCGAGCGACAGAGCAATGTCGTTCGTGCGAGATAGCCATGTCGCGCGATCTCGTTCGAACGACATCTATCCTTCGTTCGAGCGACATGCTGATCTCGTTCGAATGAGCATTATTTTCGAGGCGACGTGTTTTTCTATAAAAACTCATTATGTAGTATCGTTTTGAAGTCCCAGCATTTTACTAAACAGAAAAACTAGGAAAGCAGAATTCTTTAGGCTTCTTCCTTTAGGGTTTTAATCCCTTTTTGGTTTTCAATTCACAAAACTCCCATATGTTTTAGTGAATTGTTTTGGTTTTCAAGAACACTTTGCTTTTGTTCATCTTTCGTGGAGTGCGTCTCTACACCGTATGGCTACGTGTCATTGAGGATCTTGCTGCGTGAAGATTCTTTACTGAAGATTGGGTTGCGAGTCCTTGGAGGGTGCTGCGTGTATTCTCTTGCAGAGTTCAAGACTGCGAGTCTTTGTGGGTTGGTTGCGCATTGATCCATTGCAGATTTCTCTATGTAATTGTAAGTTGCGATTTATGAATTCATAGTGAAATAAAGGTTTTACCCGAAAGTTTTTTTTCCTGAAATCTGTGTCTCAGCGTATTTATTATGTCACATGCTTTATATTTATTTATGGGTTGACACACGCACTTTAGATGCTTGTTTAGGGGCTGAATTAAATAAGGTTTGATTGGAAACTTGCGAGTTAGTTTTAATCGGTATCACACGTTTTATAAATTGGTATTAGAGCAGGTTACGCTAATTTATCGCGTGATCCTGATTTTTCAAGGATTTATTTCTTTTGATACAATTTGACTTCTCACGTCGTCAAATTGGTATCAGAGCAGGTTGGCTAATTTATCGCGTATTCCTATTTTTCGCACAATTGTGTGATATTGAGTTTTTTGAAAAATCAGTTTTGTGAAAAATTGTAACTTTTTCGATGGAGCATTTATCTGATCGGATGCCCCCCTTTGATGACACGAGTCAGAGTTTTGATGATATAAATAATTTGAATTTGACGTTTGCTAAAAGAATTGATTTTTTGGAAAAAGAAAATTCTCGTTTTAAATCCGCATTGGATCTTTTGTGAACGGTTCAAAATCAAAGAGATTTTTATTGTTAAAAATTTGTTTTCTTGGACCATGGCTTTGTTGATTTAAAATTATCCGAGAAGTAAAGTGATAATAGGGTCCTATTTTTAGAAAAAGAATTGGAGGACCTTAAAATTCGATGGTTTGTGTTTGTGACAAAGAGGATAAAAATATTTTAGTCAATGAGTTTGTAGCACGTGAAGAAACTCTTAGGGAAAAGTTTGCTTTAATTGAGGGGAAGCGAGATAACCTTCTAGGAATTGTTGAAAATTTGAAAAAGGCATCCCTTAAATTGTAAGAGTCTAATTCTTTGCTTGAGTAAAAAATTTTAAAGTTAAAAAATGATTTGACAAACTCGAGTAGGTTTGATAGTGATGGTAATGGCTCATCTTGTTCGCATGATTCTAGTGCTAAAGCCAAAACCATTATTTGTCTTAGAGGGTTAACCAATTTCCAGGATGTTAGAAAAGGTCAATCCATAGGTGTCGTTCCACCCGTTTACACATGTTCATATTGTGGTAGGAAAGGTCACCTTAGGAGTTTTTGTTTTGATCTTGGAAAATGTCCTAGGAAGTTTATGTCTAGTGTTCCCTTGGTTCCTAAATCCCCCACATGACGTTTCACATCTATTTGAGTTAGGAAATCACTTTTAGAGGCACTAGATTTTAGACAAGTTGATTCCCGTTTGCTTGCACATGAGTCTTCTCTCGCCATATAATATAGATGATTGTGTTTGCATGTTTGTCATACACTAGTTGTGGTTTCATGATATTTATTTGCTAGTGTGTTGACATGCACTTTTTGTATAAATTTTTGCTTTTGAAAAAATCTTGAAAAATAAAAAAATATTTTATTTTGATAATTTTTTTTGAAAAATCCAAAAATATTTTTGTATTTTGTTTGCACTGTTTATGGATGAACACTTAGAATGACCGAGTCACAACATCATTCCATTTTTCATGTGACTATTTGATTGTGTTTTGAGACAATAGGTAAATTCATCCATATGCTTTATAATGTTTGGAGTCATTAAGATGTAATTAAGTGTTACTTCCTACATGTTTGACTCATGATTTCCTTTATTGCACACATGTACAGATTTGTTTGATTATTGTGCTTGTCTTATCACATATTGATTGGGTGTTTTCACTTCAATCCTGTCCTTAAAACGAACCAAGCGGGATAAAACTTGATAATAAAGTTGTGCATATAAGAGTCGTGTGTGAGTTTGTATGCTTTGTTTGAAAACGGTGAAGGGGTACGAAAGATTATTATTTATCCTTTGCGATTAAGCCGCTGTTTAAATTGGACATAAAAATTGAGGAATTTTATTATCCAGGGTCCAAAAAGGTTTAAAAGATCCCGAAATTTTTTAAAGGCAATAAAAATAAATTCATGCCAATTATGGGCCATTTAGGTTTTTGCACCAATTCTCAAAAGTTTGAGAATTTAGTTTAACACCTCTAAAAGAAAATATATATCCTAACTAAATTCTCATTCCATTTACACCCAAGGTTACATTTGATGTTCATTCAAAAGTTTTTACACCTAAACTCAATAAATTTAGTTTGATTGATTGAGTTTATTTACCTATCGAATGTGTTCACACCCATACATTCCATTTCCATGACTTTGTTGTTTTAGTTTAAATCCATGGTGTGATTTTTAGTATCTTATTTTATATGAAAAATTGAAAAATCAAAAATAGTTTGTGAATGTTTTTGAGACTTACCTGTGCCTGTGCATAGCTTGATCCATGTTTGCATTGCACTTTTTCGTGACACTCCATATTTTGATCCTTTTTCTTATATGTCTATTTGGGGACATCATAAAAAGGGGGAGAAAGAATTAACATATTATGGGGGAGTTTTTGCATTATGGGGGAGATTTGATTATTAATACTTTATTCTTATATCATTTCAATCTGGATGTGTCACGAAGGTATTTTGCTTTATCTCATGTGTGTAGGTAGAAATATTGAAGATCATGATGTTGCACACCCTGTTGAGAAAAACTTTGAGATTTGACGAAGATGATTGAAGAACAGTTTTGAGATCTTGCGAACTTATTCATGAGAGGGTAGATTTGTTTAGGCATTTTGGTTTTTGATAATTCGAATTTTTTATGTATGTACCGGTATAGACATAGGGGGATATTTTTAAGGACATATTTTCATAGGTCCGTTATCAATTTATTATGTCATATACCACTACACCGTCGAGGAGAATTCAAGATACATCTACATCAAAGACGGATCCGAATTACTCAAGTTCTTCATAATTCAAGACTCCACGAAGTTTACTTTGGTAAGGTTATATTTTAAATACCTTAACCTTTCACTTAGAGCTTTCGGGATATTTTTACAAAATATTTTCTAAGTGTCGGAGCGGACTTTTTCGTCAAAATTTGAGAATGAGTATTTTTTCTATGTGTTGAAGCGGACATTACAATAATAAATTTTTGACGCAACAGTCGTTCGAGCGACAGAGCAATGTCGTTCACGCGAGATAGCCATGTCACATGATCTCGTTCGAACGACATTTGTACTTCGTTCAAGCGACATGCTGATCTCGTTCGAATGAGCACTATTTTCGAGGCAACATGTTTTTCTATAAAAACTCATTTTGTAGTATCGTTTTGTTTAAGAAGTCCCAATATTTTACAGAACAGAAAAACTGCGAAAGCAGAATTCTTTAGGCTTCTTCCTTTAGGGTTTTATCCCTTTTTTGTTTTCAATTCACAAAACTCCTATATGCTTTAGTGAATTGTTTTGGTTTTCAAGAACACTTTGCTTTTGTTCATCTTTCATGGAGTGCGTTTCTACACCGTATAGCTGCGTGTCATTGAGGATCTTGCTGTGTGAAGATTCTTTACTGAAGATTGGGCGGCGAGTCCTTGGAGGGTGCTGCATATATTCTGTTGCTGAGTTCAAGACTGCGAGTGTTTGTGGGTTGGCTGCGCATTGATCCATTGTAGATTTCTCTATGTAATTGTAAGTTGCGATTTATGAATTCATGGTGAAATAAAGGTTTTACCCAAAAGGTTTTTTTTCCTGAAATCCGTGTCTCAGCATATTTATTGTGTCACATGCTTTATATTTATTTATGGGTTGACACACGATCTTTATATGCTTGTTTAGGGGATGAATTAAATAAGATTTGATTGGAAACTTACGAGTTAGTTTTAATCGGTATCACATGTTTTACAGAAAATAAAATGGGGGGAAATCTTCACACACAATAGGTTGCCAGAAACCTGTTCTTCTATCTTTGTTACCAATCCAAACTCTTGATGATATATAATATCTTCTTTAAATCAAATTCTACACACACCCTTACATGACTTGGTCTTGCTAATTAGTCTGTTGAGGTATAAACTTTAAGAGGAGAGCCTACCACTTGGGCTATTGAGAACAAAGCATTTCTGTTGTATAAGTGGATAGGTATAAGGGGTAAAATGATCCAATATGGGACTATCGAAGATGCTTTGTTAGGATGAAAGTCAATATCCCATTTGAAGGTTCTCATGGGATAACTATGAATTTACCAGATATCTTTCAACCAGATTCTATGGTAATTTTCTTCATGATCTAATCTAATCAGTACATGCTTTTAATCTATTAGACCAATATGAGAAGAGGCTTTTAAATGGAGTGAGGATAAGAACTTATGAATATCATCAATTATTGGTCTTCCATGAGAGAATTTCCCTACAATTGTATGTTTAAATGGTATTGCCATTTCTTGTATCTTGACATCTTCATATAGGATTGCTGGTTACCCTTTATAAGATGTGACTTCGTGTAAAATAATATTTTTTTTCATTTTTGTGCTAATAACTTGTGCAAATGATCGTGGGTTGTGCTGTATTATGTCTTTAGTTTCAGGATTTGTGTTGTGTTTAGGGGTATCCTTACTGGTGAGGAGGGTTGGTGGTGAAGAAGATAAGCCTACCCCCATGAGGGAGGGAGGGAGGGCGTCCATGCAAACCCTAGTTGGGGTTTACGTGGAGAGGGAGAGAGAAATAAACCTTGTGCATATTTGTGTGTTTTTTAGTTCTTACTTATATTCTATTATGATTTTCATCCAATGCTTCGAGTTGTACATGCCTATTTTCTGGAAACATGTTGCTTAGCAGGGCATATCAGGCCGATGGTACCTCGAGTTCCACTGATAATACTGCTTATGCTCCATAGAAAAAAGGGTTAATCTCCCCACAGTAAAGGATTGATCTCCCTTACTATTTTAAACTCTCAAGTGTGGAAATGAACGGATGAAGGTCTATCGAAGGACCATGGATGAGATTCCTATATTGCTTACATTGTTTGAATTTTTATACAAAGTCATCTAAATCTTTTTCCATGGCTATGCCATAATAACCTAAGCTCATTAATTGGTAATATAGTTATGTTTCCCCAATACGTGATAGCTTGTGAGCTTGTTTTAACACCTCATTTGTCATCTCTTTTGAGATATATTGCAATGTCATATTGGAATAACTCATTCTCTAAAGATCTCCTTTAAGTAAATAATATCAAGCTGATTGTCTTCGAAGCGCCAAAACGTAATATTTTTCTCCAAACACAACTCCATCACCGAGGAAATGTATATATCATTGACTTCAATCTTATTGTGCTTCGATAAAGTTGATCTCATCAGGTTGGATGAAAGCTTGACATTGTATGCACTGTCTTTGCCTTGCTGCTACCTTATTTCTCATTATAGGCTGATAATATCCCTTTTTATCCGCCTATAAAGAGGAATATATGTTATTATACATTGCTCTCTATGTGCTTTCTTCAGTTGATCTAGAATTTGCACCTAGAGAGCATGAACACAACAACCCTTGTATTAAGAAGAATTGTGAAAATTCTACAAGCTTTATCTTCACTTTTTTAATTTCTATATTTTCTGAATAGCAGCCTTCCAGTTCGTTGGATATTTAGTTGGAAAGAATTATATCATTAAAGATGGGGAGATTCGTCAAGGGATTACCAACGTTTGAGATTTCGCATCCATGATTAATTTTGGGGAGATCATTGCATATGCATTCCCATTCATATTCATCATTCTAGGATACCTTTATATTCCGATGATGATTAGTTGTTCTAATAATCTTTTCATGATGGTTCGATACGGTTCCAAATATAGGTGCTTCAAGCCAAACTCCCTATTTACTTTTTAATCACTAAGTTAGAGTCTCCCTTTATATAGAGTAAATGAATGCTCCTTCGTAAGACTTATAGAAAGCCCAAAATTAACGCTTCATATTTCTGCCTCATTATTGGAGCACTTTAATTTTTATTTGAATGACTAAGATATTTTCATCTCCCCTCTTAATATTATGACTAGTGATCCCCTTTTTCCCTTGACCGATAGACCATCAAAATCCACATTCTATTCCTTAAAATATGTTTTGCGCATGTGTGGTTGTAGGTTATATCTTGGAAGGTTCTCATGTGTTGTCACGATATATTGAGATGTAAAATTATATAGAAGATCTATGTAATCTTGAATATTGATGGCTCGTGGAACCACGAACTTCATATCGTATTTTAATAGTATAAGGAACCACCTTTCTACCTTCCCAAGTAATATTGTTCTTGCCAAAATATATTCGACAGGGTCACATTTCGTGATAATATAAATAGTAAAACATAACATGTATTGCCTTAACTTTGGGGCCACAAATACCAAAACCAGATTGTGTCTTTTAACACTTGAATATCGCGATTTAGCACCATGTACAATATTTCTTAAATAATACACTAGTATTTCTTGACCCTATCTCTCGTGCTAACAATGCACCAATAGAACATCGGGTAGAAGTAAGATAGAACAACAATGGTTTACCAGTTGTCAACAGTATCATCGTTTGGGGAGAAATTAACAAGTGTTTTAACTTGTCAAAATATTCTTAGTGAACTTTCTTCCACTTGTATATTGTTGTCTTTGGTAAGAGTTACATCAATAGATGTGTGACTTCAGACAAGGGTGGGACGAATCTTCTCAAGTAAGAAATTTGATAAAAGAAATCTCTTCAATCGTCTTTTATTTGCTAAAAATGGAATATTTGGTATTTCCCTTTGTTTATCTCCATCCATTTGGACTCCTGCCAATTGATCACAAACCTGGGAACTAACCACTAGTGAACCCAAATGTGCACTTCAATGGATTCATTTTGAGTTTTTATTTTCTGTAGCGATTGAACATCCTTCGTAAGTCTACCATATGAGCATAATGTTTCTTTGATTTGATTAATTGATCACCCACATGAAATTTTATCATGCCATAGAACAAATCACGGAAGATCTTTATCATCGTTTGTTGATACATTGCACCAATATTCTTTTAGTCTAAATGGAATAACTTTGTAATGGTAATTACCCAACAGTGTTTGTAACGTCATTTACTTTACCTCAATTGGAGCTATTTTGATATGGTTGTACGCTAAGTAGCCATCCACAAAGCTATATGTTTCATAAGCAGGTATGTAATTTATCATGTTATCAATTGTCGATAGTAGGAAATCGTATTTAGGGCATGCTATGTTCAGATCACGAAATTCCATGCATATTCTGATTTGAGTTTTCTTATTCCTTCCCATTGGAATAATTCTTAATAGCTAGATTGGGTGTTGGGTCCATTTGATGAACCTAGATTCTAGCAATTATTTTACCTATACTTTTATCTTTTAATCTAACTCCGCCTTGTATGTACTTGTGGCTTATTTGACTAGAATGGATGAAGTTATAAAGTTAATCTTACGACTGCTTACTTCTTCATCCAATCACAACATCTCATTATACTTCCGCGTAAACACATTTATGTACTACGAAATCAACTGTATTAGATCTTGTTTCTCTGTCTCTTCCAGGTTTTTTATATATAGATTAGTTTTGCGTCCCCACACTATTTAGCAGGTCAATCAACTCCAATTCTTGCACTTGGGGCTTTGGTTTATCTCTCATACATTATGGTTCTTCCTACACATTCTCTATGAACTCTTGTATCCTAGAGTTGTCTATTACCAAACATTAACGTTGGTTATCTATGATGAAGAATTCATACTTTGGCCCCTGAGTTCTATTAGTTCTTCTGGTGCTTAACCTACTTAGGGCACTCTGACTCCTCACTTCTCTTTCTTCTTCATCAATTTTTTACTTCATTATGTTTCATAACTATTTCCATAATTTTTTCCAACCTCGTGAACCTATTCATTTTCCTTTTCCACTTCATTGGCTGGTCCCAAACTTTTTTCGCTCAGGGGGGTCTAAATTCGTGTATCTTCCTAGTTATGACCTTAGTAACTTCGTTTAACTCTATGTAGAATATTACGTCCATGAAGTGAGCCTTTTCTTTCGTGAATAAATATTTAATTGTACGTATGACTATCTTTGTACCCCTAATGTTTGAGTTGGCAAATTAATAGTACATGGAAAGTACCAACCTATGGTTGTGCATCGATACTCTTCTTATAAAAAATGGTAAAACATGGAAGATTTTATGACATGGAACTTGAGATGGGAGGTAAGGTTACCCGTTTAGATCCCCATATTGATGTATCCCACTAATTAAAAGGTTTTGTTATCATAACCAAATGGCCAATGGCATGTCAGTCAACTTGGATTCAGCAATGTTAGTTGCATAGAAGGAGATCATATGCATTATGCTAACTAGAACACTATCATCCGTGAAAGCTCTCACGAAGTTGATGCCATTGACACTCGTTATTGCATATAAAGGCCTATTGTGGGGAAGTTTAATATGTTCATCACTTCGTGAGAATGTAAATTCAGACATGAACCGTATGATCAAATGTGCCATAGGTACCTTTCATCTCGACAAAGGGAAGTCGTTCTTCCTTACAGTGTTCAAAATTGCTCGTATCATATTTAACTTGGTATATTCTGATATTGAAAATGTAAATTATATGTATATGTAGTTTAGTTGGCTTGATTTCGTGTAAAAGCATTTGAATCATACACAAATCGAGCCAAAAGGTTTGATGCATACTGAGACGATAGGTTAAAGAGAGTCTTGTTCATTGGAACCTATGGACAGTGGATTAAAGATTACATAACTCCTCAACATTAAAACTTTCACACGCTATAACTGAATATTTCAAGAATCGTATCCTTTTGAGTTAGTTTTTATTAAATCATTAAACGCTATCACACACGTTCACATTCATAATTTTATAAAATGGTTCTCACGATTGATCAAATGAAAATGTTTTTTGAAAATAATTGCCTTGCATAGCTTGCTTAGTTTAACTTTTTGTTTCGCCTAAAAATGTGCGCATTAATGAGTTTTTTACCCGTGCGCATGTCTGCACATAACGTGCTTAGTTTATTTTCCACCCATTTTTGTGCAAATGGTGCAAATCACCACCCTGTGCATAACCAAACACGTTTTTGGCTTAGTGTTTTTTACCGCCCAAAAGCATTCACACGAGGATATTTTGGTACCGTGCGCATGGTTGTCAAATTTTCAATGTGACCAAGCTTGCTGCCCAAAATTGTGTGCACGAGACTTAATTCCCTCTATGCACATGATGCAACCCTATTTTTGTAAAACTCTATAAGTAGGAGTGGTTTTCTCTAATTTTAAGAGATCCTTTTTTCCTGAGTATTTCTCAAACATGAAGGGAGTATTTTTTAGTCAAGTGATCAGATTTAAACACTCCGATTATCATCTTCACTCGATCTTACAAAAATGAGAAAAAAAACTTGAATCAACCATATATTCATGACTTGTGAAATTTGAGAGTGTATTGAAATTGAACACCGCATAACATAAATTCAATTCTATATATTCTACATTTGAATTTGAAGATCTATATTATGAGATCTAAACTGAGATGTTTTATCTATTAAAGAGGCCAAGCATGGTATGATTCAAGGATGGAGAATGTGACTTCCATATTCGATTAATGGATCTTTAAGCGTATTTATCATTGGAATGGTTGAGAGTCTCGGCATCCGTAGGTAACTTCTTACTAGGCAATTATAAAGAAGTACCTTCTTACGTTACGTAAAGGTACTTTTCGAATCTAGTGAGAGACTAGGATGGGCTGAGGTTCTTTACCCTTAGGTTGGAGTTTTTCCTCGTACATCTTGCCTTGTGCATTGTTGTGTGATTCTTTTTTGCTTGCTTACACATTTGAATGTACACACGCTTATATATAAGTTTGGATCCAAAATGATCCATTGTTAAATTAACTTAGGGTTTGTAACTAATTAATTCACATAATTAACTTTGATTATACCCTAATTTTATAATTTTCTTACATATACTTAATTTGACACCTAAATGCATGTAAATTAGGTGGATTTAATATTTAGTCGAGCTAGTTCAAAAAATTGGTAGAAAATCTCATTATAACCAATTCAACCCCACTCTAAGTTTATTTATGCAGAACACACTATTGTGACACCCCGCCTATTTAAATAACGTGTGGCCAGCCCTATACTAAAATAAAATAGGAATCTCATACTAACTCATTCTTACTATCAGTGTCGAAAACCAAATTGATTATGAACAACCTATTAAACGCGGTGTTAAATTTAAAAAAAACTATTAACTTGCTTATGAAAAACTTCCATTCATATAACAAACCATTCCAAGAATATATCTACACATTCACCATGATAATAAACATAATACTGAATAAATGAAATGATCAAATTAACCAAAAACTCCGGGTAAAAAATTCCAATACAATAATCAAACTAAAATGAAATAAGATAATGCCTGCATAAGGTAAAGACTGTCTAATGATGGGCGACACACCCTGAATAAATTACTGAATGAACTCCTATCTAGAAAGCAAGGAAAGATGCGTTTAGCTGAGGCCTACAGTTATTCACAACTGATGCAACATCATTTGACCGAAAAGATAATAACGCCTGGCGTCTCTGTGGCTGGGCACCTAAAAGTTTTTGAAAAGATTTTTGGTACGAGTCAGATCCCAAAACCATTTGAACATATTTTGTAAGTATTTAACATGTAAGGATGCAAATGTAGTATAATCGTTCATATTTAAACTGGTGTCGCACTCACATAGATAATCGTCACCCCTCATCTATAGTGCGCACCTAATGCATATTTTTAAAATCCTAGTTATGCTATTCGGCATAATTAGTACCATCATTTAATTTAGCCTCGCACACTAAGCTTTTAGCAAACTTTGTTGCACGTATTTTACTGCTTTCATTCTCAATGAGCTATCACACAAGTTATATCATTATAACACTCAATTATAATATTATCATTAACCGATTCACATAACTTTACGTTATAGTTTCAATGTTCACACATTCGTTCAATTCACACCTATATATTTAACATGCATAGATACATATATACATATCACATATCGTACACACACACACATACACACACACACACACATATATATATATATATACATACATATAATCGCATCCCCAAAGCTTAGACCTCGCGGATGCATTCTCTAGCATGCTATCAGGCTTTATGTACATCACGTACCACTCCTGGGCCACCAAGTCGAAATCTCACCACCGAACCCAAATCGTAAGCACATAACTGGAGGCAGTCAAAGAAATACATCCTTGGGTCATAAATATACCATATTATCCCACTATACTTTAAACTCACATACATTGGTCATGTAATAGTCCTATGACTTGGGGAACTGACCCAACACCTGTTGGTCACGCCAGGGTGGGCCGCCCACTATGCGTAACCTCCAACGCTAGCATCCATAGAGTAGGTATGTTCACATACATCAATCACATAGATATATCCACACACACACACACACATGCATATATATATATATATATATATATATATATATATATATATATATATATAGAGAGAGAGAGAGAGAGAGAGAGACTCTTGTATATGATCTCCACTATGAGAGGATAGTAAAAAATGAATTTTTTGATGAATCTTCATGGATATGATCTCCACAGTGATAGGATCATCTCTAATTTTTTCATCAAAAAATTCAATAAAAGACTGTTGAGATGAAGTGATTTGTGAAAAAAGGGTATAAATATGCATTGTCGACCATTGAAATTTTGATGATCATCTCACCCACTTTTTAATTAAATTTTTTAATGAAACTTCATGTATATGATATCGATAGTGAGAAGATCATATTCATGAAGTTTCATAAAAAAATTCAATCAATCAAGTGACTGGTGCAGACCCAAAATTTCAACGGTCGAAAATGCATATTTATACCATTTTTTTTACATATCACCTTATCTCAATAATTTTTTATTGATTTTTTTGATGAAAAAAATTAAAGATGATCTTCTCATCGTGGAGATCATATCCATGAAGTTTCTTCAATTTTTTTTACTATTTTAAAAAAATGGCATGTACCGGGGTCTGCACCATAAGGAGTCCTTACCTGAGACTTTCTCTATCTGTGAATGTGTGTGTGTGTGTGTGTGTGTGTATATATAATTGGCTAAAGTGCATAAATTACTCATAGCACCATCCAACAATTCACGAGTATACCTCCGACTCCTGAATATTCAAGTATTCACTTACTTAATAATAAACTCACAAACATCATTATTCTGGCCACTAAGCTATTTTACTTCAGCCTGTGGCCTAACTCTTTCTGAAATCCCAAATCGATTAGGTCATTCTAACCCGAGTGCCATTCACCCTAAAACACCCATATTTCCGTACCCTAATTTTATTCCCGACTATCCAAAGGTGATTATTACTTGTCACATATTTTTCCAGAAGCCCTAGGTCACACATTGAACTCCTTAAATTGATCTAAACCATAAACAGTCCATGAAAAAACTAAACAAACAAGTTAGGCCAAACTGATGGACCAAGCCAGTTCACCCCCCTTAACCGAACCGGTTCGCCTGTCGAATGGATTTAGTCCCCAGTGGCGAATCGATTCGATTATAGGCAAGAGCCTGGTTCATTTTTTACGGATTTACACGATTTCCTTTACACCATATGGATACTAATCCTCATACAAACCCAAAATAACATCTACCTCCCAATCCTAAATGTAATTATTCACGTTTTTTAGGTCCGAATTCATTTGATAACATATTAATTCATGAGATTCAATATAATTAACAAGAATCATATACTTTCTTAATTAAATTTCAAGATTCCTTTAATTCTCATAAGAATCATTCAAGGTCACATCCTTTTACATAAATCAATCTCAATTTTATTATGGGATTATAATTCCCCCAAATCCTATTTTTATATGTGAATCCCACCCCAAATTTCATAATTCTACACAAACTATGATATCAGTTATTAAAATAACATAAAGCATTAAAACAAGATAAATGATTGCCTTAGATGGTAGAGATTCTTATTTCTTTCTACGAATATTCTTTACATAATGGTTCTACACCCAAAAGAGATTCAATTCTATCCGAGAATGATTTTCTTCACTTTTCTTTGGTTCTCCCTTATTTTTTTCTCTTCTCTCTCGAGTCTAGGTCTTTTGGGATGGTGGAATGGCTCCCCACTCCATCCCCCTTCCCTAATTATATCACAACTCACGAAATTATGCTTTGGGTTAAATAAAAAATGACTTGAATGCCCCTATACAGGTTCAATTTAATCTAAAAGGCCTCGAAATACAATTGCCACCCTGGGTACCTAATCCTGACTATCTCGACCCATTCTGAATCATAGGCTCACTCAAAATCACCATCCTAATGATCTAACTTAATTTTTCCATCTCATTACCAACACGACCCCACACGTGCGTCCCGAATGAGATACCGTCAAAACCGTCGATTTTTACTCACTTACGACGTAATATCATTTGACTTAATTTTATTTACTTATCACACTAATAAATATATTTTCACAAAAATATAAATCATTTTCTCACTAATTAATATATATTTAATTTTCATTATTTCCCATTTTATTTAAATTACATGTACACGTGTAATTTAAAATGCTAAAAAATAAATACTGAAAAATACGGTGTGTTATATATTTCCCCCTTACAAAGGAATTTCGTCCCCAAAATTCGGATATACCTGGCTTAAATAGGCCGCAATATTTCTCTTGCATATCATCCTCCCACTCCCATGTTGACTTGTCGACATTATGGTGCCCATGCTGAACACGAACCAACACCACCACCTTTGATCGCAGTTCACTCTCATTATGATCCAGGATAACAATTGGTCTCTCCTCATACGAGATGTCGGGCTGCAAATCTATCTCCTAAAATGGAATGTGACAATATTCCATCTCACTCCTCTGGTACTTCTTCAATGGTGACACATGAAACACAACCTGAATCTACTGTAGATGCTCTGGCAGGACGAGCCTATACGCAACTGATCCTATTCTCTCGATGATCAGGAAAGGCTCCATATACCTCGACGTTAGATTACCCTTCTTCCCAAATCGTGTAAATCCTTTCATAGGAGAGACCCGCATCAATACCTAGTCACCCACCTCCATCTTTACGTGCCTCTTATCCGCATCTGCGTAAATTTTTAACCTGTCCTGAACTATTCGTATACAATCCTGAATTAACTCGATCTTAGCAGAAGTGTCCTAGATTATCTCAGGTCCAAGAAGCTTGTTGTCCCCCACCTCTAACAAACTAGAAGGGGAATGAAAAGGTCGGTCATACAAATCCTCAAAAAACTCCATGTTGATAGTGAACTGGTAAGACTTATTACAAATGAACTTTATCGGTGAAAGGTACTGCTCCCAACCTCCCCTGAAATCCACTATACACATCCTGAGAATATCCTTCAGCATCTGATTAACCCTCTCAGTTTGACCATCTGTCTGCAAATGGTAAGTCATAGTCAACCGCAATTCAGTCCCCATAACCTTCTGGAAACTCTGCCAAAAATAGGACTTGAAGATCTTATCCCAGTTGGACATAACATTGATTGGTATCCCATGTAACCTCACTATCTCGGCTATAAAAATCTGGGCATACTGTCTCGTAGTATAATCCGTCTGAATTGGCAAAAACTGGGCTACCTTGGTCAGACAATCCATAATAACCCATATGGAATCGTGACCCCTCTGTGATGTCAGTAGCCTCGTAATATAATCCATCTATATGCTCTCTCATTTCTAAATCGAAATCTCCAACGACTATAACATCCCAATTGGCCTTTGATGGTCTACCTACACTAACTGGCAAGTGGTACACTTTAAGACAAACCCAACAATTTCCCACTTTATCCCAGCCCATAAATACTGTCTCCTTATATCTCGGTAAATCTTGTCCCCATCAAGATATGTCAAAAATCATGACCCGTGAGATTCTAACATGACTACATGCTGTAAGTTCCCATCCTTTGGACTATAAACCTCCCATTGAAGTGTAAGTCTCCATTCAAACTTATCAAGTAAGACTCTTCCCTCACTAACAATAACTGTCACACCCTCTCCTAATAGAACTGATCCCCTACTTGTGCCTTCACAACCCTCATAATGATTTCAGGAGTGATAGTCAATACTTCCATACAAGCCCTTACAACTGAGTTATCCTACCAAAGCTCATTACACTTTGATTTCCATAATGGTGCCAACTCTCCTATAGGTTGTCATTTAAACACGGTTTCCACCATGTTAGCCTTCCCCGAGTGGTACTGGATGTTAAATTGGTAGTCTTTCATGAACTCGATCCCCCTATGTTGCCTCATGTTGAGATCATTATCTGTGATTAAATACTGTAGTGACTTATGATCCGTGAAGAGACTAAATTTCTCCTCGAGGAAATAATGCGTCCGAATCCTCAAGGAAAATGCTAACGTAGCTCCAGATCGTGTATTTGATAATTCCTCTCATGGGGCTTAAGCTTGAAAGACGCATAAGTTATAGCCCGGTCCTCCTGTTGTAACACACACCTAAGTCCCTGTAAGGACGCATCTGTAAATACAAAGTACTCCATTCCTCTATTAGGCAGTGCGAGCACTGGTGCTAAAGTCAATTTTCCCTTTAGCTCAACTAAAGCTAACTGACAGTAATCATCCCACACAAACGGTACCCCCTTGCTAGTCAAATTCATCAATCAACCCGCAATTTTTGAAAACCCCTTAATAAAATGGCGATTGTTGATACCAAATTTATTCTGCTGATATGGACCTATCATTTGAAGACGCGTGCCAACCTATGTGGCAACTGTAAATGCTTATATCGAGCTACTCAAGCCCCCGAGGAATTCCTATACTCTAAAAAACTCAAGATCACCGAGCAACTAAGAAGCCACGAGGAACTCAGGGGACCCGAGAAGCTCAAACGTGTCGAGCTACTTAGGTGGTCCGAGCAGCTTAAGCAGTCAGAGCTACTTAGGCGGTCCGAGCAGCTTAGCACTCTAATCAGGATAATCAAGGAGATGACTGCGCATTAAATGCTCATTTATTATCATACAGATGTACATGTCTACTGGATAACAACGCATTATCCTTTCATTTGTACAACCTGAAGGCTATAAATACATTGTAACCTCCTCATTGGAGGGGGACCGAAATTTCTTGAGAAGATCATTCTTCGAGAATTCTTAACAAACAATCAACAATACAAAACCAGTGGAGGTAGGCCATTCTTATAAGGCTGAACCACTTTAAAAATCGATTGTCTATTACTTTTTATTCATTTTTATTAGTGATTAAAATTTGTAAGGACAGTTTTGTCCATTATCAATTTGTTATGTCATACGCCGTTACACCATTGAAGAAATTCAAGATTAATACAGTCATCAACGGATCCGAATATCAAAAGAAGAAGAGGAATCAAAGAATGACAGGCCAAACCGGTCCGCCCAGAGAAAACGAATCGATCCGACCCCGGACCGATCCGCCCCTTTACCAGACCGATCCGCCTGCTGAAAAGCCAGTACTCCCAGGACCGATTGCGAATCGAAGAAGCCAAAAATACAAAGAATCGGTCCGCCTACCCGGACCAATACGCCTCAGACCCGGACCGATCCGCCTGGGATAATCTCAAACAGATCGTGCAGAGATTTTTTTGGCCAAGTTACTCCTTTATAAACCCACAACGGGAAGTAGTTTCATAAGACTTATTCACACAATTTTCAGAGTTCATAAACCTAAAAGTCTTCACTTTTATGAGTTCCAAACTCATGGTTTGATTCACACAACCTCTCATACATTTGTGAATCACTTTTGGTAACCCTAGAACACAAACCATTGCTATTCAACCCTTGTGAAGAAGACCGCTCTTCTTCTTCATTGCAGCCCTCCTGGAAAGGGATATTTCCAGCCGCCGACTACAGAATTCGACACCTGAGGGTAATTCTTAGTCACTTGTATTTTCATTGTAATCCGAAATTGTACAGTTACAATATTATAATGAAAATAAATAGTTTTTCCCCTTTGGGGGATTTTTCCTCAATTGTGTGTGTTTAATTAATCTTGCTTGATATTCATCATATTTCAAATCAAACTTTGTTGCTGTTTAGGGTTTATTTGGGTTAAACTGAATTTAATTATATAATTTCTTATTTGAGCGCACGCGCATACTCTTCTCAAATTGGCATCAGAGCAGGTTACGCTAATCTATCGCGTATTCCTAATTTTCCGCAAAATTTTTCTAAGATATCAATTTTCTAAAAAAATGATTTTTGAAAAAGTGCGTGTTCAAATGGAGAAATCATATAATAAATTGCCTGTTTTTGATGGGACAAATTATGCATATTGGAAAGCCCGCATGAGGTCAGCTTTAAAAGCCATAGATGAAAGGGTTTGGATTTTAGTTGAAAGAGGGTGGACACCTCCCTCCGTCACTGTGGAAAACGTGACTAATTTAAAACCTGTCACCTCTTGGACTGAAGATGAATTTAGATGGTCTTCTTTTAACTCTAAAGGTTTGAGTGCTATTTTCGGTTCCATCACTCCTGATGAGTTCCGACGTATCATGACGTGCACCACGTCAAAAGAGGCATGGGATGTTTTACAGCTCACCCATGAAGGAACAAATGCTGTGAAAGAGTCTAAATTGCAAAATTTGACAACTCAATTTGAAACCATCACCATGCATGAGACTGAATGTTTTGATGATTTCTATGTTAGACTTTCTGACATTGTTAATACTAGCTTTAATCTTGGTGAACATATTCCTAATGCTAGAGTTGTTAAAAAGATTCTTCGTTCTTTGCCTAAGCGTTTTATCCCTAAAGTCACTGTGCTAAATTCTATGGGTAATCTAAATACTCTAAAATTGGAGAACTTGTAGGAGATTTGCAAACTTATGAAATTGATATGTTCCCTAAAACTGCTAAGTCTAAAGATAAGGGAGTTGCTTTTAATGCCCAAGAGAGAAAGAGTGAGGGGTCGGCTAGAAAGAGGGTAGAGTCATCTAGAAAGAGAGAGACTGACACGTCAGATTCCGAGTGTGATTTTAACTTAGATGATTTGGATCTTTTTGCAAAAAAATTCAAGAGGATTCTCAAATTTAAGAAAAATGGTAATTTTAAAGATAAAAAGAAATTTGAGAAAAATAAGTTTGAAAAGAAAAATGAAAAAGTTTTTAAAGATCCTCCTAAGAAAGAAAGTGATAGATGCTTTGAGTGCGACGGTAGGGGTCATAGAGCCTTTGAGTGTGCCACTCGTCTGAATAGAGAGAAAGGGAAAGCTGTCCTTAATGCTACCCTTAGCGACGACAGTGAGGTCGACTCGATGGATTCCGGAGACGAGTCACCGCATGAGTGTAACTTCACCGCATTCATGGCTAGTCATGTAAGCACTACTAGTTCTCCTCACGACGATGAGGATGATGCTTCACAGGGACACCTCGACAGTGAGATCGATGTGAGTGAGGGGGAGGATGACTCAAGTGAGAGCGAGAGTGATATTCAACGTGCCTATGCTGAGTTATATTCTGAGTCATTTAAAACTAAAAAACGTAACAAAGCGCTAGTTATTAAGATCACCGGCTTAGAGGAAGATTTAAGAAAAGCGAGTAAGAGAGAGTCCTCCACCTGCACCGCCCTGAGAGAGAGTGAATCTACCTGTGTTGAGAAAGAGAGTGTGTTTAGAGAGAGAGAGTAATTTTGAGAAAGAGAAAGGGGACTTAACTAAACAAGTGGCTAGTCTTACGAGTGAGCTCCATTCCTCCATGGAGACTCGGAAGAAACTTAAAGCCCTTGTTGCCCAGCTGACTCATGATCTTGAGAAAGCACGGGAAGTCAAGGTTCAAATCGAGGACAGATTAGGGAAAATGGGAAAGATGCTCCTCGGCCCTGCTTTAGGTTTTGGTGATCGGCAGGGAATAGGTTATGATGGTGCCTCCACGTCCCAAATTTCACCTGGACCTGTTCCTGAGTTTACTACGACTCCTTATGGCCATCGCCAAAAACCTCGAAGGAGAGTTCGACCAAGAAAAGCAAACCAAGGTCCGCCTTTGACTGTGTTCTTTTGTACTTATTGCAAAAGGAAAGGCCACCTCAGGGAGTTTTGCTATAGCATGGGTCGGACACGACGTACTACTGCTCCACCACATCATACTGACGAGTTTTCTAGTCTGAGGGAGCGTGTTGAGTTTTTAGCCGCCACATCACAGAGTTTGATTGAGGAATTACGACGAATGTCATTACCGTCTGTAAATTCTTCTCACATTCTGGCTAAAATCAACAATAACAAGGGTAAACAAAAGGTTACCACTTCATGGGTGCCTAAGAAAGATAAGAAAGCCCTTGTTGTTCATGTTGCTCTCAAAGCACATAATACCTCACAGTGATATTTTGATAGTGGAAGCTCCAGACACATGACAGATGATGTCTCATTTTTTACCCACCTTGAGGATTATAAGGATGGTAGAGTCACCTTTGGAGATGGGAGCAAGTCTAGCATTGTAGGACGAGGTACTGTAGAGTTACCAGGACTTCCTAAGCTAGAGAATTTGTTGTACGTCAAAGGTTTAAAAGTAAACCTTCTCAGAATTAGCCAGTTGTGCGACACTGACTTTGCAGTAAAGTTTGACCGGGACGCATGTAATGTCTACAATCAAGCCGGTAAACTCTTAATGCAAGGGGTGAGGATCGAGGATAATTGTTATGGGATTGTGTCCACTTCATCACTTGTCTGCAACAGCACCACGATCACTCCTATGGATTTGTGGCATCAACGTCTAGGTCACGTGAACGCTAGAGATTTGACTCGTTTAGTTAAAAAAGACCTAGTACGTGGCTTACCATCTCTTGGAAAGTCAACTTCGACGGTTTGTGGACCCTGTCAGTTGGGAAAACAAATACATAGCCCTCATAGGAAGTTGCATTCCATTACCACTTCTCGTGTTCTTGAGTTGATTCACATGGATCTTATGGGTCCGACTCGTACTGAGAGTTTACGTGGTAAGAGGCATATCCTCGTGATGGTAGTCGATTTCTCTAGATATTCTATTGTAGGTTTTCTGAGGGAGAAATCCGATGTTGTAGAGTTCTTAACGACCAAGTGCCGTGTCCTACAAAATCAACACGGAGTCACTATTAATAGGATCTGTAGTGACAACGACACAAAATTTAAGGAAGCAAAGGTAGATTTGTATTATGATAGCCTTGGGATCAAACATGAGTTTTCTGCTGTGAAGACTCCTCAGCAAAATGGGATTGATGAGAGAAAGAATAGAACGATCCCGGAGATGGATAGATCTATGCTTCTAGGTCGTAAAGTTTCTAGGAGATTTTGGGCAGAGGCAGTGTCTACTGCATGCCACATGGTGAATAGGGTTTATCTGCGTCCACACACACTTCAGACACCTTATGAGTTGTGAACTGGAAAGAAGCCCAACCTGGCATATTTCTGTGTTTTTGGGAGTAAATGCTACATCCTACGGGATAGAGAGCAATTAGGTAAGTTTGACTCCCGGAGCGACGAGGGAATATTGTTAGGCTATTCATCGAATAGTAGAGCATACCGGATTTTTAACCTGAAGAGCTCTAAGGTTATGGAGTCAATAAACGTCACCGTGCAAGATGACGAACCTCCGACGTCTATTGATTCTAACCTTCAGTGTGAGGATGAGGACTTTTTTGACAGTGATTTACTTATCCCTCTCTCACACTCTGTGGACCCTACTCCTGTGCTAGGGGACACACCTACTTGGGTTCGCAAGAATCATGATCCTTCTGCCATTGTTGGTGATCCCACTCTAGGGGTCAAGACTCGTGCTCAGCTAGAGAACGTTGTTAGCCATTTTTTCTACACGTCCAAAGTCGAGCCCAAGAATCAGAAAGAAGCACTTAAGGATGAACACTGGATATCTGTTATGCAGGATGAGTTATTTCAGTTTAAAAAGAATAATGTCAGGGAACTTGTCCCCCGACCTAGTGAGACTAATGTGATAGGTACCCGGTGGATTTTTAAGAATAAAATGGATGAAAATAGTACCATAATCAAAAATAAGGGTAGGTTGGTCGCTCAAGGCTACACACAGATAGAGGGTGTAGACTTTGGGGAGACATTTGCTCCTGTTGCGAGGCTCGAGTCCGTCCGCTTACTACTCTCCATCGCATGTCATCTACACTTTAAGTTATATCAGATGGATGTCAAGAGTACCTTTCTGAATGGCATTCTACATGAGGAGGTTTATGTGGAACAACCAAAAGGGTTTGAAGACTCTAAGCACCCTGAGCACGTTTATTATCTGAGGAAAGCCTTGTATGGTTTAAAGCAAGCACCCCGTGCTTGGTACGAGAGGCTAACTTCCTATCTCTTAGCTCGTGGCTTCAAGAGAGGGGGAGTAGATATGACGTTGTTAGTCAAGAGAGATGACGGTGCTATTTTGGTTGCCCAGGTCTATGTGGATGACATAGTCTTTGGATCCACATGCTCCCAGCATGCTCAACACTTTGAGGAGGAGATGAAAAGTGAGTTTGAGATGAGCATGGTTGGTGAGCTTACTTTCTTCCTTGGTCTCCAGGTTCGTCAGCTAGAGGATGGGATGTTCATTTCCCAATTCAAGTATGCTAGAGACCTAGTGAAGAAATTTGGTTTAGACTCTGCTAAGCATGCACGTAAACCTATGAGTACCACTACCAAGCTTAGTAAGGACACTTCAGGCAAGGATGTAGAGCAAACATTGTATCGGAGTATGATAGGTAGTCTTCTCTACTTGACTTCCAGTCGTTCCGACATAGCCTTTAGTGTTGGAGTCTGTGCGCGATATCAGGCGTCCCCGAAAGAGTCACATTTACTTTCTCTAAAACCTATTGTTAAATACGTGAGTGGGACTCTCTCATACGGTATTTGGTATTCCTTTGATACTAATGACCGTTTGTCCGCCTATTCAGATGTCAATTGGGCCGGGGATGTAGATGGTTGTCGGAGCACTTCTGGTGGGTGTTTCTATTTTGGTTCTGCTCTTGTCTCCTGGCTGAGCAAGAAGTAAAATTCCATCTCTTTGTCCACTGCGGAGGCTGAGTACATAGCCGTCGGGAGTTGTTGCACGCAACTCTTGTGGATGAAGCAAATGCTGGAGGATTATGGGATTTCATAGGACACCATGACCATTTTCTGTGATAACACGAGCGGGATACACATATCCCGTAATCCAGTCCAGCATTCACGCACAAAACACATCAGGATACGCGAGCACTTTATACAATAGCTTATTGAGGAGAAAGTCGTATCCCTGAGTTTTGTTCCTACCGACCGTCAGTTAGCCGATATTTTCACGAAACCTTTGGATACCCTTAGATTTGAGAGTCTTAGGAAGTCTTTGGGGATTTGCATAGTTGACTGAGGGGTTGATCTATGTCTAGAATATGATGCTTTTTCATGTTCATATTCTATGCTGCCTATTGCTAGTCTGTTTTTATATGTATCATTGTTTTGTTGTACAACTATTTATTTATTCTTTAAAACAAAAAATTCCAAAAAGATTTTCTTTTATAAAATTTTTTGAAAAATCCAAAAAGATTTTTATTTTTTATGCACCTTTTATGGATGAACATTTAAGATAGCCAAGTCACACCTTCATTCCATTTATCCATGTGACTGTTTGATAGAGATTTGAGACGCTACATCATTTCATCCATGTGCTTTACATTGATTGGAGTCTTTGAGATGTGATTAGTGATATCTTTCTACATGTTTGACTCATATCTCCTTTATTGCACACATGCACGACTATATTTGATTATTGCACTTGTCTATCACATATTGGCTTGAGTGTTTCCATCTCAATTCTGTCTATAAAACTTACAATATGTGATAAAACTTGACAAGATTGGAATGCATGTAAAAACCGTTTTGGTGAGACTGAGTGTTTGTTTAAGAACGGGGAGGGGCTGCGAAAGATAATTATCTCTTCTTTGCGCAAAAGCCACCGTTCAAAAGGACCTAAAAATGGAGGAATTTTATTATCCGGGGTCCAAAGAGGTTAAAAGAGACTGAAAAATTTAAAGGCAATAAAAAGCAATTCATGCCAAATATGGGCCATTTAGATTTCACCATCAATTTTCCAAAGTTTGAAAATTTAGAAAGCCTCTATTCAATATTAATATCTGAGGGAGTTTGGTTGGAAAATATAAATGGGTTTGTACTTCCTTGAAAATCCTGAAAAAGCATAAAAAGTTTTGGACGTTATTGGTGTAGAAATCATTTTTAGCTTTGATTTGTTGATTTGATTGAGTCAATGTCTTATACTTCCATTTTTTTACACCAAAGGAAGACTTTGAGTTCATTCGTTAGGAGTATCCGATATTCATCGTGCACATATGTCATGTTTGTATGCATTGATTTTCCTATTGAAATTGATCACACCCATTCATTTCCGCCATCATCGACTTGGTTGTTCTGTGTTTGTTCATGGTGTGTTTCTTGTTTGTTTGAAAAAATTCTGAAAAATTCAAAAAAAATAGTTGTTTATTCCTTGTGACACCCTGTCTTTACTTGTTTGATTTATTCTTCTCATTTGTCTATTTGGGGACATCATAAAAAGGGGGAGAAAGAATTATCACATTAAGGGGGAGTTTTGAAGTGTTGAGTTGTTTATCACCAATTAGTATATTGGCATATCTGTTTATCTCATTTCAAATTCGATACGTCACTTGGTATTTTGTTTTTCTCAATTGTGTAGGTACTACATGGATTATCATTTGATTGCACACCCTGATGAGAAAAGCGTTGAGATCCCTAAAGATTCTAAGAGCAAACGATGAAGTCTTATTCATTTGTACCTTTTCAGTTTTGGGTTCATGGAAGGGTAGACTTGTATAGGCATTTGTGTTGGTTGATAATTCAGATGTTTGTTTTTATGTATGTACCGGCATAGACATGGGGGGAGATTTGTAAGGACATTTTTGTCCATTATCAATTTGTTTTGTCATACGCCGTTACACCATTGAAGAAATTCAAGATTCATACAGTCATCAACGGATCCGAATATCAAAAGAAGAAGAGGAATCAAAGACTGACAGGCCAGACCGGTCCGCCCAGAGAAAACGAACCGATCTGACCCCGGACCGGTCCGCCTCTTTACCGGACCGATCTGCCTGATGAAAAGCCAGTACTCCCTGGACCGATTGCGAATTGAAGAAGCCAAAAATAAAAAGAATCGGTCCGCCTCAGACTCGAACCGGTCCGCCTGGGATCATCTCAAACAGATCATGCAGAGATTTTTTAGGCCAAGTTACTCCTTTATAAACCCACTACGGGAAGTAGTTTCATAAGACTTATTCACACGATTTTCAGAGTTCATAAACCTAAAGTCTTCACTTTTATGAGTTCCAAACTCATGGTTTGATTCACACAACCTCTCATACATTTGTGAATCACTTTTGGTAACCCTAGAACACAAACCATTGCTGTTCAACCCTTGTGAAGAAGACCGCTCTTCTTCTTCATTGCAGCCCTCTTGGAAAGGGATATTTCCAGCCGCCGACTACAGAATTCGACACCTGAGGGTAATTCTTAGTCACTTGTATTTTCATTGTAATCCGAAATTGTACAGTTACAATATTATAATGAAAATAAATGGTTTTGCCCCTTTGGGGGATTTTTCCTCAATTGTGTGTGTTTGATTAATCTTGCTTGATATTCATCATATTTCAAATCAAACTTTGTTGCTGTTTAGGGTTTATTTGGGTTAAAGTGAATTTAATTATATAATTTCTTATTTGAGCGCATGCGCATACTCTTCTCAAAATAATTAGGTCAAATCTAATTTTTTTACATCAACAGATTGACGCCGTCTGTGGGAAACGACTGTAATTAGCATTTTTCACCAAAACAACTCATCGTCAATGGCTGATAATCCGGAATCCAGTAATTGAAACACTGGGGTTCCCCCGAATCCTTCTGCTCCCCCAAATTTTTCTGATCTGGCTGATATAATGACTAATTTGGCCCAAGGGCAAACGGCCATGCAGAAAACCATGCGTCAACTCATACAAACCATTCAAGGAGGAGTGCCAGCCCAATCAGGACAACGAAGTGTTTAAAGAAATATTCGTTTGCTCTTTTCGCGAACTAGCGATTCATATCGCACTGAGAGATCTAATGATCCTTCTTATCAGCCCGAACGAACTTCCTCGGTACGAGCTACAGGCACTCAACAAAATATCACTCTATCTCCGGAGAGGACAAGTGCTCTTGAGAGGTTAAGTAGAGTCTCCCATTTTGATAACCTGGGTCCTTGGAGGAATAAAAGTCCCCCTAGGATTGTGTCGAGGAACTCTCAACGACCATTTGATTTAAAGGAAGGCTCTGCCCAATCACGACCAGCTGCTCGTCATGAAAGATCCCAAGAAGGTTGCTCGAACCAATAGGATCGAGGAAGGAAATGATGCATGGAAGGGATCAATTCAAAGGTTGGAGGATAGATTAGGGGAGATGGCTAAAACCAAAAATCCTCTACAAAGGACTTTTGTCCGAGGAACAACATTCGTACAAGAGATTGTGGACTTTCCCACACCGTCAAAATTCAAAGCCCCGGTAGTAACACCAAAATACGATGGAAAAACTGATCCTGTTCTTCATATAGAACAATACCAGGCAGTTGCTGATATCTATGCTATTCCAGACGAGATGCGATGTAGGGCATTTTCAGGAACCCTTACCGGATCTGCTCAGATGTGGTACAATAACCTTCCTCGGGGGAAAATTACGGCTTTCTTTCAGCTGGCAAAGCTCTTTATTGGAAATTTTTATTTTGGAGCAAAGCCAGTCAAACGAGTAGCAAACTTGCTAAGTGTTAGACAAAAGACAGGTGAAAGTACCAGAAATTATATTACTCGTTTTAATAACGAGAAACTGGAAGTAATTGATTACGAGGAGAAAACTGCAATTACTACTTTGATGAGTGGATTGTTGCCCAATGAATTATATTACACTTTAACCAAAGACCCACCCAGGACCATGGCAGAACTGATGGCAAAAGCAACAAAAATCATGAATGCCGAGGAAGCCATGGCTGCGAAGAAGAACGCCGATACTAAGGAGATCAAGGTGGAAGATGGTAAAACTGAAAAGAAGGAACAAAAGAACAACGGTGGTAACAGGCAATCAAAGGGTAAGCAAGCATTGGAACAGATGAAGAAATACGGAAATTATACTCCCTTGAAGGTGGATATAAATCACATTTTGGAAGAAATCAAGAACAGCGAGGAGCTAGCCTGGCCAGCAAAAATGAAGGCAGATCCTGATAAGAGAGACAAGTCCAAATATTGCGAATTCCATAAAGATCATGGTCACACGACCAAGCATTGCATAGCTCTTCAGAATGAAATTAAAGCACTCATTAGATGTGGAAAATTGACCAAGTATGTTGATCGTTAAAACGGTGGTCGAACCAGAAAAGGAGGAAGGCAGAGGTCTAAATCTCCTCTTCAAGCAAAACAAGACAAGAAAATAGATCATGAAGATGATTTAGAAGACGATCCTGATCTCCCCAAAAGACCAAGACAACCAGAACGTGAGGTATTTTCAATTCATTTTGGGTCATTTGATTGCAATGTTATTACAAATGGAGATGCAGGAGGTGGGGACCTTACTGCAGAGAGGAAAGCTTACCTCAATGAGGCTCAAGCTTGTTTATACATTCAACGAATAAATCTAGCTGAAGATGATCGCCCGAGGAAGGTGAACAGAGATAAACCGGTCATTGGTTTCTCCAAAAATGACCTCGCATGTGTGCTACATCCTCATGATGACCCATTGGTGATCAAAATGAGAATGAAGGAAGTAGCGATTTCACGAGTATTAGTAGATAATGGTAGCTCGGCAGATATCATGTTCTACCCATGTTTTGATAGTTTGAATCTAAAGCTATCCTAGTTGGAGCCATATCATAGGCCCCTCCTTGGTTTTACTGGCGAGAAAGTTTTTCCACTTGGACGATCAAGTTGGATATGTTCATCTGTACATGGCCTGCTTGTCGAACAGAAGAGTGCACTTTTTCATGATGGATAAAAATATCCAATCAGCTTACAATATCATCATGGGAAGGGTAGGTTTGAAAAAGTTTGAGGTAGTACCATCTACGGTACATCAATGTTTAAAATTCCCAACCAACTTTGGAGTAGGAGTGGTGAAGGGAGACCAAAAATTAGCTCGGGAGTGATACTATTCATCTGTCGAGCAAGAAGAGCGTGAAGAATCCAGGAAGAAGACTACTACTTATCAGGTAGATGAGATAGAAGATGCGGAGATTGAGACTTTAGACCCAAGAGATGAGTCTCAGCTCGTTAAGGGTCAGGTCATGAAGGCTACTGAAAATATCATTCTAGATGACGAGCATCCAGAATGAACAACTCAAATCGGTGCGTCAGTAGATGTGTCAATAAAGCAAGAGCTGATTGCATTTATAAGACACAGAAAATAGACTTTTGCATAGAGTCACGAAGATATGCCATGGATAGACCCAAATTTCTTGTGTCACGAGCTAAATGTGAACAAGGAAATCAAGCCAGTAATGCAACGACGAAGAGTGTTCAGCCCTGAAAAGAACCAAGCTATACAAGAAGAGGTCAAGAAGTTTCAGAAAGCCTATTTCATTAAAGATGTCAAATATCCGGATTGGTTAGAAAATGTGGTGATGGTGAAGAAAAAGAATAACAAGTGGAGGATGTGTGTTGATTTCACTAATCTTAATAAAGCCTGCCCAAAGGATCATTTTCCTTTGCCTCGAATCGATCAATTGGTGGATGCCACCTCGGGGCATGAATTGTTGAGTTTCATGGATGCTTATTCTGGTTACAACCAGATCAAAATGAAACCTGAAGACAGGGAGAGTACCTCTTTTATCACCCCCAGGGGAACTTATTGTTATAATGTTATGCCTTTTGGATTGAAAAATGCAGGTGCAACATATCAACGACTGATGAATAAGGTGTTCGCAGAGCAGATTAGTCATAACATGGAGGTGTACGTTGATGATATGCTGACGAAGAGCAAGAGAGATGCTAACCATCTAGTTGACCTAGGTCAAACCTTTTATCAACTAGAAAAATATCAAATGAAGCTGAATCCCACCAAATGCATATTCAGAGTACGAGAAGGAATGTTCCTTGAATATATTGTCAACCAACGTGGAATTAAAGCAAATCCCTAGAAGATCAAGGCCTTATTAGAGTTAAGATCTCCAACCACAAAAAAGGAGGTGCAAAGTCTCATAGGGCGAGTAGCAACACTCATCAGATTTGTGTCACGAGTAACAGATAGATGTCTCCCATTCTTCAAAACACTCCGAAAAACATTTGAGTGGAATGATGAATGTGAGGAGGCCTTTCAAGAACTGAAAAAGTACCTAGGAACACCTCCCCTGCTATCTAGACCAGTGATGGGAGAAAGATCGTACTTGTATCTGGCAGTTTCGGAGAATGCAGTTAGCTCGACATTGATAAGAGTAGAGGATGGAGTGCAGAAACCAGTCTACTACACCAGCAAGGCTTTTCGAGGAGCAGAAATCAGATATCCAAGGTTGGAGAAGTTGGCATTAGCGCTGATTGAAGCAAGCAGAAGAATGAGACCATACTTCCAAGCCTATACTATAGTTGTGTATACTAATATACCATTAAGGCAAGCTCTACATTAACCGGAGAAATCGGGAAGATTGATGTACTGGGAAGTAGAGCTCGGAGAATATGATATAATTTATGAGCCTAGGTCGTCGCTCAAAGGGCAAGCAGTAGTAGACTTTATTGCTGAATTTATTCAAGAAAATACCGCCGAAGAACAGGATTTGAAAACTGATCAACCTGTAGATGTTACAGGATCATCAAAACTAAACCCCGACCAACTTACTTTGTTAGACGAGGAAGGAAAGATGACTGACGAGCAGCGAGAAGTATTGGAGGAGGATAAAAGGAAGTAACAGATATTTCACTAAGTAACTCTCTCGGATCAAAATTTTGATGATCAGTTACCCATATGGAATTTGTACGTAGATGGCTCTTCGTGTACTGTAGGCAGTGGAGCAGGGATTATTTTGAAAAGCCCAGATGAGGTGGATATGGAGTGTGCTCCGCGCTTTCAATTTAAAGCCTCTAATAATGAGGCCGAATATGAAGTAATGATTATAGGATTAAGTCTAGACAGAACGATGGAGGCAGAGCAGGTCGTTGTATTCAGCGATTCGCAGTTAATTGTAAATCAGATTTTTAGAGTGTATGCAGCAAAGGGAGAGTTAATGATCAGGTACCATACAAAAGCAATGGAGTAGGTATTGAGTTTTTTTGCTGTTCAGTTGGTCAGAATACCAAGATTGGAGAATGCAAGAGCAGACGCCCTAGCGCGACTAGCATCAGCCGCCCGCACCGAGCTACGAAGAATAATCCCAATAGAGATTTTAGCTGGTCGGAGCATAGATGAAGATTTGATCATAAACTTCATTACGCTTGATTTGGGACCATCTTGGATGGATCCCATCAAGGCCTATATTGAAGAGGGAACTCTGCCAATCGATAAACTCGCAGTCAAGAAATTAAAGTTCTAAGCTGCTCGTTATGTATTAACCAATGGTATTTTATATAGGCGAGGAGTTATAGCAACGCTACAGAGATGTGCTCATCCCTCCGAAGTGAAAGACTTAATCGAAGAGGTTCATGAGGGGTCTTGTGGAGCCCATGTAGCTGGTTGGACGCTTTTGTAGAGGATAACCACGCATGGATATTACCGGCCGACGATGAGAGCTGATTGCGCAGTTTATGCTAAGAAATGCGATAAATGCCAACGCTTCTCGTCCATCCGAAGAACTCCTCTGACATTGTTAACACCCATAAAATCTCCTTGGCCATTCGCTATATGGGGAATAGATTTGGTCGGACCACTACCAACGACTAAGGGAAGATTCAAATACTTAGTGGTCGCAGTGGATTATTTTACTAAATGGGTAGAAGCTGAGCCTCTTATTGATATGACATACACCAAAGTCTATCAATTTATTTGGTAAAATATAATTTACAGATACGGCCTCCCACATGCGTTCATTACTGACCATGGAACCCAATTTGACAACGAGGAGTTTGTTGTATATTGTCAACAATCCAATGTACTGAAGGTCCATTCTGCACCAGGCCATCCCCAGAGCAATGGGCAAACTGAAGTGACAAATAAAACGATGCTAAATGGTTTGAAAAAATGATTGGATGACGCAAAGGCAAATTGGATTAACGAGCTACATTCTATGCTGTGGGCTTATCGTACTACACCGCGAACAGCAACAGGAGAATCTCCATACATGCTGGCATTTAGGAGTGAAGCTGTTATACCTGCCGAGTTGGGTCTACTCACACACAGGGTGCTTAATTTCAATTCCCCTATCAGTGACTTGATGAGGCGATTAGATCTAGACATGCTCGAAGAAGTTAGAGAATAAGAAACAATCAGGAATGTTGCATACCAACAACGAACAACTCTGTTTTACAACAAGAGGGTAAAGAAGTGTGATTTGAAGGAAGGAGACTATGTGCTAAAGAAAGTAATTCAAAAGCACAACAAACTGGAAGCTAACTGGCATGGACCCTACAGAGTAACATAAGTTGTTCTTCCAGGGACATACAGGATTGAAACCTTGGAAGGAGAAGAATTTAAGAATGCATGGAATGTAGAACATCTACGCAAGTATTATCAGTAGTTAGAATTTCTATGTAATGGAGTCTTCTTCGGTATGAATAAAGTGTTGAATGTTTTACCCAATTCCCTCTTTTTTTGAATTTTTTTTGTAGTATTAGTGCTACACACTATGCATCAAGTTCAGAATCAATCTCTTCCAACTCCGGTTGGTCATGACCAAATACGACCAACTCCGGTTGATCAGCAATATAATTACCACCAACTACGGTTGGTCGGGAAGCAAATTACCACCAACTCCGGTTGGTCGGGAAGCAATTACCACCAACTCCGATTGATCAGCAATATAATTACCTCCAACTCCGGTTGGTCGAGAAGAAAATTACCACCAACTCCGGTTGGTCGGGAAGCAATTACCACCAACTCCGGTTGGTCGTTAAATAAATTACCACCAACTCCGGTTTGTCGGGAAGCAAATACGACCAACTCCGATTGATTGACAATATAATTACCACCAACTCTAAGTTGGTCGGGAAGCAAAATACCACCAACTCCGGTTGGTCGACAATTAAATTACCACCAACTCTAAGTTGGTCGGGAAGAAAATTACCACCAACTCCGGTTGGTCGGTTAATAAATACCACCAACTCCGGTTGGTCGACAATTTAAAATAACACAGGACATTTTTTTTTTCTTTGTATAGATATACATACATGTTCATCAGTAAATAAAAGAGTTTTCATAAAATATTTCCAAACCGATAACAATTAAAATTGCAAAGAAAACTAAAGATTTCTTCATTAAAACTAGAACAAATTACATATTATATAAATTGCAGATTACATGTAATATGAATGAAGTTCATTACATAAACAAATCTTATTCTATGGGTTTCTTTCCCTCTGCCTTTGACACAGGGTCTACCCCAGCTGGAGGATCATCAAGACTATAAGGGGAATTTATGAAGTTCAGATCTTGCAGCATTCTGATGTTCATTATTGATGGACGATCAAGCAGGTGTTCTGGGCGAGATATTTCAAAATTCGAATGGAGACTATAATCATCAAGATACTTGGAGATTAGAACGCGAGGAATGGCCCGGGCTGGAATCCAACTAAGGTCAAGCTTGAAAGAAGGCACGGGTAAATCAAGAACTCCAGGATTATAGTAATCCCACAGAAAATGACCTCTCTCCAATTTTAAAACACAAAGAGCATTCAACCAGCCCTGTTTATACCCTTCATTGTTCGACTGTTCTAAACGAGCATCAAGATGAAAAAGTGCTTCATTGTAACCAGCCATCCAAAACTCTCTGGGCTGTTTATGGAATTGGTAAGTTAACCTCTCCAGTTGCTCGTGAAGATTCTTCACTAGAATTTCTTTATTTTCCAAGGAAGAGCTTTATTTCGAAAGTTGCTCGCTGAGGTTCAGAATCTTCTTGGACATCTCTGCTAAGGCTTGGTTCTTCTCCATCAACTGGAATGCCTGATTCTCCAAGGCTGCTTGAGTTCTTGCTTCTTCAATAGAAATCCGACCCGCTCTTGCTCGTCCCCGAGAAGAAGATCTTGCTCATCCATGAGTAGAAGTGGAAGGCCCTGCTCTTTTCAAAGTTTCCAACTCATCTCGCAAGTTGGCATTTTCTACCTCCAAAAAAGAAAAGCCTTCATCATTAACGGGGACCAGGGCCCCCGAGGAAGATGCGGCAGACTTGAGTTGTGTAATCTCTTCTTGCAAAATGATGTTTTCCTGCTCCAATAGCTTAGCGATCTTCCTATGCTCTTCAACCTCAAGCTTTAGAATGCTATCTTTCTTCTCGTAAGCAGAGATGAATTTATCATACCCTTTTTCAGCATTTTACTGTTGACATTTATTTTCGTACCCTTGGTACAAAAGTATGGAGGACTCTTTGTACTGCTGCTGGAGTTCCTCTATAGTTTCTTGAAGATCCTCAATCATCTCATAATAAGCTACATTATTGGCAACAGCTCGGTCGAGCAAGCACTTCAGATATTGGTAAGCTTCGACTGCTCGTTCAGAAGTATCTGGACTAAGGATGTCAATGATTTGAGCCTCATTTAGGTCTGCATGACTAGTTGTGAAGTAATCATTACATTTCTTCATCAGTTTTGTGTCATGAACTGATAAGAGCTCCATCCTGGCCATAAACTAGTAAAGAGAAGAGATAAAAAATCAATGAGAATGCAGATAGAGCAAGTAGAAGAAAAAGCCAAGACAAACAACCAAAAGTTCGATTTTTTATTTCATCACAAAAGAAAATACAAAAGCTGAGGTTACATTCAATAAAATAACAAAATACCCAAACTACTCTACACCTTTTCTTTGTTTCCTATAACTTCCTCAGGAAATTTTGAGGAAGAGATTGGTTGCTCGATGGGCAAGAGTAGCTGCTCGGTAGGAGTAATGGTTGGTTGGGGTTGCTCGGAGCACGATTGAATGACAGGAACCTGATCTACAGACATCAACGAGGATTCATCTAAAATAGGTTCATCCTCTTCTTCTTCTCCAGGAGAGGGAGGAGGGCCATGTGTGTGTTGCCAAAATAGATAAGAATCCTCAGAAATTTTCATCTCTTTAAATGCTGCTACCTATCCATACCGAAAGTACTTGAGGCTAGCATACTCCATTTGCGAGGTCATGGCAGTCAGACCCTTGTTCCAACCTTTATCCCAACCAGCACCGAATAATTTTTTAACAGACTTTTTCCTCTTTTCTTTCTTCGAGGAGGTCCTTACCCTAAGGAGCTCCTCGGCAGCCTTCAACTTCTTTTCAACCTCCATAATCTGACGTTCAATATCCTGAAGTTTAACAACTTCCTCTCCAGACAATTTGAGCTTAGCTTCCAGCTCCTTGTTGCTCTGCTCAAAGACCTTATTGCTTGGCTCGGAATCTTTTAACTTTTTCTCCAATTCCTTGGAAGCATTCACAACCTGACTTTTTTCTAACTCAATGGACTTGAGTTGCTTCTCCCAATCCACTTTATCTTCTTCATATTTCTGATGAGAGTCCTTTAAGGATTGAGTTAGACCAACAAAATCTTCCTCTACACCTCCCGAGGAGCTTGAAGCTTTAATAGCCTCATCCTTCTTCAGAATATTGTTGAAACATGTTACGAGCTGAAGAAAGAAATAATTTTGAGTCAATACAGGGACATAACAGTGAAATGTGAAAACTTAGACTAGTTATACTTACTGAGGCAATATGTTGATCAGCCAGGGCAGTGAACCTATCACGAGAAAGAGTGTCTTCAATACCTTGGATTTCTGGGATAATCCAAGACTTCACCGAGCCCATGGCAGAGCTCGGAGTAACAAAAGTGAGAATACCACTTTCAGCATTTAAAGGCTGAGAGATAGGTTCAGCGAGACTATCAGAGGAACTTTTCTTTAACCTTCTCGGAGGAGAAGGAATATTTTTAACCAAAGAAGTTATCTTGGTTGGTGATTTGACAATAACCTCACTAGGAGGAGAAATAACCACAACTTTGCTCAGAGCCACAGGGGGCTTCTCAATAACTTTCTTGGCAGCAACTGGAGGGGGTACATCAATGTTTCTCGTCCCTTCCTCTGGAACGTCCTGCTTACTGGAGGGGGTACATCAATGTTTCTCGTCCCTTCCTCTGGAATATCCTACTTATTTTTCTTTGCCTCCACGTTGGCAGAGTCTGATTTGTCAAAGAAGGCAGGAGTTCTTCTTCTCTTCATAATGCTACTAATGGGAATATTCGATTCAAAGGAGGAACCTTCCACACCAGTTTCAGAAGCTGGTACTTGGTTGATGTTAACCACCACTGGACGAGCAGTGAAGGATGAAGTATAGTTTTGTACTGCAACAAATAAGAGGCTGATCTAATATGTTCTTCAGCAACGGACTGGTGTAAACTCCAGATAAGTTTCAAATGCTTTAAATTAACATCAGTTTCTTTGGGAGACTTTCTTTTGTTGTCAACTGCAAATGATAAAAAATTAAATGTCAGTGACACATTTTATCAGACACAAAGAAAACAAGATTTCAAAAAATAAAAAAACCTATCCCATTGCCATAAGGAGGACATCTAGGACCTTGATATACATCATCTCCATTTAAGTGAGGATGTTTCCAATTTTTCATTACCACTCCATGTTCAAAATAATCCCTATTGGCGTCAGGAAGATTAACAACTAATGACCTATTCAAAAGCCTAGTTTTTAAATAAAAAGTACTATCACTGACGACCCATCTGTAGCAATACATTATCTCTGGAATCCCTAAACGGGTTCCATGAAGTTGGTTCAACCTATGTACTCCATTAACTATCCTCCAGGTATTTGGCACTATTTTTGCAGGTACAACGTCAAAATACTGACAGAACTCCAAACATAAAGGATTTGGAGGAAAAGAAAAGCCACATTCAGTCACAAAGAGACTTGGGAACCAATGTCCCTCAGCCAAAGAAAAATAGTCAGAAGGTTCAGAAATTTCTTCCAATATGACCCATGAAGGAATTGAAAATTCAGAGCAAAATTTGTCAAGCGATTCAACAAGGTAAACCATGATGAACAAAGTAAATAAAAGAGAAGGAAGAAGATCTTACAGGAAAAGAGTGAATCAGTTGACAACGAACGCACAAGATAGAGAAGAAATGAAGAATTCAAAGATACAGATTTGAAAAAGGAAAGACGATAGGGTTTCTGCCGCGTTTAAATACTTTACCTCGGGAATAGAGAAAAATAATGATTACCAGGACGGACGATTGCATATTCGGCGGCTAAAAAGAAGAAAAAGGGCACAAAAAACGAAGCGGTTATGGAAATTCAAAAGACTTTAAAAGCCTGATATTATGCACTCAAAAAAGGAGTTATATACAACGAAAGTTTGTCTAAAATCCATAAAAACTGAAAGTCTAAGCTGCAGAATGTTCCATAGTTTTCTTCAACATCCAACTGCGAAACATTGGGGGCTTCTGTTGATACCAAATTTATTCTGCTGATATGGACCTATCATTTGAAGACGCGTGTCAACCTATGTGGCAACTGTAAATGCTTATACTGAGCTACTCAACCCCCGAGGAATTCCTATACTCCAAACAACTCAAGATCACCGAGCAACTAAGAAGCCACGAGGAACTCAGGGGCCCCGAGAAGCTCAAACGTGTCGAGCTACTTAGGCGGTTTGACCAGCTTAAGCGGTCCGTGCTACTTAGGCGGTCCGAGCAGCTTAGCACTCTAATCAGGATAATCAAGGAGACGACTGCACATTAAATGCTCATTTATTATCATACAGATGTACATGTCTACTGGATAATAGCGTATTGTCCTTTCATTTGTACAGCCTGAAGGCTATAAATACATTGTAACCTCCTCATTGGAGGGGGACCGAAATTTCTTGAGAAGATCATTCTTCGAGAATTCCTAACAAACAATCAGCAATACAAAAATAGTGGACGTAGGCCATTATTATAAGGCTGAACCACTTTAAAAATCGATTGTCTATTACTTTTTATTCATTTTTATCTGTGATTAAAATAATTTGGTCAAATTTAATTTTTTACATCAACAGCGATAGTACCCTACCAATCCCAATAAGCTACTAATCTCTATCGGTGTCGTCGGATGACCCTCCTCCCTCACAGCTGCTACCTTAATCAGATCACTAAAATTCCTCTGTCATACACCATATGTCATAAAAATTGCACCTCTCATAATCAGAACTCACATTTCTCAAACTCGACGTACAACTGATGGTCCCATAAATCTACAGAATTAGACGCAAATGGTCTATGTGCTCTCCCTCAGTCTGAAAATAGACCAGAATGTCATCTATGAAAATAATCACGAATGGGCCTAAGAAATATCTTAACAACCTGTTCATAATATCCATGAACACAATTAGTGCATTGGTTAGCCTGAACGGCATAACCTTGAACTCATACTACCCATACCTCTTCAGGAATGCGGTCTTAGGGAAATCTTGCTCCCTAATACGTAACTGGTGATAACTCGAACTTAAGTCAATCTTTGAGAAGCAGGTTTCTCCTCTCAATTGGTCGAACATGTCAGCGATGTGGGGTAAAGGATATTTATTCTGGATAATGACTTTGTTCAACTCTCTGTAGTCAATACATAACTCCGTGATTTATCCTATTTCTTCACAAACAATACGGGAGCACCCCTCGACGATGTACTTCAACGGATAAAACCCAACCCCAAGAGATGATAAATATGATCCCTCAAGTCCCGCATCTCCAAGGGAGCTATGCGATATGGTGCACGTGCTATCAGTATAGTCTCCGACGCTAAATCAATGATGAACTCAATCTCTCGGCTCAATGATAAACCCGATATCTTCTGAAAAAAATATGTGAACTCCCTAACCACTAGAATTGAATCTAATGATATAATCACCTCCTACGAGTTCTCTTTCTCGATATAGTAATGGTGTGCACGACCCTCCTTTGGGAAGAGGCATCTCCACTAAAAACATCTTCTTCCCTGGGATGGCGAACACGATAATCGTACAAAAATAGTCCATCATTGCCCAATAACTCACCGACCAGTCCGTGCCGAAAATGACATCATGCCCTATTATATATAGAACCATTGAGTCGATTGCTAAGCATAATCTACGAACATCAATCTCCATTCCTCTACAAATGGAACGGATAAGGGCCCCACTACCCAATGGTGAATCGCACACATAATAATACTATCGATTGCCTCTAATAAGCCGACCACTCTTGCAAAACTAGTAGAAATAATAGAATGAGGTACCCCCATATCAAATAATACCCCACCCATATACCCATGGATAGAAAATGTACCCTTTACAGCTGGTGGCACTTGCGGTGCCTGTGGAATCATCACATTTTAGACATTATAGACATGCCCATACTGTAACTATCCCTACTGAAGTGGGAATGCTGGAGCTGGTGGTGCTGCAGGTGGTAAATTCTCTTATGGACCTTTCTGGAATCCTTATTGTTTCCCATGGCCATCTACGAGCAAGCTTTGCGCATATGGCTCGGTTCCTCACAAATAAAGTATCGACCCGTGAAATTCCCCTGCCGCTAGCCCTATCGAAACTCCCCTGGTTTCTGGCCCTGATGTCCACCCCTATTATTCCATTGGCCCTGAGGAACACGCTGCTGATGGACCTATCTAAACCCACTATCTCCTGGTCTGAATCCCCCCGATCATAATCGCTTAGCCGGATCCCCCTGTTAGGTATCTCGCTTATGCTGTCTATATGACTGCTATTGCGGTGACCCACTAGCGCCATTACCTCCCATCTCTCCCTACTGGATAAACTCTTCAATTTCCTTAGATACCTTCAAATGGAAACTATGATCCTGACAGTGAAGAACTGCGACATTAATAACCTCAGTGTAAGTCTTCAATGCCGAATTACCCAGTAAATGTCCATCCATAAACTTTAAAATCTTTTTCTCTTTAGTGTTCACCTCGTCAGGAACAAAGTTTGCCAGACGGGTGAACTCCTTCTTGTAGTCGGCCACAGTCTAGCCATATGTGCTATATAAATAGACTTCCTTCGCATCTCAGTCTGAATCATAGATGGGAAGATCTTGTGGACAAATCGCACCCAAAATATGCTATCATCATCGTGTCCCTCTCCTCAGACGTGGTGACTGACTCCCACCACTGTAATGCTGCTCCCACAAACTTGAAAGTAGCCAAGATCTATTTTTGAGTGTTGCTTCACTCAACCATGTGAAGATGAAGCTATATATCTTTCTTCCACTGACTGGTTGTAACCACTTCTATAATGCCTTGGAACTCTGGTGGATGCCCTTTCTGAAAGGCCTCTAGAACTCTCTCCCACACTGATGGTCCTGGATGTGCCTGGAGTATTAGTGCCATCGGTTGCTTCACCTGGGTTTGTGGGAACTTCTGTGCCATGACTGTCATGATGGCATTGACCGCTCAAGCGATTATAGTGCTGACCTCGACAGCCATCATTGTTGCCTATGACACATGTGGCTCCTATTGAGCCTCTCCTCTATTGGCCCTCTAGGCGGACCTAGCTGGTGATCCTCTTTTGGGTGGCATCTGAACTCAGACCAAATTTATCTAAGACATCATAACATCAAAAGAGCATAAATGTGTAAATGTGAATGCAACAACCCTAATAATAGGGCTCTATACCAAATAACGCTACGCCAAAAACGTAGTATGTCGCACAAATCCTAAAGACACTAGAGCCTGATGCTCTGATACCATCTGTGACACCTCGCCTATTTAAATAACGAGTGGCCAGCCTTCGACTAAAATGAAATAGAAATCTCAGACTGACTCATTCTTAGCTTTAATATTGAATACCAAATTGATTACTAACAACCTATTAAGCGCGATGCCAAATTTTAAAAAAACTTATTAACTTGCTTATGAAAAACTTCCATTTATATAACAAACCATTCCAATAATATATCTACTCATGCACTATGATAATAAACGGAATACTGAATAAATGACATAATCAAATTAATCGAAAACTCTGGGTAAAAAATTCCAATACAATAATCCAACTGAACTGAAATAAAATAATGTTTGCATAAGGTAAATACTGTCTAATGATGGTCGACACACCCTGAATAAATAACTGAATGAACTCCTTTCTAGAAATCAAGGAGAGATGCATCTAGTTGAGGCCTGCAGTTACCACAGCTGCTGCTATATCGTTTGACCGGAAAGATAATCACGCCTGTCATCTCTGTGGCTGGGCACCTAAAGGTTTTTGAAAATATTTTTGAAACGGGTCAGATCCCAAAGCCATTTACAAATATTTTGCAAGTATTAAAAATTCAAAGATGTAAATGCAGTATAATCATTTATATTTAGACTAGTGTCGCACTCTTATGAGATAATCATCACCCCGCATCTATAGTCCGCACCTAACTCCTATTTCTAACACCTTAGTTATACTACCCCACTTAACTAGTACCATCACTTAATTTATCCCTACAAGCTAATCTTCTAGCCAAACCGTGCTACACATATTTTACTACTTTCGTTCTCAATGAGCTATCACATAAGTTATATCATTATAACTCTCAATTATAGTATTATCATTAATCGATTCACATAACTTTACACTAGTTATAGTTTCAGTGTTCACACATTCGTTTAATTCACACGTATATATTTAACATGCATATATACACAAAAGGTTCCAAACAACGCAGGTTGTGAAGGCCGAGCCTTAGAAGCCTAGGCGGGCCTTAGGCATAAAAAGGCGTTTAGGCGTTTTTAAATATATTTTAACATTTTTAACTATAACAAGGCTATTAAAAATACTAAAATGGTACATACCTTAAAATATGTTTGCATAAATGCAAACTAAAATACTATTTTTTTAAATACAACGAAAAAAACACGCATTTTTTTGGATGCGAGGCAGATAGGTTTGGGATACCATTTGTCTTTTAATTGTTTTGAATTAGATATTGGTCCGATTTAAAAAAAAAAGTCTTTAAAAGGTGATATCATTTCACTAAAGCATTTTTGTTTTTAAAGAAGTGCACCTTAAGCCTTTTACCAAGAATAAGGCGTAAAAGGCTTAAGGCGAGGCATTTCTCCCAAACCTCAAGCCTAGGCGCGCGTTTTAGAACACTATATATACATATCACATCTCGCGCGCGCGCGCGTACAGACACACACACACACACACACACACATACACACACACACACACACACACACACACACACACACACACACATATATATATATATATATATATATATATATATATATATATATATATATATATATATATATATATATATATATATCACTCGCTATATGCGTATAACCGCATCCACAGAGCTGAGACCTTGTGGATGCATTCTCTATCATGCTATCGGGCTTCAGATACATCACGTACCACTCCTAGGCCACTCGGTCGGAATCCCGTACTTAAACTCAAATCGTAAATACATAACTCGAGATCATATACATACATCCATGGGTCATAACCATACCACATTATCCCACTAGAATCTAAAATCACATATAGTGGTCATCCATTAGTCCTATGGCCTGGGAACTGACCCAACACCTGTTGGTCACACCAGGGTGGGCCACCCACTATGTGCAACCTCCAACGTTAGCATCCATAGAGTAGGTATGTTCGCACACCCCCCCATATATATAGTCTCAGGTGCGGACTTCCCATGCAAACTTTTCGTGCGGACTTTGTCCTTATCCCGAAAATGGTCCCTCGTGGTCCCAAAGACTTTTGTTATTTACTTTAGATGGTCCCCCTCTTGTCTTATACTAAAACCTTAGTTTAAGACCATATATTTAAAAGATTTATAGTTTAGACCCAAGATTGGTATCAAGACCTTAAAGATTTTATAAACTCACCAAATTCTGACCAAAACCCTAATTCTGGTATCAGAGCCATAAGACGTTCCTTTTAGACTATTAGTAAAAAGACTTTAATGCCCTTGGGATTTAGCCATCGCATTTACCAAGATATTTTTGGAACCAACCCAGACTACCAACCTATACCCATAACTGATTTAGACTCAGAAGATTGTTTAACCACACACATAGGCGGTTGTTCACACATTGAACATATCCCATCCAAACACGCAGATAGTAGACAAGTTACTACTAGTGTTTTTAATAGCATAATAGACCAAAATAAGTGTATACTCCTTATATTAAGATAATTAATAAAAGACACTCAAACTTTAGAAACAGAGATAAAAAGTATCTCTAAAAGACTAATAGAAATAGATAACCAAATCCCAATAGACCTTGTCCATATTTTACAAGAAATAAATATTAAGACTAATCATATAGAAGTCCCTAACAAATACATCTTAGAAATTAAAGCTTTAATTAAAAATCAAGACAGTGAGTTAATTAAACTTACTAAAGAACAAGCTAAACTCATCCCTAGATTAGACAGTTATCTACCTAATGGAGATAGTTAGATCAAACTGGAATGAGGTACCAAAAGACCTCTCCATTCAGACTTTATCAAAATTTTATCAAAGAATTTTTGAAAAGATAAATGAAGATAGATTTTATTATAAGATAAATGAAAATGAGATTGCCAACGCGACTAAAGCAACTAGACTTATATTAGAAAGATTGAATTTAATTTCTACATCCATAGCAGCTACCCAAGACTATAACAGTAGCTTTGTTAAAGACTTGCATTTAGATTTAAAGGCTAAGACAGAAGGATTAACCACCTTCTATACAGACTTTGTTAAACTTCAACAAAATTTAGCAAATTACCTTAATAATAGGGAAAGCCATAACCTATCCAAAATGGATAGTATTATTAAATAACTTAGACTAGACATGGCCCAAGTAGAAGAAAAGTATAAAGAAATTATAAACGGAATTAAGGCCGTATATAATAAACCATCCCAAGCAGAAATAGACTCGCCTTTTATTCTAACTCTGTTAGATAAAATTGAAAAGACTGTAGAAGCCATAGAAATAAGTTCTATGCAACAACAAGAAAAAGACAATGAAGTAAAAGACTATATTACTAATATTTGTAAAACCATTATTAATTCTCTAGCTAGACATAGTGAAGAAA
The DNA here is from genome assembly GCA_949130495.1 of Sambucus nigra. NCBI lineage: Eukaryota > Viridiplantae > Streptophyta > Magnoliopsida > Dipsacales > Adoxaceae > Sambucus > Sambucus nigra. The sequence continues at coordinate 442,474,655 of OX422220.1, read as the reverse complement.
CCTCTGAGAAGACTAGAAAAGAGAATAAGAATTTTAAAGAAGAAATCCTTAATCAGATAAAAAGACAAAAGGATTATTCAGACTTCTTAGAAAGAATTGAAAAAAGACTTGAACAAAAACAGGTAACCACCTGTAAATTTAGAGAATTCCCTACTATAGAAAATAGAGAAAGAAATACCATAGGTAGACGAGTCATAAATGACGAATTAGATAAGACTAGTAAGATAGTTAGCTCTATCCCAAATATTGGACAGAGTAATCATATGCTTCAAAGACTTAAGGATTCATCCTCCAATGTTAAGACATGGTGGAAAGAAAGAAATTTCACCAATCCTCTCCAATGGAAAGAATGGGGTGAAGTCGACTGGAAGATTATTGAAGATTCCATTCATAATGGACAAATTCCAGCCGTTAGATACATAGACTTGTTTAAGGAAGGTGCCACTCCTAAGACTCCCAATTATAAAATGACCCACCATTGTAGAAATCATGTGTTAGACAAATCCTATACTGAGATCCAAGTATTTGACTCAGAATGACTTAGATATAGAGGAACTGATAGGAAGTTCCAATTCCTAAACTTTGGACTCTTTTAAGCAAGAATCCAGGGATTACATAGACCCCAGAATAATATTAACATATTATGTTACTTAGTAGACAAAAGATGAAAAGATTTTGAGAAAAGCCTTATTGGAATAGCCCAATTAGAAATGTAAGACAACATAGGATACTTTAATATCATTTCAGCATTTACAGTAACCGTAGACACATCCAAACATTTTAAGTTAATCTTATATGCTAGTGGCTATGAAGACTATATAATCCCAGACGCTAATATAAATACAGAATTCCAAAGCTATGTGAAGTTCTCCCAATTTTCTTATGAAGGAATGCAATCGAGAATTCCTAGTGGTAGACTTAATGAAGAAATCTTAGTTAGAACCAATGTTTCAGACTATAATCATACTTACAGTATTAGGAATACTGGACCTATGAAAGAAAAATCTAAGACCCTCTGGAAATTGCCAGAATTTTAAGAAACTAAGACTACACAAAATAAACCTTTGTTTATTAATCAAGACGACGCCACTGGAAATGTTACCATCCAGTTTGGTCCTCCTAAGATTTTCAATAAGAATATCCAGATCGAAGAAATTAGATTTAGGAATATGGGAGAAGCCATAATCAATGATCCTTCAGAAAGAGAATGTAGTAGTAAGACTAGTGCTAGTTTACTAAGACAAGCCCCTATAATTAGACCTAGAAGATCATTTGAACAAAAATATTTAATTAAAGAAAAAGCTAGGATCCAAAACTTTGGACATAAACCCTCAGAATAGGATATGAAGACATTTAAAGATAACCTTAAGAAAAGTCATTCTGTTAGATTTTAAGAAAGAGAAAGATTTAATATGATAGCTCAAGGGCGTATATTAAAATTAAAAGAATCTAAGAATACAAAAGAACTTCTTAGAAACCTAAGACTAATAGAAGAAGGAGAACAAAGATTAATGCCAGCTACACAAGTAGAGCCAAGTAAATAAGAGATAAGAAGTAGTAGTAGGCTAGAAGATGCTCCTAGACTTTTTAGTAAACCTATAGGAATAAATATTCCTATATACTCAAGCACTGTAGTTAAGACTAAACCTGATTATATAAAAGACTTTCCAACTAGTGATAAGAGTTTCACTCCTGTTAAGACTATGGAAAGCCAAGCCATAAATCCAGTAGGTATATACCTTAACCTAGATAATGTTCAAGATAAGAAGAAGGCCTTAGACGAATGGCGTAATCAGATGAACATGTGTTTTGCATCTAATGAACAATGGGATGAAAGTTCATGTAAACAATACGCTGAGCAATCCATTAGAGGTATTGCAGAAGATTACTTAGATAGTTTAAGAAAGGATACAGATGAAGACTCCTTAACAAAGGTTGAGAAGATAAAGGAAAACCTAGAAGAAATATCAATTGAAGAATATATTCAATTGTTCACTTCAGAATTCATTGGAGCTGGACATCTAGCTCAAATCAATGAACAAGACCTAGCAAAAACAAAGTTAGCCCTCCTTAGCATTTGCAAATTAGATAAGATAAATGAATATAGCAATAATTATGAACAGTTATATTACCAAATTAAAGAATTTGGAGAGACCTTAAAAGACGAATACTTTAGAAAGATACTAGCCATAGGACAAATCCTAATTAATGAATATAGAAATTGGCCAGGAGTAGCTGGAGTTAAGAACAACTCCCTTGGTGAAAGAATCAATTTCGCCAAAGATTATATCATATCTAAGAGACGTGATATAACTCAAGGAAAGTTGATAGAAGAGACTTTTAAGCAGATCCCTCCAATCAAAGACGAAAGAGACATCGCTCCAATCCAATGGGGATGCCGAAGTGAATCTAAGAAATTTAAAAAGAAATTAGAATGGAAACATAGGAAGTTTAAGACTAGACCTTTAGGATTTCCAAAGAAGTAAAAATTTAGACACTCTACTACCTTTAGGGAAAAGAATCCTAAGACTAAGAAAAATAGATTTAACCAAAGAAGATACTTTAAGAAGAATACTAGTAAATATAAGAAAGTTCCTAATTATAGGAAAGACAAAAAGATAGATCAATCTAAGACCTCTATCAAAGAATATTGGACTTGTGACAAAGAAGGACACTTTGCTAAAGATTTCCCTAATAAGAAAGATAAAGAAGGTATTAAGATCATTAATATAATATTAGACTATGCAGTTCAAGAAGAATTAGATATCCTATATGCTATAGAAATATCAGACGTAAAAGAGGATGATAATGCTAGTATTTATAGCGTATATACATATAGTGATTCAGAAGATTATAGTGATACTGATGAGTACGAGGACTCTTAGGACAGTCTAGACTTATATATGATGCAGTCTAATCAAGACGATTTAGATGATGAATATATAGACTTTGAAGAAGCTTGGTATAAATATATATTAAGCCCATTCTTAAAGAAAAATGGAAAGTTAGTAATCCTGAGTTACTAACCTATATACCTAGATTCTACTTTGATGAAAGACATTATTGCACATTTGAAATGAAATGTTGCAAAAAAGACTTTATATGCGTAGAATGCTTTGAGACTATACAAACAGAATTATTTATGGTTTGTATTGTTTGTCAATTACACTACCATGAAGACTGTTGGAGAACTAGATTTAGAGAAATTTACACTAACCAGTATGACGCCCAAATAGACTTAGATATTAAAACATATTATCGAAATATTGAAAGAAATATCGCCAAAAGATTGCAAGAAAATGAAGACTTCAAAGGAAAGGGAATTTCCTATGATTTAGAAGAATACTATTCTGATAGTAGTTCAGAAGACCAAATACCCTTAGATTTTATAGATAAACCTCAGAAAGGAATATCTATTTTAGAAAAGAACAATTTAGGAATTTCTACTAAACCACATGCTTGTTTTGTAGAATTATTTGTTCAACATAAAGACTATCCTAAAAAACTTTTAGCTTTTATAGATACAGGGTGTTCTCAGAGTATTTACAAGGCTAATGCCTTCCCTGAAGACTATTTTTTAGAAAGTACTCAAGAAATCTATGGTAAAGTGGCTAATGGAGATCCATTTACCTTATATTTCCAGACTAGACCTATTTATTTTAAATTAGGAAATCAGACCAACAAAACCGTTAATCATCGATTTTGGATAATGGATCCTCGTCCTAGTTTCACAGGAAACATTATTTTAGGACAAGACTTTATTAGTGAATATCATCCTTATACTCAGTATAACGATAAGATATTAATTTGTGATCAAGAGGAATTTAATATTAAAGCCCCTCTAATAGATCATAAGACTGCCTTTGAACTTATGCAGGTCAAACCCAATTATAGACCCATAAAACTTCAGAGTTCTTCAGCTGAGCATGGTGGACCTAGACCTACAACCCAACAAGAAGCCTTAAAAATTACTAAGCCCTTACAAAAAGAGTGTAAGTGTCCAGACCAAACGTGTTATAAGCAAATAGCGCTTATACAACAAGACATTTTAGATCAAGGCCAAAATACCTTATTATAGGTTCAAGCTATATCCAAGCAGAAGAAAATGGATATAGAAGTAGAAAAAGAAAAGATTAGGAAAATAGCAGAGCCTACTTTAGGAGAAAATCCCATTGCTAAGTGGGATAAAGACCAAAGTTATTGTGAAATCATCCCTATTAACCCAGACGCCACTATTAATGGTGGAACCTATAAGAAAGGATACTCACAAGAAGATAGGGAAGAATTCAAGAAAGACATAGATGAAATGCTTAAGTTAGGCATTATTAGAGAAAGTAAAAGTAGACATAATAGCCTAGCCTTCTATGTTCAAAATGAATCTGAACGTAAAAGGGGAAAAAGACGTATGGTTATAGATTATAGACAAGTAAATAAGAATTGTGAATTTGATTCTTATAAGATACCAGACAAGAATAATTTAATCAATTTGATTGGAGATAGAATTATATTCAGTAAGTTTGATTGCAAATCAGGATTCTTGCAAATTAAGATGCATCCAGATAGTATTACTTGGACAACCTTTAGTGTGCCCCATGGAAAATACGAATGGCTAGTAATGCCATTTGGATACTTGAATGCTCCTCAAGTTTTCCAAAGAAGAATGGATAGTATATTTAGACCTTATTCAGAATTTTATCTTATTTATATAGATGATATTCGTGTAGCCAGTAAGACTGAGATAGAGCATGTAGACCATCTTAAAAAGATTATCTTAGAATTAGATAGACATGGTATTGTTATTTCCGAAAGGAAAATGCAATTATTTTAGACTGGAATAGACTTTGTGGGAATGCACATTAATAAAGGAAAATTATCCTTGGCAGAACACATAACCAAAAAGATTCTTGAGTTTCCAGACCAACTTAAAGATAGAAAATAATTACAATCATTTTTAGGATTGCTTAATTGTGCTGCAGATTTTATTAAAGACATTTCTTCAAAAAGACAAAGCTTAACGGCCAAATGAAAAGGAACAGACAAAATTAATCCCTTTTATTGGACTAAAGATGATTTTGAAGTAACAAGACAAATTAAAGATGCAGTCAAGAATATTCCTTTACTTGAACTGCCTAATGCAGAAGATCAGTTTATAGTAGAAACTGATGCCTCTGATAAACAATGGGGAGCAGTATACTTTGCCAGTGATCATCAGACAAAAAAGAAGAAACTTTGTAGACATAGTTCTGGAACCTTTACAGACCCAGAAACAAGATACACTACCCATGAAAAAGAAGTTTTAGCCATAGTAAGGGTAATAGAAAAATATATGTTGTTCCTTAGACCTAAACATTTTACTGTTTATACTGACTCTTCTTATGCACTAAAATTCAGAGACTTAAACTTGTCCAAATCAAGGACTAATAGACTAATTAGATGGCAAAAATTTCTTAATGGTTATGACTTCTCTATTTTACATATTAAGGAAAGTAAAAATACCAATCCAGACATTATATCAAGAGAGCCAATGTTTGCTAACACTAATATGATTTCATGTTTTATGTTGCAAACAGAAGACCTAGAAGACATGAGTTCCTCTGGAACAAATAGACTGAACAGAGAAGACGTTGCAGACTGTCTTAGACGCATAAGACCAAATGCTGGTGTAACACAAAGACTGACTCTTATTCAAGACTCTCAAGAAAGACCAATCCTAAAGAACTTTGATGATATCCTAGTTCCTCCTAGAAAATCTAGACAAGAGATTATTTCTCAAAATATACTCATTGAGAAAGTGTATTTTCCCCAATATAGACCTGATTAAAGATATCCAGACTTGATCAAATTTAGGTGAGAATTTTTGGAAGATGAAAATACTCTCACAGACGCTATATGGTGGAACGTCAAGAATAGATTATGGATTGAGTTAAAAAAATTTTTGGTAGCCATTGCTAGATTTATGAGGACTCAAAGACTTGCAGTTATCCAGCTCAGTGGTACTGCTATACCTAGACCTAAGATCCAGACTTATGCTCAGACTCTTGGAGAATCCTTCAAAACTAGACCGATAGATTTCTATTATCAGAAAAAGACTTTTAAGACTACGATTGTTATACCATTTGGTCATAATAATCTTCCATTAGCAGAAGACTTTAAAAAAGAAGCTAATAACATTATTGATCATCTTAATATGTTATTATCAAAAATAAATGGAGATGCCTTAATAATTAAGGGTTTCTTCAAAGACGTTCCAAAAATATATCTTTTTGGAAAATCAGAAATGGCTCATATAACTCTTGCAGACCACGGGTTCATTGGACTCGTCCAGATAAAAGACATTGAAGACTTTGTTGCTCTTGGAAAAATAGTCCATGAGTATATTAAGAAGGTAGAAGACTTCCTTCCTCTATTTGCTAGAATCTACCAAATTGTTCCAAGTTCCTGTAGAAGAATGAGAGTTGAAGGATTTAGACTTATTAGATTTTCCAGTTATATGTTAGAAGACGTTGAGATTCTATCAGAAGATGAGACCAAAGAATTAATTATTGATAAGTCCAAGCTCCAGATTGCTCAAGCCATGGAGACCATAGAAATTATGGAGTTATTGACAAGAGAAGACAGGTGGTACACTGCCTACCATAAAGAAGACCTGATAATCCAAGCTGATGAGCCATTCAATGGAAGTCTCAAGAAAGAATCCAAAAAAATGGTAGAGATAGCTTTGCCAGCTAGCATTAAAACTGTGTGCCTCATTGATGAATTTTTCAACAATGCCTTACCAAACCAAGACAAGGAAGAAGAAGACGCGAATAAGAAAAAGACGGGCCGCTCGTTAGCAGAAGAATTATTAAAGACAGAAGATGTCCTGCACTATGACCTATGCATTATTGCAAAAAGACAAGAAGACTCCATTATTTAGACTGATGATGCCCTTACAGAATAAAGCAGCTCAGACTTGCCCCATACGGGCCCAGACATGCTCCTTTCTTAAAGATAAAGGAAGAAGGTGGAAGACGTTAGGTGCAAAATAATTATAAAACGCCAAGATTGCTTTTTAGAAAAGCAGAAAGGTGAAGACTCGAAAGATTCCAAGACTGCAGACTTTTTAATAATTATGCTTTCAACCGAATCGCTTTTGATAGCCGATTTCCAGTCATTTGTAAGTGCCCTTGTACTATAAAAGGGAGCGTCCATTTGAGTTTTAGATATCAGTATTAGGAGTGAGAGAGTGATTATTTGTTAGACTTCCAGTGTTAAAGTGCATGCTTGTAGAGAGTAATATGTATATGAGTGGAATGAGTGAGTAAACCTCTCATAGTTAAGGGAGAGGGGAGAGTTGTAATTACTTATGCAATGCAATAAAAGTATTTTCTTTTCCAGAAATCTCTTATGTTGAGTTGTTATTATTTTCCAAATTGTCTCCAACTTTCTGTTCATAGAGGACTATTGTGTGAAAACTCTGGTGTAGCACACAAGGTGTTATGCTGGTGAACCGTCGTCAGGTGCCGATTAGCCGTGAGCCGTTAGCCAGGTGGGCGTTAGGAATGAAGGCGTACAGGCAGGAAACGGGTCAACCGCCAAAGTAGTCGATTGAGGTGCGACACATAAAGAGGGAGTTGTAGGAGACCGAGACCCGAGAAGAATAGTAACAATGCTGTAGAGACAAAGGGAAGAAAATAAAGATATTGTAGAACAGAAGGAAGGTATAACTCGAATCAAACCCTTAACTATTTTTACATATTATTTCTTTAAGAAGAATCTTATTTGAGCTTACAAATCATTAAAGACTTTTTAGAATTTGTTAATCAAACAAGTTTAGACTTAACTAGAGAAATTCAAAAATAGACTCTTACAGACACTAAAGATAAATAACTAATAGAATCTGATTTAGTATATGCAGGTGGTACGTTTAAATATATAGACCAGATCATTGAGTGGTTAGGAAGAGAAGTACCTAGAATTGAAATAATTAGAACAGGGATCCGTGATCTCTTTAGACAAAAATTAAGAACTGAAGGTTTTGCAGAAGAACTATCAAGACCTGAAAAATATCAAGAATACACTAGGATACTTGAAGACAGTATAGACGTATTAAAATTTATTAGACATAAAAGTTTAGCTGAAATAAAGACTACTTTAATTAGAGCCGGAAGAATCCTCCCTCTCCTTAAAAACGTAGAGACAATTGCCCCTAGAGCATACTGTAGATTTTTGTCATCTTATGGTGATAATAATTTAGACGAATTTATAGATAACGATATAATTGATATTATTAATCAAATATATAAAGAAACTAGACAGATAAACCCACGATACCATATAAGGTATTTAAGACTAGAATACTTTCCATCAAAACCTCTCTCAATTTTCAGACTCCCTGAAGAAATTATTTATATAGATAATCCTCGCTATTCAGAACTCTAGTACGATAGTGACGGAAGAAGCTTGAGAAGTAGAAGTATCCCTGAAACTTCCACACTTAGACTTCCAGATTAATTAAGCGTTAAAACAAGCTTAAAAGACCTTATAAATCATTGGGGTAAAAATTTATATTCCCTAAAACTTAGAAGAACTTAAAAAGACATTGCAGTCCCAAAAGGTGGTCCTAACAAGACAAAACGGTCCCTAGATAATTCTTGGACGCTAGCGGTCCATAAACTAGGTCCGTATACGAGCCGACCTCTCTCTCTCTCTCTCTCTCTATATATATATATATATATATATATATATATATATATATATATATATATATATATATAACCGCCTAAATGTGCATATATTACTCGTAGCACTAGCCCACAATTCCCGAGTATAGCCCCGGCTCGCGAATATTCAAGTATTCACTTACGTAATAATAAACTCATATTTTACTTCAGCCCGTAGCCTAAATCTTTCTGAAATCACAAATTGATTTCATGAATTCTAACCCAAGTGTCATTTATCCTAAATCGCCCATATTCCCTTACCCAAATTTTATTCCTGACTATCCAAGGGTGATTATAACTTCTCACATATTTTTCCAGGAGTTCTAGGTCACACATTGAACTCCTAAAATTGATATGAAGCCTAAACGGTCCACGAAAAACCCATCAAAAGGAATAAAAGATAAGAAATGCGGAAGCTAAGACTGGCTCATAACCTACGAGACCCAAGACCATTCTCTAATACCATCTGTCACACCCCGCGCAATTCGACAGGCGGGGTGGCCAGTCACCGTCGCTGAACTACGCCGGGCGTGAACTAAATAAATACCATTCTTAGTACGAGACAGATATGAGACATAAATAAATCAGTCCATAAGATAAATAATTGAATCAATCCCAAATGATCATAAACAACTGAGGGATAAAAGATCCGTCACATGCTAAAACTCTGAATAAATCCAATCTGCAATAATGATTAAAAAAATCTGAATAAGAAAGATCTGTGAATAATCCAACTGTAACCTCTAACAAATTTGGAACCGAATGGCCCAATAAAAACCCAAATGAAGTCTCATAATGAAATACGACTAAAAATAAAGTCCAACTAAATAAAGCAAATAAAGGAATAAACTCTAGCTGCACCTCCAAATGATAAACTTCGATAATCCTATGTAGCTTCTCCAAAACTTATCCTGAAAAAGTTAGTCAACGCACGAGGTCAGAGCCCCGAGCATGAATACACACTACTCCCCTCAAATAGGATCCTAGAATCCAGACAGTAGCATTATATGCAATAAATATCACAATAAAGTATTTTAAATTAAATGAGATAAATATAAATCACTAACTACCCGCAGAAATCCCCATTTAAAAAGACACACCAATATGATTTTAAATTCCCAAGTCCCACGATGTTAATTTAATTAAATTAACCAAATTTTATTATTATTCTCACTTTTTATTATGGCGGTCCTCCCGTCCCGGGTGGTAATCCACCAAATTGTCACACTTCCCCTTGTCAAATGGCCTCTGATCCATTTTAACTGTCGACCCCGTCCAATGACAAAGTTCCACACACAACACGACATAATTTGTCCGCTGACCCATTTAAACTGCCGATCTCTCACACATTATGTCCCGACAAATTTTAATACCCATTTTTATCTTAGGCATTAATTCTCAATTTCTCAATTTCACAATTTATAAATTAACCCACCCTTTTAATAGATGTGAGATCCTCAAAAAACCTTAGTCCCATACCTAAGGGTCCCCAAGTTATCAATACGTCCTACCCTATGTATAAGATGAATTTCTAACATAAACCTAGACCTAGTCTTATGCCTACGCTAAAGTAACGATGACAAAGTATCAAAAAATCATCCCACACTCGACATAGAAAAGTCGTAATACTCTACCCTCACTAGTCCATACCTAGAAGGAATAAATCATCAAAAGTCCTACCCACTAGTCCCATACCTAGAAGGCATCTTAAAATATAGGGAGAGAAAATTACTCAACAACCCGTCGTCACATTGGCAATTTAATAATACCAACAAGTCACACAAACAAGCATAATTAAAACTACGTATACTAGTCCAATTCAATTAAATATTAATTTAATTATCACAACGTCATAAACACCAAATTAATCCCATTTAATTGTTTTAAATTAAATACACCGAGATTTCATAATTTATACATCATGTTTTAAGTCTTATTAATTATAAACAATTTACATGAGTTATACGTCCCCAAATTCATTTAATTCAAAACTAGGGTTTTTCTACATGCAATCTACGCCAATAAAATCCAAAATCCACTCATAAATCCTACGTACCCAAGGGTTATGAATATTATTCATATTAAAAGATTTTATAAAACAGCCCCAAGATTTAATGTCCCATTTCTCTAATTAGGTTTCTAATTGATTTTAATCAAAAACACGTGATTAAGGATTTAGGCAACATTTAAAACGCATAATACTAAAGGAAAAGAATAGAGGATTCATGCCTGAAATTAGTTGGATAAAAATCTGAGTACAAGGTTGAACTCCTCTTGCGAAAACACCAATTGAATCTTCGAAACTTGTTAAAAGTTGGGGCTAGGGGTTGAAGATGAGAGGAAATATGTTTTGAGAACCTTACTGGAGAAAGTTTGAGAGAAAAGTATTTTTCTGAAGTCCCAGCCCCATATCAGTTTGGTATTTAAAGGGTTTAAGAGTTAAAATCTGCTTAGGACTCTCTAATCCATCCACCGCCCTTGTCGTTCGAACGACGTATGTCGTCGTTCGAACGACATACGCTGTCGTTTGAATGACCCCAGTACTCGATTAAAATCTGCCTTTTACACGTAGAAAATTATTCTTTAACTCAACAAAAATGTACCTGCTTGTTAAAATATTTTCAAAAAGCATTCTAAAATTTTATTGTAACTCCGATTTAATTCGGTTGAAAATTTACTACACGAATTATTAAAGGCCATTTAATCCAAAGTTTATTTTTCTCAAACATTCCCATTTATTAATTAAATTAATTAATAAAAACATGGGGTGTTACATGCTTCCCCACTAGCAAAAGAATTTCATCCTCGAAATTCAACAAATCTTAATTGAGCAAAATAAAGTAAGGCTCATATATGCCACCCGTAGAGTATCACAATTAGGCTCCCATACACCTAATCTACCCGAACATAATCCTTAAAAAAAATACAACATATATAAAGCCTATATATATAAGTATCTAAGAAGATATAATGTACCGCGATACTCTATTAGCTACGCAATCTATCCTGCTCTGCCTGAAGGTGAGGCACATATCACCTCCCATAACTGGTATGGGTTGGTGTTGCGGCTACTCCGTGTCCACCTAATGCTGCCGGTGCTGCAGGTCCTCCTCGAACACCTATTGGCGTGAGAACTGGAGGCCTCAGTCCTTGCTGTCCCTGTACCCCTGGACCTTGTTGCCTTTGTGTAACTTGAACTTGTTGGTCCTGTACTCCTTAGTTTTCTTGGCCCGCTCTCGTGTAACACCTCGTAGCTGGATGTCCTACTTTTCCACATACAAAGCATTCACCCTTTAAAGGTTCGTAATGTCTAGTATCCTCTGTCTCTTCTCCTTGTCCTTATTATTCATGGTTTGTTCTTTATTTCTTCCACGCCTGGTCATTGCGACCCTTATTCTCGCCTCCTTGTCCATTTGACTCTTATATTTTTCCCAACTTCTGTTGATAATTGGCCTTCTCTTGCCATATCAACATTGCGACATCCACCACCTGAGCACAAGTAGTGTACGCTCGATTCCCAAACACCATCTTCCTAATCGACCAAGATAATACCTTAATAAAACTCCATCTTCTTCACCTTAGTACCAACCTCCTCTAGTACAAACATAGATAAATTTGTGAACTTCTGTTCATACTCTACAATCGACTTTGAACCTTGCTCCAAGTCCATAAATTCTATTTTTTTGCGTTACTAATTGCATACGAAAAGTACTTATTGTTAAACTTTATCAAAAACTCTGCATAACCCAGCCGATCTCTCTCCTTTGACGTGGTGGCACTCTTCCACCACTGTAGTGCATCCCCTGTCAGCTTAAAAGTTGCTAACATATGCTTTTGCACATCCGTGCAGTTCATCATCCTCAAATGTCTCTCCATGTCTCTCCTCCACTGGTGAGCAAATGTTGGGTCAAATCCCCCTCCAAAGGTGGGAGGATTGCCCTTAAGAAAGTTGGTTCTCACCCTATCCCAAGCCAAAATGGGTGTACCCTACTGGAGTGCCTCTAAAGTCACCCATCTCTATCTCCCCATCTCCATACCGGGCGTTGTGGCCTCACGAATGATACCCAACTCTCCTTGTGTTCGCCATCTAAAAAGATAGGAACACAACAACATATGACTCGGAATGACTAAAAGTAAAAATCATCAAAAGGTATAAAAGATGAGAAACGCGGAAGCTAAGACGGACTCATAACCTACGAGACCTAAGACCATGCTCTGATACCATCTATCACACCCCGCGCAATACGACAAGAAGGGTGGCCTGCCACCGCCGTCGAACTACGCCGGGCCTGAACTAAATAAATATCATTCTTAGCATGAGACAGATATGAGACATAAATAAATCAGTCCATAAGATAAATAATTGAATCAATCCCAAATGATCATAAACAACTGAGCGATAAAAGATCCATCACATGCAAAAACTCCGAATAAATCCAATCTCCAATGATGATTAAATTAAATCTGAATAATAAAAATCTGTGAATAATCCAACTGTAACCTCTAACAAATTTGGAACTGAATGGCCGAATAAAACCCCCAATGAAGTCTCATAAAGAAATACGACTGAAAATAAAGTCTAACTAAATAAAGCGAATAAACGAATAAACTCCATCTCCACCTCCAAATGATAAACTTCGATAATACTTTGCAGCTTCTACAAAGCTTATCTCGAAAAAGTTAATAAACGCACGAGGTAAGAGCCCCGAGCATGAATACACACTACTCCCCTCAAATAGGATCCTTGAATCCAGACAATTGCATTATACGCAATAAATATAATAATAGGGTATTTTAAATTAAACGAGATAAATATAAATCACTAACTAACCACAGAGATCCCCATTTTAAGAGGCACACCAATATGATTTTAGATTCCCAAGTCCCACGATGTCAATTTAATTCAATTAACCAAATTTTATTATTGTTCTCACTTTTTATTATGGCGGTCCTCCCGCCCCGAGTAGTAATCCACCAAAGTCTCACACTTCCCTTTTGTCAAATGGACTATGATCCGTTTAAACTGTCGACCCCGTCACATGACAAAATTACACACACAACACGATATAAATCATTCGCTGACCCCTTTAAACTATAGGTCCCTGACACATTATGTCGCCATAAAGTTTAATACACGTTTTTATCTTAGGCATTAATTCTCAATTTCACAATTTCATAATTTATAGATTACCCCACCCTTTTAATCAATGTGAGATCCTCAAAATACCCCTTAGTCCCATACCCCCCAAGTTATCAATACGTCCTACCCTATGTATATGATGAATTTCTCACATAAATCTCGACCTAGTCTCTTGCCTCAAAAACTTGACGCGGCTTAATATTTGTCTCAAAAGTGCGTACAATCTAGGCTCAAGTGCAAGCCTGTCGCTCAAGTAATAAACCCGGTAAGTCGGGATCGTATCCACAGGGATCAAGTTTGCCAAATCGTAATAAGAAAAGTTATTAAACCTTGAAATGATTTCTTAAAAGAAATAGAAAAGATGATTAATGATTGGGAAAATTTCTACTGAAATAAAAATTTACTTAAGGAAAACAAATTGAAAATTGAGAAAACAAATTTAGATCTGACAAATGGGAGAAAATCGGGTAGGGTACAATCCCTCAATCCTTAACAAATTATCCTATAGAATACTAGAAATATAAATTAAAATTCTCGACTAAATCCAGTCTTTATAGATTCTAAGCATTACATATATGAGGTTCAAGCCCGCATCATATGAAATCAAAGATAAATATAAAGCGGTGAACGACAAATTATACATACAAAGCATTATTAAACATCTCAAGTACCTAGGGCAAGAGAGATTAAAAGATTTGACAATGTATATATGATTTTCATTCACGATTCAATCAATATTTTCATTTATTTTCTATTTTCCATACAAATAATTTGCCTTTGGATTGAGTTCATGTACCCCAACCCTTGGGAATTTAGCTACACATGATTCGATTAAAGAACAAATTCATACACAAAATTATGGATCTAGAAAACATGGTAAATAATTTGCAAGTAATAAAATAAGAGAATGGAAAGAGTTTACTTGAATTCAGCAACAAGGAATTTAGATTCAGAATACAAACTAGGGTTCATACAACTCTTGAGGAAATTGGAAATTTAACCTAGAAATTTGACCTAAAAACTCTCTCTAGAACTCTTAACCTAGCCTCCTAAAACTTGATAAAAACTCCCCTTTGAATAAATTAGGGCTTGGGCTTTTATAGCACGAATTTAACACGAATTAGACAGCCAATAGTGCTTGTGGAACAAGTTTCATCAGTTGCACACGCCAAAAATCTGCATTAATTAGTGCCAGAAATCTGTATAGCCGGACCGGTCCAGTTTCCACCCGGATCGGTTCTTTTTTTTCTGACCGGATCGGTTCTGTTCCATCCGGATCCATCCTGTTTTTCTGGTTCATTTCTCTTCATTATCGCGCAACTTCAAAACCACGTAACTTCTTCACCGTAGCTCGGATTGAGGTGCCGTTTTTTCCAGTGTTCTCGTAATTTAGAGCTATTCAACTTTCTAGTTGGCCCCACCTCCAGATGAAGGCTAAAAAATTACGAAAATGCCCTTCAACTCTCCACTTCTTGGTTTCTTTCACTGTTTTGAGTTCTCCTTAGCACTAACTTGCATGAAATACCTGTAAAACACATGAGAAATACACAAAACAAGAAATACTTGCCAAAAAGGGTTAATAGAATACATTTGAGACAAATCCAAGCTACTTACACTGTACGGGATCATAAAAATACCGAAATTAAGGGGATAAATGTGAAGAATATGTGCCTAATCACACCCCCTAACTTAGAACTTTGCGCGTCCCGAGCAATGTAAATGAAATTAGCCAAAATTCTACTCTTGAAAATTCTTTTATTAAAATAAAATTCCACTTTCGCAGGCAAGCGATTGCATTTAGCGTATGCAACAAGCCTTTAAACCCCTAGGTTACCCTAGTAGGACGAGTTTTGTCTCGTGAGGGTTTGCAGTGAATATACCCACAAAATTCTTTATTGACTCAAATAAAGATCAAAATACTTAAAAATTGTACAATTTAAACTTTTTGAAAAGTAATCACCATAAATTCATATTCAAATGTCTCAAACCATAGTGTGTGTGTGCGAAGCCAAAAATTAAACCTCAAATTTCCACCGATTGAGCATTACGTTACTTTCCAAAAATTCGTTTTGATTCAAATTCTTACGGATGCACTCACAGACGAATCACTCGGATTGTGGTTATTTTCTCTCGGTATGCATGATATAAATAGTAAATATAATGGACACAAATTCATGCATACAAAATTGAAAAAAAGGAAATTTATGGTGAAAAGATCTCATCATCGGATTACAGTTATTAGGAAACGGGAACATCACCTCTAGTTCACACCATTTAATCTCTCATATTATCTTTTCATGTCTTAGCTCTCCATGCGGTAATTAATTTCGCCATTCGGACTCAGTTAGGACTTTTTGGGTTAAAAGGTGTAAAGGGTAAAAATGGGAATAAATGGAATGTTCAGAATTGGAAAATGTCCTTATGATGTCCATTTGTGCTTTTTCGGGCATTTGCTCATTTTTCTCTTTCTCTTTTTTTTCTTTTTTTTTCATTTTTTTTCTTGCTATTTTTCTTTTTTGTTGAGCATTTCTATTTTTTTCTTCTTGCCCCTTTTTATTGCACAATTTGGACTTTATTTGATGAATTTTCTCAATTTTCACAATTCCGGGCTATTTGGTTTTTCGGGTTATCAAACGAAAGGAAAAATTTTATTTGGCTCAAAGTGGGTTGCAAAGGGATAATTTTTCACATCTTTTTATGGCCAATATTTTTGGGTAACAAACGATGGCCTACTTCATCGTCCAAATTGCTAATCACATTACCATATGCATCTCGAGATTAATTAAGTTTAGAGATATATTTAGCACGAATTTCGAGACAACATTTCACACATTTCCCATAACCGATCAAAACAAAGGATTGAGATCATCAACGACTTATTAAAACGCTGAAAAGAACTTTGAGTTAATCATAAACTCGGATTGATTTAAAAACTCATAAAAAATTGAAAGGCTCGAAATCTCACCGGGTTTTATTAATCTCCACACTTATTCGTAAAGTCGTCAATTTTCTTTCAATTTCCATCTTCGGTCAATTTTGTCTTAGTGCATTTTGATTGTTAGCAATTTGAGAATTTAAATAGAATAAAGGTGATATTTTTGAAAAAATTTAAATTCCAATTTTTATTTATTTTGAAGAAAAATATTTTTGGTTTTTTCAAAATTTTTCAATTTTTTTAAATACACATATATATGAATATAAGCGAAGTTTTATGAATACGCACCTGTCATCTCCCCTAACTCAATGATTTGCATTGTCCTCAATCAAATGGATAAGAGAAATAAGGAAGACAACATGAAGAGTGCGATAAATAAAACAAGCAAATTATTAAATAGCAACAAGACACTATATAACACTTATACATGACTCAAAAATACAACAAAAACCACCCCATACGCGTCGGGGGTGCGACGACCTCTCATCTCTCTCTACAAATCACCCGACCCCTTGCACGGGGTACGATGCTCTCCTCGTCTTACCATCATGAGTGAATAGACGGAACAAATTGGGCCCGTGCCCATAGATAAAGGAAAGACCGGGAAATGCATTATGATTAACCGGAAAAGGATCCTCTTGTTGTGTAGCACGTGGGTTGGTCTCTAAGTCGGACGAGATTTGAGTTGTATCTTCAAGTACCTCCGAAGACTCAAATGGTATGGGTGGAGGTTTGTTAAGGAGAAATACATCAATGCTATTGTCCCACTCACTTTCGTCTAAATGACGAAATGAGGCCCAAAAAGATTGGACTTCAACATTTAGGCTTTCATCCACCTGTCCAAACTCTCTCTCAAACTCTTCTAGGCTCAACTCCTCTAGCGCTCTCTCTTGCTTGGTGTCCTCAACCTGCCTTTCGTGCTCACTCGCCGAATGATAGGGTGGTGTGGGTGGGTTGATAGAGCCTCTCCCGACACACTCTAAATCGCCTCTTTCACTCTTGTTAATGGGCTCACTCGTGCTCTCGAATGCATTAACTAAACATACCTCTCCTACCTTGATCTCAATATTGTAACCACTCCACTCACTGGGCGCAACACAACCTTCCCCTAATGGCTCTCCCTTGTAAGTTCTTTCTTGCTCGTGTGCTTCCCCCAAAAAATCCAACCCCCGCGGTTCCTCTTCATCATCCTCTCTCTTGGAATTATTAAAGATATTTGTGTCGAGGGTCATGTTTCCGAAAGTTAATTGCATACGCCCACTTCGGGTATTGATAAGGGCATTAGCAGTAGCTAAAAATGGGCGGCCAAGGATAACGGGAACATGATTACTTGGGAGAACGGAGGGGTCTTCGTCCCAAATGACAAAATCCACCGGAAAGTAGAAAGTGTCGATTTGAACAATCACATCCTCAACAATTCCCCGAGGAAATTCACAGAACGATCCGCGAGCTGGAGAGTCATTTTTGTGGGCTTAAGGGCCCCCAGTTCAAGTTTCTTATAGATGGAATAGGGAATAATGTTAACACTCGCCCCTAGATCTATTAGAGCTCTCTCAATTCGGTTCTTCCCCATGATACAAGAAATAGTGGGTGCACCCGGATCTTTATATTTTAATGGAAACTCACTCGACAAGACTGCGCTGAAATTTTGGGCCAAAGAGACGTTCTGGTTTACCTTTATCTTGCGTTTCACCGTGAGTAAGTCATTAATAAACTTAGCATACGCGGGAATTTTCTGTATAGTCTCGAGAAAAGGTAAATTGACTTTTACTTGCTTAAGGACTTCCAGAACTTCATCACGGGAGGTCGTTTTGGAGTGAGAGACCAATCGTTGAGGGTATGGGGCAGCGGTGGGGGTGATGGCCTTGGGTCCACTAGTGTTTTCCTCCTCCTCACTCTCAATTAAAGGGGCATCTTCGGCCTCTTTTGTGCCGAGCGAAACCTCTTTATCATTAGATGCATTGCGTGAGGGAGGTGACAAATCAACTACTCTCCCACTACGGAGAGTGGTAATAGCGATACATTGCTCTTGATGGTCGTGGGATGTAGTGACAATACTGGTTTGTCCTAAGGGAGGGGGTCTTTGGCCTTGAGCTGGGAATTTACCTTTCTCCTGAGTATTCACTGCAGATTGCAACCTAGAGATGCTAGTATGCATTTCAGCGAACATTCGATCATACTTAGCAGTGCTCTCCTTTTGGGATTAAATGAGGTGATTTATGTTGTCTTCAAGAGATCGCCTCGGAGGGGTAACATACGGACCAGGAGGTGGTGTCTGCAAAGGAGGTTGCATTGGAGGAGCCATATGCTGAAATTGAGGAGGGGTTTGTGGCAAAGTCACATGTGGATGAGGCACCATCCCCCCTTGTGGTTGTCCATAGTTGAAACCAGGATGATTCCTCCAAGATTGATTATATGCATTTCCTTGAGGTGCATTAAAATTTTCACGAAACCCTCCTATCGCCTCTACTTGCTCAGTGTACATTGCCTTGTAAGCAGGGATGGTAGGACATCCTTCGGTAGAATGACCAGCAGCACAAATGGCACACACTTTCTCCTTTCCTGTTTGCACGGGTCCAGCTCCTTCTCTTAATTTCACTTCAAGCATGTCTCTGAAATTCATCTTCAATTGGTCAAATTTATGATCTAACCAAGTGTCATTGTCCAAGTGATAAATACCGGACGCAGCAGGCAAGTTGGACA
Organism: Sambucus nigra; assembly: GCA_949130495.1. Classification (NCBI taxonomy): domain Eukaryota; kingdom Viridiplantae; phylum Streptophyta; class Magnoliopsida; order Dipsacales; family Adoxaceae; genus Sambucus; species Sambucus nigra. The sequence goes on along the minus strand of OX422220.1, from coordinate 442,455,175 downwards.
CTGGTCGATTCTTATTTTGACTATTGGGGTCAGAAACATCCCATGATTGCGTAGTCTCTGCTACGTATTTCAAATGAGCCTCTGCATCGCTCGTACTTAACTCCCAAAAAGGTCTCTCACACATGGTTTGAACAAGTTGTTTAGACGCTACAGTAAGGCCTTGATGAAAAAATGAAATCAAATGATGCTTTTCAAATCCATGATGGGGGCACGCATTAACTAACTCCTGATATCTCTCCCAACACTTATCAAAAGCCTCATTCTCATTTTGACGAAAAGCTTGGATTTGGGCTTTAACAGAATTGGTTTTGTGTTGTGGAAAAAATTTTGAGATAAACTTGTTTTGCATATCTCTCCAGGATAAAACAAAATTTGGGGGCAAGGACCATAACCAAGTTTTAGCTTTATCCTTTAAGGAAAAAGGAAAGAGCTTCAACCGGATTACATCTTGTGGACAAGCTTGGTCTCCAAATGTCTCACACATATCTTCGAATTCTCGAATATGGAGATATGGTTTTTCCGAATCCATCCCATGAAATGTAGGAAGAATTTGGATCATTCCATTCCGAAAGTGGAACTGACCGGCATTATACGGGAGTAAAATGCAACCAGGGGTAACAGTTCTCTCCGGAAATAAAAGATCTTTCATGGGAAGATAGGGTATCTCATCCTCTCCAGCACCAACACCGACACTACCATGATCCGACATATCGCTACCGAAAGGTTCAGAATTCTCACTCAGGGTTTGACTCAAAGAACGACTTGTGATGGAATTATTAGGCGAAGGAGGTGGAACCCAAAAACGAGGAGACTCGGAATTTTCAGAACTGGCTTCGGCAATAGGATTTTCGTGAACTTGGGTGGGAGATAAATTCTGCATATAAGCACATAAGAGATGAAATTAATTTTTTTTTTTAAGAGAATGGAAAGAACATGTGATCGAATCAATGAATCTAAACAATAAATGGGAAGAATATCCTTTTTTTTTTGAAATCACTTGTACATAAAACTAACTTTCTTGAAAATTTAACAATTTCAATCCCCGACAACGGCGCCAAAAACTTGACGCGACTTAATATTTGTCTAAAAAGTGCGTACAATCTAGGCTCAAGTGCAAGCCTGTCGCTCAAGTAATAAACCCGGTAAGTCGGGATCGTATCCACAGGGATCAAGTTTGCCAAATCGTAATCAGAAAAGTTATTAAACCTTGAAATGATTTCTTAAAAGAAATAGAAAAGATGATTAATGATTGGGAAAATTTCTACTGAAATAAAAATTTACTTAAGGAAAACAAATTGAAAATTGAGAAAAAAAATTTAGATCTGACAAATGGGAGAAAATCGGGTAGGGTACAATCCCTCAATCCTTAACAAATTATCCTATAGAATACTAGAAATATAAATTAAAATTCTCGACTAAATCCAGTCTTTATAGATTCTAAGCATTACATATATGAGGTTCAAGCCCGCATCATATGAAATCAAAGATAAATATAAAGCGGTGACCGACAAATTATACATACAAAGCATTATTAAACATCTCAAGTACCTAGGGCAATATAGATTAAAAGATTTGACAATGTATATATGATTTTCATTCACGATTCAATCAATATTTTCATTTATTTTCTATTTTCCATACAAATAATTTGCCTTTGGATTGAGTTCATGTACCCCAACCCTTGGGAATTTAGCTACACATGATTCGATTAAAGAACAAATTCATACACAAAATTATGGATCTACAAAACATGGTAAATAATTTGCAAGTAATAAAATAAGAGAATGGAAAGAGTTTACTTGAATTCAGCAACAAGGAATTTAGATTCAGAATACAAACTAGGGTTCATACAACTCTTGAGGAAATTGGAAATTTAACCTAGAAATTTGACCTAAAAAATCTCTCTAGAACTCTTAACCTAGCCTCCTAAAACTTAATAAAAACTCCCCTTTGAATGAATTAGGGCTTGGGATTTTATAGCACGAATTTAACACGAATTAGACAACCAATAGTGCTTGTGGAACAAGTTTCATCTGTTGCACACGCCAAAAATCTGCATTAATTAGTGCCAGAAATCTGTACAGCCGGACCGGTCCGGTTTCCACCCGGATCGGTTCTTTTTTTTCTGACCGGATCGGTCCTGTTCCATCCGGATCCATCATGTTTTTCTGGTTCATTTCTCTTCATTATCGCGCAACTTCAAAACCACGTAACTTCTTCACCGTAGCTCGGATTGAGGTGCCGTTTTTTCCAGTGTTCTCGTAATTTAGAGCTATTCAACTTTCTAGTTGGCCCCACCTCCAGATGAAGGCTAAAAAATTACGAAAATGCCCTTCAACTCTCCACTTCTTGGTTTCTTTCACTGTTTTGAGTTCTCCTTAGCACTAACTTGCATGAAATACCTGTAAAACACATGAGAAATACACAAAACAAGAAATACTTGCCAAAAGGGGTTAGTAGAATACATTTGAGACAAATCCAAGCTACTTACACTGCACGGGATCATAAAAATACCGAAATTAAGGGGATAAATGTGAAGAATATGTGCCTAATCACCTAAGCTAGCGTAACGACGATGAAGTATAAAAAAATCAGCCCACCCTCGACATTGAAAAGTCGTGATACTCTACCCTCACTAGTCCCATACCTAGAAGGCGTAAATCATAAAAAACCCTACCCACTAGTCCCATACCTAAAAGGCATGCTAAAATATAGAGAGAACAAAACTACCCAACAACCCGTCATCACAATAGCAATTTTATAATACCAACAAGTCACATAAACAAGAATAATTAAAACTATGCATACTAGTCCAATTTAATTAAATCTTAATTTAATTATCACATTGTCATAAACACCCAATTAATACCATTTAATTATTTTAAATTAAATACACCAAGATTTCATCATTATACATCATGTTTCAAGTCTCATTAATTCCACACAATTTACATGAGTTATTACGTCCCCAAATTCATTTAATTCAAAACTAGATTTTTTCTACATGCAACCTACGCCAATAAAACTCAAAATCCACTCATAAATCTTAAGTACCCAAGGGTTATGAATATTATTCATATTAAAATATTTTATCAAAATAGCCCCAAGATTTAATGTCCACTTTCTCTAATTAGGTTTCTAATTGATTTTAATAAAAAATACGTGATTAAGGGTTTAAACAACACTTAAAACGCATAATACTAATGGAAAAGAATAGAGTATTCATGCCTGACATTAGTTGGATAAAAATCTGAGTAGAAGGTTAAGCTCCTCTTGAGAAAACACCAATTGAATCTTTAAAACTTGTTAAAAGTTAGGGCTAGGGGTTGAAGATGAGAGGAAATATGTTTTGAGAACCTTACTGGAGAAAGTTTGATAGAAAAGTATTTTTCGAAGTCCCAACCCTGTTTTAGTTTGGTATTTAAAGGTTTTAAGAGTTAAAATCTGATTAGGACTCGCTAATCCATCCACCGCCCCTGTCGTTCGAATGATGTACGCTGTCGTTCGAACGATGTACCCTGTCGTTCGAATGAGATGCTACGTCGTTCGAACGACATACGCTGTCATTTGAGTGACCCCAATACTCAATTAAAACCCGCCTTTTACACTTAGGAAAATATTATTTAACTAAAAAAAACGTACCTACTATTAAAATATTTTCAAAAATCATTTTAACATTTTATTATAACTCAGATTTAATTCCGGTTGAAAATTTACTACTCGAATTATTAAAGGCCATTTAATCCAAAGTTTATTTTTCTCAAATATTGCAATTTATTAATTAAATTAATTAATAAAAACACAGGGTGTTACATAACTAATATTCTATTATGATTTTTTTTTATAAGAACTAGCCATGCATGGCCTCCCATGTTAACATTCTTCATGGGGCTAAGTGGGAGTAGTATGGTTTGGTTTTTCCGTGAGAGTTTTTTATAACTCCCTCAAACGTAATTTGTTTATTATTACAATGGTCTCCAAGGTTTTCTATGAATAGTCTAATGTTCGTCTTCGAGTTTCCCATAATTTTTTCAAACTTAGGAGGCTAATAACCAATTGGGTATACTTTATCGTTGTACTCCTCTAGGTAATGAGTTTGGAATCAATGTAGATGATTTTAGTTTCCTTTGAACGTTAATTCATTGACATGATTAATGAGATCTCCTTCTTCATGATCTCTATTATTGGGACATGCGTAAGATAAAGTTCTATCATTGGTGATTTTTCTGGCGATGGCGCAACAGCTACCATGTTCCTCATAGGTTCTTTGATAGAGAGTCACTCGTGTTCCATCGTGTGGTGTTTATACGAGTTACCATTAACCTAGGCGTGGAAGCTTGCAATCCTACCGTAAGGGTGATTGGGATCACCATGGGTGTAAATAAGGTAGATGAATCGGTAGATGGGTAAAAAAATAGCATACCCACTCTTAGTTGTAAGAATTTCATAAATATTGCCATGCTTGTCTTCATTTTCATGGTTGCTATAGGTGTGCTCGTGGAAGCTTTCATAGTTTTCTCATAAAAAATCATGGTGATGTGCCGAGGAACTTCAGCCTCCAACATTTCGTGGTTTCTTTCTCCATCTTCACTTTATTGAACAAGTTTCTCATGACATTTTATCGTGCCATTATTGATAAAAAATGCCTCCCCACCATTGTTGCCAAATTTAAGCGAGTAGTTAATTTTTGGGTACTTAATTAATAAGTGTGAGGCTTAACCCAATCTTAATAGTTGGAGTAAATATCATTGATGGTCTAAAATAAGTATCTCATTTTAGCTTACAACGATGAACGTGAAAGATACAAATAACAACAATATAGATAGTATGAAAGGACTCTAGCGGAGTTAATTCGGAGGTATAAAGAACAATCACTCTCAAGCATTATAAGTAGGCAGAGATTTCAAAAGCCCAAGTATTTTCTTAGTGAAAAAATGCGAGGACGGAGAAATATTCAATGCTTTTTTTTAATGATCTTTGAAAAATGCGTATATGAGGAATAAAAGCTTAACCTTAAATATTGAATGAATGTTCTTTTTATAGAGTTTTGAGGTGGAGTAATCCCTAAGACACACTTAATGGTCTTCACCTCTAACTAAACCTAACATGTTAAATGCATTAAATGTGATGGAAATGTCGATGAAGCTACCACACTACCTCCTAACACCACCATACTAGGTACGCATGGCAGAGATACCATTTCTCAATTCAATCTATGCAGTTGATTTGGCATTTTAGGTTTAATTATATCTTTAATTGGACATAAACCCAAAAGATACTATATTTTGATAAAAAAAAGTGTTTTGTTTGAAATGCCCAAGATGTGTATCGGTGTTACCTCCGTCGTGAAGTTGTTCGATATAAATTGCAAATATGTACCTTTGTGGTTAAAATGATTAAATATATAACTTAACATTTCCTTTATCACTATCCTCAAATACACGTCCCTCGTGAGATCCCAATGTCGAGCTCCTTCGATAGAGCTAATAAAGAGCTCGCACATGTCCCGTCGAACTTGGTTCCTCAATGATACCGAAGGATCTTTGACCAATACAAATTGTTTATGCTTTGAATATGCTATTGACTCCCGATTCTTCTTTTTTTTTTTCTTAATTACAATTATCTTCAATAAGATTTTTGGCTTTGAGGTTGATCGTTAAACCCCTGCTACAGAAGATCAATACCACACATATTGGTTAGTATATTATGTGACCACTTACTAGGTTGATCATGATTTAGAGGTATATAATAACATCATATCTTCAAGATAAATATTTTAAGAGCAAGTGCTGATCATGTTGTGAATTTTTATAAATGTTGTTTTCAATAACAATTAATTTTTCAAATAAATTATAAATGCTAAGATAGTATTTTATGAAATAATAAAGTATATTATGCGTGGTGAATGATCATGATGATTAATAGTTTGTTTTTGTAAGAATCACAACAAGTGTATATTGCTCATATGAGAAAACAGGACCAAGAAGCAAAAATCAATGACAAAAGTATCAAGATACAATTTGGACAACATGTTCTACCCATGTGTCATGAGTCAATGTAATGGAATTTTTTGAAATATGTGTGAAAACATAACGGTTGCATCATATATGCGAATATTCATAGAGGTATAGGTGACAGAACTTGTAAGAGTAATATATAACATATCAAGATATCCATATGTGCAGTGGAGGATCCAGGAATTTGAGTCAATGGAAATTTCTAGTGAAGCCCGGGGGTTCGGGGGCTGGAGCCCCATAACTGATTTTTTTGGGTTGTTTTTACTTTTTGTTTTTTGCAATTTTTAACCTTAAAATTGTTTGAGGTAGTAAATTTCAATTCCTACTTTGTTCGTGGATTTTTTTTACAATATTTCAACATAATATTACCCTAAAGGGTTTGTGTGTGGTCTCCTCTTTTTCGTTTTAAAAAATTTCTCCATTACTTCCTATTTAAAAAAAATTACATATTTCAGACTATATATTTCACCATGACTTCCTATTTTAAAATTTCTCAAGATATAAAACCACATATTTAAAAAAAAATTACAGATGAGATATACAAAAAATTCATATTAGATATAATCAAATTCCATGACCTATATTATATAAACAAATTTCCTGTTTAAACCACATATTTGGGCTGATGAGATATAAATAAATTTCATATATAAACAAATTCCTCAAACCACAAATTTCATATGAGATATAAACCACATGAAATATACCTGAGATATAAACCACATGAGATATAGATTGCATATGAATTATACTCGAGTCCATCTGAGCAGAGGTTGAGTCCGACGGCAAGCCAAGCAGCCTACAGGTGTCCGTTCGACGGCATCAAAAGAAGACCAGAGTTCCGGTGACAGCAACAGAAGAAGAGTAGGGGAGGGAGGCGGGAGGAGAAATAGGTTAGACGTTTATAATTACATGGGTAAGATAAATAAGTTAGACGTTTGGTGTTTTTACCCCCTTTTTTTTGAAATATTGAACCGGGGTGGTGGCCCCTCTTGGGCCCTGTCTCCGTCCGCCCCTGTATATGTGTGACAAAATTTAATGACTAATCAGGATTCTGAGATTGTATGCGTTCTTAAGAGATTCACACAAGTCTCTAAAGAATATGGAAATAAATATGGGTTGAAGAATAAAAGTAAAAGTGTTTCAAGCTTCAACAATTCTTATGATCAAAGTTTAAATACTAACATCTTAAAAATGCAAATAGATAAGTGAATACTAATAACAATGGTTTTAATAACTCAAAAACTATTTTTATAATAAAGAAATCCTCTTGATCAAATGTTTGTTTACTCTCTAAAAAAAACTCTCTATATTTTTGCTGTCTAGAGTTTTGAGAAAAGATGGTGATAATGAGGTAACTCTCCCCATATATACGAAGTCCTTTATATGTATGATGAAACAAGTAGCATAAAGCGGAGGGTGGCCTCATCACCAAAATCACACACTCAAGTATTAAATAAGGAAATATATGGTAGTAAGAAATTATTGTACGAATTTCCAAAAGAAAAGTGAAAGATATTTTTAAAGGATCTACTTTTCAGACAGGCTTCGCAGGCATGGAATTTTTTTCACTGAGGTGAATTTATCAATTGGAGGAAGGTCAAGTATAACAAATGAAATTTATAGGAGAAGTGTTGGATATATTCGTGACCAATGAAGCTCGTTCGCCGAAACATAAATTTTCTCCACTGACGCGATCCACTAAGTCGCAAGCATTAGCCAAACTTTAGAAATGGGAAATGACAATAATATAGTTTCTAACTTTAATAAAAACACATTATATATTTATTTAATTTCCCTTTTGAAAATATTTGTAATTGAACACTTAATTTAATATTTAGATTACAAATATCGAGAACCATATAAAAAAAATAAAAGAAAAAAGAAAAATCTAAATATATGAAAATTTTAACTCTAATATGAGATAAGTGTTAAAGTCTTATAAGTCCATTTACCTAAATCTAAGTGGACTTCCAACGAATGTGAAGATGTGTGGTGCTGAGATGAGATTTAATGAAGCTTTTCGATGAAGGTGACTTCATGCGAAGCTTTTTCGAAACGACCCCAAGGACAAAAGACTCAAAATATATTTTGTAAAATGGAATACGTTGAAGAAGAAACAAAGTTAGATTGAAACTACACAAATTAAAACTATTACCAAAGTTGAGGCTATACTTTCCTTAAATATAAATTCATACGAAAGCATATCATATCATATAATCTAAGTGACAAAAATGTTATTTACAAAAATGATTATTTTGATAACACATGTTCATTAAGCATATTATAATAACCTTGAATTTTGGTATTTAGTTAAGTGACAACTTATAATCAATTCACTTTATGATTATAAATTTACGAATTCGGCTGGATTAAATTATTATGAATTGGTGCAAATGGTCTAGTATATTGGACAAATTAAAGTTACGTTCAAAGACATGATAAGAAATATTAGATACCGATTTAATGATATAAGGTGAGAACATAGAGGTATTATAAAGAAAAAAAGATTTATAATAAGGAAACATGTATGACTTTATAGTGAACAAATTGTATTAGAATAACATTATTAGTTTTGGAGGAAAATATATTATTAAGGTGGATTCCATCTAGCCAGTCAAATTAATAAGTTAGGAATTTTAATTACACGAAAGAATTATTAGTTGAATAAATTGGTGACGTAGATAATTGGGATTTAGAGCAGGTTCATGGCATTAGAGTTATAAATTTAACAATCTATGTATCACGCATCATATATTAGGAAGGATGGCTCACCTATAACTTAACTCATAAGGGACAAATAAAAAACGGAGAAAACAAACCTGAACTGCAAGGGGAGACAATCACAAGCCGCAAGAGTGGCAAGGTTTACCACAATAGTAGGATTATAAATTGAGTTGAGTACGTCCGAAGCCATCCCGTTCGACCTGATATATTAGGGATGACCTTTAATTGAATTTGAGCTGAGCTGAGCTCAAGCCGAAATTTCAATTCGAAATGTAATTCGAGCTGAGCCTGAGCCTAGTAATGTGAAACCCGAGCTAGGCCCGACCTCATATATATATATATATTAATTGGAGGTGTAATAAGTTTATAATATTAATATTAATAATAATTATATATATATAAATAATACATTTATAATATTAATTATTAATATTTTCTTTAAAGTCCCTACTTTGAAATCTTTTAACGGTTGTTCATTCTCTTTGCCCGGCCACATCACTGCTGCTGATCCTAGATACCGTCGCCCACCGCTCAGTATTTTCGCCCCCCTCTCTTCCTCTATCGTTCTTTAGCCTCGCAACTCACCATCACCATCACCATCACCATCTATGAAGTTAGTTTTTTTTACATATTTTTAAGTTGCAAGGAGTTTTTATTTTCTTCCAACATTTTAATTTACTAGTCACATAATCAAAATATTTCTCATTTAATGTATGTTCCATGTTTTTACATTTTAGAGTTTTAGATTTTAATTTTAATTCCTCTTCCATGTCCTGCCATTTTAATTCTTACTCAATTATTTTTCTGCCATTTAATTTTCACATTTTAGGGTTTGATATGTATCATCTAAAATTATAACTAGAAAAATCTAGTTAAATTCAGCGTATTATGTGTATATGATTGTTTTATTGGTTTGGTAGTATATGATAAAAAAATATATGATTGTAATAGAATCTTAGTTAAATTCGGAGTTTCTCTAATAAATAACCTCTTTAAAAAAATAGTTAAATTCGGAGTAATAGACTTTGAACATGCTTGTAAATTTTGAAAAGCATTGGTTAGAAAAATAACTAAACATTTTACTCATCGTTGTTCTTATCCTTGACCCGAGCTTGAAGGATAAGTTTTTGAAGTTTTATTATAATAGGATATATGGTTATTTGACGATTGGTAGTTTGATGGCTCGTTCTGATAATGTATTTAGAGATCGCTTTGATGAGTATGGGGCTTCATGCAAAGCTTCCATTCATTTGAAACATATTAATGAAAATCACAAATAAATGGATGTTATGTCAACTAGTACCTCATATTTACTTTGAAAAAGATGGATTTGAAGGAAGAGTTTTATTGGTTTAGTAAAGAGGAAGATATGTCACATAGTAAGTCGGAGGTTGATGTCCATTTGGAAGAAAAGCTTCACACAAGCAAAAACACAAATGATGATAATTTTAATGTTCTAAAATGGTAGAAGCATAATTCTTCCAAGTTCCCTATTTTGTCGAGGATGACACGTGATATTCAAGCTATTCACATATCTTTTGTTGTTCGTAGAGTGCATTTAGCACTGGGTTCATATTCTTAGCCTGTGTCGTAGTTCTTTACTTCCTTTTATAATTTAAGCATTTTCAGCCAAGATTGGATTCAAAATGCACCCATGCAATCTGAATTCGAGGAGGAAGTTGATTTAGCCTTTGTCGATACGTTTGTGTTTTAAAAGTTATATATTCATTATTTTTAATTAATAACTTTATATTTTTTGTGTATTTTCTTACTGTTATTTAAAGGTCTTATACGTGTATTTTTTTTTTCAAAATTTGGCAATTTTTAAGGATTGAAGATTGTTCAAAAATGGAGTTGTGATGTTTTAATGTGATGGAATGGTCTACATATGATGAAATGGAAATATTTAAGAAGTTTGTTGTGATATTTTTTAGCAACGTTTTGAATTTTTTGTTCGATTATGAGAGTTTTTTTTAGACATATTTACTATTATAAGTTTGTTGTCATTGTTTGTTTTTTAGGATAATGAGATTTTTATGAAGAAGACATGTTTTCATTTTTTGTTTATTGGGTATGAGAGTTTGTGTTGATGTTTTATGCAACACTATTCCTACTTTGAAAGTTTGTTGGGTTTGAGAGAGTGCATGGACACATATGATCATATTTTGAGCTTGGTGTAATATTTTCCATTTGCAAATTTTTATGAAGAAGACATGAGTGTGTTGGCACGTACTTGCCCTTTACAAATTTTTATATAGAAGATATGTTTACTTACATATTTGACATTTGCATTTTTCATTTTATATTTCAACTAATAAAGAATTAAAATAAAATTCAAGATGAGCTCGGGATTTCGAGGGTTTAATAATCTTTTATTATTATGTATTAACTATTTTTAGACAAGAAAAGGGAGTGTAAAAGTTATTCGGTATGGGCTCGGGCATAATATATGATCGTTTATTTTCGGGCCAAGCTTGAATAACCCAAATCCTGGCTCACCCATACTGATTTACCGGACTACGCAATAGTTATGTCCCCCTTTGCAAGTTGCATTGGCAAAAAAATTTGAGCCGTGAGGGCGAGTTATGTGACCGCAAGTTTGGAGTTTTAAGTCGAGGACACAAATTGTGCTCAAATAGCTAGTTCTTACAGTTTGAATCATTACGTTGTCAACTAATTAATAGCCTAAAAATCTTATCAACTGTACCCTTGTTCCTTTAGACTATCTACCCAATTTCTCATTCTCACACGCTCCTTCCTCTAAATTTATATGTGTTGTCACTATTTTGTTGGCCATCTGGTGTGTTGTAAAAAAATGGACTGGTTTATAATATTCTCTATATAAAACAACACATTGCATCACTTGAAAACCACATGAAATACACCATTCCCACTCTCTTACAAACAAAACCACGTTATGTCAAACAAAAGAATCCCTATGTCCACAATTTTAAATATTTTCCTTACACCAGTTTTACACACACAAAAAATAATATATTCGAGAGTGTAAATTTTGAGTGTTCATACTGGGTTATTTTTTAGTCGTATTTGAAGCAACCTGAGAGAGATACTTGGAGTATTTTATAGGAGCATTTTCAAGTGGTTTTAGAAGCACTTGATAGCCTCTTTTAGGCCACCTTTAGAGGTGGGGGACTACTTTCCTTCTTTAAACTTATTACACCTCCAACTATAAATAGGTAGGGGTTATCTTTCAAGATTATTTTGTATGATAAGCATGCAGTGCACGAAATAACCTATTTACTTGTGTCTCGGGTGTGTATTTAGTTGTTGGTTATATTCAAAGTGTATCTCATACGAAAATGATTGACTTTAAACACACATTGGGGGTGAGCATCATACATTGGGCTAAAATGAATATTATTTACTCTTAATAATGGAAATGGAAATTCTAGGGTCGTGTTATAAATAATATTCTCATTTATATTATTTAAACCCTATACTTTGGCTAAATTATTGTTTAGGGTCAAATGGTATTATAAATTATGTTTTTATCACATAAACTTTATAAAAATGGTTTTAACCCCAAACTTTTGAAAAATTACAGTTTGGAATTGAAAAATGCGATTTTGACATTTACAAAACAAATCGAACTTTGTATAATTGAAAAGTGATCTTCAAACTTTTAAATAATGTGAAACAAACCCCAAATTTTCATAAAATTATAAAGAGTGACCTGAAATTATTTTCTGGGGGGGGGGGGGGGGGGGGGTTAGTACATAATATGTAAATGGTTTTGAAATTTACTCTTGTATATAAATTACAAAGTAACCTCAAATATATGAAATAAACCTCAAATGTTTTCAAAAAGAGAACATACATATATATATATATATATATATATATATATATATATATATATATATATATATATATATATGTGTGTGTGTGTGTGTGTGTGTGTGTGTTTAAATGTATAAAAGGAATACAAGTAATAATAACGCATAAAGCATTTTTCGTGGCTTGACCATTGGCTGAGTATAAGATGTTAAATGTGAAAAGGGAACCTAAAAACGATATTTTACAACTGTTGAATACAATGTAAGCCGAATATTTGGATGAATATGGCTTAAGTAAGTTATATTACTAAAAATAGAGGTCGAACTACAAGAAAATGGATTTAAGAAAAAGTGAAAGAGTTTTTCACAAAGGAGTAACCACGATAAATTTAACAAGGTCCCGGAGACCTAGGGTACAATTTCATCTTATATGTAAAATAATTAAACAAGAAAGCAATAGTTACGACATTTATGAAAGACGGTGCAATCTAGTAAACATAAATGGAATTTGGTGAACTCGAGGTTAAAAAGGAAATATATGAAGAAGAAAAAATAGATAAATTATGGGAAAAGGATTATTTATTATTAAATGACTACGGAATTTGTATTCTGAGTTTTAAACAACGTGGTCCACAATCATAAAAAATATGTAATAAAGTAAATTAGCGAACCCCAAACATGAAATGAAATGAACAACCTAGTAATTATGAATTAAAAGAATATAAAGGTGACTACTAGGTGGGTGAGTAATCCCATAATAGTGTATGTTGATGTCAAAAAATGGACTAGATCTAATTTTTTAATCACAGATAAAATATAAGATCGCAATGAAATAATCACATACGACACAAAGGATTTTTAAAGTGGGTTGGCTATGTGTAACAACCCGCGTAATTTTTGGGGTATTTTCTAAATTAAGAGGAAAAATAAATTTTGAGATAAAATTATTTTTATTGCTCAAATATGTTGGTTATTATTTTTAATGGCGAGAATTTCAAACGGTTTCGAAATCGGAATTAAAATGGAGTTTTAATTGATTTTTTATTATATAGAAGAGTCCTCAAAACATAAAACTCTCTAAGAGTCCTCGGGGCATAAAACTGTCTAAAAAAAATATATATTTAAAAATATTGAATGGTCCGATCGTGCTGAATTTTTTTTCTATAGCTTTCTCTCGTCTTCAGGTAATTCTCTGTAAAATTTCATCTAATTCCAACGGTCTGATCGTCCAGAATAAAATTTTTAGTGTTTATATCTGATTATAACTCTTTTCTTAATCAAACTCTTAATCCTATATATATCAACAAATTCGTGGCTGGGCTTTTCAATTCACTTTTTCTCAAACTTTTCAATCAGAAGACCTCTCCAAAATTACTCCCTTTCATATACAAACCATAGCCCCAAACTTATTCAAGATTTCAATCTTAGATTATAAGGCTTATTTGGTGTTTTCTCGAGTATGGGCTAGAACGAGATTTGATTATTTTCGCAAGAAGAACGTAATGGTGTGATTAGATTTTGAGGCTGAAATTATGTGATGATTCATGTTGGTTATTTTTGGTGGTTTAAGGTATGGGGTTTTACACAATATGCTCCTTAATCTCGCGAGTATTATTCTCGTTGTTTTCTTGTGATTATTGACTCATATTTGAATTGATAAATTCATTTGGAAATCTGGAAATATTTGTTGGAATCTAATTTCGATTCATGTGGTATTATATTTGGTGTTGAGCATGTTGTCATGAGATTTTAATATGGCACTAAGGTTGGGCACCCGCCAATATTCTTTTTTCCGGATATGCTAAAAGAATGCATAGGCGCGGTACGGTGGTGAGGCCTGGTGACCCGATTAATGTGTTATTGAGAAATTATATTGATATAATTTCTTATAAGATTCACGTTGATTTGAATATTCGTACTCGTATTGTTACGCTTTATTCACCGCTAATATTTGTTGAGCATCTTTCCTGTCGTATTGTGTACTTCCCATATTTTCTTTTAGTGGCAGGTTAGCGCGGATTTTGGGGTGCTATGGAGATTGATTTTTAGCGAGGATTATTTTTGGAAGATTTTTAATACAAGAGAGGAGACTTGTTTTTATTTATTTTGATGTATAGAGCGTTGGAGATTCATTTTAGTATCGAAATAGATAGTTGTTTTAATTCGAGAGACTTGTTGTTTTAATTGAAGAGATTTGAGATTAGTTGTTTCTCTTGTTTTATTGTGGGAATTAGATGCTTTATACCTTGTTATTTGTGGATTTCAATTTGTTTTATCGATGAGTAGCGCTCCGTTTTATACCTTGTTATTTGTGGATTTCAATTAGTTTTATCGATGAGTAGCGCTCCATTCGCTCTCCCCAGGAGGAAGGGGTGTTACACTATGTAAGAAGGCCTACATCCAATGTTATTGTATTGATTTGAGTGATTACAAAAAGTTAAATACTTTTGTTAAGAAGAATATCCTAGACTCTGTTCTCTTATGCCTTTAATCAACGGGATACAATGTATTTATAGTGACTCGAAGATCAAGGGTCAGAATGCCTTTATATATTCAAGCATTTACACCCGTACATAATGAATGTGATGGTTGATTGTCTATACCGCGTGTGAAAATACCCTTGGTTGTTCCCCCAAGTGGTGACATTTTATTTACTTTGACGGTCTGCATTCTCCAAGTTGGTCGGCATGCCTACCAAATAACTATCTTTAGATTTGGTTTAGCGTCTGCTTATTGGGATTTCTTCCATGTAAGGAGATAAGTGCCCATTTCTGATTAGTCCACATAGGTGGATAATTTTTTGTATCAGTATAAGCCCCCAATAATTCATTCTTGATGCTTTTGCTGAAAGCATGGAGTATATTTTCTTCAAAGTTGGTCAGCGCATGCTGCTGTGTAAGACTTTTGAAAATTTTCCATGTTTTGATTTTGTAGTGGCCGCCTTTTTGTGAATAATTTGAAAGTTAGTGAACCGCCAAAGGGTATATTGGTATTTTGTACGCTTTTAAACTATGAAGTCGTTAGAACGTCAATCGTCGAAATAGGTAATCATTTCTTGCACGATTTTCCAAGTAAGCTATAAGAGACGAGATTTTGTCGAATTTTTATACCATAACTTTTCAAGCTTTCGTACACGCCTTCTTCTCCAAGTTCTCTGTTTTTGATCTTTTCTTTGCATTCTACCTTCGTTTCAGTCACAATTTTCTCTGTAAGCTTCCTTCTCCTCTTTTATTTTGCTTTCTTTCTTTTTATGAATATTCCAGATTGGGTAGAGCTAAAATGCCTATACCCCCTGTTGAGGTGTTGTCATTACCAGAGGGTCACTGGATTCCCCCTTTGTTCATAGCTGAGTGTGGTTTCACTTTCCCCCCAATCGCTTTTGTCTAGAGTTTTGTCAGTATTTTGATGTCGTTCCTGCTAGGGTAGCCCTCAATACTTGGAGAGTGGTAAATGGGATACACATGCTTAATCAAATACACGAAACCCACATAGGCATTCCTGAATTAATGTTTTGTTACAAATGGGTTACCATTGATAGTACTTACTACATGAAGACTAGGTTTGCCAATAGGGCCTTGGTTTTCGATTTTGCCAGACTCCAATAAGGACTACTTTGACTATAGAGTTATTGTAAAAAATTGGCAACACGTTCCTCTTCAAACATGAGAGGTATATGATGGTCTTAGGTGCCCCCAAATGGGACATGGCGTAGGTTGTTGAATTTCATTACTGTATTCCTTTATTTATTTTTTTGCTAACCAACTGTTTGATGATTTGCTCACTTAATATTTTCTTGTTTTGTTTCTTGTTTTGCAAAGTTGAAAGCAAGAATAAGTGTCCCAAAAAAGGGGACATCATCATTCATGAGTTGCAATTCATGTGAAACATTCATCAGAGGATTGGTGAGGAACACCCAAGATCTGCCTCGTATTTATTGCAGTATATGAGTTCAATTATCTCCTTTGTTGCTAGGCCCACTACTGCTGCTGCTCAAGCCCCCATAGGGATGGCAATTTAACATGACCAGTATGGTTCCCGACCCGATCCGACCCTAACGAGGCAGGTTAAAAACCCGTTTAAAATAAGCAGGGCAGGTTTGGGTTCAAAAAAATTGTTTATTAAACGGGCCGGGTTCGAGTCTTGTCAGAATATGCTCTACCCGCCCCGCCCCGTTTAGTAAATTTACTATTATATCCTTATTATACTAAATTAATAACATTCCCACCACACACACACACACACACACACACACACACACATATATATATATATATATATATATATATATATATATATATATATATATATATATATATAGAGAGAGAGAGAGAGAGAGAGAGAGAGAGAGAGAGAGAGGTCCCCCAGTTTGATGTCCCTGAATAAGGTTTATTTTTTTTAAATAGTAAAAAAAATATTTTTGGGCTGATTTTTTTTATAGTTTTAAACATTTCAGTAGAGCCATATAAAAAAATCAACTCAAGATAAGTTTTTTTACTATTTTAAAAAAATCTGTCAATCTTTGTCAGTTTTTAACGACTTAAAAATAACTTAAAAACAGACACAATTGGATCGATTTTTTCAAAATAGCAAAACAATTCATTTTGAGTTTATTATTTTTTTATGGTCCTACTTAAATGTTTAAAAACCATAAAAAAAATCAGCCTAAAAATATTTTTTTACTATTTTAAAAAAATAGACCTTATTCAGGGACCTCAAATCGGGACCACACTTGATCCTTTCCCTATATATATATATATATATATATATATATATATATATATATATATATATAAACATATGGAAGAAACTGTAATACCCCGTATTTTTGCATAGTTAAAATTAAGAAGGAAAATACGTTTTAATTAAATTACGTGAGTAGAGTAATTTAATGTAATACATTTTAAATTAAATTACGCGAGTAGAGTAATTTAATGTGATGTAATAATAATTATGATTATTAAGTGATTAATTAATCATTATGGATATTAGACATTATCGAGAGTTAGATACTGATTAAAATGTCAAATAAAATTTACTAAGTGTGAATAGTAAATATTGAAAGTTGATATGTACGGCCTAGCGATGTATATAGACATACCTGAGTTTATCTCAATCGAGTGTCGCGCGTAGACAAAATTGAAGGTGAGATGAGAAATATATTTTAAGAGACTCAAAAGATAATTTAGAGTCCACAGATGATTCCGAAAGGGTCGAATTAGTCAAAATAGTGTACCCGGGGGTACTAGTTGAGTGCCGGATCATTTTTGAGCTAAACCGGGACCATACGAGGGCGTTTTGGTCTCTTTACATTTAAGGGTGAGGAGACCTACGAATTTTGGAACCCTAAGTCAGATTATAAGAGTTGGAGACTAGGGTTAGAGAGAAGAAAAATACACCATAGCCATTAGAGAGAAGAGAGAAACAAATTCTAAAGGCAAAAGAAAGAAGTAGGAAGAATTCAAAGGAGATTTTCACTACCAACTTGTTGGGAAGAAGGATTGAAGGATAAAGATCATCAATCATCAACAACAATCATGAAATCAGACCCAACTGAACACAAGGCAAGTGTTTTTTTGCAAAATAAATTGAGTTATAATACCCATATATAAGTTTTATGAAGAACATGATTTTTATGATATTTTTGGGAGCAAACACTTGAATATGTTACATGCTTGATAGGGATTGCATGTAGAACATTTTAGATCTCCAAATAATCTAATATCATAGAAGACTTGATGATTAAATCGAATAAAAAATCTGGACCTATGGATGAAAATATGGAAAGATTGTATTTTAGGGTTCTTGAGTAATAGAAAGATTTTGAGTTAATCTGGACGAAATTTGTAATGATTATGTTGTTTCAGATCGTTAGTAATCATCCCAGGGTATGTAGGAATGATTAGAAATTGTTAGTTACAAGTGTGGTGATTTATTATGGGAGATGGATAGATAAAAATGGTGAAACCCGCATGAAGAAGACGATCTGGGTCTGTCACTGCTCGATCGATCGAGCAGTCGATCGATCGACCATATCCCATCGATCGATCGATCCAGGCTGTATTTTAGAGAATTTTGTGGATAACTTTATTTTCAATCACCGTCACTTAACGGGAACTTTAGTGATGATATTTTACCTATGTAGGGACTTAATGAATTCCAGTAGGTGTATCGTGAAATTTCTTCTTAAATAATTGAGTGTAAAATTTGGGGAAATGGACCGACGAGAAGTAGCCGATTGAGTCGTATATCGGGAATGTGAGAATTTAGTTACGAAAAGAGTGAGAGTCGATTCCGAAAATATACCAGTAGGTTAGAGATATCTTAACTACAGAATTTTGGAAGGGGTAATTAGGACCCTTAGAGTTGCGTGAATACTCGAATAATTGCGATAGTGAAATAAATCGTAAATTAATAAGTACGGTGAATATAAGGAAAACATATTTCCTATGGGCATGATTTGATAGTTCGGGTGTGTACCTAATAAATTGTATGAACTTTTGGGTTAAGAGAATTATACCTAAATTAATTATGTTAGGGTCGATGAGATATTCCGAACTAAGATAGAGTTATTTTATGTTTGGGGTCGATGTAAAATGCCGAACCAAACCTTAAAACTGGTGTCGTGATAAAAGAGTCCCGAACCAGAATTTGTTTATTTAAATAAATAGTTGGGGTCGATGGATCATTCCGAACTAACTCCCACTTGTGGTCGATGAATCATTCCGAACCAAGGGTCCTTTATGTGTGTTAAAAGGACATATTAGTGATAACTAATATTTAATACATGTTATTTGGTAAATGTACTCCATATGCATAATCTACTGACTTAAGATAGTAGATAATAAGATGGATTGATAATTTCTTAGTAATAATTAAGTAGTGTGAATTAATTATTATAAGAATAAGAATAAAAAAGGTAAGTAAGTTATCCACGTTTATAGCATATGAGATATGGACTATTAAAATACAGTGAGTATGTTATGGGGACTTAGTGAGGAAGTACATTCAGTGGGGTATTCTAGTCTAGTTAACTTGGGTAGTATGACTAGGTGAGCTAAGTACCATCGTTAGGCGTGCACTATAGAAGAGAGGTGAGGAAGCTCAAAAGAGTGCGTGAAGTCTTAATACGTGTAATCAATAACTCATGATTGTGATAACTGCTTGCAAAATATTTTTAAATGTTTTTTGAGTACTAACTCTTGCTATGTAAAAATCTTTTAGGTGCCCAGCCACAAGGACACCCAGCATGATTTCATTCCAGTGATTTGGGAGCTGCAGCACGTGTGGATGTTGCAGGGACTGTTTAGACGTTTCTCTTTTTCAGATCTAGTGCAGAATCTCAGTTGTAGTACTCTTAGTTGGGACATGTTGCCCAATCTTTACTTTTACAGATTCTGATTGTGGATTTTTAGTTAGCTTTTCTTGGCCGTGGTTTTTGGCAAGACTCTTTTTTATTCAGTTGTTTATGCGAATTGGTTTAGTACTTCTTGAATTGCATCGTTCCGCATGAGTTGTTTATTCTGTTTAAAGAAGATAAAATTTGGCACTGGCTTAATTTCACTTAGGTGGTTAGTGATTTAAAAAGTTCGTCAGTGATGCTAAGAATGAACCATTTAAGAAACCTGTTTTAAATTAAATTAAGGCTTGATCACCCAAGGTTTAATTAGGCGAGGTGTCATAGATGGTATCAGAGCATCAGGTTCTAGTATGCATAGGATCTGTACGGCTTACTATGTTTCAGCGTAACGTTTGGTTGTATTAGATCCCTACTATTAGGACTGTTGATTCATTTATCGCTTCTGGGTTATCGTACATCTGCTCTTAAAATTTTGTATAAATAGTGTACTTATACAATTTGATCTAATTTCAGATGCCACCGAGGAGACAGCGCACGGAGATGGATGAAGCCAGGGATGAGGTGAGGGAGGCTCATCAGGAGCCACAGGTACCGCCGCTCCCACCCCCATCCGAGTTGATATCCACTACTTAGGTTGCAGTGATAGTGGCTCAGGCAGTCGAGACAGCGATGAGGGCTATGGCAGCCCATTTCCCTCAGCCCCAAGTACCACCTCCCGTGGCACCAATAGTTCAGGCCCCAGCAGGGCCATTTACTTGGCAGCGAGTCAAAGAGACATTTCAGAAAGTGCATCCACCCGAGTTCAGGGTTGTACTGATGTTGTGGAGGCGTGAAACTGGAAGAAAAATATCCAGCGCCACTTGCGCATGCTAGAGTGCACCGAGGTACATAAATAAATGCTAGCTACTTTTCGTCTTTCGAGAGAAGCCTTACAGTGGTAGGAGTCAGTTACCACCACCGAGGAAAGGGACGCAATGGCAATTTTTGAGTTTTGGGTGCTGTTTGACCGAAAGTATTTTCCTCCAGCGGTAGAGTCAGAGATGAGGAAGAAATTCAGCAAAGTGGTTCAGGGAAATCGCTCGGTTGCCGATTATGAGGAGGAGTTCACCCATTTGACTAACTTTGTGCCAAACGAGGTGAGCGATGAAGAGCGAAAGAAGTCAAAATTCATGGATGGCTTAAGCTGGAGAATCAGGCAGCATTTGATCGGTAATCCGGCATTGGTAACTTACACAGATGTCGTCAATGCCGCTCTACTACACTGTCAGGATCATCATTTCCATGCGAGGGGAAACAAGAGAGGTGAGCCTAGCTAACCGAGCAAGGTGGATGGAAGTAATGGCAACAGCACACCGCAACAACAAACAGTGGGCCAGCTAGGGCAGGATTCCTAGCAGGGGAACTCTGCTAAGAAGTTTAGGCATGTGAGGCATCACTTTGACAGACAGGGCCAGCAGGGTCCCAAACAGCCAGTTCCTCAGGGCCGACAGAGCCAAGGGAACCAAGGAGGAGGACAGTAAGGCCAAGGTCGACAGGGCCAACGGCAGGGCCAACAGGGCCAACAGGGCCAAGGTCATAGGCAGTTTCAGGGCCAGTGTTTCACATGTGGCCAGCAAGGTCACAAGAGTAGGAACTGTCCACAGCAAGACAGGGCACAACAACAGGGTGACCAACAGGGGCAGTAGGCTCTGTTAGCCCCAGCAGTAGCACAAGCCCCACAGCTAGGCCAGATGCACTACGGGGATGTGTTCAACGTCCATGATGTTCCGTTCTAGCCAGCACCCCCAGCACCGCCGGAGGTCGCGGGTATGTTTCCTATCCATGGATTAGCGGGTAGTATATTATTTGATACGGGGGTGACACATTATTTTATTGCCACTAGATTTGCACGGGCAGCCGGCCTCTTAGCGACAACCGACACTCATCGTATGTGCGTGGAGTCACCGATGGGTAGTGGGTCCCTTATACACTCGATTTGTAAGGATGTAGACATTATGGTCGGGAGATTGAGTCTAGCAGCAAACCTTCTAGTGTTGGATATGGAGGGTTATGACGTCATCCTAGGCATGGATTGGTTGGCGCGTTATAGGGCAATGGTAGATTTCTATGAGAGGACTATTGTGTTTTCCATTCCGGGATAGGAGATGTTCCTTGTTGCGATGCCTCTTCCCGAGGGAGGACCGCGCACTCATTTATATTATATCGAGGAGGAGACCTCACGTGGGGTGGTCGTTTCTTTGGACTCAATCCCAGTTGTGAGGGATTTCGTGGACGTCTTTCAAGAGATACCAGGGTTACCACCCAGCAGGGAGATAGAGTTCGTTATTGACCTAGCGCCGGGGATGAGACCGATTTCCAGAGCACCGTATCGCATGGCTCCTTCAGAGATGCGAGAGCTGAGAGAGCAGATTTAGTAGCTCTTAGGACAGGGTTTCATTCGGCGGAGTACATCACCGTGGGGTGCCCCGGTTTTGTTTGTAAAGAAGAGGGATGGTTCACTTCGTCTGTGTGTAGATTACAGGGAGCTGAACAAAGTGACGATACGTAATAAGTATCCATTACCTAGGATTGACGACTTATTTGATCAGTTAAGAGGGGATGCGTACTTCTCAATGATTGATTTGAGGTCGGGTTACCACCAATTGCACAATTGAGAAGAGAATGCACCTAAGACTGCTTTCCTGTCACGGTACGGGTCATACGAGTTCAGACTAATGCCATTTGGGCTCACTAATGTGCCTGCAGTATTCATGGATCTCATGAACAGAGTATTCAGGGAGTTTTTAGATCAGTTTATGATTGTATTCATAGATGACATTCTGATTTACTCTCGCACGGAGGAGGAACACACCGATCATTTATGAATGGTTCTACAGAAATTACGGGACCATCAGCTGTACGCCAAATTTGAGAAGTGTGGATTTTGGCTTCGGGAGTTTCAATTTTTAGACCACGTTGTATCCGACAGAGGCATCACCATTGACCCGAGTAAAGTATCGGTGGTGAGGGAGTGGGGACAGCCCATGACACCGACCGAAATTCGTAGCCTTTTGGGGTTGGTTGGTTATTATCGTCGCTTCATCAAGGGGTTCTAAAAAGTTGTCGGTCCTTTGACGAACTTAAATCGGAAGGGAGTGCCCTTCGTATGGAGTGACTGTTGTCAGTTAGCGTTTGATGAGCTAGAGGACAAGTTGACATCCGCACCCGTTCTTGCCTTACCTAGGAGCGAAATGGAGTACCGAGTCTATATTGACGTATCCTTATAGGGGATTGGAGGTGTGTTATAGCAGGAAGAAAGAGCTATAGCTTATGCGTCCCAAAATCTAAAGCCACATGAGAAGAATTACCCCACCCATAACCTCGAATTGGCAGCGATCGTCTTTGCATTTAGGATATGGAGACACTATCTTCTAGGTGAGCAGTTCACTCTATTCCCGGATCACAAGTCACTCCAGTATCTTTTCACTCAGAAGGATCTAAACATTAGGCAAAGGAGGTGGCTTGAATTCGTGAAGGACTACCAGTTTGATATACAGTATCATCCTAGTAAGGCTAACATGGTGGCAGATGCGTTAAGCAGAAGACCTACCGGAGGGTTGGCAGGAATTAGGAAGGTGAAGTGGAGTGAACTTCGACACGAGGATGAGATAGCTAGAGCATACATGGCAGTTTTAGCTGTCACTACCGAGAGTGTCATGCGGGTAGTGAGGGCACAGGCCGAGGACCTATTTTTTTAGGACAGAGTACGACAGTTACTGGCCGAGGGGGCACAGTCCTACTCCATCAGCTCAGAGGGCGGACTACGGTTTAATGGTAGACTGATAGTACCCGAGGATGATGATTTGAGGCATGCCGTAATGACGGAGTCGCACGGGTCAAAGTTTTCAGTACATCCAGGTGGGGACAAAATGTACCAGGATATGCGACGACTATATTGGTGGACAGGTATGAAACGAGACATTGCAGAGTTTGTCTCAAGGTGTGTTACATGTCAGCTTGTAAAAGTTGACCATCAGAGACCTTCAGGGATGCTACAACCACTGGAGATCCCCGTGTGGAAGTGGGAGAGTATCTCGATGGATTTTATTACTGGATTACCAACGTCGTAGAAGGGTCACGATTCCATATGGGTGATAGTGGATCGACTGACTAAGGTAGCTCATTTCTTGCCGGTTCGTACGAATTATGTTACGATGCTGTATGCACAGCTATTCATTTCAGAGATCGTTAAGATGCACGGAGTTCCTATTAATATTGTGTCTGACAGAGATAAAATATTTGTGTCATATT
Organism: Sambucus nigra; assembly: GCA_949130495.1. Taxonomy (NCBI): domain Eukaryota; kingdom Viridiplantae; phylum Streptophyta; class Magnoliopsida; order Dipsacales; family Adoxaceae; genus Sambucus; species Sambucus nigra. Next base: position 442,430,987 of record OX422220.1, on the reverse strand, counting down.
TTGGGCAGAGCTTTCAGGAGGCCATGGGCACCGACTTGCAATTGAGTACGACGTATCACCCGCAGACAGACGGTCAGACTGAAAGGGTAAATCAGATGTTGGAGGATATGTTGAGGATGTGTATTCTAGATTTTGGGGGAGGATGGGAACAATATATTCCTTTGGTAGAGTTTGCATATAACAAATCTTACCAATTCACTATCGGTATGGCTCCATTCGAGGCACTTTATGGGAGGCCTTGTCGTTCGCCCGCCTATTGGTTAGAAGTGGGGGATAATAAACTATTGGGACCAGAGATGATACAGGAGACGTCTTCCAAAATAGAGTTGATTCGAGGACGTATTTGAATAGCTTAGGATAGGCAGAAGAGTTATGCGGACGCCGGTAGGAGACACGTGGAACTAGATGTGGGCGACCAGGTGTTAATTTGGGTTTCTCCTATGAAGGGGATTATGAGGTTCGACAAGAAGGGGAACTTAGCACCGAGATATGTGGGACTGTTTCCTATTATTGAGAGGGTTGGATCAGTAGCTTACAGATTGGGACTCCCCGAACATCTTCAGGGAATACACGATGTATTCCATGTGGCGTCGCTGAAGAAATACAAGAGGAGCGAGAGAGCCTTCTAGCACATTCCACTTAAGGAGATCGACTTGCAGCCAAATGTCTCGTATGAGGAAAGACCCGTGGCTATTATGGATTATAGTAAGCGTAAACTATGATCCAAGGTGGTACCATGAGTGCGAGTACAGTGGGGACATCACAATATGGATGAGTCTACTTGGGAGCGGGAAGAGGATATGCGAGAACAATATACATAATTATTCACCGCATGTATTTTCTAAATTTCGAGGATGAAATTCCTTTGTAAGGGGGGAAGTATGTAATACCCCGTATTTCTGCACAGTTAAAATTAAGAAGGAAAATATGTTTTAATTAAATTACGTGAGTAGAGTAATTTAATGTAATACATTTTAAATTAAATTACGCGAGCAGAGTAATTTAATGTGATGTAATAATAATTATGATTATTAAGTGATTAATTAATCATTATGGATATTAGACATTATTGAGAGTTGGATACTGATTAAAATGTCAAATAAAATTTACTAAGTGTGAATAGTAAATATTGAAAGTTGATATGTACGGCCTAGCGATGTATATGGGCGTACCTGAGTTTAACTCAACCGAGTGTCGCACGGAGACAAAGTTGAAGGTGAGATGAGAAACATATTTTAAGAGACTCAAAAGATAATTTAGAGTCCACAGATGATTCTGAAAGGGTCGAGTTAGTCAAAATAGTGTACCCGGGGGTACTAGTTGAGTGCCCGATCATTTTTGAGCTAAACCGAGACCATACGAGGGCGTTTTGGTCTCTTTACATTTAAGGGTGAGGAGACCTACGAATTTTGGAACCCTAAGTCAGATTATAATAGTTGGAGACTAGGGTTAGAGAGAAGAAAAATACACCATAGCCGTTAGAGAGAAGAGAAAAACAAATTCTAAAGGCAAAAGAAAGAAGTAGGAAGAATTCAAAAGAGATTTTCACTACCAACTTGTTGGGAAGAAGGATTGAAGGATAAAGATCATCAATCATCAACAACAATCACGAAATCAGACCCTACTGAACATAAGGCAAGTGGTTATTTGCAAAATAAATTGAGTTATAATACCCATATATAAGTTTTATGAAGAACATTATTTTTATGATATTTTTGGGAGCAAACACTTGAATATGTTACATGCTTGATAGGGATTGCATGTAGAACATTTTAGATCTCCAAATAATCTGATATCATAGAAGACTTGATGATTAAATCGAACCAAAAATCTGAACCTATGGATGAAAATATGGAAAGATTGTATTTTAGGGTTCTTGAGTAATAGGAAGATTTTGAGTTAATCTCGACAAAATTTGTAATGATTATGTTGTTTCAGATCGTTAGTAATCATCCCAGGGTATGTAGGAATGATGAGAAATTATTAGTTACAAGTGTGGTGATTTATCATGGGAGATGGATAGATAAAAATGGTGTAACCCGCATGAAGAAGACGATCTGGGTCTGTCACTGCTCGTTCGATCAATCGACCCTTGAATGTCGATCGATCGAGCAGTCGATCGATCGACCATATCCCATCGATCGATCGATCCAGGCTGTATTTTAGAGAATTTTGTGGATAAATTTCTTTTCAATCACCGTCACTTAACGAGAACTTTAGTGATGATATTTTACCTATGTAGGGACTTAATGAATTCTAGTAGGTGTACCGTGAAATTTCTTCTTAAATAATTGAGTGTAAAATTTGGGGAAATGGACCGACGAGAAGTAGCCGATTGAGTCGTATATCGGGAATACGAGAATTTAGTTACGAAAAGAGTGAGAGTCGATTCCGAAAATATACCAGTAGGTTAGAGATAGCTTAACTACTGAATTAAGGAAGGGTAACTAGGACCCTTAGAGTTGCGTGAATACTCGAATAATTGCGATAGTGAAATAAATCGTAAATTTATAGGTGCGGTGAATATAAGGAAAACATATTTCGTACGGGCATGATTTGATCGGCCGGGTGTGTACCTACTAAATTGTATGAACTTTTGGGTTAAGAGAATTATACCTAAATTAATTATGTTAGGGTCGATGAGATATTCCGAACTAACATAGAGTTATTTTATGTTTGGGGTCGATGTAAAATGCCGAACCAAACCTTAAAACTGGTGTCGTGATGAAAGAGTCCCGAACCAGAATATGTAGATTTATATAAATAGTTGGGGTCGATGGATCATTCCGAACTAATTCCCACTTGGGGTCGATGAATCATTCCGAACCAAGGGTCCTTTATGTGTGTTAAAAGGACATATTAGTGATAACTAATATTTAATACATGTTATGTGGTAAATGTACTCCATATCCATAATCTACTGACTTAAGATAGTTGATAATAAGATGGATTGATAATTTCTTAGTAATAATTAAGTAGTGTGAATTAATTATTATAAGAACAAGAATAAAAAAAGGTAAGTAAGTTATCCACGTTTATAACATATGAGATATGGACTATTAAAATACGGTGAGTATGTTATGGGGACTTGGTGAGGAAGTACATTCAGTGGGGGTATTCTAGTCTAGTTAACTTGGGTAGTATGACTAGGTGAGCTAAGTACCATTGTTAGCCGTGCACTATAGAAGAGAGGTGAGGAAGCTCAAAAGAGTGTGCGAAGTCTTAATATGTGTAATCAATAACTCATGATTGTGATAACTGCTTGCAAAATATTTTTAAATGTTTTTTGAGTACTAACTCTTTCTATGTAGAAATCTTTTAAAAACCTTTTAGGTGCCCAGCCACAGGGACACCCAGCATGATTTCATTCCAGGGATTTGGGAGCTGCAGCACGTGTGGATGTTGCAGAGATTGTTTAGACATTTCTCTTTTTCAGATTTAGTGCAGGATCTCAATTGTAGTACTCTCAGTTGGGACATGTTGTCCAATCTTTACTTTTACAGTGATTCTGATTGTGGATTTTTAGTTAGCTTTTCTTGGCCGTGGTTTTTGGTAAGACTCTATTTTATTCAGTTGTTTATGCGAATTGGTTTAGTACTGCTTGAATTGCATCATTCCTCATGAGTTGTTTATTCTGTTTAAAGAAGATAACTGATATACCCGTTTATACCCTCAGCCTGGATGAGGATTACCTCCAAAACGGACGACCCTATGAGTGGCCGACCCTTCACCAATCTCTTGATGACCCTTCACACTAGGCACCAGACGACAGTACGAGGGGCCGACCCTCCACCAGGCTCCAGTCGACAGTACGAGGGGCCGACCCTCCACCAGGCTCCAGCCGACAGTATGAGGGGCCGACAGTATGAGGCCAGAATTGTGCCAGGCTCACTCCCGGAAGAAACTTTGCCCTCAGCCTCGGCTCATAGGCCGAGGGTGATATTATGACAGCGCGTGGTTTGGGAGACGCGTGGAACAGTGCGCGTGAGGCTCATATGGCACGTGGCAGACCGTTATAACTAAATCACACCCTCACGTGAGGGAATATTATGTCATCTTTTGGCATCTACAGGTGTCAACAGGGGGTTGGCTAGATCATTATTCACATGCACCATGCTTACCTGGGGGGTACACTACACCCCCAAGACCTATATATACTTGTCACCTACAACCCTACAGGGGATCGATCCATGAACAGTAGCCCTAGCTAAAACTCTGCTTGTACACAGTAGAGAGAGAGAGGGTTATGTGCATTGTATCCAAGGCCATTAGCGTCCATACTTAGTGGATCACACACTCACAGTGGATGTAGGCCAAATTGGCTGAACCACTATACATCATTGTCTTGTTTCCTCTTACACTCATCCCCTTCTACATACTTACATACTTATACATCTCAATGGATGCCATGGCTGCTACTGCTTGAGCTCACTATCACTTATCTGGTGGTGCTAAATCTTAGCATCATCAGTTTGGCGCTGTCTGTGGGAACCCGAGAAGACATCTCTTCCTTAGTACAACTTGAACTCACTGGGTACTCTGGTGGTGAACCAACACTCCCTCTGAGAGGAGGTGTTTCACCATTGAAAGAGACCCACTAAGGTTCTCAAGCTCACCAGTCCTTTCTTCAGTCCAGCTTTTCGCAACTCAAGCACATGGCACCTGAGATGCCACCACCACTACTTCCCCCGCCCGATGATGGGGGAAGACCCAGTTCCAGTCAGCCGCCCCCTTAGTCTGAGATGGCTGATGTGGCGGCAGCCCTAAAGTCTCTGGCAGCAAGCCAGCGGATGATGTAGGAGCAGTTCACAGCCCTAAGTCAGAATATACTGAGACCACCAGGGGTTTCACCTGAGATGATTACTCCGACAGCGGCTCCAGGACAGCATGAGGCCAGGGGACCACCCCAGGCACCACGCAAAGACCTGCCACCCCCTCAGCGGCGTAGGGATGTTGCTGACCCCCGGCGTCTACGCCTGGGGAGGCAAGAAAACCCTTGCCCGGAGGATAGGTATGGAGATCTGGAGGGAGAGGAGGATCCTATAGAGTGCTGGGAACCTTACGAGGTCTCCAACAATACTGTGTGACCCCTCCAGGACAGTAGGGGAAAGTGCGGGAGACCAAACCCTGATGATCGCCCAAGAGACTCTGCTTTTGATCGCTTGAGCAGGGGGTCGGCCTTTGAGAGGCTAGGCCCAATAAATGACCTGCGGGAACAGTTGTCCAGACCAAGAAGTGCTGCGAGATCCAGGAGAGAGGCGGTAGATGGCCGACCCCGAGGACGAGATGACGGCCAAAGGGAAGTGAACAGTCGACACAGGCCTACTGCAGCAGAACCCTCCGTCCACCTCGGAGAGGCAGCAGGGGATAACATCGGCCAGGCCGACCCTGTGAGGCCCTGGAATGACTCAATCCAGCGGTTAGAGGATAAGATTGGCGATATATTGAAGAGCCGAGACCCTCTTCAGAGGGAATACACCATAGGCTCACCCTTTGTGGCAAAGATAGTCAACTTCCCCACGCCGTCAAAGTTCAAGCCACCTATGGTCACCCCAAGGTATGACGGGAGCACCAACCCCGTCCACCACGTGGAGATGTATCAGTCGGCGGCAGACATATACTCTATCTCAGATGAGATGAGGTGTCGTGCCTTATCTGGTACCTTGACAGGGGCTGCGCATGTCTGGTATACGTCTCTTCCAAAAAATTCCATCGAAAACTTCAAGCAGATGGCCGACCTGTTCATCCATAATTTCTGCTTCGGGGTGAGGCCACAGAAGAAGACCACCCACCTGCTCTATGTCAAGCAGGGGAAGAGTGAGAGTCTGAGGGACTATATAGCCAGATTCAATAAGGAGAAGCTGGAGGTGGAAGACTATGAGGAGAGCATAGCTATGACAACCCTGATTGGAGGACTCCAAAAGGGGAAGCTGTTATGGAAGCTTGCTGAAGACCCTCCGAGGACGATGGCTGAACTGTTGTCGACAGCAGGAAAGGTGATGAACGCCGAAGAGGCGATGGATGCAAAATATGAGGACGAAAGAGGAGGTGCAAGTGGGAGTAAATACCCTAAGAAGAACAAAGAGGGGAAGAAGAGATCCACGGATGACAAGTTCGCTGGGTACACCCCTCTGACGGTCAGCTGTGAACAGATCCTCAATGAGATAAAGAGCGACCGGACGCTGAAGTGGCCTGAGAAGCTGAGGGCAGCCCCTGACAAAAGGAATAAGAACCTGTGGTGTGAATTTCATCAAGACCACGGCCACATAACGGATAAATGCTTTGCTCTGAAAGACGAAATTGAGAAGATGCTGAAGGAAGGAAAGCTGAGAAAGTACGTCGACAAAGGTGCCTTCAAGAGGGGCCGAGGGGACGACCCCAGAAAGAAGCGAGGCGATGCATGCAGAGAAGGTCCTCAAAAAAGAGGGGACGACCCTTCTGATGATGAGGACGACCCTGACCTCCCGCCGAGAGACGACCACGACCCTGTCAAGAGACTTAATATGATCTCGCTCGGAGTGGGAATGATCTCCGGGGGACTTGCAGGAGGAGGGTCTGAGGTCGCCGACAGGAAGGCCCATGTGGCTGAGGCAAAGGTAGTGACGAAGACGGTACACGCAACCTCCCTGGAGATCAAGTCAGAAAAGAGGAAGAAGGTGGATATGGACGCACTGATAGTAGGGTTTTCAAGGATGGACTTCAAAGGCCTCTTAGCCCCACATGATGACCCTCTCATCATCACTACCAGGGTGCACGGATGCGAGGTGCCGAGGATCTTGGTAGATGGGGGTAGCTCTGCTGATGTGATGTTTTGGCCATGCTTCAAAGCCTTGGGTCTCAGCCGTGCTAGACTTGTCCCCTACCATCATCCGTTGATTGGGTTCAGTGGGGAAAAGGTTCACCCCCTTGGGGTATATGAGGCCGATGTGAGGATGGGGGACGAGTGGCCGAGATGGATCACAAAGAAGGTCAGTTTCTTTGTAATGGACGAGCAGGTGTTTTCAGCCTACAACATCATACTGGGGCGTGTGTCCCTCAAGGGGTTTGAAGCTGTGCCGTCTATGGTCCACCAGATGATCAAATTTCCTACCCCTTACGGGGTAGGGGAAGTTCAGGGAGACCAGACGACAGCGCGAGAGTGTTACTATAACTCTGTTGAAGAAAGGGAGGCACACAAGAGGGTTACGACCACTTACAACATTGATACCCTAGACCCCAGAGACGAAACGAAGCTAAAGAAAGGGGAGGCTGCGGAAGAGGTAGAATCCATCATCCTCGATGAGGATGACACGGAAAAAACCGTCCAAGTTGGCAAGTCTCTGAAGCCCAACATCAAGGAAGACCTCATTAAACTATTAAGGAGAAGGCGAAGCGTCTTCGCCTGGAGTCATGTAGATATGGCAGGGATTGACCCTGAAGTCATGTGCCACAAGCTCAATGTGGTAGAGGGAGTGAAGCCGGTGAAACAGAAAAGGAGAATTTACTCTAGAGAAAAATATGAGGTCATCAGGGACGAGGTCAAAAAATTAGAAGACGCTGAATTTATTAGAGAGGTCATCTACCCTGAATGGCTGTCCAATGCAGTCATTGTCCCAAAGGCCAACGGCAAGTGGAGAATGTGTGTGGACTTCACAGACCTCAACAAGCACTGTCCCAAAGACAGCTTCCCTCTCCCCCGCATCGACCAGATGGTAGACGCTACCGCAGGCCATGAGCTCATGAGTTTCATGGATGCCTACTCAGGGTATAACCAGATTTTCATGAACCCTGAAGACTCAGAGAGGACCGCCTTCATCACTGACAAGGGGACATACTGTTACAGGGTCATGCCCTTTGGCCTAAAGAATGCAGGGGCAACGTACCAGCGCCTCGTAAACAAAATGTTTGATGATCAAATTGGGAAGTCTATGGAGGTCTACGTAGATGACATGCTGACTAAGAGTCTGAAGGCAGAGGATCATGTGGCAGACCTGGAGAGGACCTTTGATACGATGGACGAGTACCAGATGAAGCTTAACCCAGCCAAATGTGTCTTCGGGGTCGGGGCAGGGAAGTTCCTGGGGTTCATTGTCAACCAAAGAGGCATCGAGGCCAATCCTGAAAAGATAAAGGCCCTTGTTGAGATGAAGACCCCCAAGTCCATTAAAGACGTGCAGAGACTCACAGGGAGAGTTGCTGCCTTAAACAGGTTCGTGTCTAGAGCCACAGACAAGTGTTTGCCATTCTTCAAGATCCTTAGGAAGGCCTTCGAGTGGAACGAAGAGTGTGATGAGGCTTTCAGGGACCTGAAGTTATACTTAGGGTCTCCCTTGCTGCTGTCACGACCCGTGCAGGGTGAACAACTCTACGTGTACCTCGCTGTCTCAGAGTCGGCCATCAGTGCAACCATTGTGAGAGACGAAGACAGGATACAGAAGCCTGTGTATTTTAACAGCAAGGCACTCCAGGGGGCAGAGCAAAGATACCCGAGGATGGAGAAGCTGGCCTACGCCTTGATCCATGCCTCAAGGAAGATGAAGCCGTACTTTCAGTCCCATACAATGGTCATCCTCACCGACTCTCCTCTTAGGCAGGTCCTACACAAGCCAGAAAAATCAGGTAGGTTGATGGCCTGGGCTATAGATCTGGGGGAGTTTGACATTGTGTATCAGCCTAGGACGGCCATTAAAGGTCAGGCATTGGCAGACTTCGTGGCTGAGTTCACTTGGGAAGATGATGAGTTTGAGGGTGAGACCCTCGGAAAGACGGATACAGAAGACAGACCCGCAGACACACCCGCAGATAGGGCTGAGACGAGCACCGCTAGAAGGAAAGCGACTGAAAACGAAGAGGGAAGATACATCTTTAGACAGGGGTCCCTCTCTGAGGGAAATTTTTCAGAAGGAAAGACCCTGTGGAGCCTCTTCGTTGACGGGTCCTCCTGTGACAGCGGAAGTGGTGCTGGACTATACTATCAGCACCCGATGGCACAGACGTTGAATACGCCCTGAGGTTCAACTTTAAGGCCTCCAACAACGAGGCTGAATATGAGGCCTTAATAGCAGGCCTCTCCTTGGCTAAGTCTCTTAGTGTCGGCCAGATTTTGGTCCATAGTGATTCAAGGCTAGTAGTGAATCAGATACTAGGAGCCTACGAGGCTAAGGACGAGAGGATTGCTAGGTACCTTGAGAAGGTGAGGTCATTACTGAAGGGCTTCAGAGAAGTGAAATTAAGGAGGGTACCTAGGCTCGACAATGGCCGTGCTGATGCCCTTGCTAGGTTGGCCTCGGCAACAAGAACAGACATCAGGAGGACGGTCCCAGTAGAAATTTTGCTTCGGCCAACTATTGAGGACGCTGAGGGAACACCCAGCAATTGCCTAAATGTTTCCCAAGAAGCTTCGTGGATGGACCCCCTGATCAGATACATTAAAGAGGGTGAGATGCCAGAAGCAAGGCAAGAAAGGAAGAAGCTGAGGTACAGGGCGGCAAAATTCACTGTCATCGGAGACACCTTATACAAAAAGGGGTTTCTGCTCCCCTTACTTAGGTGTATGCATCCCTCATAAGTCCCTTCCATTTTGCAAGATGTGCATGAAGGGTCGTGCTCAAGCCACATTGGGGGTAGATCCCTAGCGAAGAGGGTGATCACCCAGGGGTACTGGTGGCCGACCTTGGGGAAAGACGCAGCGGCATACGTAAAAAAGTGCGACAAATGTCAAAGATTTTCCACCATCCCTCACCAGCCCCATCAGCCTCTTACTTCCATTACATCCCCATGGCCATTTGCAGTGTGGGGGATCGACCTAGTAGGACCCTTTCCTAGGGCCATCAATAACTATCGATTCCTCATCGTAGCCATTGATTATTTTTCAAAATGGGTGGAGGCGGAGCCAATGGTGACAATCACAGAGAAGAAGACCTTCCAGTTCATCTGGAAAAACATCATATGCAGATATGGTCTCCCCAACACCCTCATCTCGGATAACGGGACTCAGTTCAAGAATGCCTCTCTACAGAAATACTGTGAGAGGGTAAGTATCAAACAATTTTTCTCCACCCCAGGCCGACCTCAGGCCAATGGGCAAACCGAAGTTACGAACAGGACAATCCTAGACGGAATTAAGAAGAGGCTTGAGGAGGCAAAAGGAAGATGGGTCGAGGAGTTATATGCCGTGCTGTGGGTATACATGACGACAGTGAGGACCTCTACCGGGGAGACTCCATTCATGATAGCATATGGATCAGAAGCCGTCATCCCCACCGAGATTGAGTTTCCTACGCATAGAGTCCAGGTGTATGACCCCCAAAAAAATGCGGAGGAGAGGAGACTCGACTTGGACCTGATTGAGGAAAGAAGGGAGAATGCTGAGATAAGGCAGGCCGCCTACCAATAGAGGAACGCAAGGTTCTACAATCAGAGGGTGAAACAGAGGCCCATCGCAGTGGGGGACTTGGTCCTCAAGAAGACTTGGCAAAAGCCCAACAAGCTTCACCCTAATTGGCATGACCCATATAGGGTCATCGATGAAGTCATCCCTGGGACCTATAGGCTAGAAAACCTAGAGGGGGAACCTTTTTCAAACCCCTGGAATGCAGATCATTTAAAGAAATACTATCAGTAGTGTTGTAAGGTCTTGAAAGTCCATAATTGTAATGAGAGTTGCTCCAACAAGAACACTTGCAAAATTAATAAGAAATATCAGTGTTTCCCTCATCCTGTGGTTGTCAGTCCTAGCACGCATGGAAACATCTACAGAAAACCATTAATTTGGAAACTTGAACACTCGGCTATAATAAGGGCCAGTGGAGGGGACGACCCCTCCACTGTCCTCAAGAAAGAGGAGGGTAGACATTATTAAAATCCATTAAAGTGGTAAGTTGATCCCTCGGCTATAATGGGGACTAGTGGAGGGGACGACCCCACCACTGTCCTCAAGAAAGACGAGGGAAGACTTTAAAAACCATTAATTTGGAAAGTTCAACCCTCGGCTATAATGAGGGCCAGTGGAGGGGACGACCCCTCCACTGTCTTCAAGAAAGACGAGGGTAGACATTATTAAAATCCATTAAATTGGTAAGTTCAACCCTCGGCTATAATGAGGGCCAGTGGAAGGGACGACCTCTCCACTGTCCTCAAGAAAGACGAGGGTAGACATTATTAAAATCCATTAAATTGGTAAGTTGATCCCTAGGCTATAATGGGGACCAGTGGAGGGGACGACCCCACCACTGCCCTCAAGAAAGACGAGGGAAGACTTTAAAAACCATTAATTTGGAAAGTTGAACCCTCGGCTATAATGAGGGCCAGTGGAGGGGACGACCCCTCCACTGTCCTCAAGAAAGACGAGGGTAGACATTATTAAAATCCATTAAATTGGTAAGTTGATCCCTCGGCTATAATGGGGACCAGTGGAGGGGATGACCCCACTACTGTCCTCAAGAAAGACGAGGGAAGACTTTAAAAACCATTAATTTGGAAAGTTGAACCCTCGGCTATAATGAGGGCCAGTGGAGGGGACGACCCCTCCACTGTCTTCAAGAAAGACGAGGGTAGACATTATTAAAATCCATTAAATTGGTAAGTTGATCCCTCAGCTATAATGGGGACCAGTGGAGGGGACGACCCCACCACTGTCCTCAAGAAAGACGAGGGAAGACTTTAAAAACCATTAATTTGGAAAGTTGAACCCTCGGCTATAATGAGGGCCAGTGGAGGGGACGACCCCTCCACTGTCTTCAAGAAAGACGAGGGTAGACATTATTAAAATTCATTAAATTGGTAAGTTGATCCCTCGGCTATAATAGGGACCAGTGGGGGGAACGACCCCACCATTGTCCTCAAGAAAGACGAGGGTAGACTCCATTAAGACCATTAATTTGGTAAATTGAACCCTCGGCTATAATGAGGGTCAGTGGAGGGGACGACCCCACCACTATCCTCAGGAAAGACGAGGGTAGACTTTATTGAAAACTGGTTAATTTGAACCCTCGGCTATAATGAGGGCCAGTGGAGGGGACAACCCCACCACTGCCCTCAAGAAAGATGAGGGAGAGGTTAGTGACATTAACAAAGACAGCAAACCAACAAAGAGCAAACCATAAAAGCAGTAAATATGGAAGACAGTAGAAGAAGACGATGATATTGATTAAAGTGTTACACAAAATATCCAAGTGTTTTACAAAACAGAGCACAAAAATAATAAGTACACCATGAGGGTATGGGCTACAGACAACCACCCTAAGGGACGATGTCAGAGGGCAGAGCCTCAACGTCTACAGGAGTGGTCTCCTCAATAACCAGAACTGGGTCATCTTCAGAAGTGCCGACCCCCTCGACTTGAACTTGGGATTCCACTTGGGACAGGGCCTCAGCGATCAGAGGATCATCCAATCCGACTGCCTCAATGGTAGGGAGGACCGAGGAGACGACGTCGCCAAATTTGAGGATGACCCATCGACAGGCCGTCCTAATCCCCCTCTCCAGATATTCAAGTCCAAAGCCCTGAAACTCGTCAGAAACCTTGTAAGCCTCAATAGCGTTGGCCTCGGGTTTTTCGACAGCTTCTGCAAGATCAGTCTTGTGCTTGACTTCCATGTTCAGTAAAGCCTCATCCCTATCCTTGATGACCAAGTCCTTGGCTTGCAGGTGGGCATCGTGCTGCCTCGTCAGCTCATCTAGGACCCTAGCATGCTCAGTCCTAGCACTCTCAAGCTCAGCCCTCGCAGTATTAAGCTCAGTCCTCGCAGTATCAAGCTCTATCCGAAGGTCGGCCTCATGTCGAATGGCCCTCTCAGCTTCGTAAAACTTCTGTTGGTTCTCAGCCATCCACTTGGTGGCTGAGGTGAAGGCACAAACAGACTGCGCAAAAAATAAACAGATTTCAAGAGGGGCCGAGGAGACAGTTAGTGAGAGAATGAAATTAAACAGATGGGTCAGAACCAATACCTGTGCAAGGGAGTGCAGACCATAGTCGTACACCTTGGCTGGAGGCATCTTTGCTAAGAACTCATAGTCAGAGGCCGAAGGAGCAGAGAACATTGAGGCCTTGGCTGCCCTTAAGTTGGTGATCAGTGACGAGGGGTCGGCCCTTAAGTGTGCCAGGTTTTGAGACCAGAAAGCCCCCATGCTCGACGAATAGGTCGTCCCCTCAGAGGCTTCCACCCTGGCCCTTGTCGGAGGGTCAGGCCGATGCTCAACAGGAGCCTCAGACTCCTTCCTTTTATGACTGTCAGTGGTCGGATCCACCACCGTCGGCCCAGCGGCCTTTGTCTTCCTCGGAGCCTGCTGAGGCTCCTTCCCCTTCTTCTTGGACAGTCCAGATAACAAGCTGGGAGCCGTCATTTCCCAAAGATAGTCTGGTGTACCTGCAGGACGATCTGATAAGAGGACGATACATTAGAAAAGTGCAGATCTAAAGAGGAAACACTTGGAAAAAAGCAAAGAATAGGAAATGATCAGTATGACTCACATAGTTCAGTCAGAGGGCCGACCCTCAAACCAGCTTCTTTAAGGAACCGAGGGGTCATCAAGTCTTCAAATTTGGCAATCTCACCCTCTCGCCCTCGTCCTTTTAGATAATCTACGATGTCCTTCTCCTCCAGACTAAGTCCAGGGTCTGACCTGTCCTTCATGGAGGGGTTAGACCATTTCCTGGGGACCCTCGGACTATCGGCAACGGGCTCCCACTCCCCGGATATAAAGAAAAACCTCTTCTTCCAATCATGGTTGGAAGTTTGTGCCACATGGAGGAGTTTCTTCACAGACCTCCTTGCCCCCAGGTGATAATATCCAGGCTGCTTGGACGAGGAAGTGATGTTGTAGCAGCCCAGAAATAGGTCAGCCGAGGGCTCGTCGGTAAAGGCATTCTTCCACAAGGAAATATAGCCCAAGATCGTCCTCCAAGAGTTGGGAGGAAGTTGAGAGGGGGAAATGCCGAGGGCAAACAGGATATCGACAATGGCAGGGCGCAGAGGGAGCCTGACTCCAACCTTGAACATTTGTTCATAAACTGCAACCTCTCCCTCTTGATAATAAAAAACCCTCTCGGTTTCAGAGGGAACCCTCATAGTTACCCCGGAGGGCACTCCATAAGTATGCCTCTATATCAGGAGGTCTCGATCCCTAACAGAGGAGATAAAGGACGAGGCGTGGGAGGTATCAACCTCATCATCTGTATCATCGTCCTCGTCCTCAGCTCTCTCCCCCTCGTCACCTGCAGGAGGACCTTGGGGAAAAGCCACTTGGAAGGCATGGGGATACAGGGTTGTCACAGGGACAACCTCAGAGGGGGCCGTACCCTCGGCCTCTCGGCCTGAGCTAAGGTCAGGTGTGTCCCTTCTACTAGAAGTTCCAGCACCAGTTGGTGAGGAGACTCTCTCGTCCATCTCACTTGGGTTGGGTGTCTCGGCAGGACGAGGTGACGACCCACAAGACTCAGAAGGTTCAGATGGTCTTATGGTGGCAAGAGGAATGGGAAAGATGGGTCGTACCCAATTAGGGTCGGCCCCTCGTCTCATCTCTTCCTCTTCCTCTATTCGTCTGATCTCGGTAAAGAGCTTCTCTCTCAAAGACGGGAACTCAGATACTAAGCTATAAAGCCTCCTAAGCATTAAGGGGAAGACTCTACACTTAGCTATTACACCCAACTCACCTAACTTAGCTACAAACAAGGGGGGAATTGACCAGGTTTGACTTTCGGATTAAACAAAGGAACTCAATGGGTTTTGTTAAGAACAACCAAGAACCAGTTACCGGAGAAGACGCCGGAAAAGGTTATGGCACAACTTAAATAGAATGCAGCCTCACAACCCTAAAAAACAAATAGAAATAAAGGCATAAGAAAGCGCTGGGTGATAGAGAGTACCTGATAAAGAGAGCAACAAGCGTTGCTAAGACTTGGAAGAATCGAAGGCTGCAAATGGCGATGGAAGCTGATAAGTTTCTAGAGAGAGAATGCTTAGGCGCGAAGAAGAAGAAGGAAGAGAGAGAGTTTGAAAATATCTTAAATACTTTGGTAATGAGTGGACCCATTTACCAAGAAAGGTATAATTAGGGCACAAGGCCCTAAGTGCACTGCGCAGCCGCCATGCTTTGGAAACTGGAACAACAATGAGTATCTGCACAGGTGTCACTCACCTAACTGATCACACGTGTCTCAATTTCAACAAATATCCCTCAGCCATCTCAATGGCACCTATGGCTAAGGGCTGGGGGGTGATTGATATACCCGTTTATACCCTCAGTCTGGATGAGGATTACCTCCAAAACGGACGACCCTACGAGGGGCCGACCCTTCACCAATCTCTTGATGACCCTTCACACCAGGCACCAGACGACAGTACGAGGGGCCGACCCTCCACCAGGCTCCAGCCGACAGTACGAGGGTCCGACCCTCCACCAGGCTTCAGCCGACAGTACGAGGGGCCGACAGTACTAGGCCAGAATTGGGCCAGGCTCACTCCCGGAAGAAACTTTGCCCTCGGCCTCGGCTCATAGGTCGAGGGTGATATCATGACAGCGCGTGGTTTGGGAGACGCGTGGAACAGTGCGCGTGAGGCTCATATGGTACGTGGCAGACCGTTATAACTAAATCACACCCTCACGTGAGGGAATATTATGTCATCATTTGGCATCTACAGGTGTCAACAGGGGGTTGGCTAGATCATTATTCACATGCACCATGCTTACCTGGGGGGTACACTACACCCCCCAAGACCTATATATACTTGTCACCTACAACCCTACAGGGGATCGATCCATGAACAGTAGCCCTAGCTAAAACTCTGCTTGTACACAGTAGAGAGAGAGAGGGTTATGTGCATTGTATCCAAGGCCATTAGCGTCCATACTTAGTGGATCACACACTCACAGTGGATGTAGGCCAAATTGGATGAACCACTATACATCATTGTCTTGTTTCCTCTTACACTCATCCCCTTATACATACTTACATACTTATACATCTCTATGGCTGCCATGGCTGCTACTGCTTGAGCTCACTATCACTTATCTGGTGGTGCTAAATCTTAGCATCATCAATAAAATTTGGCACTGGCTTAATTTCACTTAGGTGGTTAGTAATTTAAAAAGTTCGTCAGTGATGCTAAGAATGAACCATTTAAGAAACCTGTTTTAATTAAATTACGGCTTGATCACCCAAGGTTTAATTAGGCAGGGTGTCACAGAAACCCTAGTCCCTTAACTTTAGCCAGCCAATCTCTCAAACCACTTCTCTCTCTCAATCTCAACTAGCTGACTGCCTTTCTCTTTACTCTAAACCCATTTCTTTCTCTCTCTCGCGTCTCACTCTCAGCAGCCACACAACAGCAGTGTCGGCCACACAACACGGGAATGACCACACCCCACACAACGCTGACTGCCACACCCCACATAGCACTGGCCACACACCAATTCCTTCGTTTCAAGGTTAGGTTTTTTACTTGATATGTATTTATGTTTGTTCAGCCACATAACAATGTTTTTTTATTTAATAAGTTTGTTTGTTTGGAAAATCTATTACAATAGATATATTGGTGTGGGTTGCTTGGAAAATATGTTTGGAAAATCTATTACATATGATATGTAACATATCTATTACAGTAGATATGTTTGGTTTTGTTCATCTATTTCCCTGTCTCTGTAATTTTCATTTATGATTCAAGGTTGTATGTTTCCTTAATTAAATATTTATGTTTTTGTATTTTTTTAGATGATGTTTCTATCGTGAATTCGAGACCTACAATTTGTTATTAGGAGTCCGAACCCATGGAAGTTTAATGAAGAGATAATGCAAGTAAAAAATCTATTATGATTTTTTTTGTTTTAAATTCTCTTTAATTTATTACTTTTCTAAATATGTTTTAATTTTTTTTTCCAGGTTTGAGTTGATGATGATGAGGAGGAGAGGAGATTGCAAAAATATGATAGTTGAGTTATTTGATACTTTTGTGTAACATTTGCTATATTAAGGACTTTTGAGACTTGTGTTATTTGAAACTTATTTTGTGGTAGTTGATGTTATTTAGGACTTATTTTGTAATAGTTGATGTTGTTTGAGACTTAGTACCTTGGCATTTTAAATTGTGCTATTTGAGGCATTTGAATTATTTTGAGACTTTTAAGTTGATGTTGAAGTTTTAGACTTAAAAATTGATGTTGAGGCATTGTTATTTGCTTATAAAGTCACCTTTATTCTTATATAATAAAATCTATTTTTTTTAAATTTGGGTTTTAACTCGCGGGATAGGGCGGGTTTTGACCCGTTTAATTCAGGCGGGGCGGGGTGGGAGGGGTAGAGTTTGAGGAGGTTATACTTAAACGGGTTTGGGGTTTAAAATCATAACCCGTCGCGGGGCAAGGCGAGTTAATATTTTTTTTGCGGGGCGGATTTAGGTTTTGACAAACCTGTCCCATACCAGACTCATTGTCATCCCTAAGCCCCCATCAATGTTGAAGAAGTGACAGTTCCTAATTCTTCATCTGAGGAATCTCCTAGTGCTGAGAAGGACTTTGGGACTTCCTCCTCTTTTGAATCATTGGATATTTAAATTATTCCCTCTTCTCCACTTACTGGTATGGAAAAGAGAAAAATCCCTGATTTGATGATTGGAGCTTTGACTCCAACTTCCAAGAGAGCTATCGAGAAGATTGGCAAGGCTGATGATGATAAGAAGCCAAAAAAAGTAGCCAAAGTTTCTAAGAGAGATAAGGTTCCTCAAGTCATCACATCTGGGCAAGTTAATATTACTGCACCTCAATTCAAGAGGTTAAGAAAAGGCCTGTCTGAGAAACACGGTGAGAAGAATTCTCTCGACCAGGAGTTGGTTGAGAAAGCTCAAGAGGATTTGAATGTTGCAGGGTTATCCTTAGTTGTCATTTATCCTGGTGTTTCAAGGAAGTTAATCAAGACTGGTACTCACTCTGTTGATAGAGTCTTACCCCACTGCCAAGATTGAAGCTGGAAGAAAATGCTTGCCAAAGTTTGGCTATGGTAATTATTTATTCTCTATTATTTTCCCTTGATGTATTGTTTTCCTCCTAATACTCCTTGTAATATGATATTGTCCTTTATGCATTTTGATGAATTTTAATCAAATGCAGGAGAAGGACGATTAAATTCGTACTTCAAGAGGAGATATTGAGGAGGACCTTGAAGGTCTAAGGCAATATGTTGAAGCTTCAAGGTAGCTGTTGGAGTCCAAACAGAAGACTTGGGATGCTGAGATAAAAAAGACTAACGAGAGAGTCAGCAGCACTTAAGGGAAACTGGTGACTGTTGAAAATAAGGCCAAGATGGTTGAAGATAAATTAGTGGATAATCAAGATCTCTTGAAGTCTATGGAAGATTAAGCTACTGGTTTGATCTTTGAGTTGGTTACAGAGTGGGATAAAAATAAGAAGATAAAAGAATATTCCTTAAATAAAGGCTGGGACAAGGCTTTTCTGGCAGCCTCCGCTCAAATTGAGTTTGTTAGAAAGAAGTCCTTTCAGAATGGCTGGTTGGAGTCCCTCAAGGAGGTCGGCACTTCAAAAGACTTTGAATTGTTCTTGTGGCATGATCCAGACTCTCCTCCAAACTTGAAGGAAGATTTTGATGATGAGGAGGGATATGGGGAATCCTATATTGAGCCTGTTGGGTCAACCTTGAAGACCATTGAGAAAGTCGTCCCTTCTATCGACCACCCCTTTGGAATCAATATTCGGGACAAGGAGAAAGTTTAAGTCCTTTGTTTTTCTTTTTGTTCATCTGACTTATAATGGGACCATTATATAACACCTTCTGCTTATTAATGAAAATACTTCCTTTTGGCCAAATGTATTGCATTTTTCTTACTTATGCCTTCTTGCTTAGTTGAGTTGTGTTCATGAAATCATACTCTTTATATTATGTTTGCCCAGTAATTACACTTGTGTTCTTACTTTTGTAATTTTCATCTTGATGCTGGGAAACATGCTATTGTTTCTACTGAATTCGACCTGCTTAGGTGGAGTAAATTTTTTCTAGAAGCTAGCCATATTCCTTTGTTCGAAGAAGACTTGGTCGACCTACTTGGCCTAGATGCTTCCGACCAAGGTAAAGAGTCATACAATCACATTCATTATTTACTGGACAAGATAGTGGAAAATAATGTTGCCTACTATGAGATGATTGGAGATCTATAAGAAGACCAAAAGTTTACTTTGATTTTGCTTCATGCCAACTACGAAGCAAAGTACAAAGCCTTAAGTGAAGGTTGGGGCTTTGAGAAGAAGCTTGAACATTATGCCTCTATGTATAGAAGAAAATAGTTACTTTTAAGTCGAGAAGTTGATGAAGCCAGGGAGATAGCCAAACTTCTTGAGAAGGAAAATAAAAGGCTAAAAAATGAGTTAGACATTTTGAAGAAGTCATCTGCCAGTGGTGCTGATGAAGATGCTTCTTTCTTAGTGGCTGAGAATGCCAGGCTAGTAGTGAAACTTGAAGCTCTGAATAAAACCAAGCTCGGGCAAACTTCTAGGCAGCAGATCTCTAGCCGACCAACTATAGATGAGGCAAGAATCAATAAAACACTAGCCAACCAAGCCGACCAGTTGAAAGCAAATAGTCAGGCTATTACTAATTTATCTGTAAAGTTGGAAGCTAAGGATAAAGCCATTGACGACAAATATGTTTAATTAAAAGTGAAGAGTGATGTTTTGAAGAAACTTAAACATCAAGTTGAAACGTTAAACTTTTAATTTCATAAATAACTTAGAGATGTGTGGATGCAAGGCTACAATGAAGCTCTTAGCCACATTGACGATTATCTTTCCCAGAGCCATCATGAAGGTTATAAATGGGGATAAACCAACTGCCTAACCTTGTAAAATATGATCGTAACAGCGAGCTGTGGTACTGATATGAGCCTGGTCTGCTAGATTGTGACAATCCTCTATTCAAATTTGATATATCATAGATTCTTGCTGATGCTATCCCCCAGTTCTTGATCACCAAATATTTGGGAGACTATGGTATGCATGATGTTCATGAAATAGTTCGTCCTCCTCTTCTGATTAATGCATCGAGTAGCAGTAATAAATGAATGCTGAGGAATTTTAACTTTATCAACTCCCCTTATACCTTGGATGATCCTCCAACTAGTATGGAAAGAGTGCAGCCAATTTCCAAAGCTCAAGGAAAACGTCCAGTGGAATAGCTTTTATGTATTTTGTTATTCATTTACTCTTAAATATAATACAATTTGTATTTGAATAAAATTCATTCATATGCGTTGTCAACTTATGATTATTTAATCAATCAATCAATCAAGTTATTGTTTAATACTGAATTTTCAAACTATAATTGTAAGGCCATAGATTTTACTAATGCACTTAGATGAAACTATAAATAGTTTTATTGATCCAAGTTTAGCATTAGTTATCAGTGGTAACCAAGTGTATGAGGAATATATGTGTGTATTCCAATGGTTAGGAATGTTTACATGTCTTCCTGCATTTAACTTAGTCAAGTAAGCTTGTTTATAACTATTTGAGTTGTATACGAAGTTTTACAGGCTTCTTGTTCTTAACTTGTCAAAGATGAAGTCATACATGAAGTAAATTATTAGTGCCGACCAAGTGTGTTAGGAGTATATTCTTTCATTTAACTTGGTCGGGTAATACTTCTTGTTCATGACTTGTTAATACGATACATGAAGTAATATGCTGGGCGAGATACAACTGTGCCTTAAGCTGTTGGTGCATCTTGAATTTGATGTGCATCTTGAATTTGATTAGTTCAAGCTGATTGAGTATGTTCTGTGCTGATCAACAGATAAGTTCTACCTGATTAAGTTTGGTATGCGCTGTTGATCGGTAAGAGATGAAGACCAAGAGACATTTTTATTGGTTATTTCTGGGGGTGTATATCACCATACTCCAAAAAATAAAAATGGAAGGAACTAAAATTAATATTGTTATTGAACTTGACAAATAGTTCATAAAGAAGTAGAATATGTCAATGCCTTGAATTACTGATAATATTTTCAAAGGTGTTTGGCGTTCCAAGGGTTTTTGAATTCTTCTCCTTCTAGTTTCTTAATTCGATAGGTATCTGGTCGGATGACTGCTGATATGCGATATGGGCCATGCCATTTGACTTTAAGATTGTTGCTCATCTAGATGACCTTATTTAGGACATATTCGCCTTCTTTTAAGTTGGGTTGCCTGACCCTTTTATTATAAAGCGGGCAGTCCTATATTGGTACGTAACATTTATGAGAGCAACATCTTCCTGGACTTATTCTAATATGTATAAGTCTAATCGTTTCATCAAGTCACTTGCAAGAGAATAAAAATTAAGCACCTTGTGGGATGGTAGGTCTATCTCGACTGGTACCGTGGCTTATGTCCTAAATGCAAGCGTATAAGGTGTTTCTCCAGTTGTTGTTCTCGACGTTGCTCTGTAAGCCCAGAGAGTAGAATGTAATTCATTAATCCAATTTTCCTTGGCAGTATCAAGCCATTTCTTTAGTCCATTGAGCAAAGTTCTGTTTGTCACTTTCGTCTGACCATTGCTTTGAGGGTGGCCTGGTGTTGAATGGAGTTTCTAGATCTTGGAATGGATACAGTATGTTTTAAATTCATCGTTATCAAACTGGGTCCCGTGGTTTGTAATGAAGGAATATGGCATGCCATACCTACATATGATTCTTTTCTATATGAATTGGTATACCTTCTCATAAGGAATTTCTATTAATGACTCTGCCTACACCCATTTGGTGACGTAATAAAAAATAACTACCAAGTACTTGAACCTGCCTTTGGTGGTTAGAAATGGGTTGACCAAGTCAATTCCCCAACTAACGAATGGCCAAGGTGAGGTAGTGGGAGCTAGAGCAGCGTTATATGTTTTGTGAATTGCAGAGAACCTTTGGCACTTATCACACTTTGGGATAGAGATTTATTTAGTTGAGAGAGAACGGGGACTTTACCAACAAGGTGGCTAGCCTTACGAGAGATCTCCAAGCATACGTATAGACTCGTGAGAAACTTGAAGCCCTTGTATCACAAGTCAAGAAAGATCTCGAACGTGCTTAGGAGGTCAAGGTAACTATCGATGATACATTTAAGAAGATTGGTGAGATTCTCCTTGGCCTCGCTTTAGGAAACATCTAGAGGCAAAAAATTGGTTGGTGAGATTATTATGATGGTTGATGACTTTTCTAGATACTCGATTGTAGGTTTCCTTAGAGAAAACTCCGATATGGTTGAGTTTCTTACAAATAAGTGCCGTATCCTATAAAACCAAAATGGTGTCACTATTAATCGTTCGCATAGTGACAACGACACTGAATTTAAAGAAGCAAAAGTTGATAACTATTGCGATGAAGTTGGCATTAAACATGAGTTTTTAATCGTTCGTACTTCTCAGCAAAAGGGGATTGTTGAGAGGAAGAACGAACGATTGAAGAAATGGCTAAATCCATGATTCTAGGGAGAAATGTGCCTACACGTTTTTAGGCAGAGGCGGTGAGCACCGCATATCATACAGTGAATAAGGTATATCTTCTTTCGCACACTCTCTACACGCCTTATGAGTTATGGACAGGGAATAAGCCCAACCTATCATATTTTCATCTCTTTAGGAGTATATTCTATATATTGTGAGATAGAGAGCCTTTAGTAAAGTTCGACTCCCGGAGCGACGAGGGGTTATTTTTAGAATATTCATCAATGAGTAGGTCTTACCAGGTTATAATCTAGCTAGCTCTATGGTTATAAAGTCAATAACCGTTACGATTAGAGATGACGAGCCACCGACATTTGTTTCACCTAGCCCGCAATGTGAGGATGATGCACTCCTTGTTGATTATACCATCCTTCCTCATGCTATCATTGAAGGAGACACCATCTTTGATTCGAAAGAGTCATGACCCTTCCACTATACTTAGTGATCTTATATTAGGTGTCAAGATTCGTGCTCAACTCGAAAATATTGGTAGCTGTCTATGCTACACATCACTAGTCGAGCCCAAGAACATGAAAAAACCACTCAAAGACGAGCATTGGATGTTGTCCATGCAAGAAGAGTTACTTCAGCTAAGAAAGAATAACGTCTGGGAGTAGGTCCCCAACCTTTTGATACTAACGTGATAGGTACCAAATGGATTTTCTAAAATAAGGTGGATAAAAATAGTAACATAGTTCGCAATAAGGCTAGGTTGTTCGGTCAAGGCTACATACAGATTCAAGGTTTAAACTTTGACGATACATTCACTCCTATTAATAGGCTTGATTTCGTTCGCCTACTACTCGCCATAACATGTCATCTGCGCTTTCGGCTATATTCGAGATGTCAAGAGTGCATTTCCGTATGACATTCTATAGGAGGAGGTTTGCATTGAACAACCAAAAGAGTTTAAGGACCCAAAGCACTCAGGATGTGTCTACTATCTAGGAAAATCCTTATATGGTTTGAAGAAAGCACCCCATCCTTGGTACGAGAGGCTTACTTCCTATCTCTTAGCTCGCATCTTCAAGAGATGGGGAGTAGATAAGACGTTTATGAGGAGAATGAGTGGTGCTATTTTTATTACCCAATTCAATGTGGATGACATAGTCTTTGGATCCACGTGCTCCCGCCATGCTCACACTTTCGAGGAGGAAATGAAGAGTGAGTTTGAGATGAGGATGGTAGGTGAGCTTACAATGTTCCTAGGTCTTTAGGTTTGTCATCTTGAGGATGTGATATTCATATTTTAATCCAAATATGCAAGAAACCTTATGAAGAAATTCGGTCTAGACTCTGTTTAGCATGCTCTCACCCCTATGAGTTCATCGATAAAACTTATCAAAGACGCTTTAGGAAATGACATAGAGCCGACTTTATATCGCAGTATGATAGGTATTATTCTTTACGTTACCGCTAGTCGGCCTGATATTTCCTTTAGAGTTGGAGTCTATGTGTGCGCGATACCAGGCATACCTGAAAGAGTCACACTTACACGCTCTTAAATGTATTATCAAATACATGAATGGGACTCTATCATAGGTATTTGTTATTACTTTGATACCAATGATAGTTTGTCTGCCTATTCAAGTGTCGATCGGGTCTGGGATGTCGATGGTTATATGAGCACTTCGGGTGGGTATTTTTACTTTGGGGGTGCTATTCTATCGTGGATGAGTATGAAGCAAAGCTCTATATCTTTGTCCACGGTAGAGGCTGAGTATATAGCTATCGAGAGTTATTGCACACAACTCTTATAAATGAAGAAAATATTGGAGGATTACGACATTTCAAAGGGCACTAAGACTATAAATTGTGATAATACGAGTGTTGTACACATTTTAAGTAATCTAGTCCAACGTTTATGCACAAAGCAAATTAGGATACGAGAGTACTTTCTTCGAAACCTAGTTGAGGAGAAGGTCGTGTCCTTCAACTTTGTGAGCACCGATCCTTAGTTAGCTGACATTTTCACGAAACCATTAGATGCACTTCGATTTGAGGATCTTAGGAATCTTTAGGTATCTGCACCATTGACTGAGATTGAATTTGTTATCTAGTATAGGATGATTTTCATGCTTATTCATATTTATTCCTATCTCTAGATTGTACTACCATTATATTATCATTGTATTGACAAATTTCATTTTGATATATTTATAAAAAAATCCAAAAAGTTTTTTTCCCTAAATTTTTTTTGAAAAATACAAAAAGATTTTCGGTTTCTTTTTAAGAAAAAGTGAAAAAGACAAAAAGATTTTATTTTTAATAAATTTTTTGAAAAATTCGAAAATAGTTTTGTATTTTTTTAATACCGTATGTGGATGAACATTAAAGATGTCTGAGTCACCATTAATTCCACATCCACATGATTATTTGTAGTGTTTTGAGACGTGGCATCTTACCATTTATGAGATTTATAATGTGTGGAGTCATTAAGATTTGATAAGATGACAATTTGCTACATATTTGACTCCTTGTCACCTTTAATGCACACAAGCACGAACTTATTTGAGTATTTCACTTACCTTTCACATGTCGATTTTAATTTTTTGATCTCAATCCCGCTTTTAAATCGAATCAAATGTGAAAAATGAGATAATAAAAGTAGTGCATGTAAGAACCATTGCCCGAATTGAAAAAATAGAAAATCATTTTATTGTCTAATTTGATATATTTTAAGCAATGAAAACGGGCTGCGAAAGTCAGGTTGACTTTGCATGAATAGCCACCATTTGCATAAAAATAAAAAGATGTTTGAGGCCACTCTATAAGAACATTGATGCATCGCTAAATATAATCATTAATTTCTTCAAAAATAATTGAGAGGATAATTCACTATATGAGGTTTTGAGGGAGTTAAGTCAAAGATCAATGGCTTTGCATGTCCTATAAAAATCCTGCAAAGCATTGCATAGTGTTGGGCGTTATTGGTGATTAGGTTAAGTTAATTTCACTTGAGTTAACCATTTTTATACCTAAGGTAGACTTTGAGATCTTTCATTAGCGGTGTATCATTCCTTCATGCACATATGTTATGTTTGTCTATGTTGATTAACCAATAGAATATTTTCACATCTTTTTGTGATGATATCTTATTTTTATTTGTGATGCTTTGTAATTCATTATTAGTTTCTACTCCTTGTCTATTTCGGACAAAATAAAAGGGGGAGAACAAATTATGGGAGAGTTTAATTTATGGGGGGATTTGTTTTATGAATTTTATTTTATATGTCAAACTCGATGGCATCAAGGGTATTTGCTTTGTTTCATGTGTGTAGGAATTTTTGGTAGATCATATTCCTATTGCAATCAGTGAAGACGAAGTGACTAATATAAGACAAAGAAGAAGTGGAGATTTTAAGACATCATTATTTTTGTACCTATCCATTTTAGGGTTTGGGAGGGTATTAGGATATTTTTATTGTCTTATGGAGTTTCATTATAATTTGGATTTCAGTTTGTTATTTGTATCAAAATAACTATGGGGCATATGTAAGAGCACAATTTGTATCATTTGCATATAACTTAGGCTAACATAGTTTTTGGCATATATCGTTACCATTTGACTCGAGCCATTACCAAGAGCTGAATCTCAATTGTCTTTAAATTCAAGATGACCTCAACATTACAAAGGTATAAAGTAATTTAGAATTTAGAATTTATTCACGTTTATATTAGGAGATATTTTTATTTAAAAAATTGAGGCAATTTTCTTTATTCATTTTTTTTAAGTTCGCGCATCTTGTTCAAACAAGATGGGATTCTCATTCTAACGAGATCTCTTTTTCGTTCGAAGTTTACACCGATCTAACATCTAATGAGAGCATACCGACGTACTATTTTGTATCATTTGAAGCTCGGTTGAAAGCTTGTTTAAACTAAATTAGCAATATTGTTTGAATGAACTTCCTTTCATTCTAACGAGATGCTATTCTTGTTCAAACGAGCCTAGTTTTGATTTGAATGAATGTCGTCGCCTCGAATTTTGAGCTATTAATATAAATACCTATTTTGAAGGGATTTTAAAAGAGACTTTTGCAAAAAATGATTTTTGTATATCTGGTGCAAAAGTTCTCACTTTACTTAGGTCCAAAACACCTTTTGATTCACAAATCATCAGTCCCAAATATATATATTTTCATATTTAAGTTGCTCTCATGGAGAGATCTTCTTCACTGCTGACCTTTTGGTTCTCGAGGGGATCACTTCTGAATTAAGACAAAGACTGGTTGGTGGATACCGATGGTGGACTGACACTTGTGGACGACTCGGGAGAGAGCCGTATTCTTTAGAGATTTTGTAAGTTGTGTCTTGTAAAACTCTAACGTCCTGGTTGAAAAAAAGTTTTACCCGCATGTTTTTTTCCTCATATTGCCTTGTCTATTTGTATATTTTAATTTATCCGCTTTATCACCTGGATTCTTGTCTTAGGATATAATGATAAAATTTGGAATTGTGTTTGTTGATATTTAATTATATAAATAATCCGTTAAGATCGCAAGAGCACTTTCATGGTATTGAGAATGTTGGTGAAATTGGTTTAACTAGCCAACATGTCACCACCGCATAGAAAACAGTGGTTGAAACTGACCAAGAGTTGAGACAACAACGCAAAACTAAGATTTGAATATGATAACGGCTTTAAGGGCTGAAAATCATTGAAATGAATGTTGGTGTGTCCTCAAGCACCCAAGATCAACTAATACACAATTTAAACCTGATACTTGATAATATTGGGAATATAATATAGAATATTAGCATGATGATTGTAACACAACTGGCAGGTTGTCTCCTCCTACTGTCGCAATATCCAATGGTCAAGTATATGCACCACAAGTTGGTATGAATACGATCACTCAACCCAATCCTTTTCACTGGGTGTATTATAGACCGAACATTAGAGAAACTAATTTTGGGACAAACCTATGGATGGGAAAATACATAAACACTGTTGGTTTAGGTGTGAAAAGCCCACTAGATGGTTTAAAAATATCTAACTCTTACCAACAAAAGGAAGAATACTTGTCCCAGAAGTAGGTAAGACTAGGCCATACTACAATTGAACCAATTTAGGGTCTTCAGGGACTTCGATAATATGTTCAAATATGAATCGGGGCGTTAGGAAATAATAGGAGATTTGGTAGTTAACCTCTCCAAAGGGTAGATAACCGAATTCCCCCAATATTCCAACCAATAAATTTCTAAAAATAACAAAATATTCTCCCACCTCCATTGGGGAAACCAATACTTATGATAATCCAGACGATTTTCCCACCAAATAGGTAGTTACCTAAGAAAGTTAGGAGAAATGAAATTGTGGGCCAATGTATTGGGGGTGAAAACTCTAGTTTATAAGATCCATACCTTGAATGGGTAAATAGGATTGAACTGCCAAAGGATTTCAAATTCTCAATATTTTCTCTTTTTAGGAGATGGGAGCTGATTCACAATGGAACACATAGCAAGATTCACTAATTAATGTGCTGATGTAGGAACTAATGAATACCTCAAACTAAGTTTGTTCTCTAGTTCCTTCACTTATGTAGGCTTCTCTTGGTTCATAAAATTTCCTCCTAACACTATTCATGCATGACATAAAATGGAAGATATATTTTATGTGCAATTCTTCCAAACTGAATGAGAAGTATCCATGGTTAACTTGGCCTAATGAAGCCGAAATCCAGAAGAAAAAGCAAAAACTTTCATCAATAGGTCTAAAAAGAATAGGAAAAAATGGAAGATAATGTAGCTTGAGTCCGAGTTTTTCAAATTGACCCAAAATGGGCTAGAATTTAGGCTTCAAAAGAAGTTTGATGATACGAAATTTAGAGATTTAGTGTAATTAACTATCAAAGTGTCCAAATATGAGGCTCGTTTAGAGGAAGATCACGAGAGAAACACTTCTTATTTTAAAATATATTATAAGAACCTGGACTTAGAGACATATGCAGCTAAAATTATTTAAACTGAATTCATTCTTTGTGATCCTTTAATTCGAAAGGACACAACAATAGAGTCTTATGCCCCCCCAAAGGCCCCTTAAAGGGGATGTTTAAAAAATATTCCTTTGGCATCTTTAAGGCAGATGCAATTTTTTATTGTCTCTTAAAATTTAAAAGTTAAAACTATGTGATGATGTGAAAACGCCATATAAAATTAAAGGAAAAAATTATTGCAAATGGCATAATGTTTTCTCTCATTCAACTAATGCTTGCTTTGTTTTTTGCAACAGTGTGCAAGAGTTGATTATGAAGGAAACCCTAAAATTATCTAGAAGAGAGGGAAACACTAAGGGGGTTGATGAAGACACATTACCCAATGTGAAAGGTATGTGGACAAACATAGAATTCATTCAGATGCCTCGAAAAAAGAGGCACGTTGAGTTCAAAATGAATACAAAGGCTGAGTCTAGAACTTCGAAGCATGAAGTAGTTGCAGAACCATATCACAAAAGTCATGAAACACCTATGCATTATATATATAGGGGGAATAATATGTTGAAATGTGCAAATTTGTTGCTACAAATTGGAATAAACATAAAAACTTAAAAAATAATAGAAATGATTACTATACTACTAGGACCTAAGGCTTCCAAGATAAAGAAGGTTTTCAAGGGAATGTCATAGGGAAAATGAGGCTATTCATTAGGACCCATTATCCTCAAAGAAATACAAAGACAATAAGAGACAATCAAAAGGTTAGGCTAGTTTTAACGAAGAAAAATCATTCCAATATTTGGAAGTTTCAGGACCCATAAAGATTCCAAAATTAGTCCCTATGGTCAAGGGGTACTTGATTGGTTCGTTGCTCGAAACCCAAAGGTTTACCTAACTATTCAATAAGATGACTAGGAGGCTGAAATAGTAAAGCCTAAAAATTTAGCTCTTGGGATATGACATTTAGTACAACCACAAAAATTGAAGAAAATATAGCCAGATATTGTGATTTCTCGCACTCAACAAATGCAAATTAAAAGAAAATACAGGGCCTAACAAGAGGCTTAAAAAATTATGGATCCAAATGGATCAGAGGGAGTTACGTCTTCCTCTTTAAATACAAACCCAAGATTCTATAGAAATAAAGATGCATATGTTCTTGTAACATGCTAGTCGAAACGATTAAAGAATTGGAGAAAGCTATGAGTATTGATGAAGATAACACATACGGAGATAGTTCATCTGGCAAAGAGGTTAATGAAGAATTTATGGACGTGGATTCAATAGACCCTCCTCAAGGAACTGCTCAGAATGGTTACGATCCTCCCAAAGAGGTTCAAAGCCTAAGATGGATAAAAATTATCGAAAATGAAGTTATATGGGGATAATAAATTAGAGGTGGACAATCTTGGCTTATTTATGTTTGCTTTAGATTTAATATATGGATTCGAAAAATGTATATATGATATGACCAGTCACATTAAGCCTTTGTTTACGAAGTCGTGGGTGATTAGGTTACTAATTTATATAATATTGGTAGATACCGGTGTTTTCGTTAACATAATTCCATAATTCTTGGTTTCAAAAATAAAGAAACAAAATAATAAAATGGCACAAAGTCAAATTATAATTTCTAGCTTTGTTGGAGATAAAAATTCGATCAAAAGTGTAATACCATTAGATATTGAAGTAGGCACAAAAAATTATAAAGTTGCTTTCTTTATCATTGATGGTAAACCAAGATTCAATGTTTTACTTGATAGCAATTGTATTCATTCTAAAAATGTAAAAAGGGATAGATTTGTTAGAATGAATACAATCGCTATTTTTTGGTATACATCCACTACTGATGAAGGAGGATGTAAATGTAAATGAGGTGTAAGCAAAACCTTTGCCTTTCCACACTCTCTCAAACTGTGCTGAGGTTGGTCATCACCTGTTGGTGCAAAAAATTTTCTTCACTTCAGTCCATAAGTATTTTCAGTTGAGTTATCTGTGTCTCATTATTTCATCTTCTACAACTCCAATAACGGCATCTCAAAAATATAAAAATCCTAAGAGTTTCTTCAAATTTGGGTCTACCTCAAACATTCTACCTTTTAATGAAAATCCTCGGGCCATCGCTGTTTCTTATTTACCATACACCAATGAAAATCAATTTAATATGTGAGGTTGGGGATATTGGGATACTGCCATTATAGTTCGATCCCCAATCCCCCCTCCTCTATATATTTTGATTTGATTTTGCATTATAGACTCATGCTCCAAGGTTCCACTTGAACTTGTCACTGTATATGATAGGTCCTATTATTTTAGGCTTTTTACTATTAGGACGATCAAATTTTTTACTTTCCTGCTTGTTGTGACACTGATGTGTCTAGGGTCATGAGAGTTAGTCATGAATTCACAAAGTTTGATGATAAAAACTTCATCCCACCTATGTTTATTGTAAATCTTTGTTGTCTCCACCTTGTAATGAATAAAATGTACCCTGGACCACCACACGCCCCCATTCTACCCTTGAATACTTGCCACATGTGAGATATTCCTCGATGACTCATGAAGATATGGGGGACTATGCTTGGTCACATCTAATAAAATATCACTATCCCTTTCAAACTGACGTAAATGAATACCTAGTCATGAAAGGTTGATTCCATTTCCCATACCTTCATTCAATCCCCATACCATGTTATCTCAAACGGTATGTATTAATTTTTTTTGTCTGAAGGAAGGTTTCACTTAGATTCCTTTGAAGCCTTGGTTTCTAAAACCACTTTGTCCTCTGACCCTCTTTATTATTTAGTGTTATATCCCCATCGTTTGGTGGATGATCCTTTCCAAATCGGGAATAATA
This sequence comes from Sambucus nigra, assembly GCA_949130495.1. Lineage (NCBI taxonomy): Eukaryota > Viridiplantae > Streptophyta > Magnoliopsida > Dipsacales > Adoxaceae > Sambucus > Sambucus nigra. Next base: position 442,399,741 of record OX422220.1, on the reverse strand, counting down.
TGTGAGGGATTTCTTCCACACTATATATCCTTATGTGGAGTATCCTTCCTCTGCCATTAATGTTGACAATATTTTTAAAGTTCTTCATGCTTTTTCCCATCTTCAACTACTTGTATTGATGAAAGGACAGATAAAAAATAACTTTGCCTAGCCCTGCAAGACTATTGACCATTTCACTATATGTCCTAAAACATCTAGAGTTCATATTATCGATTTCCGTAAGACTTACCCCTCTTTTATAAAAAAAAAATATTCAACACTGTGATAACTTTGAAATCTATGAGGTTTGAGTTAAATCTTGTGATGATTTCAATTATTCTTGAACAAATTTTTATAGGAACGGAAGAATTTTGAGAAAGTTTATTTGAATGGCCAAGAGGATTCAATCAATTTTGGCTTTAAAGCCCTCTCATTCGAGGACATCATACTTAAGTCCAAGACCTTAAAACGTAAAGCTCAAGAGGCTGTGCAAAATTTCCAATCCAAAAAGTTATTATTCTTGGAATTGGTTCAAATCAAGCCTTACCTACATTTGGAAGAAAAGCATCTCAATTACCCATATAATACCTTCCATCACTTTGTGACTTCTGCTTTTCCTCATTACTATGCTTTTTCAGGATTGCGACGTTGTATTTCTTTGTATATCTTTTGTAATTTCCAGGCTTGAAATATTAATGGGAGAAATAACACTTTATTCATGTCAATTGATTGTCTGCATTGAAAGCAATATGCGGGGATTGCCTTTTGTTTGGTAATTAAATTATTAAGTGAACCAATTTTATCACCATGGTAAATTAGTAATTTAACCATTTGATGAATATCCTATCTTTTAACCAAATTCTATTATTTTCATGATCCCTTGATATATTTTTTTTCATGTTTTAGCCCTAAAATGTTCAAATTACAGAACCCTTTTATGTACGTATCTTTTTATTGGAAGTGGTCCCACAAATCTGTTAACATGTGTGGAAGCGACCAAATGATGATTTATAGTTGTCATTAATTCAAACATGGAATTTTTTTGTACTCTCCTTTAGACCAATGCACCTAGTTGCCTTGGAATTATCACCACTTGAGTTTTCATTTTTGGGTCGTTAATAGCTAAGCCCACAAATCTAATCATGGGAGCGTTTGGATTTATATAGAGTTTCATTTCCCTCCCCACTTCCCCATAATTTTGAATTTTGGAGGGAGCATGTTTACAGACACATGCCAACTTTTTCCTTGGCCTTTTAGCATTCCAAATGATTCTCTTTTAACTATTGAGGTTCATTTTAATAGGGAATTTTCCCCTTTTTTACCCTTTTTCTTTTCTCCCCAAACACATTTATGCCCTCAAACATTTTTCTTTTTCTCCAAGCTTTCACCATCAACGACGTCTAGCTCTTCAGAGGTCCACAAATATCTTTTGTTTGATGAAACCATTAATAGTCCCATGGCCAACACCTATATTGTTGTTTGGATAATTGTTTGCCCCTTTAAATCCTCATGCGGGGAATCACTAACCATCGTTGGTCCTTATTTTATATAAGAGCTTCCATTGCACATGTCTCCCTACTATCCCAAGTTTGGGGACCACGCTCTCCTTGTCCAAAGCAATATCAAAATCCAAACACCTTCCACATTAAAGCTTAGTGTTTGGATCAAAATAGTGGATGATTACTGGTCCACGTGGGTGCATAGAATGGTGTTTCTCAAAGCATCAGGCATGCAGAGATCTGAATTTTTTGATGCCATTAAACTTCATTTATTAAACATTGAGATTGACCCCTTTGTGATCCCACGTTCCATTTGATTCAACATTTAATTTCCTCAAATTCATTTTTGGGATGGAGGGTCCTATAATTTTGTATATTTGTCAACTGGTTGGGTTCTAGTCTCTAGGAGAGTAAATTCACCCATACATAGTTCCAATTGAGACTCCATTGACACTGAAGAGTGGAAACCCTCACTTGGCATACTCCACATTCATGCATGCACACATGAAAAACACTCTAAGTGTCACTGATATAGATTATATTTGTTTTCTTATTTGGTTATGAAGGCAAGCTTTTTATGCTAGTTCTCAAAGAGTAATGCTAGAATATTGATTCTTGTCTTCCAATCACATGGTTGGTAAGGCAGTTGCTATTTACGCTTACCATTTAGGCTATCTTTATATAAGTTATTATGAGATTGTTGGGGGATCCATTTAATGCCAAACAAGGTGGTTCATCGTGGGTCCTTCAAATGTGTCTTCATGCATATTTTCTAGTAATTAACCACATCAAATATGATTATAAACTTAGCCATTGTAAATATTATCACTTTATACCTGGGAATAAAATCTTCGAAATCCCTCATTATCATGTTTAAAATTTTAACTATTAATAAGCTAAGGATTTATTTGCAACCTGTGTTGGTAACCATTATATCACCATTCTTGTTGCTCCCAATTTTTGAGGTTCCTCGTATTGCCACATGAGTTTATCTCTATCGAGGAAGCTTCTTGATCCCTAGGGATTTGTATTTTGGAATATTACCTCACCTTTTCTCCAAACTCAAAGTCATTTAGGGAGCTATAATTGCCTGCCCAATTTGCAAGGCAACTTGGTTTTACAAATTTATTAGAGTTCCATTGAGGAGTTACGTCAATGTTTATGTATTCCATAGGTCCTATTAGCTTTCAAATGCATTTTTTTTGTAAGGAAAAACTGAGTATCATAGGAGTATAAGTATGCTTAGCATTGCAAGAGCTAGTTTTAATACATGGGTGACACTAGTTTTTATAGATTGTTGGTCCACGTACATTGAATTCTTCTTGAAACCATAACCAACATCCTTAGAGACTTTGAAGCCTTCTTCCTCTGATAAGTCTTTAATGATAACTTGTAATTTTATCCTTACTTGTATTGGCGATTTTATTTTCTCGTAGAAGTTCCACCCCCAGAAGATTATGAATCTTACCTGAATAAATGGAGGCTTTGGAGGAGATTTTTTTTAGGGAAACTAGGGATGAAGAATAATAAGTTCCTCTTGTTAGACTAACTAGGTCAAGATCTTCCTCTTGTAATATTACTAGTACTTCATCAAGTTCTACTAGGTCTGATGAGCTTCCTATCTCTGATACATTACTCATTCGCAAGAAGAAGCCTGTGAAAATAATAACAAGGAGGCCCATGCACCCAAACCAATTGACAGGTAAGCTAATACATTTTCTTTTGAAATAATTCATCACTTTTGTGTTACTAGACCAATGGATTTGACTTTGAATTTCTTTTTACCTTTTTGTATAGGTTCATTTGGTACTTCAACCATTGTCGGTGAGTCAATACCAATTGGAGATCCTAGTGCACTTCCTCCATCATCTCTAATTAATGTCCTAGAGCACTATCTGCATCATCTTCAATTGATGAAACAACAAGTGAGGCAATTGATGTTAATATTTAATCAGCTAATACCACTTCAAAACTAACTATTGATACTATAAAAAGTAGCTTTTTAGACGGTGGCCTAACATTCCCAAAAGATGGTTTATTCGTCTCAAATACTTTTTGGGACGCTATTTGGGACGGCTAGGATGGTCTTTTTGATAGGGGTTATAAATACTTTTTGTGACGCCATTGCTATCTCAAATAGTTGTTTTGAGACGAAAACTGACCTGTCTCAAAAGCTCATCATTTATATGACCCTTTTGAGACGGTAAGAGAGTTGTCCCAAAATAGTGCCTTTGAGATGGGAATTAATCGGTTTCAAAAGGCTACTATTTTACAAGATCTTTTTGATATGACAAGATAGCCGTCTTTAATATATTTTTGGGACAATTTTAACCATCTCAAAAGAGGTGAAGGGATCTTAAATTTTTTTGCCAAAATATTAGGGGCGATAAAATTTATCGCTAAAGTTTAATATAAAATTGAATTACATTTGAGACAATTTATTTAAGCATCACCGAATAATAAAAAAAAATATAATACATAAGATGATTTTCAACCAACACAATAAATCATTTTCATTCAATAATAGTTAGAGTTCTTACAAGCATCTCTAAATATTTATCAAAACAACAATTACAACAATAAGTTCAAATATTGAACTTGACAACAAAAATACATTAATTTCTTATACTCCAAAACGCGAAATGCTTCTATCAACGTAATCCCACAATCTTAAAGCGTACGACCTCCAAAATCACTGATTAACATTGTATGTTCTACAAAAATTGCCACCTGCAAAAATAAAAAATTAATGTCAATTGCGTCAAAATTAATATCCCACTCATAAACAATACAATATGCAATGAATCAATATAGTATATTCTCATCACAAACAATATAAATATCTAACTACAATTATTTAAAAAAAATCGGCAGAGTCTCCTTTGTTTATTCATGAAAAACACGGATAGCTAACCTGTTTTAAACATTAAAATTGATTCTAAGAATACTATACACCAACCAATAGAAAATTCTCACATCAAAGAAACTCCAAGAGAATATCTTATCAAGGCTACAAAGTGAAAGGGCCATCCGACCCAAATAATCTCCTAAAAGTCACTGGTAATATGTATTGCTAGTCTAGAAGGAATTAAACCAGCCTCTACAACTAACTGCCTATAAATAAAGGAATGGAAAGCACCAATAATTAAGGTAACTTTGGTACAGAAAATATAAGTAATTATGACAATTGTTCAACTTGTTTCAATTTTGGAATATCTAACGACCAGATACAAGTGAAGTTCACACCATTTGAGTCTATTACATAAACCTGAATTTACAACTAAGATGTCCTATATTTAGAGACTAAGTTGTTCTAGACCTAAGTATTATACACACATTAAAGTAAATTATAATTTATCAAAAATGTACAAATATCTATTACTTAGTAACATACTTAGTTTGTTCATATATTTATTAACTTCGTCTATGATGCATTAATGAACTTACATATTTCTCACTAAAGCCACAACCGAACATTCTTCTTAGATAGTCAATAAAATAATTTGAATTAGAATATAACCTTTCTAGTATACAATAATAAATATAGTGATCGACATATTACCTTCTTTTCTTTCCATCAACTTCCAAGAAATGTATGTGCATATGGCAATATCTATTTCCCTTAAGGTGAATGTAATTGGTATAACTGATTTTATGTTCATCTTTTTATCTGTAGAGTAGTACAAACATAATAAGTGTCGAGACAAAATGTAATTATATAATTATCTTACAATTGAAGAAATATCCAATAACCCATTTAGGTAAGAAAATATAACAAATTTTAAACTAATGCAATCAAGACATTCTAAAAGGATTTTAAAAAGTAAAATAGAATGTTACCAAGTTCTGAGTATGCCACAAGAATGAAAAGATCCATCCAATCACGAGTAGAATTTATCTGAATATCAATCATACTACCACTCCAATGCATACACCCAAACCAAGCATAACATGTATAAGCTATGCATGAGAAATTACTTCAGCACTTCCCCCCAAAGGTGTACACTATAGCATTTGTCCGCTCAGTAAATTCTGGCAATTTCATTGTTGTAAACATAAAAAAGCCATCACTTTTAATGGCACTATTTCTATCACACGACCATTAGGTCCTCCTAACACATCCACTAGTCCAATTTCATCTACTCCATTTATTACTTGCTCCATACCATGTGATATATTTTTATTCCTTTAACAGCAACCCATTTATCCTCGATGTGTAGTTTTCCAGAGAGACTGTCCCATAGGCCCCCGGTTCCTAGACGACATTTGTCTAAGAAGTTATTTGTGGACTTTTCGATTTCTTTGTAGGGGTATATTGGAATGATTATGCACAAGGCTTCGAATAATTGACATTTGGTTCTGTTTCTGATTTTTAAAATTAAACTTTGTCCAAGGAAATAACAGATTAAGTCTAATCTGGCCATTACAGAAGCTGCAACAATAACACCCGAGAAATGGGAAATTTCAAAAATTGGCATTAACTGATGTTGACATAATGTTACGGAATTTAGTATATTGGTGCTTATAAGATATGCATAGTATTAATAAAATGACATTTGAGTAGTTATCGAAAAATATTTTTGTAAGTTCATCATCCAGTGGAGCTTAAATGAGATTGAAATGACAGACTAAAGCTTTACAACTCATAACCAATGAAATTGATTAGGCTTTAAAACTAGTTTCCTGGATATCAAGAGTGCAAAATATAGGTGTAATACCCCGTATTTTTATGGCTTTTAAATTTGGGGATTTATTAAATTGAAATTGAGATATTAATTTAATATTAATCCGAAAATCATTTAAATATTTACTAGCGTGATGAGAGTTAGTAATTATTGGAATTTTGTTGTAAATTATTTTATGGGTAAATTAAGATGTGTAATTAAATTTAGTAAAATTATCATGAGAATATAATTTAATAATTTTGGAAATTTTATCGGGAGGCGCTTGTGTCGGATCGGGATTAAATTCGCATTATTAAAAGTGAATAAATTATAAGTCACCCGTATGATCATTTTGAGTGCGTCAATGTGTCCGGAAGGGCCGAGATAGTCAAAATAATGTACCCGGGGGTATAGTTTGGGTCTCGGGGCGTTTTTAGGCCTAATGAGCATCTCGGGAGAGAGTTTTAGACATTGGATATTTTTGGGCATGGAAACCCACGAACTTTCTAAGGTTATATCAGATGTTAGGGGTTGTCTTCTAGGGTTAGCATAGCCAAAAACCAAGAACAACCATTGGAGAGGAAGTGTATAATCTTTCCAAGGAGTTCTAGGCAAAGAACTCCACCGTTTGCACCGCCGTCACCGCCAAATTGTAGATCGCGCGACGAGGAACACAACCAAACAAATTTCTCCCATAAATCAGAAATAAATATTTCCAGGCAAGTATCTATCTTGATTTATTTTAGTTAATGCTTCAATTATATTAGTCTAGGGTTGATTAGAACCAATTTCATGAAAGAAAGCATATATTGGAGACTATAATTCACATGTTATAGAGGTAATAATCATGTTCTGGAAATCTATTTCACATGTAGAGGTTAAACCAACAATTTTCATTGAGTTAGGAGTAGAAAATCTGGAAAAAGGATGGGAAGAACTAAGTTAAAGAAAAGATTAGGGTCCTTGAGGTTTATATAGATTTAGCCCATGTCAATTGTTATACTTGATGAAAACTCACATGTTTTACGTAGGAAATTATTTATTTGGGTATATAATCCGTGTAGTATCATTTGTTGGGAGTTTGTGAGTGAAATATGATGATTTGGTTGAGTTATGAGAAGGATTTCCGTAGCTTAATTTTTTGCAGTTTCGTCATAACTGCTTGATCGATCGACCAAAGAGCATCGATCGATCGATGATCGATCGATCGACCCCCTTCCATCGATCGATCGACCCCTCCTGGAAAACTCATATTCCTCCTTTAAATATTTATTTCGATTAAAATGAGTAGTAACCTTTGAACCTTACTGCTAGAACATTTTGGGACATAAAGAGGACCAGTAGGACTTAGTAAAAAGGGAGCATTTAAAGTATGGAAAATTTACGGTTAACGGGGAGTAATTATACATAGGAAATTATGGAAACGTGTAATCAAAGGAGTAAGATGCGTAAGAAAGTTACGTTAGAAAATAAGAGAGTACCAACTGAATTTATACAATGGGGAATAGAATATTACGAGTGAAATGAGGTAAGTGTGGAATGTCCTATAATTAAGAATAAAAGAGACGAGCCATTATACGGGATAATCTAGTAGTGTGTACTAAGAACGAGTATCATAAGTATGGGTCGTGGGCGTACCTAATTTATAAATGGGAATGGTAGTATATATATATATATATATATATATATATATATATATATGACTGTGTTTATGCATATACTATATACGTGTAAAAATCATACCCGCGCTACTTGCTATCACTGAGTTTACCATGCCGGGACAGTCTTATCTCGATGGTACCTTTATGGGGGATATTGACTTGTACCCTAGAACATAGGAATCCTTGGTACAGGCTATCTGATTGATAGTTAGACGGTCCTAAGATACGTGAGGGTATGTGATGACCTTTTAGTGACTTGGAACTATGCTTCGCCTCAATTTGTATGTGTTTTGTGCTAATACAGTTCGAGAGTGATTCCGAACTAGTATTTCCCTTAGTACGAGTGATTCGGGGACTTGATAGCAGATTATGCCAGCACCATAAATTTTATGTGGGGTGCCGATAGTATATATATATATATTATATGAGTGATTAATATATGTATAGACTTGAAACTGGGAACTTTCTATTGTGACTAAAAGTAGTTAAGTAATGAATAAATATTCCGACTTTATTGTAAGTGTTTGAAAAGTTTGAGAAAATACTGAAAGACTTTATAATGAAATGAGATTTATGTAAAAACCTTATTTTCAAAAATTAATTATCTTAGCCCTAGTAATTTTTGGCATGAAACCTTATGAGGAATTTAAGATAAGCTAAACTTGTGGGGATTAATAGTGCGGTAGGTGTGCACATTAGAAGAGAGCTGAGAATTTCTCAAGAGAGTGCCGCATATTAATATAATTGTTGCATTATCCAATAAGCATTTTAAATACTTGCTAAACTAAATTTTTAAATGTTTTACAATCGGGCTCTGGCCCGTTTCCTGTTATCTCTTCTCTCTTGTATATATATGTATATATTACAGGTGCCCAGCCACAGGGGAGTAATGCATAGGATTCTTTGGAAGGAACGTGCTGCATCTTAGGTGGGAGTTTTAGGCCTTTTGCTTAGACGACCTCATTATTGACTCCACTCTTAGTTCTGTTTTATCCAGTTGGGCATGTGTCGCCCTTTTTCCTTATTCAGTTGGTTTTGTCAGAGATTATGATTCATTTACTTTTAGTATTTTACTTTGGGATTTGTAACTGTCAGGATGTTTTTCCTTCGTGGTTTTAAAGTTGGAATTAGTTATTTGAATGCTTAAATTGCTTGGATGATCTTTTCCAGTCTAGTTATTTGTGTGACTCTTAAACTGTGAATTATGAAAGGTTTTTATAATTGGACTTAAATTAAAAATGGAAATAATGTTTTAAAATGGTTTTGACACTTAACTTAATTAATTATGGTGTTTAAATTGAAAAGTGTATTTTGCGACAGTGATGCTAAGAATGAACCAACCGTTCACCTTGGTTATAATTTAATAAAGGACTGATCACCCGGTATTTATTTAGACGGGGTGTTACAGGTGGTATCAGAGCATCAGGTTATAATGTCCTTTAGGATCTGTATGGATTATCTCATTTCCATCTTAGCGTCTTTAATTTAGAGCCCTAACATTAGGAATTTTGTATTGATATTTATGCATTGGAAATTCGTGCTTCTGCGATTTGTCGATGTGAATGTTGAACTTATCCAGATTATTTTAAACTTTCAGATGGCCCATAAATAGGAACAAGCTAATTCCATTGGGGAAGTTAATAAGCAAGAACAACTCACACCTTAAGTGTCTCTGAAGAGGTATTAATCGCCGAATTTGCAGGCATCGTGGCACAAGCAGTTACCACTGCAGTCTTACAGTACCACGATCGCAGTATGCAGCTCAGAGGAGGCAAAAGACCTAAAGAGATTAGTCAATTTCATATGACTAGAGTTGACAATAGTGCAAAGACACCGAAATTGCGGCAACAAACCCGTTAAGACCAAGACGTCTCCAAAGGTAACAAAATTTACGTAGAGGTCCAAAAGCGTCAGGGCCAACAAAGTCGGGGTCAGAATGAAGTCACAAAGAGGTGTTTCAAATGTGGAATGGATGGTCATAAACGTCAATCTTGTCTGAATCAAACTAGAGAGAAACCCCAAGCCTACCAATGAGAAATTTCAGGATTCTGCTATAAATGTGTGCAATTGGGTCATAAGTGGAAGGATTGTCCTCAACCTGACATCGTTTTCCCTCAAGTTGTTGAGCAAGGCCAAGGAAAAGGCAAAACTAGACAACCGTGTAGTAAAATGAGATAGTTTCGAGGCAGGTGCTTCAAATGTGGCAAGAATGGCCATAGATGTCAGGATTGCCCAGAAGGTAATAGGGCCCCATGGCAGCAGGGTGCCCGTAATAAACTGCAGAGGCTAACTCTACCCGCCATCCCAGCAGCCTCAGATCAGCTGGGGCAATTGCAGTATGGACGTGTCTATAACGTCCACCAGATAATAGCACCTCAGGCACCACCCGCGATAGAGGGTACGTTTCCTATACATGGTACTATGGATCTAGTTTTATTTGGTATTGGAGCATCACACTATTTTATAGCTACTCATTGTGCACGAGCCTTTAGGTTATTAGACACGACAAAGAGTACAGTGTCGTGCGTAGACTCACCATTGGGGAATGAGTCTTTGATTTTCTATATTAGGTGATAGGAAGAATGAATTAATATATCTATCCTTTAGAGATGTGAGAATTAAGAGTTATACCCATATGTTTGGGGGCAGGATTTCAAGAATCCCGATTGTATGTATCCAAGGTTCATGGAATGCGATTACCACAAAAAATGAACAATAGTGCAATTGGTGAAATGTTCTTTGTTAAGTGTAATTACGGGAGGAGATGTAACTTTTCTGTCAAGAGACGGAATAAGGGGATATATGCTATGGACGGAGGACCTAACGGATCTCGATAACAGACAATTCTAGGTAGTAGTGTATCAAGGGAGGTTCCTTATTTGAATTTCGCTTTGCGAGACATCCCACGCATGAAACTTAGCGTAAAGTACGAAATAGGGAGATATTTGGTCGTTAGTCCATGAGTTCGATACCTCGGTCATAATAGGAGCAGGTAATTAAATATATAATTTGGGAGTTAAATTATGATTTAAGTCCAGTGGAGCCAGTGGTGTGGTAAGAAAGCATCGAAAGTTTTGTTTTATCACTACGAGTTGAAGGATGGAACGATGATAAGGGGAATTTAAAATTCAAATTTCTAGGGGTGATTGAGAATACCTAAGTGTTGTAACCACGTTCTGAGCACAAGGGAAATAAAGAGATGGGATGATTTTAACGTGGATTATCTGGGAAAAATTATTAATACAAGAGAGATGACTTGTATTTATTTCGATGTATAGAGCAGTGGTAATTTATTTTAGTTATTGTATTTATCGGGAGGATTATTGTGCTTATTTGAAGAAATTTGAGATTAGTGTTTTGTCTTTTGTTATTGTGGGATGTAAATGCTCTATACCTAGTATTTTGATGAATTTGGATAGTTTTATCGATGAGTAGAACACCGTTCGCTCTTTCCGGGTGAGCGGGGTGATACACAATGTGGGGATCCTGGTTAGCTGATGATAGAATTGTCCGAGTTGTAGGGATGTGAGAATATACGTGTGAAATATATGTTTATGGAACTAACATAATGAGGTGTAAGAGGTAGAGTGGATTAAGCATCACGTGAAGAAGGATGATCCATATATACATGTGCGATTAGAGTAGCATGCCCGAATTTGATTAGAAGGCTGTAGGAGGCCATTTAAAAAGGGGTATTCCTTGAGAAGGGTAGAATTTAATTATTATGGAGAACACTCAAAGCGGAGTTGTAATTAGTCAAATGTGGAGAGAGACTGACGCGTACAAAGAGTGAAGATGTTAGTATGGTATAAAAGGTCCAGAAGTGCACATCGTGGAGAAAAGTGTGCGGATCGAAACTTTCAGTATATGCAAAGGAAAGAAGGAGAGTGTTAAGTGTCACTTAATGTGAGACATTCCAAATATAAGTCGATGTTGAGCGGGGCATAGTGAGTGGTCTCCTCATACACCACTCATATATAGAAATCGGTTGAAACAAGGGGATCAACCCGAGTATTTTATGGCTATCGACAATTTCTATAGTGGAAGAGGCCGGTAAAGTCCGTAAAGTTTCTTGGATGAGTTGCCAACCTCAAGGTAAGATCAAGAGTTCCTTAGAACATTTGGAACAAGATGCCTAAGAAGGAAGTGATTGACACTCCTTGGAGTGATTTGCAATATTAGATAGTGTGCCCCAGTCTTCATTCGAGAGGAAGGATCGCGCCGGTACGTGGTCCTACATGGTATTTTTCTGAATTAGGTTGAGATTTTTGGACCCCACCTTAAATATGGGATTTCAGGAAGCATCGGGGATATCATTTCGTTTTAAGCAGGTTGTATCACCCATGATTCGGGGAGTAAGCGAGCGGTGATTGACCATTAGTAGAGCAGTGTGAAAATAATTTTGGATTCATGGTGATCATTTCTTTTCCACAACGGTTCTAGCTAACAAGTGGAGTATAGTACGATAATTGGGGTGGATATTACCAAATGGTAGGGTTCCGTGGGATCACTTGTACCTGTTTATTGTGAACAAAATGCTTATTGAGGTTTTGGTGTGGAAAAACCTTAACTTTTAACACTACGAATGTTAAGAGATGGGCGGGTAATCAGAATTTTGGATTGGTTGAGTTAGAATCTGATGTTTATGGTGGAATTACCACTGCTGCTTTAGGCAAGCAAGTTGTGGTCAAATGTTCGTGTGGTTTCTCTCAGAATGGTAGATTTGTGTTTAGATAGATACGAGTAATTATTATGTAGTGAGGTGCGGCCTCCCAATATTGTTGTAATAATGGGAGTCAATGATGTATAGAATCGTCTTATGCGAATGTTGTCGGATAGGAGCATATTGTGGAAGTGTCGTTAAAGAGAGTGTTAAACAAGCTTGATGTGAAACGGGGGCTATAGTGATTGGGCGCCTTACTTTGAAGTTAGTTTGCATACTAATAAGGTATCCAAAATTGTTTTACTGGATATGCCTTATTTTTCGAATTTCGGGACGAAATTCGTTATTAGGGAGGAAGTATGTAATACCCCGTATTTTTATGGCTTTTAAATTTGGGGATTTATTAAATTGAAATTGAGATATTAATTTAATATTAATCCGAAAATCATTTAAATATTTACTAGCGTGATGAGAGTTAGTAATTATTGGAATTTTGTTGTAAATTACTTTATGGGTAAATTAAGATCTGTAATTAAATTTAGTAAAATTATCATGAGAATATAATTTGATAATTTTGGAAATTTTATCGGGACGCGCCTGTGTCGTGTCGGGATTAAATTCGCATTATTAAAAGTGAATAAATTATAAGTCACCCGTAAGGTCATTTTGAGTGCGTCAATGTGTCCGGAAGGGTTGAGATAGTCAAAATAATGTACCCGGGGGTGTAGTTTGGGTCTCGGGGTATTTTTTGGCCTAATGAGCATCCCAGGAGGGCATTTTAGACATTTTGTATTTTTGGGCATGGAAAGCCACGAATTTTTTAAGGTTATATCAGATGTTAGGTGTTGTCTTCTAGGGTTATCATAACCAAAAACCAAGAACGACCATTGGAGAGGAAGTGTAGAAGCTTTCCAAGGAGTTCTAGGCAAATAACTCTACCGTTTGCACCGCCGTCACCGCCAAATTGTAAGTCGCTCGACGAGGAACAAAACCACACCAATTTCTTCCATAAATCAGAAACAAAGATTTCCAGGCAAGTATCTATCTTGATTTATTTTAGTTAATGCTTCAATTATATTAGTCTAGGGTTGATTAGAACCAATTTCATAAAAGAAATCATATATTGGAGACTAGAATTCACATGTTATAGAGGTAATAATCATGTTCTGGAAATCTATTTCACATGTAGAGGTTAAACCACGAATTTTCATTCAGTTAGGAGTAGAAAATCTGGAAAAAGGATGGGAAGAACTAAGTTAAAGAAAAGATTAGGGTCCTTGAGGTTTATATAGATTTAGCCCATGTCAATTGTTATACTTGATGAAAACTCACATGTTTTATGTAGAAAATTATTTATTTGGGTATATAATCCGTGTAGTATCATTTGTTGGGAGTTTAGGAGTGAAATATGATGATTTGGTTGAGTTTGGAGAAGGATTTCCGTAGCTGAATTTTCTGCAGTTTCGTCATAACTGCTTGATCGATCGATCGACCAAAGAGCATCGATCGATCGATGATCGATCAATCGACCCCCTTCCATCGAACGATCGACCCCTCCTAGAAAACTCATATTCCTCTTTTAAATAGTTATTTCGATTAAAATGAGTAGTAACCTTTGAACCTTATTGTTAAAACATTTTGGGACATAAAGAGGACCAGTATGACTTAGTAAAAAGGGAGCGGGAGCGTTTAAAATATGGAAAATTTAAGGTTAATAGGGAGTAATTTATACATAGGAAATTATGGAAACGTGTAATTAAATGAGTAAGATGCGTAAGAAAGTTACGTTAGAAAATAAGGGAGTACCCACTGAATTTATACATTGGGGAATAGAATATTACGAGGGAAATGAAGTAAGTATAGGAATTTTTTAGAAGTGGATTTATTGGAGACAAGCCATCATACGGGATAATCTAGTAGTGTGTACTAAGAACGAGTATCATAAGTATGGGTCGTGGGCATACCTAATTTAGAAATGGGAATGGTAGTATACATATATATGACTGTGTTTATGCATATACTATATACGTGTAAAAATCATGCCCGCGCTACTTGCTATCACTGAGTTTACCATGCCGGGACAGTCTTATCTCGATGGTACCTTTATGGGGGATATTGACTTGTACCCTAGAACATAGGAATCCCTGGTACAGGCTATCTGATTAATAGTCAGACGGTCCTAAGAGACGTGAGGGTATGTGCTGACCTCTTAGTGACTTGAAACTATACTTCGCCTCAATTTGTATGTGTTTTGTGATAATACACTTCGAGAGTGATTTCGAACTAGTATTTTCCTTAGTACGAGTGATACGGGGACTTGATAGCAGAGTATGCCAGCACCATAAATTTTATGTGGGGTGCCGATAGTATATTTATATTATATGAGTGATTAATATATGTATAGACTTGAAATTGGGAACTTTCTATTGTGATTAAAAGTAGTTAAGTAATGAATAAATATTCCGACTTTATTGTAAGTGTTTGAAAAGTTTGAGAAAATACTGAAAGACTTTATAATGAAATGAGATTTATGTAAAAACCTTATTTTCAAAAATTATTATCTTAGCCCTAGTAATTGTCGGCATGAAACCTCATGAGGAATTTAAGATAAGCTAAACTTGTGGGGATTAATAGTGCGGTAGGTGTGCACATTAGAAGAGAGGTGAGAATTTTTCAAGAGAGTGCCGCATACTAATATGATTATTGCATTAGCCAATAAGCATTTTAAATACTTGCTAAAATAAATTTTTAAATGTTTTACAATCGGGATCTGACCCATTTCCTATTATCTCTTCTCTCTTGTATATATATGTATATATTACAGGTGCCCAGCCACAGGGGCGTCATGCATAGGATTCTTTGGAAGGAGCATGCTGCAGCTTAGGTGGGAGTTGTAGGCCTTTTGCTTAGACGACCTCATTATTGACTCCACTCTTAGTGCTGTTTTATCCAGTTGGGCATGTGTGACCCTTTTTCCTTATTCAATTGGTTTTGTCAGAGATTATGATTCATTTACTTTTAGTATTTTACTTTGGGATTTGTTATTGTCAGGATGTTTTTCCTTCATGGTTTTAAAGTTTGAATTAGTTATTTGAATGCTTAAATTGCTTGGATGATCTTTTCCAGTCTAGTTATTTGTGTGACTCTTAAACTGTGAATTATGAAAGGTTTTTATAATTGGACTTAAATAAAAAATGCAAATAATGTTTTAAAATGGTTTTGACACTTAGCTTAATTAATTAGGGTGTTTAAATTGAAAAGTGTATTTTGCGACAGTGATGCTAAGAATGAACCAACCGTTCACCTTGGTTATAATTTAATAAAGGACCGATCACCCCGTATTTAATTAGGTGGGGTGTTACAATAGGAACAAGTGAATTGTGCTATGTTTTGAATTTTGATCAATAATAAGGAAAATGAAGAAGAAAAGAAGTATTTTCTACTATTTATCACAAAATATAATAAATGGTATTCTTTTCCCATTTCCTTAATAATTTTCCTCTATACAAAATTATATCTGGATATAGCATTGAATCTCCACACCTATCCTGTTTGAACCAGATGGAAAAATGAAACTTGACTTGAATACTGAACCAAATTTGGATGCAACCAACATTAAATAAACCTTGCTAAATTGTCTACTCAAACCTCAATATGAACTCTAGGATTATCTCCAATCATAGTGTATAATTTGTGTAAATCTTATGTCTTAAACTATAATTATACATAGTTTCATTTTATACTAACATTATTTACTTTCAACCTTTTCTCGTGTGGGAACGAGAGATCAATGTATATGTTTCACCAATAGTTCTTTTAATTTATTTTATATTGACTCTGAATCTTGTTTGATCGATAGATCTTCGCTTAAAAAATATAACTTTTCTAAATTTAGGACAAGTAAAATGAAGATATAAACTATTAAAGTTGGTTAAGAGAGAGAAATGGATATGATAGTCAACTATGAAAGTGTATCTTGCACAATTATTTTACACTCTTAAAGTGTATGCTTTACCCCAGACTAGGTAAAATCGGTAAAACTAAGACATGGAAGCATGTAAACAGTTGTTATGATACCTATTCATACATCAATCCATAAAACAATCGAAATACATAACATTAAGACTTAACTTATATTTACATATATTTTACTTGATACATATATATATATATATATATATATATATATATATATATGTGTGTGTGTGTGTGTGTGTGTGTGTGTGTGTGTGTTATTTAAATTTCTACTAACTTTTATTAAATACTATGTAAATAGTTTTTAATTTTTATTATATATATAATTTTGTTTGTATACCTTTACTTAAATATTATCTTATAATATATATGTATATACTATGTGTTGATACAAAAATTAGTCAGCTAATGTGGACCAGTTATGTTAAGACACGTGTAATCCAGCATGGCATAAATATATATACCGAACAACTTAACGCCCCGAGCTACTCAGCATACCGAGCTACTCAAGTATACTGAGCAACTAGCTGGGAAGACTAAATTACCAAGACAGATTCAATGAATATTCTTACTATGTACCTATGTATATACCTATTTAATAACGGCGTATTGCCTATCCATATGGGCAGCCCAAGGGCTATAAATACATTGTAATACCCTCATGGCAGGGTAAGCGATCATAAGAAAAAGCTAATCAACATTAAGGCAAAGCACCTAGCAATACCAGACAGTGGACGTATGCCATTTCATTAAGGCTGGACCACTTTAAAATCCTTTGTCTTACTTTTTTATTCATATTTATCTGTGATTAATTACTTAGATCAAATCTAGTTTTTTACATCAACAGATTGGCGTCGTCTGTGGGAACGACTATACGTAGCGTTTTTCACTAAAAACTTATCATAAATGGCTGATATCCCAGAATCTAGTAATAGGAACAATGACGGGAATCCTCTAAACCCTTATGCTCCTCCAAATACACATGATATCACTAGGATTATGGCAAATTTAGCCAGGGGACAAACATCTATGCAGGAAACCATGCGACAGTTCATTTAAACTGTCCAAAACGGAGGATCTACCCAGTCAAGACAACAAAGCGTTCGTAGAAGCATGCGTCCACCGTCGTCACGATCTAGACATACTAAATTTCGTCATGCCGAGAATTCAAGTGATCCATCCTATCACCATGGCCTAAATTCACCAATAAGAATTTTGGATTCTCAAGAAGATGTTACTCTAACTCCAGAACGAACAAGCGCTCTAGAAAGGTTGAGCAGAGTTTCTCCTTTTGATCGTTTAGGCCATAGGAGGAATATAAATCCTCCTCGGATTACGTTGAGAAATTCTCAACGATCAAATGATTTAAGGGAAGGCTCAACCCAGTCACATACCAATCCCAGGCCTGTAGCTCATACAGAAAGATCCCAAGAGGAGAATTCTGCACGACCTATTGCTCGTGCGAATATAAACAAATCAGAGGCTGGCAATGATGCTTTGAAAGGGTCTATTCAGAGACTAGAAGAAAGATTAAGGGAAATGGTTAAGACCAAAAACCCTCTCTAAAGAACATTTATCAGAGGATCTACATTTGCACAAAAAATTGTGGATTTCCCCACACCATCAAAGTTAAAGTCTCCTGTGGTTACGTCTAAGTATGATGGCAAAACCGATCCTGTTCTCCACATAGAGTAGTATCAAGCTGCAGTAAAAATCTATGCAGTCCCAGAAAAAATGAGGTGTAGAGCATTCTTAGGAACCATTACTGGATCCGCTCAGATATGGCATAATAGCCTTCCCTGGGGAAAGATTGTGATCTTCCATCAACTGGACGAGCTCTTTATAGGAAATTTCTATGTTGGTGCAAAGCCGATTAAAAGGGAAGCACATCTGTTGAGCATTAGACAGAAGGTAGGAGAAAGCACCAGGGACTATATCATTCAAAAATTGGAAGTCATTGACTATGAGGAGAAAATAACAATCACGGCTCTCATGAGTGGTCTTTTACCAGACAAGTTGTACTACACTCTGGCTAAGGATGCTCCCAAATCCATGGCTGAATTGATGGCCACAGCAGCTAAAATTATGAATGCCGAAGAAACTATGACTGCGAAGAAGAATGTTGAGACAAAGGCAGAAACTAAAGGTGAAGGTAAATCGGAGAGGAAAGATCACAAGCATAAAGGTAGGAGCAAGCAGTCAAAAGGCAAAGAAACATTAGAACACCTGAGGAAGTATGCAAATTATACTCCCTTAAAGGTGGATATAAACTGCGTTCTAGAAGAGATCAAGAACAACTAGGAACTGAATTGGCTAGAAAAACTGAGGACAGCTCCCGAGAAAAGGGATTAATCCAAGTATTGAGAGTTCCATAAGGATTATGATCACACGAACAAGAAGTGTGTGGCTCTCCAAAATGAGATAGAGGCACTCATTAGACGAGGGAAGCTGATAAGTATTTTGATCGCCAGAATAGTGGGAGGACCAACAACAGAGCTCAGAAAAGGTCTAAATCTCCTTGCTTACCAAGAGACAATAAGAAAAGGGACTATGAAGATGACACTGAAGATGACCCCGATATCCCAAAAAGGCCAAGACAACCTGAGCGTGAGGTATTTTTAATTCGTCTTGGTTCATTCGATTGTAACATGATTACATGTGGAGATACATGAAGGAGTGATCATATCGCTGAGAGAAAAGTTTACCTCAATGAGGCACAAGCTTGTTCCTATATACAATGGATAAATCTAGCAGAAGAGGATCACCCGAGGAAGGTTAACAAAGATAAGCTGGTCATTGATTTCTCCAAAAATAATCTGGAAGGAATTTTGTAACCTCACGATGATCCTCTAGTAATCAAAATGAGAATGAAGGATGTAATCATATCAAGAGTACTGGTGGATAATGGTAGCTCGACAGACATTATGTTTTACCACTGTTCTAAAAAACCCGCCTAGGCATGCCTAGGCTTTAGGCTTGAGAGAAACGCCTCGCCTTAAGTTTTTTACGCCTTATTCTTGGTAAAACCCTTAAGACGCACTTTTTTCTAAAAACAACAATGCTTTAGTGAAACGATATCTCCTTTTAAAGAATTTTTTTACTAACCGGACCATTATTTCATCCAAAATAATCCAATAGTATATTAATTTGCATATATTCGGACATATTTTTATAATATGTATAATTTTAGTATTTTAATAGCCTTGTTATGGTTTAAAAATATTAAAATATATTAAGAAGGCCTAAACGCCTTTTCACGTCTTTTTACGTCAAGGCCCGCCTAGGCTTCTAAGGCTTAAGGCTTGGCCTCCACGCCTCGACCACGCCCCGCGTTTTTTTGAACCTTGTGTTTTACCCTTGCTTCGATAGTTTGAACTTAAAACTTGGTCAGTTGGAGCCATATCACAGGCCCCTCATTGGGTTCTTTGGAGAAAAAGTTTTTTCGCTTGGGACGATCAAGTTAGAAATGTTGATTGGTACCTGGATTTCTTATAAATCAGAAAAGGTATGCTTCTTTGTGATGGATAAAAACATCCAATCAGCCTACAATATAATCACAGGGAAAGTAGGATTAAATTTTTTGAGGCAGTTCCATCCACTATACATCAGTGTTTAAAGTTCCCGACCAACTTTGGGGTTAAAATTGTGAAGGGCGATCAAAAAGTAGCTCAGGAATACTACTACTCATCTGCCGAGCAAGAAGAATTAGAAAATGCCAGGAAGAAAACTACTACGTATCAAGTGGATGAATTTGATGAGTTTGAGATTGAAACCTTAGACCCAAGAGATTAAATGGAGCTCGTTAAAGGCTAGGTCATGGAGGAAACTAAAAGCATTATTCTGGATGACGAGAAATTAGAAAGGATAACTCAGATTGGTGCTTCACTTGATCCGGTATTGAAGCAAGAGCTGGTGGCATTTCAGAAGCACAGAAAACAAGTATTCGCATGGAGTCATGAAGATATGCTGGGGATAGACCCAGCTTTCTTATGTCACGATCTTAATGTCAAAAAAGAGATCAAACTAGTAAAGTAACAAAGAAGAGTCTTTAGTCTGAAGAAGAATCAGGCTATTTAAGAGGAAGTGGATAAGTTGCAAAAGGCTTCTTTCATCGAAGACGTCAAATATCCTGATTGGATGGCTAATGTTGTGATGGTGAGGAAGAAGAAAAACAAATGGAGAATGTGTGTGGACTTCACAGACTTGAATAAAGCTTACCCAAAAGATCATCTCCCTCAGCCCAAAATAAATCAGCTAGTAGATGAAACTTTATGGCATGAATTGCTAAGCTTCATGGATGCCTACTCCTGATACAATCAAATTAAAATGAAGCCAGAAGATAGGGAAAGTATTTCTTTCATTACCCCACGAGGAACATATTGTTATAGTGTTATGCCTTTTGGTCTTAAGAATGCAGATGCTATATATCAGCGGCTGATGAACAAGGTGTTTGTAGAGCAGATTGGAAAAAATATGGAGGTGTACATCGACGACATGTTGACCAAAAGTAAGAAAGCACCTGACCATATAGCTGATTTGAGCCAAACATTTGACCAATTAGAAAAGTACCACATGAAGCTGAACCCGACCAAGTGCGCTTTTAGCGTACAAGAAGGCGTGTTCCTCGGGTACATTGTGAATCAAAGAGGGATTGAAGCAAACCCTGATAAGATAATAGCCTTGTTAGAATTACAATCCCTAACCACCAAGAAGGAAGTGCAAAGCCTTACGGGGCGTGTTGGAGCTCTCAACATATTCGTCTCCTGAGCAATTAATAGATGTGTTCTATTTTTTAAGGTTCTCAAAAAGACCTTTGAGTGGAACGACGAATGCGAAAAGGCATTTTTAGAGTTGAAGAGATACTTGGGAACACCTCCTCTATTGTGGCGGGGAAAAATTATATTTATACTTAGTCATTTCAGAAAGTGTAGTCAGTTCAGCTTTGATATGAATAGAAAGCGTAGTGAAAAAACTAGTTTACTACACAAGAAAGGCATTTAGGGGAGCAAAGATCAGGTACCCAAAACTGGAGAAGTTAGCATTGGCACTGATTGAGGCGAGCAGGAGGATAAGACCATATTTTCAAGCCCATACGATAGTGGTATACACTGATATGCCACTCAGACAGGCTCTACATAAGTAAAAAAAGTCTGAAAGATTTATGTATTGGGTAGTAGAATTAGGGGAATATGACATTATCTACGAGCCAAGATCTTCTCTCAAAGGTCAGACAGTGGAGGATTTCATTGCTGAATTCACCTACCCAGATATCTCCAATCAACAGGGGGCTAATGCAGAGCAACTGAAGGATGCTGGAGGATTAACATAAATTATCCCTGATCAACTCCCAACAATAGAATTGCTAAAAGGGATGGCAGTCGATCAACCATAATCTTTTGGTAAGAGGCCAGAGTTGAGGGATGAAGAAAGGAAGGACAAGATATTTCATCAAGGGATTTTGTGAGACTAAGGGTTTGATAATAATATGCCTATATGGAATTTATACGTTGATGGTTCTTCATGTGCAACGGGTTGCGGAGCTGGAATTATTCTCAATAGTCCAAATGGAATGGACATAGAGTATGCTCCGTGTTTCCAATTTAAGGCTTCCAACAATGAAGCTGAGTATGAAGTAGTAATTGTGGGCCTCAACTTAGCTAAATCATTGAATGCAGAGCAAGTTATGGTGTTCAGCGATTCGCAATTAGTGGTAAATCAGATGCTTAGTCTTTATGCAGCAAAAGGGGAGTCCATGTAGAGGTATTTAACTAAAGTTATGGAGATTGTATCCAATTGGGTAGCTGTCTAAGTGATTAGAATACCAAGCCTGGAGAATGCAAGGGCAGATGCACTTGCTTGGTTAGTATCAGCTACACGCACCGAGCTATGAAGAACAATTCCCATTGAGATACTGGAAAGTAGAAGCATTGATGACGATTTAATGGTGAACTTTATTACTTTGGATATGGGACCTTTTTGGATAGATCCCATCAGGGCTTATATCGAAGAAGGTACTTTACCAGCCGATCAACTTGCAACCAAGAGGTTGAACTTTAAGGCTTCCAGGTACATCTTAAACAATGGAGTTTTGTACAAAAGAGGTGTGATAACTGGTTTATAAAGATGTGTTCATCTAGTAGAAGTCAAAGATCTAATCGAAGAAATTCATGAAGGATCCTGTGGAGCTCACGTAGCAGGTAGAACTATGTTACAGAGAATAAATATACAGGGATACTATTGGCCAACAATGCGCGCTGATTGTACAACTTATGCTAAGAAATGCGACAAGTGTCAGCGATTTTCTATTATACAAAGAACTCCTCAGGCATTATTAACACCAATCACTTCTCCTTTGCCATTTGTTACGTGGGGAATAGATTTAGTCAGGCCTCGACCAATTACAAGAGGACGAATTAAATATTTGGTGGTAGCTGTTGATTACTTTACCAAATGGGTGGAAGCTGAACCTCTCATTGATATGGCTTATGAAAGGGTCTATCAATTCATCTGGAAGAATATTATTTGCAGATATGGCCTGCCACATGCTTTTATCACTGATCACGATACCCAATTTGACAATAATGAGTTTACCGCGTATTATCTACAGTCCAACACTCAAAAGATCCATTCCTCTCCAGGTCATCCCCTAAGTAACGAGCAAACAAAGGTGAAAAATATAACTCTACTGATTGGGTTGAAGAAAATATTGGATGATGTTAAAGGGAATTGGATCAACGAGCTACACTCAGTTTTATGGGCCTACCGAACAACTCCCCAAACAGCAACTGAGGATTACCCTTACATGTTGGCTTTTGGGAGTGAAACAGTCATACCTGCTGAGTTAGGATTACCTACTCATAGGGTGCTTAATTTTAATTCTCCGGTAAGTGATTTGATGAGACGCTTGGACTTGCATATGCTCGAAGAAGTCAGAGAAGAAGCAGCAATCCGAAATGCAGCTTATCAGCAAAGGACGACCATGTTCTATAATAAAAGGGTTAAGAAATGCGATCTTAGGGAAGGAGATTATGTGCTCAAGAAAGTAATTAAAAAAAACAATAAGTTGGAAGCCAACTGGCATGGGCCCTATCGTGTCACAGTTGTTGTTCGACCTGTCACCTGTAGAATAGAAACTCTAGAAGGGGAAGAATTCAAGAATCCTTGGAATGCAGAGCACCTGAGAAAGTATTACTAGTCATGTAACTATACATGTATCCCATTGTTTCAGTATGAATGAAAATGTGGATTTCCCGATATTCGTTTGTGTTATTTTTTTTTCGAAGTACTAGTGCTATACATTACATTTAACTCAGCAACAATAATTTTTTTTCTCTCAACAAAGTTGGTCGGCATCAGCAATCACCAACTACGAGTTGGTCGACATCAACATAACCAATAATGTTGGTATAAAATCGAGCAAGGCAAGGGCTATTTGATGATAGGTGACCCAGGTGGCATCTAAACTAGGAAAGAAGATGGGTAAAATAACCACTGCCTAGGCACCATGGCAATTATTTACTTAAATGATTGCTACAACTAATCAGGAACATGGGATAAAAATAATTCCATTGCTTAGGCATTATGGGTGATAAGTCACTACAACTAGGCAAACATATGGGGCAAAGTTCCATTGTCTAGGCAACTAAATCAACAGAAGATAAATTATCCATTTATACATATATATATACTTAGTGACTAACAAGTACATCATTATTATAGTTGATCTCATAAATATTGACAAGATAAACATCATACAATTAATTTATTTCCAAGGAAATAAAATTACAAAAGGATGATTTTTCTTCATTACACAATCACTAACGAAATATAAATAGCCTATTCTACTGGTTTCTTTCCCTCAGATTTAGGTATAGTATCCATTCTAGCTGAAGGATCATCTAAAGCAAATGAAGAGTTAATAAAGTTCAAATATCGCAGCATTTTGGTATTGCTCCTACTTTGTAGGTCAAGCGAATGAGGAGGTCAGGATATTTTAAAATATTCGTGTAGATTTTAATCACCAAGGTATTTGGAAATCAAACATTGAGGAATGGATCGAACTGGAATTCAACTAACATATAATTGGAAAGGAGATACTGGTAGTTCAAGTAATCCAGGGTCGTACCAATCCCATAACTTGGTTCCTTCCTCAACCTTCATCACAGTTAGCGCAAAGGGTCGTACCAATCCCATAATCCAGGGTCAGCTAACATCCATTGTTTGATTGCTTCAACCTTGCATCAAGATGACACAAAGCTTTATCGTATCCCCCCATCCAAAACTTTCTGGGTTGCTTGTGGAATTGATAAGTCAATCGTTCAACATGCTGATGAAGCCTCTTCACCAGACTTTCTTTATTCTCTAACGCATAACTCTGATTGGAAAGCTACTCGGTAAGAGTTTGAATTTTTTGGGACATCTCAGCTAAAGCTTGATTTTTTTCTTTCAGTTGAGCAACTTGCTTTTCTAAAGCATGTTGAGTCCTAGTCTCTTCGATGCTGCTCCGACCAGCTCTTGCTCTACCCCGGTTAGAGAATGTAGGTCTAGCTCTTTTCAAAGCTTCTAATTCTTCTCTTAATGAAGCATTTTCAGTTTTCAAAAGGGAAAAACCTTCATCATTGACTGGTACCAGAGCTACAGAAGAAGAAGCAGATTTCAACTATCTCAATTCTTCTCTCAAAGCATTATTTTCTTCCTCCAGCAACTTGGCAATATTTTTGTGATCTTCAACCTCAAGCTTCAGCACACACTCTCTCTTATTATGGGCTGAGATAAATTTGTCATAGCCCCGATCAATGCTCAACTATTGGTACTTTTTCTCATAACCTTCATGCAGAAAAGCAGTGGTTTCCTTGTGTTGAAGTTAAATTTCTTCAATCATTCCTTGAAGGTCTTCAATCATCACATAGTAATCCACGTTATTCGCTATAACCCGATTAAGTAAACATTTTAAATATTGGTAAGCATCAGTTGCTCCCTCAGAGGCATCAGATCCAAGAATATCAATTATTTTTGCTTCATAGAAGTCTGCAGGACCAACTTTGAAATAATCAGTACACTTCTTTATCAACTCTGTATCATGAACTAACAATAATTCCATCCCGGCAATAAACTAGCAAGGCAAAGTAAAAGCAGATCAACAAACAACATAGCTATAAAGGAGAAGCTCAAAATAAATAGCAAAGTCCATTTTATTAATCATAAGAGAAGGGGATACAACCAAAGGTATAAAATAAAAGGGAAAACAGAGAAAGGCAATAAATGTCCGAACAACTTTACACCTTCTCCTTATTCCCTATAACATCCTCAACTGAATTTGAAGAAGGAATTGGTTGCTCGATGGGCAGCTGGCGTTGCTCGGTAGAGGTTGTTGCCTGTTGAACTTGCTCGGAGGACTGAAGGATAATAGAAACATGTGTTTGTTCCACTATCAACTAAGAGGATTCATTAGATCCATCTTCATTATCTTCTTCTTCTTTAATAGTAGTAGGAGGATCATGAATGTCTCTGAAATAGTTCAGAATCCTCAGCGACGTTAAACTCCTTCAACGCTGCAACCCATCCATCCCTCAAGAATTTTAAACTTGCATACTCCATTTGGGTAGAGGCAGCAGTTACATCTTTGTTCCACCCATTGTCCCAGCCAGAGCTAAAGGACTTCTTCATAATAACTCTCCTCTTCGCCCTCTCCGAAGAAGTATTTTCTCGAAGAAGCTCTTCAACAGATTGTACTTTTTATTCAAGATATTTCTTATACCGTTCAGCCTCTTCAAGCTTGCCCTCACCTTCCTCCTTACTAGAAATGACCATCTTCAATTTCTCTTCGACCTCCTTAGAAGCATTTACAGCCTCTTGTGCAACATTCACAGATATTTACCGAGCTAGATCAGCCTGTTTGGCGGCTTCCACAACTATTTGTTGAGCTGTCTCAGCAGACTTGATTTTATTTTCCAAAGCAGCTTTGTCATCCTCACACTTCTACCAGAATTCCTCCAAAGATTTTGACAACCTAGCAAGGGCTTCTTCTACTCCACTGGAAGAAGTTGTATCTTTGATAACTTCATCCTTCTCCAGGATATTATTAAAATACACTAAAAATTCCAAGATGAAAATAAGCCCAAATTATAAAATAAACATTATATGACGAATTAAAATGACAAGTATAATGACACTTACTGATGCAAGGTGTTGCGTTGCCAAGTCAGTGACCTTCTCCCGAGGACTAGAAGTCTCTATAGCTCGACAGTCAGAAAGAGTTCCAGACCAGATCAATTTCTTGGACAATCCTCGAGAAATGAGTGCTGGAGAACTAACTCTCAAAGAAGGTACCTCAACCTCAGAAGGTTGAGCAGCAGCATCTATGATCTTCTTATGAAGACCTCTTCTCAATCTTTTCAGAGGAACAACTTTAACCAAAGGTGCTGTCTCTTGTCGAACAACGATAACCCCTTTAATCAAAGGTACTGCCTCTTTTGGAGTAACTAGGGGCTTCTTGCTGACTTCGTTGACAGTTGTGACTGATCCCCCAGATGGAGCAATATCCTTTTTCTTAGTCCCTTCAGTTGGGATGTCTTCTTTGCTCTTTTTTTCCCCATTAGCACCAGGAGCAATCTTGGCAAAGAGATCAGTCATTCTCCTCTTATTCGTCATCAGGTTAGCAATAGAAGTTCCCAAATCAGAGGAAGATTCTTCAACAATTGAAGAAGAAACTGGAGCCTTCTTAAGATAAATCACTAAAGGAGGAGCAAGAGGACGAGCAATAAAAGCGGAAGTGATGTTCATGTATCTC